>CM065592.1:441771464-442371464 GCA_033119425.1 Bufotes viridis
GGTAGCGAGGAAGCTCAGGAAAGTAAAGTAGCTAGCTGGGTTACCCCAACATGTTTGCCCGGTTGGCAGATAAGGGGGATGTCAGTTCAGGGATGGCACTGCTGCAGCCGGACCCTTCCTCTGGTAGTTATGGGAATGTCGGCTCCAGTAAGCAGGGGACCAGGAGAGCAGGCAGGCCAGACAGGTGCTGATAATGGGTGACTCAATTATTAGGGGTACAGATAGGGCAATCTGTCACAAAGATCTGGATCGTCAAACGGTGTGTTTTCTTCCTGGCGCTCGAGTTTGACACATCACGGATCGGGTTGACAGATTACTGGAATGGGCTGGAGAAGATCCAGCAGTCATGGTCCATATCGGAACCAATGACAAAGTTAGAGATAGGTGTAGCGTCCTTAAAAATGATTTGGGGATTTAGGTCAAAAACTTAGGGCATGGATCTGAAAGTTATGTTGGGGATATAAAGCAAATGCTTTATATAAAAAAAAAAAAAAAGGATCAAAGAAAAAAAAAATCAAGATTATTTTGATCCAAGAGAGCCGACATATAAACCCCTCTAAGAATTCAATTGAGATCTTAATTTTTTTGTGCAAGCAGTAAAAAAAACAAGGTACCAGCGTCTATGCAAAAATATATAATAATTTATTATACAAAACTTTTGATTACAATCAAATAATAATGCAAAGACAAATATAATGACAATGTAAAACAATGTAGTGCCAAAATGTGCCACTAGATGGTGCTGTAATACCAAAATACACCACTACTTCATCAGCGCTTCCCAAATCAACGTGAAATTACCACCATAATATTGTGAGGGAATGCCCCAAAACAGGTTATCAATGTACGAATTTATACAGGAAAATAGACTTTATCCCTTGGATCTTTCACCTATAATCAATTTAGGGTATATGGTATTTATGTTACAACACTTATAAACTGCCAGCTTCGAATTGACTATGGAATAAATATTCCAAACATAAAACCCTATCAGTATCAGATTTTATTTAGCAATATGCATTGTTGCTAAAAGTGATCAATACTGATGTGATAAACACTACACATCAACCGGGATTTGACTATGTATATGAAGCAAAGTAGTCTATCAATACCCCAGCAATAAGCATAATATGCGTTACCCAGATCAGAGGATGAACACATTCTCAGGGGAAAGCCAGCTCTCAAGGATTCTCGGTAATCAGAATATAATCCAAGATTTTCTAATGTATCTTTTCTTTTGGTGATGTTCCTTGTGATCTCTCTTGTGATGTGGTTCCCAGTAATTAGCCCCATTTTACCAGATGAGATGACCACACCCTTCCAGATTAGGGTTTTCCAACCATATTGGGCGGGGGTGCTCATATGGTAATGATCCAATGAGATCATATTTACCCAAAATGCAATATTGTTTCTGGCTTCATGATATCCACCTGTCTCCAGATGGCAATGTTGTGTAACATATTAACATCAGAATTTTAAGTGACAATCTATATAAGGTGACTTTATGTAACACATTATACCTTTGACCTTTTCAACCCATATCAATGAGAAGGGACACTTCTTTGACACTTTAAGGCAACTTTCCCTAGGCCTTGTACTCAGCACTGTGGGTTAGTATATTCTAACTGTCTCAACGAATGACTCATTTTGTTAGAATAACATCAGTCTCTCTGAGTAAATCCCATTAGTAGAAAATCAACGTAAACGCTTCCCATATATACTAATAATACATATTCTCTTAGTGAGATACTCACTGCATAAAGTATATGTATGTGTATATATATATATATATATATATATATATATTGATACCTTGTTATAATATGTGTCAATATAGAATATTATATATATGAATTATCAATTGGTTCATGCTAAAACGAAATAAATCCACTATATGTATACATACGTTATACTTTTGATAATATGGTTAAACACACGCACACCAGACGTCTCTCATGGAACGTCGTTACCTCTCTCATATCCTTGCAATGAGGTGAGATTACTCCCTTTAGGTAAGCCCACATCTGTGCCAATAACTTTTAATGAACAATGCTCTCTGTACTCAATATGAACCTTATACAAACTAAACTTCCCGTGACCTCATCCTGGCCTATTCCAGCCATACAGCAAAATTGTAACTCTGGTTCAGGATGAACTTATTCTTAAAGGCAATGAACGTCCATCTTGACTAGAATAAGCAGATATCACCGTATGCTTATTAACAGGCATAACAGGTAGTATTTTCCGAAAAATACCTGTACCACGAGCTACACAAGAAAGGCAGCGGGAGATTAGGAAGGTTAACAAGTGGCTCAAGAACTGGTGTAGGAAAGAGCGGTTCGGGTTCCTAGAGATCTGGTCCGACTTCTCTGTCGGCTACAGGCTTTATCGTAGGGACGCGCTGCACCTCAATGGGGAAGGGGCGGCTGTGGGGGAGAAAATGGCTAGAAGGTTGGAGGAGTGTTTAAACTAGGGACTGGGGGGGAAGGAAATTACAGTATAGGAAAGGAAGATAGTGCAGAGAGAGACCATGGGCGAGGTAGTGGGACTGGGGGAGGAATGGAAGGAAGTAGGGACTAGAACAGTTCAGAAGGAAAAGTGTAGGGTAAAAAATATACATAAACCTCTTAAATGTATGTATACTGTAACGGATCGCCTGGCACCCCGACTGGGTACCTCCGTTGAAAGATGCTCCTAGCGCTTCTTGAGGATTCCAAGCGCTCTAGACGACACCACAACCACCGAACCTGAGAAGCATACGAATCCTCTCAAGCCTCTGGATGCTGTAGACAGTTGAATAGGAACCATACGAATAGGTTTGCACTCCTAGCAGTCAGACTGGAACAGCATCCAATAACTCCTCCCCCAATAATGAGACGACACTTCACTTTGAGGGTTAAACAGGAACTCTTTCTGGGGCATACAGCCTCTTTTATTTACACTCCACAAACATAGTACGGCCCACAGGGGTTTGAAATACAACCAATCAATCCGTACAATAAACACAGACACTCCCACACAAAATACAGCGACCAATCAACATACAGCCAGATATATCACAATCCCACATGGCTGGTCCATTGTGGATGCTGATTAGGTCACAGCAATGTCCATTGTGAATATTGATTAGGTCACAGGCGATGTCCATTGTGAATGTTGATTAGGTCACAGCAATGTCCATTGTGAATGTTGATTAGGTCACAGCAATGTCCATTGTGAATGTTGATTAGGTCACAGCAATGTCCATTGTGAATGTTGATTAGGTCACAGCAATGTCCATTGTGAATGTTGATTAGGTCACATGTCCATTGTGAATGCCAACTGTCATTGGGGCCATAGTCGCAGGGTAAGAGGCTAGCAAGCATGCCTCTCCAATGACCAGGGATACATGGCAGTTTGTCACATATACTAATGCCAGAAGCCTGACTAATAAAACTGGTGAACTGGAATTAGTGATATGTGAGGAGGACTATGACATATGGGGAGCAGTCTGTGTGAGAGAGGGGGAACCATGGGGAGTGGTCTGTGTGTGAGAGTGGAGGAACCATGGGGAGCGGTCTGTGTGAGAGAGGAGGAACCAAGGGGAACAGTCTGTGTGAGAGAGGGGGAACCATGGGGAGCGGTCTGTGTGAGAGAGGAGGAACCAAGGGGAACAGTCTGTGTGAGAGAGGGGGGAACCATGGGGAGCGGTCTGTGTGAGAGAGGAGGAACCAAGGGGAACAGTCTGTGTGAGAGAGGGGGGAACCATGGGGAGCGGTCTGTGTGAGAGAGAGAGGGGGAAACATGGGGAGCAGTCTGTGTGAGAGAAGGGGAACTATAGAGAAGTATTACCCATTTCCTTCTGGTCTCTGCTGTATATTGGAGGAGATGCAGTATCTTATCTGTAGATCTTATATCCTAGTGACTAGAGATGAGCGAACTTTTAAAAATAGTTCGGCGTTCGGATTGGGGTAATCGCCGCATCCCGTTATGGATTCCACTACCGCGGACTATCGCGGCATATGGTATCCATAAGGGGCGGCTTCCACCAACCCGAACTGTTGAACAGCCGAAGGACGTGGGGTGACATCACCGTCATGTGATCAGTGCAGGGGGTGTGGCGCTGAGCCACGCCCCCTGCACTGATCACATGACAGTGACGTCACCCCAGGTCCTTCGGCTGTTAAACAGTTTGGGTTGGTGGAAGTAGGGTGACCACGTGTCCCGGATCGCCCGGGACAGTCCCGCATTTGGAGAGTCTGTCCCGGGTCCCGGTCACCCTCATTCCGGGACAATGCAGTGTCCCGGAATGATCACTGAGCCGCCATTACTGCCTGCGCACAGCCGCACAGGGCAGGGGAGAGAGAGGTGTGTCCCTTCCCCTTCCTCTGATAGGCTGTGCAGGGCCGGCGGGCAGCCTATCAGGGGCCAGCAGACCGGCGCAGGCGGTGCAATTATGTCATCGCGCAGCCTGACTCAAGCCCTGACTGAGCCGCTGCCGTACAGTCAGCAGCGCTGGAGGCAGGACGGGACACAGCCTGATCGCGATTCGCTGCAGCCAAGGACTTAGGACAGGAGGTAAGTATAAGTCAAGTGGGTTTTTTTTTGTTTGTTTTTTGTTGTCATTTGTCATTAGCTGTGGCTGGCTACTGGGCCTGGGGGCTGGGTCACATGATGGGGGAGGGGCACTTATTGGGCCTGCGTTACATGATTGGGGGGGGGGTAATTATGGTATGGCAAATAATGGCATTGGCTACTTGGACTGTGGACAATGGAATGGAGTGGACTCTGGCACTTATTGGGCCTGGGGTAGATGATGGGGGCTAATTATGGTATGGCTACTTGGACAATGGAGTGTGGACACTGTGTGTTGCATATTATAGGGGGGGGGGGCTATGCTACGGCTACTACTGGCAGTCAGTATCAGTCTGGCACTTAAGGAGGGGCCTATGGCTACTGGCACATGATGGGGGGGGGGGCTCTGTTACTTATTGTTACTTATTGTTTTTCGCCCCAGGGCACCATTTCACCTAGAACCGGCCCTGGTGACAGTCACTTCTTTATACTATGCGATCGCTGAATCAGATCGGCATCGCAAAGTACTGTCCTGTGTGTGTGTGTCTCCCCCCCTGCCTTGCTGCGCGACGGAGTAGCGGGACCGCGACCGCATGATGATCTTGTGAAAGTAAGTGTCCCTGAATGGCAGTTAGGAAATGTGGTCACCCTAGGTGGAAGCCGCCCCTAATGGATTCCATATGCCGCGATAGTCCGCGGTAGTGGAAACCATAACGGGATGCGCGAGTTACCACAACCCGAACGCCGAACTTTTTTTTAAAGTTCGCTCATCTCTACTAGTGACTACAGGATCCTGGGGACCTTGTGATGTTACAGGGTCACATGACCTGCTAAAGTCACATGGGTTTGAAGCAGCTGTGGAATGTAGCAGAAGAGTAATATCTACATCCCATGTGCTGTGGTAAGACATCAGAAGGTCTCTCTAGTGTTGAGGGAATCGAGCTTCGGATCTTCAATTGTGGTGACTAAATACTATACTCTGTGAGGACCTGGTCCTTACCAGTGAAAGTAAATAGCCGACTCAGAGTCAGCTGTCTATTTCCTATCACCGATAAGGACCTTTTTGCCCCCTAGTGGTCAGGTCCTGAACTGAAATAGTATATATTCGGTTCACAGTGAGTTGGCTAAATCCTATACTCCATGAGGACATGGTCCTCACCAGTGATCGAAAATAGCTGACTCTACAGGAGCTGTCTATTTCCTATCATTTGTAGGGACCTCCTCTTCTGCCTCGTTGATCTGGTTATTGAACTGTGTTAGAATTTAGTTGTTTCCCAATGACTTGGCTAAATCCCAGTGTCTATTAGGATCTGGTCATTGACTATGTCCAGTAACACATCTTCTACATGGATACAGTGTTATAGTATACAATAAAGTTAAATAGGTCACTATAGTAGAATAAGCCTCTTATGTTTATTTTTAAAAAATCTTTACAATAGTGCCCTGTCTGACCCAGGAAGAAGTACAACAGCGACTTAAAAAGATTAAAATAGACAAATCGCCAGGACCGGATGGCATACACCCCCGTATCCTAAGGGAATTAAGTGAGTCAGAGCCAGACCTTTATTTCTGATATTTACAGACTCCATACTGACAGGGAATGTTCCACAGGATTGGCGCATAGCAAATGTGGTGCCAATATTCAAAAAGGGTCCAAAAACAGAGCCCGGAAACTATAGGCCGGTAAGTTTAACATCTGTTGTGGGTAAACTGTTTGAAGGGTTTCTAGGAGATGCTATCTTGGAGAATCTCAATGAAAATAAGCAAATAACGCCATATCAGCATGGCTTCATGAGGGATCGGTCATGCCAAACGAACTTAATCCGTTTCTATGAGGAGGTAAGTTCTAGACTTGACAGCGGCGAATCAATGGATGTCGTATATCTGGACTTCTCCAAAACATTTGACACTGTACCTCATAAAAGGTTGGTATATAAAATGAGGATGCTCGGACTGGGGGAAAATGTCTGTATGTGGTTAAGTAACTGGCTAAGAGATAGAAAACAGAGGGTGGTTATTAAAGGTAGATACTCAGATTGGGTCACTGTCAATAGTGGAGTACCTCAGGGGTCAGTACTGGAGGGGTCACTGTCACTAGTGGGGTACCTCAGGGGTCAGTACTGGAGGGGTCACTGTCACTAGTGGGGCACCTCAGGGGTCAGTATTGGGCCCTATTCTCTACAATATATTTAATAATGATCTTGTAGAAGGCCTGCACAGTAAAATATCTATTTTTGCAGATGACACTAAACTGTGTAAAGTAATTAACATTGAAGAGGACAGTTTTCTGCTACAGAGGGATCTGGATAGATTGGAGGCTTGGGCAGAGAAATGGCAGATGAGGTTTAACACTGACAAATGTAAAGTTATGCACATGGGAAGGAATAATGCAAGTCACCCGTACATACTAAATGGTAAAACACTCAGTAACACTGACATGGAAAAGGATCTAGGAATTTTAATAAACAGCAAACTAAGCTGCAAAAACCAGTGTCAGGCAGCTACTGCCAAGGCCAATAAGATAATGGGTGGCATCAAAAGGGGCATAGATGCCTGTGGTGAGAACAAAGTAGATGAACGTCGTCTACTAGTTGCCAACGAAGGGTAGTGTGGCATTTTTCGCTTCGGCTAAACATATGCTCAGTAGATGGCAGTTGTATATAGGGAATGTATGGCAGTATTATGTACTATAGGTGCAGTATACTGTACTGTATTTAACAGTAGTATATTGGGGGAGTTCCCACACATTTTTTCACTGGACTTGACCCTTGAGCAGAAGGGTAATATCTACATCCCATGTGCTGTGGTAAGACATCAGAAGGTCTCTCTAGTGTTGAGGGAATCGAGCTTCAGATCCTCAATCTGAAGTAAATTCGTTCAATAACTTCGATTTTAATGCTGTCTCCATGGAGCCAAAAATCGTTTCACCTGAAGTCACGTGAGAGTTTGCTGAATTAATTCAGTTTTCATTTCTGAATCTTTAAAAGCATATTAAATTAGTAATCTGAAGCTCGATTCTCTCAGCCATCGTCTCTACCAAGCATGGAGCTTAGACATTACCCTACAGGACCTGTGATGATGTCATGGTCATGTGATCAGGCACATGAGGGGAGGAGTAAAGCAGTGGAGGTCTCTCACTGTGCAGCACTTCCTGTCATGTGACCAGTGTGACATCATCGCAGGTCCTGCAGCCTCAGGAGGTGAGATCTGCAGGTCAGTTATTGGTCGGGGGATGTGTGACTTGGTTCTGGCTTTATTAGAATGGAGCGGTTCTATAGGTGATATATAGCAGGTCCAGCCAGCAGGGGGCAGCACCGGCCATAGAGAGTCTCTGCTCACACAGTCTGGAGGTCAGGAGGGGAGTTCTCCTCAGACATGTCTGCTCTCCCCCTGGAATATTAGGAGACCCCCCAGACCCCTGTAAGAGGGGCTGTTCTCCTGGATTAGAGGGGTCTTCCATCACACAATGTTCTGTGATATCACTAGGATATGGAGTCAGTGTGTGATCGGTCTGTATTCGGCGTATTTTACACGAGCGATACGGATTGTGTCAGGAACTCGGATGGTCTTACCCAGAAGTTCAATCAGTTTTGTCAGCGATTGTGAATCACTGTGACCGCAGCCACCAAAGTGTAATACATAAGGGCTTGTCTCCCCGTGTCTGTTCTGTCTGGATGAGATGTTCGGAGCGTCAGTTGCGCTCGGTTTGTGTCGTTTTCATCAGGTTTCAGTTATTTATTTGCCAGTAAATGTAATGCAAACATGGCTGACATCAGTGAGGTCTATTAACCCCTTCTACCCCGGGCCAGTTTTCACCTTCTCCACAGTCCATTTTTTTTGCAAATCTGACATGTGCCACTTTATGCGGTAATAACCTTGAACACTTTTACTTATCCAGGCCATTCTGAGACTGTTTTCTCATGACACGTCTAAATTTGTGTCAATATATTTTTACTTTATTCTTAAAAAAATCCCCAATTTTTTTTTAGGATGTTAGAAGGCTTACAATTTTAGAAGACATTTTTTCAAATTTTCAACAAAATTTCCAAAAAACATTTATTTAATCACCAATTCAAATGATTTTGAGGGGCTTTCATAATGCAAACCACCCATAAATCACCTCATTTTAGAAACTACACCCCTGATGTTTCAAACTTTGTTAACCCTTTAGGTGTTCCACAAGAATTAAAGAAAAATGGAGTAGATATTTCAAAATAAAAATTTTTATGCAGATATTTCATGTTAATCAAATTTTTTCTGGCAACACAGCAAGGGTCAACAGCAAACGAAAACTCAACATGCATTACTCTGATTCAGCAGTTTACAGAAATACCCCATATGGGGTGGTAAACTGCTCTATGGGCACGTGGCAGTGGTCAGAACTAAAGTAAAGGTTTTTGGGCACCATTTTGAATTTGAAGAGACCCTGACGTACCCCTACAGTGTAAACCCTCAAAAAGTGACCCCATTTTGGAAACTACATCCTTCAACGAATATATTAGGGGGTGTACTGAGCATTTTGACCCCCTAAGCGTTTTACGGAATTTGAAAACATTTGGCTGGGAAGATGAAAAGTTTTATTTCTTCCAATAAAATTTTGCTTTAGCCCCAAATTTTTATTTTTCACAAGGGGTAGCAGGAGAAATAGTGCTCCATAATTTGTTACCCATTTCCTCCTGAATACGGCAACATCCCATATGTGGTGGTGAACTGCTGTGGTGGCACATGTCAGGACTCAGAACAGAAGGAGCGCCATATGGCTTTTGCAGCACAGATTTTGATGGATTGGTTTATGGACGCCATTGGTTTTTATTTTTTGAGGGATTGTCTTATGTCGGGGCTCATTTTTTGTGGGATGAGGTGACCTTTTTATTGGTACCATTTTGAAGTACATAAGACTTTTAGATCACTTGGTACTACACTTTTTGTGAGGCAAGGTGAAAAAAAGGATTTTTTTTTTTTTAAGTTACAGTATTTTCCTGAGTGGGCAGATAATGTAATATTTTTATAGAGCAGGTTGTTATAGATGCGGCGATACCTAATATGTCTGTTATTTTTATTTTTGTTAAGTTTTACACAGTAAATGCATTTTTGAACAGAATTATTTTTGTTTTAATTCTTGCCATATTTTTTTTTATTTTGTAAGCGATTGTCTTACGTAGGAGCTCATTTTTTGCTGGATAAGATGACGGCTTGATTGGTACCATTTTGGGCAAAATACACTTGGGAATTCATACAAGGCAATCCCTTTTTTTTTTATTTTTTCTTATCTTAACTTTTTTGTATATATACAAATTTCCCAAAGACAGAGGAAGAAGAAGAGCAGATGTTGATGTCCTTTTCTGAGAATATTTCAATTAACTGTAGAGCTGCTCTGTAAAAAGCAGCGAAGATGCATAAAAGAAGTGGCGGCACTCACCCAAGTCCGGTGCAAGGAAGGGAATACCTTTACTGAAGAAATAGCAGGATCATGACTTGAAACTGCGCTGTAGAGGCGAGGGGGGGGGGAGGGACAACCTCCCGTCGTGCGGTGGCTTTGACGGCCGTTTCGCGTGGCTTGCGCTTCTTCTGACCGCAAGTACGTGCTGGCGCAACAGGGCGCACTCTTTAAATTGCAAGCAGGAAGCCCAGTCAAGCGCCAATACGGCCGTAGCCATAGCAACACCCGACGCTATCTTCAAACAGCACAGGGAATAAAATCAAACAACGAGAAAAAGATGAGGTGGCAAGAATACAATGAATACAAAATTTAAGCAATAAGAACGGCGAATTGTTCATTCGGAGGTTAAGTACATAATAATAAGTGATATTAATAAAGCTACATATATAAACGGCAGATATAGAAAACTAGAGACACAGTTAGGATATCACAGAAAAACTGCCATGTTGTTTTTATCATTAAGGCCAGAAGGGCCCATGGCCCTGGTTCTAATTATCCATCGTGCCTCTCTTTGCAAGAGTCGTCGGTGCTGGTTACCGCCCCGGGGATCGGGACGGATCACCTCTAAGCCGGAAAAGGAAAGTGAACAAGGATTGCCATCATGGACAAGGCGCACATGTTCCATCAATCTCGGGGCTCCCTTGCCAGTGCGGACAGAATTGAAATGTTCACGTACCCTTTCAAAGAGAGGCCGGATGGTTTTACCTATATAGAACCGTCTACAAGGGCATATACGGTATAAACGACATAGGGAGTGCGACATGTAATAAAGTCTTTCACAGTGTGCATAACGCCTCCCAAATTGAGCCATTTATTTTGTTGATTATATCTGCAGAATGAGCAGAAACCACATCTATGGTTACCAATTGGTTTGGCAGATGAAAGCCAATTTGTTTTTTGCGGATGAGTGTATGTAGACCGTACCAACTCGTCCCTCAAGGTGCGGCATTTTTTGAACGTGATGATGGGTCTGGTAGCGACAAGGTCACGGAGTGCGGTATCCCCCTTTAATATATCCCAATTATTGAGTACCACTTGTCTCAATAGGGGGGCAATCGGGCTGTACTTGAAAGCAAAGGTGAAGCGTCTGGAATCGCCACTGCGTGTCTTGTCCAAAAGTAAACTATGGAGCGGAATCGCTGCTGCGCGGTGGAGGGCAGACACAACTTTTCTCCGTGGGTAACCCCGCTGCATAAGGCGTGTACATAAATCTTTGGCCTGATGGAAGAAGCCATCCTCGGTGCACAAACTGCCCATAAGGGATGGCATTCTTGGCGGCCGCAGGATGAAAGCTGGTCTGGTGCAGCAGTGAGTTAGTAGCCGTGTGCTTACGGTAACCACTCCAGTGGTGTGGAGCATTCCATCTATCACTGTAATCTTCACATCTAAGAAGTCCAGAGTCAATCCACCGTAGTTGAGAGTAAATCTCATATTCATACGGTTATTGTCATTCAAATATTGGACAAAAGCCCTACAAGATTCCTCACTGCCTGACCAGACCAGGAAAACATCATCAACATAACGTAAAAATAGCTGAATGTGTTGCAGAAAGGGGTTACCCACGGAGAAAATATATGTGTCTTCGAATCCGCATTTCGCACATTTGGGAGGCGTTATGCACACTGTGAATTGTTATTACTATTACATGTCGCACTCCCTATGTCGTTTATACCGTATATGCCCTTGTAGACGGTTCTATATAGGTAAAACCATCCGGCCTCTCTTTGAAAGGGTACGTGAACATTTCAATTCTGTCCGCACTGGCAAGGGAGCCCCGAGATTGGTGGAACATGTGCGCCTTGTCCATGATGGCAATCCTTGTTCACTTTCCTTTTCCGGCTTAGAGGTGATCCGTCCCGATCCCCGGGGCGGTAACCAGCACCGACGACTCTTGCAAAGAGAGGCACGATGGATAATTAGAACCAGGGCCATGGGCCCTTCTGGCCTTAATGATAAAAACAACATTGCAGTTTTTCTGTGATATCCTAACTGTGTCTCTAGTTTTCTATATCTGCCGTTTATATATGTAGCTTTATTAATATCACTTATTATTATGTACTTAACCTCCGAATGAACAATTCGCCGTTCTTATTGCTTAAATTTTGTATTCATTGTATCTCTGCCACCTCATCTTTTTCTCGTTGTTTGATTTTATTGCCTGTGCTGTTTGAAGATAGCGTCGGGTGTTGCTATGGCTACGGCCGTATTGGCGCTTGACTGGGCTTCCTGCTTGCAATTTAAAGAGTGCGCCCTGTTGCGCCAGCACGTACTTGCGGTCAGAAGAAGCGCAAGCCGCGCGAAACGGCCGTCACCGCCACCGCACGACGGGAGGTTGTCCCCCCCCCCCTCGCTTCTACAGTGCAGTTTCAAGTCATGATCCTGCTATTTCTTCAGTAAAGGTATTCCCTTCCTTGCACCGGACTTGGGTGAGTGCCGCCACTTCTTTTATGCACCTTCGCTGCTTTTTACATGGATGGACTTATACATCTAAGGCTGAGCAACACCACCAACTTGTCGGTCTCATATACGTTCTGCCTGGCTCTCCCTGCACTGATCTCTTGTGCTTGCTGGACGTGTTTTTGCTGGACTTTTCCTGCCATATCTAGGGGTTGACAGTGCCACCGTTTTTCTTTTTTCTGGTGTAGAGCTGCTCTGTTAGTCTATATTAATCATCCACATATCCGCTGTTTAAGTTCATATTGTGGGGAGTCGCTCTGGTAGACAGCGGTGCGGGTGCAGTACCGAGGCAAAACAAAGAGTCCAGGATGTGCAATAAACAGTGTTTTATTCACACTGACACAAAAATACACAGCAAACAGTCTTTTGGTGGTAATTCACACATGTCAGAAACAAGGAGGCAAAACAAAACAGGCCAACATAGGTTCAGTCACCTGGGAGGTGTAGGTGCAGGTTCGCACCAGGCTGTCGGCCCAGCCGCAGGAGAATCCACCTTCAGGTAGCCAGGAACAAAAGCCACCTCCTTGCTGAGCTCTTTCCTCCAGGACAGAGAACTCCAGAGCCCTGTTAGCAGGCTCCAGAATAATCACCACCAGACACAGCTGCTGGCTGTGTTTTATACCCAGCCCAAAACCAGGACTGGATCGTGGGGAGCAGCCACCCACCCTACACTTTAGCTGCGCCCGGTAAGAGCCGGCCCGGATCGGCTTTGCAGCCATGCTATTTAACAGAGTCAAACAGCACTAGCTGCTGCAGACAAAAAAACCCGGCTCTTACCTCACCGAGGCCAGCAACCTCGGTGACACGTACCTGCCATCAAATATGACACCTTGCACCCTCTTACACACCCCCTTTGTTCAACCCTGAGGGGTGAACACACGTGAGGCAGTGGACGCGGGACAGGGCATCTGCGTTACCCTGCAAGCGGCCTGCCCTGTGTTCCACGGAGAATTTGAAATTTTGAAGGAATAGGAACCACCTGGTGACCCGAGCATTCCTCTCCTTGGCCTGACTCATCCACTTGAGAGGGGAATGGTCGGTCACCAGACGGAACCTCCTCCCTAACAGGTAGTAGCGGAGAGATTCGAGTGCCCACTTGATAGCCAGGCACTCCCTCTCCACTATACTATATCTGGACTCGGCGGGACTGAGCTTACGGCTCAGGAAGACAACGGGATGTTCTTCCCCGTTGACCTCCTGAGACAGTACCGCACCGAGGCCTACCTCCGAGGCATCGGTCTGTACGACAAACTCCTTGTTGAAGTCGGGTGTCACCAAAACCGGGGACCCACACAGGGCCGACTTCAACGCGGAGAAAGCCTCCTCCGCCTTCTCACTCCAGCTAACCCTCCCAGACTTTCGCCCCTTCAACAGGTCTGTCAATGGCGCTGCTATTGTGGCAAAGTGGGGCACAAACCTCATGTAGTATCCTACAATCCCCAGGAACGACTTTACCTGCCTGGTGGTGACCGGTCGGGGCCAGTTACGAATGGCCTCTACCTTAGTAACCTGAGGTTTGATGACTCCCCGCCCGATTACATATCCCAGATATTTGGTCTCTTCCAACCCAATCGCACACTTTTTTGGATTGGCGGTTAGTCCAGCTTTCCTCAGGGCATCCACTACCGCCTGCACCTTGGGTAAATGGCTTTCCCAGTCGGTGCTGTGGATGACTACATCATCTAAGTAGGCCGAGGCGTACCGACGATGTGGTCGCAGCACTATGTCCATTAACCTTTGGAAAGTGGCGGGGGCGCCATGCAGGCCAAAGGGTAACACCTTGTAGTGATACAGGCCCTGCGGGGTAACAAACGTGGTTTTTTCCTTAGCCGACTCCGTTAGGGTACCTGCCAGTACCCTTTAGTGAGGTCCAGCACAGAAAAATAACGGGCTTGTCCTAAATTTTCAACAAGCTCGTCCACTCGGGGCATGGGATACGCATCTAACTTGGATACTTCGTTTAACTTGCGAAAGTCGTTGCAGAACCGCAACGTCCCATCCGGCTTGGGTATTAGGACTATGGGACTGGCCCACTCACTTTTCGACTCCTCAATGACATCGAGCTTCAACATTAACTGCACTTCCTCCGCGATGGCCCGCCGCCGAGCCTCGGGTACCCGGTATGGTTTTAACCGGACCTTGGCCTGAGTCTCAGTGACGATGTCATGTCGGATGAGAGACGTGCGGCCAGGGAGGTCTGAGAACACATCCGTGTTCCGACTGAGGAACTCCCTGACTTCCTGAACTTGTTTGGAAGACAGGCTGTCTGCAATTTTTACCGTGGTTACCGCTTCGCAGGCCTCGAACTGTGGGGCTGGACCCTTCTCACCTAGAAGCCCTGGTCGGGGGCTGTGGTCGTCGGCCGCGTCCCTATCTTTCCACGGCTTAAGTAAATTCACGTGGTACACCTGCTCCGGCTTGCGCCGCCCTGGCTGGTGTACCTTGTAATTTACTTCCCCTACCTTCTCGATCACCTCATAGGGGCCCTGCCACCTAGCTAGGAATTTGCTGTCAAGGGTGGGTACCAGAACCAAAACCCGATCTCCCGGATTGAAGTCCCGTACCCGAGCCTGACGATTGTACACCCTACTCTGGGCCTGGTGCGCTGCCTCCATATGCTCCCGGACCAAAGGCAACACCCTTTCCATCCGTTCCTGCATCTGGGCGACATACTCAATGACACTTTTGTGGGGGACAGGCTGTTGTTCCCATGCTTCCTTGGCGATATCCAACAGGCCCCGAGGGTGTCTGCCATAAAGCAGTTCGAAGGGCGAGAACCCAGTAGAGGCCTGGGGCACCTCTCGCACTGCGAACATGAGATAGGGCAGAAGCAGGTCCCAGTCCTTCCCATCTCTAGACACCACCCTCTTTAGCATATTTTTTAGAGTTTGGTTAAACCTCTCCACAAGACCGTCTGTTTGCGGATGGTAAACGGACGTCCGTAACTGCTTTATACGCAACAACTTACACAGTTCCCTCATTACTTTGGACATAAAAGGGGTCCCTTGGTCTGTCAGAACCTCTTTTGGCAGGCCCACACGGGAAAACATCTCCAACAACTCTTTGGCAATGAGCTTAGCTGAGGTATGTCGCAGAGGCACCGCCTCCGGATACCGAGTGGCATAGTCGAGAACTACCAGAATGTGTTGGTGGCCCCTGGCAGACTTTGGTACAGGTCCAATTAAATCCATAGCGATTCGCTCAAACGGTACTTCAATAATTGGCAGAGGTACCAGAGGACTACGGAAATGTGGCTGGGGGCTAGTTATCTGACAGGTTGGACAGGACTTACAATAGTTTTCTACCTCCTTGAACACACTGGGCCAATAAAACCGCTGCAGAATGCGGTCCTGGGTTTTCTGCCACCCCAGGTGTCCCCCAAGAACATGTTGGTGGGCAAGCTCCATGACGAAGCTTGCGATACGCTGTGGGCACCACCAACTGTTCAACAGGTTCACCTCGGATTTGGTTCACCCGATACAACATATCCTGCAGAACAATAAATCGTGGGAACATTAATTCAGCCCCAGGTTTCTGGGGTTTACCATCAATTTCCAGCACATTCTCCCAGGCCCTGGTTAGGGTTTGGTCCCGGTGTTGTGCGGTCCCAAAATTTTCCCCGGAGACATTGAGGTCTGCCAACTCAGGTCCCAGTGGCAAGTCCTCCGTGTCTCCCACCATTACACTCAGTGGGGTTGTCTCCCCACTACCGCTGCAGCAGTGGTCACCCCTACCGCTGGCCCTTCAGACTCGGGCTCCCAGGGTTCTGGCCTTCCAGTGGTATCAGGCCACTCTGCTAGGGTTACCCCTGTCTCAGGGCTATTAGACACTTTCACCTCAGGCCACAGTGACGGAAAACCAGGGAAGTCTCTCCCAATTATCAGTTCATAGGGTAGCTTTGTGGAGATCGCCACTTCACAAGTCCAGGTGCCGCCGCCGTGGACAGAGACATTACAGCAGTGGGATAGTCCTTTAAGTCTCCGTGAATGCACACCACACCCACTTTCCGGCCCGTATACTGGGTGGGCTGTACCAGGGCAGCACTTACCAGGGTTACCAGGCTCCCTGAGTCCAACAGCGCCACTGCCAGGTTATCCCCGACTTGCACCTGGCACAGATGACGATTGTCTATTGTCTCGGGGTGCCGGTCGCACACAGTCTCCGGGCATACATGGAAGCCCGGTACCCATAATTAGTCTCCATGGGTTCCCCCGATGGGGACAGTTGGCCCTTATGTGTCCAGGCTCCCGACACTGCCAGCAGACCACTGGGGATGGATCTGCAAGGGTACATCCCGGGCGGGTTTGGCCGGCCGCCGGGACTGGGGTGGAGATTTCCGGGTTTGACTGGCCCCTCCCAAAAGAACCCCCTGCAGGTTTCTGGTGGCCTCATATCGCTCCACCAGGTCGACCATCTCAAGGGCATTGGTGGGGGATACCTGGCCGATCCAGTGTTGAAGGGGTAAGGCAAGGCCCTCCAGAACATGTCAGCCAGCAGACGGTCCAGCATAGCAGTCGGACTTAGAATGTCAGGCTGCAGCCATTTTTGCAACCGTTGCAGCAACTCATAGTACTGCGGCCTGGCGGGTTCAGCCGCTTTAAAGTCCCACTGGTGGACCCGCTGAGCCCGGACCAACACGTTTACCCCCAGTCTGGCCAGGATCTCCCCTTAACCGTGGAATAGTCAGCAGCCTGGTCATCTGCCAAATCAAAAAACTTGCTGGGGTCCGGATGCCAGGAACGGAGCAACCACCTCGGCCCACTGGTCACGGGTAACTTTTCCCTCACGGCGACCTTCTCAAAGACCGCCAGGTAGGTCTCCACGTCGTCTGCGGGGGTCATCTTTGGGATCGCCGCACGGACCGCTTCCGGGCATCATGGACGTGGTGGGACGCTCCTGCCGCCTGTAATGCCATCACATGTTGTAGCAGTAGCTGGTTGGTCTCCCGCTGCTGCACGTTAGCCTCTATGAGAGCCTTCACAGCAGCCTCCATGTTGCCAGAAATTCCTGCTTGCAACTTTGCTGGCTTAATATATATCATGCACTTTAGCAAAAAAACTTCGGCGTTCACGCCAGCCTCACTGCGCATGCCCGCATCCGACACCAAATGTGGGGAGTCGCTCTGGTAGACAGCGGTGCGGGTGCAGTACCGAGGCAAAACAAAGAGTCCAGGATGTGCAATAAACAGTGTTTTATTCACACTGACACACAAATACACAGCAAACAGCCTTTCGGTGGTAATTCACACATGTCAGAAACAAGGAGGCAAAACAAAACAGGCCAACATAGGTTCAGTCACCTGGGAGGTGTAGGTGCAGGTTCGCACCAGGCTGTCGGCCCAGCCGCAGGAGAATCCACCTTCAGGTAGCCAGGAACAAAAGCCACCTCCTTGCTGAGCTCTTTCCTCCAGGACAGAGAACTCCAGAGCCCTGTTAGCAGGCTCCAGGATAATCACCACCAGACACAGCTGCTGGCTGTGTTTTATACCCAGCCCAAAACCAGGACTGGATCGTGGGGAGCAGCCACCCACCCTACACTTTAGCTGCTCCCGGTAAGAGCCGGCCCGGATCGGCTTTGCAGCCATGCTATTTAACAGAGTCAAACAGCACTAGCTGCTGCAGACAAAAAAACCCGGCTCTTACCTCACCGAGGCCAGCAACCTCGGTGACACGTACCTGCCATCAAATATGACACCTTGCACCCTCTTACACACCCCCCCCTTTGTTCAACCCTGACATGGAGTATATTCATAAGGATTTTCATAGATTACCGATGTAAAATTGTACTTTCAAATATCATGTCAAGAAATATCAAGATTTTTTTTTTTTTAAGTGATTGCCTTGCATGAATTCCCACAAATTCTATGTATAGACTTCTATAGATGTCAATTAAAAATAATTTGAATGTGTTTTATGTTACAACATTGAGTGAGAAATATCCTTTCCCCACTGCTATATTTTATGTATGTATATATTTTTTTATTTTTCCTTTTTTTATATTGTATGCATTGGAATAAAATATGAATTTTACTTAATTATCTGAGTTGGGATAGATGCTGAGTGCCTGTCTATTGTTCTCTTTAAAACTTTATTTTAACTTTATTTTTTAACTTTTTTTTCAGAACAACTTTTGGGGATCTGATCCCCTTTACAATGCATCACAATACTTCTGTATTGTAATGCATTGGCTATAAGTGTAATACACTTACAGCTTCCTGCCTGTGAGATCCAGGGGGCTAGATCTCACAGGCCTACATGGAAGGCAGCCCTGATGCCTGTGGAAGCTCCCTCTCTCCACACACCCCACACATGCTGTGGTCAGCGCTAACTGCGACGTAGTGAGGGTTAATGGCTAACGGTAACAGCAGGTCCCGTGCAGCTGATTGGGCGGGAGCAGCTTCTACACCTGCCTGATCAGCGAGCAGAAGTACTACGGCGCTGGTTGGGAAAGGGTTAATGATGGATAGGTGCTCTGCTTGTAACCGTCTTCCGATGACATAATGCCAGGATTGATGTTTTTAGGTCATCTTCCCTTTCAGAAAATTGTATTAAACATGATAATATTGTGTGTACCCCAGAATGATTCCCTCAACTCTCCACCCCACACTGCTCTGTTTATAGAAGAATAGATAAGTCATCGTTATCAGTATAAAGCGACACAAAAACAAATTATTTTTTTCCAGAAAGTGTCTTACAGGGGTTCTGCAGTAATTTTAAACTGATGATCTATCCTCTGGATAGATCATCAGCATCTGATCACCCGGGACCGATCTGCTGTTTGAGAAGGCAGCAGCGCTCCAGGAGCACTGCGGCCTTCTCGCTGTTTACCGCAAGCCCAGTGATGTCACGACTAGTATCACTGGCCTGGGCGGGGTTAAGCTTCATTCGAGTGAACGGAGCTTAGCCCCGCCCAGGCCAGTGATACTAGTTGTGGCATCACTGGGCCTGAGGTAAACAGCGAGAAGGCCGCAGCGCTAATGCCAGTTCCGCTGCCTTCTCAAACTGCTGATCGGCGGGGGTCCCATGTGTCAGACCCCTGCCAATCAGATGCTGATGATCTATCCAGAGGATAGATCATCAGTTTAAAAGAACTGCAGAACCCCCGTAACTGTAAAGAAAAAAACTAAACATGGTTTCGCTGCAATCATTGTATTCCACAGAATAATGTAAAAAGTCAGATATACAATATGGATTTTAGAAATTGAGGATGAAAAAATTTGACAGGTGAAAACCTTAAATTGTCAGATCATTAACGGGTTAATCAGACCCACCGGGTTATTTCCGCCATAGATGACTATTTACAGCGCTGGTAACGCTGGTTATCTGTGTATCTGCAGTTATATAATACAGGTGTGTAGACCGCTATAGTGTAAGGATCCGTATACCTGTGTGTCCAGAGACATGTAATGGGGCTGATTATATTAGTAAACATTAAACCCTTCAGCAACCTGCAGTTTTCCATTTTTTCTTGGTTACTACCAGCCTTTCTGGACACACTACTTGTTTTTTTTATATTTCCCTTTACATAACCATATGACTAACTTTTGAAAAGCCCAAGGAGGGAGAATATCAGCTCCAGTTTTTTACACTAAGCCACATGAGCCCACGTGGTGGGCAGACTGGCATCAGGCACAGATAGGCGGGTCAGCACCGTAGAACGTAGACAGCCCCCTGTGAGCCAAACAGCCCTGGTTAAGGGCTCATGCACACAGCTGTAAGTCTTTTGCAGTCCGCAAATTACAGATTCGAAAAACACGGATAGAGGCCAAGTGTATGTCGAATATTTTTTTTTCTTTTTTGTACAGAAATCCGCATGGAAATTCATGCAGATCTTATGAGAGATCACCAGCAACATGGGCAGGAGGATTTAGTGTTCCTCTCAGCATAGTTTCCCCCCTTGGTGCCCCCTTTTAAATAGTGTTGCCCATGTAGTTTTCATAAAATAAAAAATTAATACCTAGCCAAGATCATCAATGTCCCCAGTGTAGATCCGAATACACCTACGTGACTGAGCTATGAGGTCTCCTCTGGGTCCAAACACTTTCCCCCAATACTATTGGTTCATCAGGGGACAATGAGGGACATAAATCAAAATAGAAACACATAAAATTACACATGTAAATAAGTAGAATATATTATAAAGCTCAATTCCAACACCAGAAATGTCCAAGCCAAAAGTGACCAGCAGATCTCCATATTATTGTAGAAAGATAAATCAACATAACAGATCAGAAAATCAGCAGATTATATTAGTTATATTCTCCATAGGTCCAGGTTATAATCTACAAATAATAAAACATAAAATAACATAGTAAAATAGTCTCCCTTTAAATTGATCAAAAGGATAAATGCCCATAACCTGTGTGCCAGGTGAATCTATAATGCGTCCCTGACCTACAAGTCACTGACTGTGCACTCTTAACCTGCATTCACTTGTTTCCCTCAGGTTTCTTAGGTGCAGGACTTTCTTCTTTTGAAAGACAATGGTCCTTTCCATCAGTGACCCACCAAGGATGGAGAAGGACAGAGACCACATGGCTGCGAGGATATTAAACCTCACCCTGGAGATCATCTCCTTGATAACCGGAGAGGTGAGAGTCTCACATGACATCACTCTTATCTCTAGTAATAAACCAGGGAAATGTCTGGAAAGGTGAAAGATTCTTAGAATCTCTGTAGTGATCGGCGTCTCCCCGTACACAGGATTACACAGTAGTGAAGAAGTCGTCTGGTGAGTGTGTGACACCCCGTGTGTCAGGAGGATGGAGCAGGACCCAGAGCCCCATCACCGAGCCTCCACCTCATTCCCTGATACATGAGCAGAAGATCCTAGAACTTACCACCAGGATCACTGAGCTGCTGAGTGGAGAGGTGAGCGCTGCTGGGAATGCTGGGACATTATACAATAACGCCAAGGGAGGGGTCTGGTAATGACTGTGTCCTTGTGTTGTCAGGTTCCTATAAGGTGTCAGGATGTCGCTGTCTATTTCTCCATGGAGGAGTGGGAGTATTTAGAAGAACACAAGGATCTGTACAAGGACGTCATGATGGAGAATCACCAGCCCCTCACATCACCGGGTAAGAGGAGACCTTCCATGACTGTAGAGAAGAGAACAGTCCTGAGAGTCAGATCCTCCATCATCTGATCATCACATATAGACAATGTATTCAGTCACTGTGTGTATTTCCTACAGATGGATCCAGTCAGAGAAATCCACCAGAGAGATGTCCCAGTCCTCAGTATTCCCAGGACTGTCCACAGGAAAAGCACAATGTCCCACTGGATCATCAGGTAGGTGAAGCTGAGATTTCTACCTATCCTCTACAGACTGATGTCAGGGGCATAACTAGAAATGGCAGGTTGGCATCTCCCCCAACCCCCACCATCCGTTGCCATCTCTCCACACATTTGTGCTTCAAAACAGTCCCGGCTCAGACTCCTACTAACTGTGTGAAAGGGTCTTCCTGCCACATAAGCCTGCATCGGCGTCAGAGTCACATCACTTGAGAATGTCATGTGACCCTGTGACATCAGAGGGTCCTTAAGGTGCATGGGATTTATACAGTATATACAGTACACACACTGTTACTTACAGAACCCCAGCAGCAGTGGAGTATACTGTAGGCTCCATCTTGTTATTGGCTACAAATGGTTTCTGGTGTCATTAAAGATTGTATTAAATGTTCTCCTGTTTGGACATCCACTTGGTAACTGAGATTCAATGTGGGTAAAAGTAAAGTCCTGCAGTGTAGATGTAAGTCATAGACTAAATAACAGCACAATGCCAGTCAGCTGCATCTACAGCAGATACTGTCCTGTATTAACAGTTAGTGACTGACTCATCAGGTACAGAATCTTCCTGCTTTTGCAAAACATTATTTTATCCTCATCTAGAATCAGGTCACCACAAAGGACAAGAGCAAGTGGATATAAGGTTCAGATTCCAGAAGCAATGACAGGCTTTATACTATAAAATAATGTAAGAACTGGAGGTGATGAGCACAGCGTCCTCTCCAGGATAGGATCAGGTGATTTCATGCAGAAAAATGTCACATTCCATATTTGTAAAATACTTATCTGAATGTTGATCCCGTCTGATCACCACGTGAGGAGATCCTTCTTCTTCAGGGCAGAAAGGTTCATGTCTTCTAAGGGTGTCTGATCCTCTCCTGGATATAAGATAAGCTAGCAGCGGAGTGTAGTTTTCTGTTTTCTCATGTCTTTAATGTGGGATCTTTACTGCAGGAAAGTTCAGGCGGAACGACGAGTGAGCTCAAAAAACCCGGATCAGTGTCCGTGAATGGTAAGAACCTTTTATAAATCTCGTTTGACTGTAAATTTACCCCTTAGATGCCATGTACAATCCTGACCACGGCATCTGAGCGCGTACAAACCGAAGGTTTCACTTTCAGTTTGTGCTCCAGCTCCCCCGTGTTGCCATTGGAGGAGCCAAAGCATGCCTGCAGCAGCCTGGGTCTCTATGAATGAAACCCAGGCTGCTGCATAGTATTTCCTATGGAGCCTAACCTGTAATAGGCTCCATAGGAAATATGCGATTTTCTCATATATTCCTTTGTTATTGCATTGGAATGAATGAGAATAGCAATCAGATGATTGATTGTTATAGTTCCCTATGGAACTATAGGAAAGTATTTAAAAAAAAAGTTAAAAAAATCAGCCCCCTTTTGCCAAAATGAAAAATAAAAAAAAATACACATTATGGGTGTCGCAATGTGCCCATACTTTAAAAATATAAAAAAAATTCCCCATACGGTAAACATAAAAACTGTACAAAAACGTCCAAATGGCTGATTCGCCATTTTTGGACGCTTCATTTCCTCAAAAAAATTACATAAAAGGTGATCAAAAAGTCATACACACTCCAGAATGATATCAATAAAAAGATCAGATTACGACTCAAAAAATTAGCTCCGTACACATAATTACAAAAAAGTTATAGGGGTCAAAATATTGCGACAAAAAAGTACAACTGATTTGTTCCCACTTTTACATTTTATTTTCCACTATCAAAACTCAAGAAAACCTATACATATATGGTATCACCGGATTCATGCTGACCTTTAGAATAAAACTAACTGGTCAGTTTTATCGCACATCGAATGTCGGAATTTAAAAACCTGCATAACTGTGCTTTTTCTTGCAATTTCACGCCATTTGGAATATTTTTTAATGCCTCCCACTACATAATATGCAATATTAAATGGTGGCGTTGGAAAGTACAAGTTGTCCCGCAAAAAACAAGCCCTCATATGCTATGTGAACCGATAAATAAAAAAGTTATGGCTTTGGGAAGGCAGGGAGCGCCAAATGAAAACGCAAAAAAAAAAAAAACTACGGTCCTTAAGGGGATAAGTATATCACCTTCTTTGTAATGATTTTCCTTGTAATGTAGTGAGTTAGGTATCATTAGATAACATGCACGAATCCCCCATTGTACTGAGAAGGCTGCGATTCTGAGTCATTATCTCTGCCCTGCGTGCCGCACACTGGGCATCCTTAGGAGGAGGGGCTGAAAGGGATAGACCTTGTGAACGACAGTTAATGTGAACTCCATTGAACATTATGCAGGAAGAATGTTGTAGATCGGTCTCTGTTTCTTATCACCTTGGGGTGTCGGCCATGTGAGACTACATGGCAACAGGAGTTCCCCCCATATTGTATTAGTGTTGCAGGCCAGTGATTATTTACTTTTAGTACTCTGTATATTATATGTTCGTTTTATATTTTTTATCACTTTTAGTAAATATATTTATTCACTTATCCCACATAAACTTATTTTTTCTTACGTTATGAATTTACGTTAAAACAAAGATCAAAGTTCCTCTACATGTTTTGCTATCCAACCGTCATGATCAATGTTATGGAGCTTAAAGGAGTTTTCCAGGATTTTAATATTAATGACCTATCCTCAGGTTAGGTCATCAATATCATATTACCAGGGGTCCGACACCCGGCACCCCTGCCGATCAGTTGAATTAAGAGAAGGCAGCGCTTCATTCGAGTGCTGCCTTCCTTTCATTGTTTACCCGCTTGCCTTCGACATCGCAGCAGTTAGCAGTGTAATTACAAGAAGCCGTCCCATTCACTTCTGTGGGACGGCTTCTTCCTATTCAAGTGTATTCGAGCAATCGTACTGATCTGCAAAATTAAGAAAACATATTTTTATGCCACATGGTAAACATTGTAAAATGCAAAAATCAGTGGTGGAATTGTGTTGTTTTTTTACATTCCCACCCAAAAACAGTTAACAAAAATAAATCATTAAGTTGTATGTGCCCTAAAATTGCAATTAAAAATATAGAATGCAGCAATGGAACAACGAGAAAAAAGGGGTTAAGGGGGGTACAAGGGCTGAGAATGGAAAAAGAAAAGGTGTAAGAAAAATAAAGAAGAAAGTTGCCATAATATGTAAAGCACAAATAGGGCACAACAGCGATCAAAATAAAAGGAGGAGGAGAATTATCAAAGGTTGTTGAAAGGAAAATGGAGTTGTTGCCCATGACAACCAATCAAATCACTTATTTAATTTTCCAAAGGTTGTCCTATTATAGTTGGAATCTGAATGGTTACCGTCTGCTCTAGTTTTGATAATTTTACTCAAAGCTCATGAAACACTTGGGTGAGATATGGTTTTGTAAAGCATATAATAGGGCCATACATTCAGTGTATACACAGGTGGTGTGTACATGTTCATGCTGAATTTCCTTCGACTCATCATATCTATTATATTAATTTTTGGTGGTATCTTTTGAATTTCTGGAACTTTTGTTGTCTGTTGACATTGGGATGTATTGGACTGTATGGTCTGGATAGAAACACCTGTCACCATCTCTACAAGGAATAATATTCTTAGACAACAAAAAACTCCTAAAAACTCAAGATGAGATTAGACGGGCTGATGGTTCGGCTGGTTGTCAGGAAGGAAGCATTCTTTCCCGGACAGCTGGCTGCTCGCTCAGTGAAGGAGAATGATGCATTTTCAAGCAGCGAACTCCTTCACAGAATATGAAGATGAGGGATCGCTATAGAGATCCCTCATCCCCATACAGAATCATTGTTTCTGGGCAACAGATCGCTGTTTAGACCACACGATCTGCTGTCCAGAAACGATGATTGGTGTTGCTTGCATGAACAGCAGAATCACCTGATGGACTAGCGTTTTGCTCATTCATCGGGTGATCAGTGGCACATTTAGATGTCCAGATTATCGGGAAGATCGCTTGCAAGAACTGTCGTTCCCGATAATCAAGACGATTATTGATTCCTTTAAATCTACCTTTACTGAAACTGTACACTATACTGTAATCTTACATGTCTTATTTATTTTGTTTTCTGGCTTACTATTGTTTCAAAAAAGCTTGATTGATTAATTAAAAAAAAATTGCTTTGGGAAAAAAATAAACTTTTGTTTACATTTTCTAGGTGAAAACGGGATGAGAATATACCATTTATCTTCCTATGATAAAGCAAAAGATAAAAATACCACACAAGCTAATTCAAGAACTCCTAATGCACCCTCAGTCCTTCATAGCAGAGATCTATCCACTGATACCGCTGGTCACAAGAAACCGTCATCTAATCAATCACTGACTGGCAAAACAAGAACTAAACAGAAGCGTGGAAAAATATTTTTACATGGGAAACCTTTTAAGAAGAAATCTAATCTTTTTTACATGAGAGAAATTGCAGAGATAAAAAGTTATTTTCATGCTCTGAATGTGGAAAATCTTTTACCAAGAAATGTATTCTAGTTGGGCATCAGAGAACTCACACAGGGGAGAAGCCGTATTCATGTTCAGAATGTGGGAAATGTTTTAAGTGGAAATGCTCTCAAAAGCAACATCAAAGAATTCACACAAGAGCAAAGCCATTTTCATGTTCAGAATGTCAGAAATGTTTTAGTCAGAAATCTAGTCTTGTGACACATGTAAGACTTCATACAGGGGAGAAGCCATTTTCATGTACTGAATGTGGGAAATGTTTTAGTAAGAAATCAAATCTTGTGAAACATTTAAAAATCCACTTAAGGGAGAATCCATTTTCATGTTCAGAATGTCAGAAATGTTTTAGTCAGAAATCTGGTCTTGTGAGACATCAGAGAATTCACACAGGAGAAAAGCCATTTTCATGTTCAGAATGTGGAAAATGTTTTACCCGTCAATCAACTTTAATTCGGCATCAGAGAACTCACACAGGGGAGAAGCCATTCTCATGTATTGAATGTGGAAAGTGTTTTAGTCATAAATCAAATCTTGTTAAACATCAGAGAATTCACACAGGAGAGAAGCCGTTTCTGTGTCCTGAATGTGGGAAGTGTTTTCGTGTGAAATCAATGCTTGTAATACATCAAAGAATTCACACAGGAGAAAAGCAATTCATGTGTTCAGAATGTGGGAAACGTTTTGGTCAGAAATCGCATCTTGCAAGCCATCTAAGAATCCACTCAGGGGAGAAGCCATTTTCATGTTCAGAATGTGGGACATGTTTTACCCGTCAATCAAGTTTTACTCGGCATCAGAGAACTCACACAGGGGAGAAGTCTGACCTGTCTTCAGGATAGGTCATCATTATCAGATTGGGGGGTTTTTTGACACTCGAGACCCCCTCCGATCAGCTGTTTGGGGAGGCCTCCTTGCAGCTTACAAAGCACAATGCTTTCCATGGGATAGCGCATGTGCTTGGTATTGAAACTCAGTCTCATTCACTTGAATATGACTGAGCTGCTTCTACACCATATGAACGATGAATGAGACGGTTGTCGTAGAAAGCAGACGCAAGGCTTACACAAGCTGATCGGCAGTTCCCTGGTGTTGTCGATTGCTGCTAAAGATGGTGTCATCGTGGCCATAACAGGTGACTGTCACATCACAACCACTTATACTGGAAGTGATTTATCAATTGCTAAGTAAGGTATAAAATCAATAGTATGGAGGGCACTCAGTTATCATGGAGACATCTATTACTTAATCAGATAGATATTTAAATATAAATACTATATTAGAGAAACCTATGCAAAATATATAGATAATAATAGGAAAAAATAATAAAAGTAAAAATAACTAGTTAAATCTTAATGCTGACATGTCAATATAATGTGAGTAATATGCTAAATTTAGTATGTAATAATAAATTAATTTGTACAGATCATGATTATTATATTCAAAATTACCATAATCCACATTTTATAATTGGTAATAATTCATAATTTCATAATTATTAATATATTCTACATAAAAACCCTGTGTGCGTGCGCTGTGTCAGTGTGTGTGCCGATTTTTACACTGTGCATTCACGGCGACCTATCAGCACACGGCGCTTCACACCTCATCCGCACCGCCCATGAGTGGTGTACTAAGGGGGAGGGGTCCGTCCCAGGTGCCGGCTTTCAGGGGCTGCCAGAGGCCAAAAGCATTGAGAGCTTCCATCAATACAGATGGAAGCACTCATTGCTGGAGCGCAGGGAGCTGGGTCCTGTCACTCACCGCTCAGCTCCCAGCTCTCTTCCCCTCCTTCAGGCTGGTGGGGCTCTGAATGGTGAAGCAGGAAGACTTCTCTCTGGTCCACCATTCATCCTACAGTCACAGATTGCGCTGCCAGCGCGTGCCAGTGCTGCAGAGCGATCTGTGCCTGCAGAGGAGAGAGGACTGAGCTTCAGGAACGGGAGAAGGTGAGTGCTTAGTGTGTTTTTTAATACAGAAGGGGCACAGAGGACTTTATTACTATGGAGGGGGCACAGATGACTTTATCACTATGGAGGGGGCACTGAGGACTTTATTATTATGGAGGGGGCACAGAGGACTTTATCACTATGGAGGGGGCACAGAGGTCTTTATACTGTAGAGGGGCTCAAAGGACTTTATTATTATGGTGGGGGCACATAGGACTTTATCAGTATGGTGGTGGCACAGAGGATTTTATGATTATGGAGGGGGGCACAGAGGACTTTATTACTATGGAGGACGCACAGAGGGCATTACTAATGTGAAGAGGCACAGTGGGCATCATTTCTACTACTATAGGAGGCACAGAGCCAGAGGGCATTACTACAATGAAGGGGGCACAGTGGGTGTTAATACTGTGAAGGGGGCACAGTGGGTGTTAATACTGTGAAGGGGGCACAGTGGGTGTTAATACTGTGAAGGGGGCACAGTGGGCATTATTACTGTAAAGTGGCACAATGGAGATTTCTACTATGGAGGGCATTACTAGCACAGTGGGGATTAATAATATTAAGGGGGCACAATTGGGATTATTACTGTGAAGGGGGAACAAATAGGGCACAACTACTGTGAGGGGGCACACATCTGTACAAAACTACTGTGAAGGGGTACAATTTTTTTAAAGTATTGGGGGTTGCCAATCACCGCTGCCACCCACAGGTTATGGTTTGCTCTCCACATCCACATTACTGTCCGTGCATCACAGAGCTGCACAGTCCCAGCACTCTCAGCCACAGAGAGCAGCCCCTGCACCAGTCACAGTGCCAGCAGTCTCAGCCACTAGTGTTGGGCGCGAATATTCGCGATGCGAATATTTCGCGCGAATATCGCATATTCGCGATTTTGCGATTTTTTTCTAATATCATGCCATAAATTCGATATTGCGAATATTCGCGTTGGTTAAATTAAATGATACACAATAAGTTCAAGAACTTTAGTTCACTTGTGTTGATAAATGAGTTTGAGTGACTCTGAGTTTCATTCATTTAAGGTGTTGTTTTGCATCAAGGCTCTTTTTCAAAGCCATAGCCAAAATCCTGCCTTTTTTGCGATTTTCCGTAATGCGATGCGAATATCTAACACTTGCTGACATGCCTGCGCATTGACTTGAAAATTGAAATATTGCCTTTATGCGATTTTTCCGTAATGCGATTTTTTTCACACTCTATGCGCTTGGTAGTCGCGATCGTCAACTTGCGAATACGAACATGCTGCGAATTGCGAATATATTTGAAAATTCGCATATTCGAATATATGTCGTCGTGTTTTCCTCTTCATATTCTCATTCACCCCCAATCATTAGTTTCACTTTTAACAAGGCTTCATTTTATATCCATTCCTCGACCCCCCGTCCCCACTTCCCTCCCTTGTCTTTTTTTTTTTTTGCGATTTTTCGTAATGCGATTTTTATTATGCGATTATCCGCGATTTTATAAAAAAAAGATGGCGATTAAATGATGACGAATACGAATATTCGAATTTGCGAATATATCGCGAATATTTCGTAAAATATTCGCGATATATTCGCAAATTCGAATATTCGTATTCGTCATCATTTAATCGCCATCTTTATATCGCGAATTCGAATATGGGCATATTCGATCATCACTATGAGCCACCAGTCACAGTGCCGGCAGTCTCAGCACTACCAGTCAGTGCCAGCCGTCTCAGCCATCAGTCAGTGCCACCAGTCACAGTGCCAGAAGCCGCAGCCAACAGTCTTAACCACCAGTCGGTGACAGCAGTCTCAGCCACAGCCACCTGTTAATGCCAGCAGTCTCAGCCACAGCCAGCACTCAGTGCCAGCCGTCTCAGCCATCAGTCAGTGCTACCAGTCACAGTGCCAGCAGTCTCAGGCACCAGTCAGTGCCAGCCATCTCAGCCACCAGTCAGTGCCAGCATCTCAGCCACAGCCACCAGTCTCCTCCACCTGCCACACGCACCAGTCAGAGCCATAGCCATCAGTCAGTGCAAGCAGTCTCAGCCACCAGCTGCAGCCAGCAGTCTAAGCTACAGCCAGTAGTCAGTGTCAGCAGTCTCAGCCACAGCCAGCACTTAGTTCCAGCAGTCTCAGCTACAGCCAGAACTCAGTGCCAGCAGTCTCAGCTACAGCCAGCACTCAGTGCCAGCAGTTACAGCCAGCAGTCAGTGCCAGCAGTGTCAGCCACCAGCCAGTGCCATTTAATATAGACCGTTCCTACTAATGTTTATACACTAATGTTCTAGCGCCCATTATTCTAACGGGCATAATGTCTAGTAATTCATAATAGTTGCATAATTGATGGTGATTTTAAAAACATATATATTAAATAATCATGTAAATGATGGTTATTTCTAAATATTTTTAATGTCCTACTGACTTAAAATTAGTTAGCCTAGCAATCAGTCAATAATGAGATGTCACTCCCGTGTAAGGGAGGGAGACACCACACCGGATGAAGAAAAAGAGGGAACAAGGAACAAGGCCTGAAAGCTTAAAAAGAAAGAAGGACACCCCCTAGTCAAATCCCTTGTCACAGTCCTGACTGGCTATCAGTATCAACAGACCCCAAAGGTAGGCGAGTTCATACACAGGAGTATCTGGAGTCCTAACTCACCCTATAAGACCCTGGTGACAGGACTGAGGCTACCTGATTACCAAAAACGGCTCAACTGACCTAAGAAAACCCCAATAAAGTGCACATCCACAAGTATAAGCGCATATAAATTTTATTAAACCATAAAGACACACAGCTTAAAAATTGTATACAATAGACCAATTCATTATCCATATAAGGATGTTCCTGTGCTATGTATGGTATCTATTCTTAATTAGCAGTTGAATCATGGTCTTGTGATCTAGTATAATCGATCATGTACAATTATTTATTTCGCTAGCCTATTTTCAATTATGGTCTTGTGATTCAGTATAATTAATTATGTACAATCATATTTATTTTTTTATTTCACTACTTGAAATGTACTTCATATAAGGGTTTTTCTGTGTCCTTTATGGTATTTATTCTTAATCATTAGTTCAATTATGGTCTTGTGATTTAGTGTAATTAATCAAGTACAATTATATTTATCTATATATCGCACTATTTTAATTGCACGTTTGTATAAAAGTTTAATTTTTTTTTCCTTTTCTTTTTACACACACACTCTGTATGCATCATCATTGTCTATGGGGATTAGATATGTATTTATTCATTTATATGTTTCCCCCTCTTTGTTGTTTTATGTTAATACAGTTATTTATGTATGCCAACATTGCAACATATGTTATTATTGTCTCTATGTCTTGACGGTAGCGCATATGCACTCTGTGCCACGCTGCATATATTCTCGGTCTAGGTAGATATCGCTAAACTATGCAATCTCCCATGTGACCGCACTGCCTGTGGTATGCATGGTGCGTTCCACTATCAGGCAAGGCATTCCCTGCGTCGTGTGATTCTATCGTCACATGACTCGCTACATCTTTTCACAGTGACCGTCGGCGCACACGCCGTGTGCTTTGTGTGACGCCGGAGGCATGACAGGCCCGCATTACTTCTTTCTTTTTTCTTTTTAGGTGATTAAGTATTTATTACGGTAATTATTATTATTCAATTATTATAATTATATGTAAAGTATCCAGGGGCACACAAACAGTTACCCCTGAGGAAGCCGGACACCACCAAAGATACGCGTGGGGCACTACTTGTCTGCCACAGGCCCACCTTTGTAGTTCCAGGTTTACTTGCTGTACATCATATAGGTACTAGGTGTCTTGATGCCACATCATCACTATTGTAGATTGTTACCTGAACCTCCTGTTTTTTTGCTGAAGAAGTCTGCTATTGTTAATTCTGGACTATACGCATTGTGTCCTAATTTGTGGACCCTGTCTTTAATCCACATACATTTTTCACATTCCGGCATCACAACATATGGAGAATATGCAAATAATTAATCTGTCATCACATGAAATAACAGAAACAGAGAGAACATTATTACAAAAAGGCCTTACATATACGCCAGTGCCGGAATGTGATAAATTTATGTGGATTAAAGACATCAATTTATTCGCAACTTGCGCTCCACAAAACACATTTACATTCGGAACATGATTGGAAATAATTATATGATAAAGAAAAAAGGTGGATTGCTTCGTTGTCATCTTTTTGTTTACACAATACATGAGTTCATCTATATCTTTTATATTTTCATTAGCTTTCATGATTTTTATATCCAATTATGTATCTTTATTTGTCATTATATATTATATATTTTGTCACTATCATGATTTTTATATCTAACTATGTATTGTTATTTGTTACTCTATACCTTCAAGGCACGATATCATCATCATCTTTTTTGTGCCCCTCTTACCGCACCTCCCCTTCTTCTAATATGGCGATCTATGGCATTGCAGGCCAAAATATTCAATTACATTATACACAGATGAGCGGGCTGTTTTAAAAGCAGGGCACTTACAGGGAGAGCCGCACCCCCAGAGGAAGGCATCAGCCGAAACGCGCGTCGGGGTTACGTGGCTCTCCCGAGGTGGCTTATGACCCCACTCTCCATTGTTATGGGTATGCGACATTTTACTAGTAGTTATCTTACTTTCATGAATATGAGGTATATTTGGTTTTCTTTGTGATCTCAGCTTGTATGCACTTTGATGTTACTTTTGTTATCTATCATCTGTGTGTAGATTTTGGCCGGCAGCATATATCTACATGGCCTCAGCATTTGCTTGGGCCTATGTGTCAATCCGTTTAGCCTGTTAGTTTTATGTATTTTTTTTCCCAATTTTAGGGGTTGATGTATGATCTATATGAGATAAACATAACAGTCTAATTTATGCACTTGCACTTTAAATATTTTTTGCCGGGCTGAATATACACACATTATTGTTACAAACACTTGTAATTGTGCCGATATACAATTGTATATATTTTCCTCTACCCGTGTAACTTCGATAGTACCTCCACAGGTGTAGTCCACTATATTTTAACTGATGTAATATGTACCTATTTCTACTATATGATATGTATCTACAATAAAATGTAATGTTTTTGTAAGTAAGCCTGTTTAGTCTGAGTTTTTCTCTTTATATTGGTGTATCTATGTACACTGAGCTGCGCTATCGTCAAGGGTGTGGTTGATATTGTTCCACAAATTTTTTTTTTTATGTGGGTTTACATGAATTTTGTGTCTTGTAACTTATGTCTGATAATCACTGGAAGAGGGGTCGGAGGTGTAGCAGCAGGAGGAGGATGTTGATGACACTGACCCAATAATCTCAGTGGGAGGCAGAGCTAAAAAAAAGAACTGGGTCTTTGGGCACGCTGGCCACAATGTGCGAACTGCATCCTTGCTTGCTTGCGTACTGACAGGCATATCATTGACGTAAAGCAGTCTGATGATTACTTGATAGCCATACTTTTAGATACTCGTTATCAAAGCAAAATGGGGGAATGTTTTCCTCCTGCCAAGAGGTAGGCAAAATTACCTTATTACCGGGAAACACTTTATAAGCAGCTTGAAGCAGAATCCTGCCACCAGTGTGTCTGAAAGGGAGGCCATCTTCATTGCCACAAGCAGCAGAAGCTGCAAGAGCCCTTTTAGTCTCCTCAGTATGATGAGGGAACCATGAGTCTGTGCAAGAGAAGAGAAACCATGGGGAGCAGTCTGTCTGATAGAGGGAGAACCATGGGAAGCGGTCTGTGTGAGAGGGGGGGAACCATGGGGAGCAGTCTGTGTGAGAGAGGGAGAACCATGGGGAGCAGTCTGTGTGATAGAGGGAGAACCATGGGGAGCGGTCTGTGTGATAGAGAGAAAACCATGGGGAGCAGTCTGTGTGATAGAGGGGGAACCATGGGAAGCGGACTGTGTGAGAGAGGGGGAACCATGGGGAGCGGTCTGTGAGAGAGGGGGACCTATGGGGAGCGGTCTGTGTGAGAGAGGGGGAACCATGGGGAGCGGTCTGTGTGAGAGAGGGGAAACCATGGGGAGCAGTCTGGGTGCGAGTGGAAACCATGGAGAGCGGTCTGTGTGACAGGAGCAACCATGGGGAGCAGTCTGTGTGATAGAAGTAAAACCATGGGGAGCGGTCTGTGTGATAGAAGGAAAACCATGGGGAGCGGTCTGAGTGATAGAGGAAGAACCATGGGGAGAGGTCTGTGTGATAGAGGAAGAACCATGGGGAGCAGTCTGTGTGATAGAGGGGGAACCATGGGGAGCGGTCTGTGTGAGAGAGAGGGAACCATGGGGAGCGGTCTGTGTGAGAGAGGAGGAACCATGGGAAGCAGTCTGTGTGATAGAGGGGGAACCATGAGGAGCGGTCTGTGTGAGAGAGGGGGGACCATGGGGAGCAGTCTGTGTGAGAGTGGAAACCATGGAGAGCGGTCTGTGTGAGAGGGGCAACCATGGGGAGCGGTCTGTGTGAGAGAGGGGGAAACATTGGGAGCAGTATGTGTGATAGAGGGGGAACCATGGAGAGCGGTCTGTGTGAGAGAGAGGGAACCATGGGGAGTGGTCTGTGTGAGAGAGGGGGAACCATGGGAAGCAGTCTGTGTGATAGAGGTGGAACCATGAGGAGTGGTCTGTGTGATAGAGGGAAAACTATGGGGAGCGGTCTGTGTGATAAAGGGGGAACCATGGGGAGTGGTCTGTGTGAGAGGGGGGAACCATGGGGAGTGGTCTGTGTGAGAGAGGGGGAGCCATGGGAAGCAGTCTGTGTGATAGAGGGGGAACCATGAGGAGCAGTCTGTGTGAGAGAGGGAGAACCATGGGAAGCAGTCTGTGTGATAGAGGGGGAACCATGAGGAGTGGTCTGTGTGAGAGAGAGAGATCGACGGGGAATGGTCTGTGTGAGAGAGGGGCAACCATGGGGAGTGGTCTGTGTGAGAGGGGGAACCATGAGGAGCGGTCTGTGTGAGAGAGGGGCAACCATGGGGAGTGGTCTGTGTGCGAGAGGGGGAACCATGGAGAGTGGTCTGTGTGAGAGGGGCAACCATGCGGAGTGGTCTGTGTGAGAGAGGGGGAACCATGGGGAGCGGTCTGTGAGAGAGAGGGAACCATGGGGAGCGGTCTGTGTGAGAGAGAGGGGAACCATGGGGAGCGGTCTGTGTGAGAGAGGGGGAACCATGGGGAGCGGTCTGTGTGAGAGAGGGGGAACCATAGGGAGCGGTCTGTGTGAGAGAGGGGGAACCATGGGGAGCGGTCTGTGTGAGAGAGGGGAACCATGGGGAGCGGTCTGTGTGAGAGAGGGGGAACCATGGGGAGCGGTCTGTGTGATAAAGGGGGAACCATGGGGAGCGGTCTGTGTGAGAGAGAGGGAACCATGGGGAGTGGTCTGTGTGAGAGAGGGGGGACCATGGGGAGTGGTCTGTGTGAGAGAGGGAACCATGGGGAGTGGTCTGTGTGAGAGAGGGGGGACCATGGGGAGCGGTCTGTGTGAAAGAGGGGGGCCATGGGGAGTGCTCTTTGTGAGAGAGGGAGAACCATGGGAAGCAGACTGTGTGAGAGAGGGGGAACCATGGGGAGCGGTCTGTGTGAGAGAGGGGGAACATTGGGAGCAGTATGTGTGATAGAGGGGGAACTATGGAGAGCGGTCTGTGTGAGAGAGAGGGAACCATGGGGAGTGGTCTGTGTGAGAGAGGGGGAACCATGGGAAGCAGTCTGTGTGATAGAGGGGGAACCATGAGGAGCAGTCTGTGTGAGAGAGGGAGAACCATGGGAAGCAGTCTGTGTGAGAGAGGGGGAACCATGGGGGAGCGGTCTGTGTGAGAGAGGGAGATCCACGGGGAACGGTCTGTGTGAGAGAGGGGCAACCATGGGGAGTGGTCTGTGTGAGAGGGGGAACCATGGGGAGCGGTCTGTGTGAGAGAGGGGCAACAATGGGGAGTGGTCTGTGTGCGAGAGGGGGAACCATGGAGAGTGGTCTGTGTGAGAGGGGCAACCATGCGGAGTGATCTGTGTAAGAGAGGAGGAACCATGGGGAGCGGTCTGTGTGAGAGAGAGGGAACCATGGGGAGTGGTCTGTGTGAGAGAGGGGGGGCCATGGGGAGTGGTCTGTGTGAGAGAGGGAACCATGGGGAGTGGTCTGTGTGAGAGAGGGGGGACCATGGGGAGCGGTCTGTGTGAGAGAGGGGAACCATGGGGAGTGCTCTTTGTGAGAGAGGGAGAACCATGGGAAGCAGTCTGTGTGAGAGAGGGGGAACCATGGGGAGCGGTCTGTGTGAGAGAGGGGGAACATTGGGAGCAGTATGTGTGATAGAGGGGGAACTATGGAGAGCGGTCTGTGTGAGAGAGAGGGAACCATGGGGAGTGGTCTGTGTGAGAGAGGGGGAACCATGGGAAGCAGTCTGTGTGATAGAGGGGGAACCATGAGGAGCAGTCTGTGTGGAGAGAGGAGAACCATGGGAAGCAGTCTGTGTGAGAGAGGGGAACCATGGGGAGCGGTCTGTGTGAGAGAGGGAGATCCACGGGGAACGGTCTGTGTGAGAGAGGGGCAACCATGGGGAGTGGTCTGTGTGAGAGGGGGAACCATGGGGAGCGGTCTGTGTGAGAGAGGGGCAACAATGGGGAGTGGTCTGTGTGCGAGAGGGGGAACCATGGAGAGTGGTCTGTGTGAGAGGGGCAACCATGCGGAGTGGTCTGTGTGAGAGAGGGGGAACCATGGGGAGTGGTCTGTGTGAGAGAGGGGATCCATTGGGAGCAGTCTGTGTGATAAAGGGGGAACCATGGGGAGCGGTCTGTGTGAGAGAGAGGGAACCATGGGGAGTGGTCTGTGTGAGAGAGGGGAACCATGGGGAGCGGTCTGTGTGAAAGAGGGGGGCCATGGGGAGTGCTCTTTGTGAGAGAGGGAGAACCATGGGAAGCAGTCTGTGTGATAGAGGGGGAACCATGACGAGCATTCTGTGTGATAGAGGGGGAACCATGGGGGAGTGCTCTTTGTGAGAGAGGGAGAACCATGGGAAGCAGTCTGTGTGATAGAGGGGGAACCATGGGGAGCGGTCTGTGTGAGAGAGGGGGAACCATGGGGAGCGGTCTGTGTGAGAGAGGGGGAACCATGGGGAGCGGTCTGTGTGAGAGAGAGGGAACCATAGAGAGCGGTCTGTGTGAGAGAGGGGGAACCATGGGGAGCGGTCTGTGTGAGAGAGGGGGAACCATGGGGAGCAGTCTGTGAGAGAGAGATGGAACCACGGGGAGCGGTCTGTGTGAGAGGGGGAACCATGGGGAGCGGTCTGTGTGAGAGAGGGGGAACCATGGGGAGCGGTCTGTGTGAGAGAGGGGGAACCATGGGGAGCGGTCTGTGTGAGAGAGGGGAACCATGGGGAGCGGTCTGTGTGAGAGAGGGAACCATGGGGAGCGGTCTGTGTGAGAGAGGGGAACCATGGGGAGCGGTCTGTGAGAGAGGGAACCATGGGAGCGGTCTGTGTGAGAGAGGGAACCATGGGGAGCGGTCTGTGTGAGAGAGGGAACCATGGGGAGCGGTCTGTGTGAGAGAGGGGGAACCATGGGGAGCGGTCTGTGTGAGAGAGGGGAACCATGGGGAGCGGTCTGTGTGAGAGGGGGAACCATGGGAGCGGTCTGTGAGAGAGGGGAACCATGGGGAGCGGTCTGTGTGAGAGAGGGAACCATGGGGAGCGGTCTGTGTGAGAGAGGGGAACCATGGGGAGTGGTCTGTGTGAGAGGGGGAACCATGGGGAGCGGTCTGTGTGAGAGAGGGGGAACCATGGGGAGCGGTCTGTCTGAGAGAGGGGGAACCATGGGGAGCGGTCTGTGAGAGAGAGGGGGAACCATGGGGAGCGGTCTGTGTGAGAGAGGGGGAACCATGGGGAGCGGTCTGTGTGAGAGAGGGGGAACCATGGGAAGCGGTCAGTCTGAGAAAGGGGGAACCATGGGGAGCGGTCTGTGAGAAAGAGGGGGAACCATGGGGAGCGGTCTGTGTGAGAGAGGGGGAACCATGGGGAGTGGTCTGTGTGAGAGAGGGGGAACCATGGGGAGCGGTCTGTGTGAGAGAGGGGGAACCATGGGGAGCTGTCTGTGTGTCACAGAGAGGGAACCATGGGGAGCGGTCTGTGTGAGAGAGGGGCAACCATGGGGAGTGGTCTGTGTGAGAGGGGGAACCTTGGGGAGCGGTCTGTGTGAGAGAGGGGGAACCATGGGGAGCGGTCTGTGTGAGAGAGGGGGAACCATGAGGAGCAATCTGTGTGAGAGGGGGAACAATGGGGAGCGGTCTGTGTGAGAGAGGGGGAACCATGGGGAGCGGTCTGTGTGAGAGAGGGGGAGCCATGGGAAGCGGTCAGTCTAAGAAAGGGGGAACCATGGGGAGCGGTCTGTGAGAGAGAGGGGGAACCATGGGGAGCGGTCTGTGTGAGAGAGGGGGAACCATGGGGAGTGGTCTGTGTGAGAAAGGGGGAACCATGGGGAGCGGTCTGTGTGAGAGAGGGGGAACCATGGGGAGCGGTCTGTGTGAGAGAGGGGGAACCATGGGGAGTGGTCTGTGTGAGAAAGGGGGAACCATGGGGAGCGGTCTGTGTGAGAGAGGGGGAACCATGGGGAGCGGTCTGTGTGAGAGAGGGGGAACCATGGGGAGCGGTCTGTGTGAGAGAGAGGGGGAACCATGGGGAGCGGTCTGTGTGAGAGAGGGGGAACCATGGGGAGCGGTCTGTGTGAGAGAGGGGGAACCATGGGGAGCGGTCTGTGTGGAGCGGAGAGAGGGGGAACCATGGGGAGCGGTCTGTGTGAGAGAGGGGGAACCATGGGGAGCGGTCTGTATGAGAGAGGGGGAACCATGGGGAGTGGTCTGTGTGAGAGAGGGGGAACCATGGGGAGTGGTCTGTGTGAGAGAGGGGGAACCATGGGGAGCCGTCTGTGTGAGAGAGGGAGAACCATGGGGAGCGGTCTGTGTGAGAGAGGGGGAACCATGGGGAGTGGTCTGTGTGAGAGAGGGGGAACCATGGGGAGCGGTCTGTGTGAGAGAGGGAGAACCATGGGGAGCGGTCTGTGTGAGAGAGGGGGAACTATAGAGAACAGTTTTACCCATTTCCTTCTGGCCTCTGCTGTATATTGGAGGAGATGCAGTATCTTATCTGTAGATCTTATTTCCTAGTGACTACAGGATCCAAGGGACCTCGTGATGTTACAGGGTCACATGACATGCTAAAGTCACATGGGTTTGAAGCAGCTGTGGAACGTAGCAGAAGGGTAATATCTACATCCCATGTGCTGTGGTAAGACATCAGAAGGTCTCTCTAGTGTTGAGGGAATCGAGCTTCGGATCTTCAATTGTGGTGACTAAATACTATTCTCTGTGAGGACCTGGTCCTTACCAGTGAAAGTAAATAGCCGACTCAGAGTCAGCTGTCTATTTCCTATCACCGATAAGGACCTTTTTGCCCCCTAGTGGTCAGGTCCTGAACTGAAATAGTATATATTCGGTTCACAGTGAGTTGGCTAAATCCTATACTCCATGAGGACATGGTCCTCACCAGTGATCGAAAATAGCTGACTCTACAGGAGCTGTCTATTTCCTATCATTTGTAGGGACCTCTTCTTCTGCCTCATTGATCTGGTTATTGAACTGTGTTAGGATTTAGTTGTTTCCCAATGACTTGGCTAAATCCCAGTGTCTATTAGGATCTGGTCATTGACTATGTCCAGTAACACATCTTCTACATGGATACAGTGTTATAGTATACAATAAAGTTAAATAGGTCACTATTGTAGAATAAGCCTCTTATGTTTATTTTTGAAAAATCTTTACAATAGTGCCCTGTCTGACCCAGGAAGAAGTACAACAGCGACTTAAAAAGATTAAAATAGACAAATCGCCAGGACCGGATGGCATACACCCCCGTATCCTAAGAGAATTAAGTGATGTCATAGCCAGACCTTTATTTCTGATATTTGCGGACCCTATACTGACAGGGAATGTTCCACAGGATTGGCGCATAGCAAATGTGGTGCCAATATTCAAAAAGGGTCCAAAAACAGAGCCCCGGAAACTATGGGCCGGTAAGTTTGATATCTATTGTTGGTAAACTGTTTGAAGGGTTTCTAGGAGATGCTATCTTGGAGAATCTCAATGAAAATAAGCAAATAACACCATATCAGCATGGCTTCATGAGGGATCGGTCATGTCAAACTGATTTAATCAGATTCTATGAGGAGGTAAGTTCTAGACTTGACAGCGGCGAATCAATGGATGTCGTATATCTGGACTTCTCCAAAGCATTTGACTCTGTACCTCATAAAAGGTTAGTGTATAAAATGAGGATGCTCAGACTGGGAGAAAATGTCTGTATGTGGGTAAGTAACTGGCTGAGTGACAGAAAACAGAGGGTGGTTATTAACGGTACACACTCAGATTGGGTCACGGTCACTAGTGGGGTACCTCAGGGGTCAGTACTGGAGGGGTCACTGTCACTATAGGGGTACCTCAGGGGTCAGTACTGGGGGGTCACTGTCACTAGTGGGGTACCTCAGGGGTCAGTACTGGAGGGGTCACTGTCACTAGTGGGGTACCTCAGGGGTCAGTACTGGAGGGGTCACTGTCACTAGTGGGGTACCTCAGGGGTCAGCACTGGAGGGGTCACTGTCACTAGTGGGGTACCACAGGGGTTAGTACTGGAGGGGTCACTGTCACTAGTGGGGTACCTCAGGGGTCAGTACTAGAGGGGTCACTGTCACTAGTGGGGTACCTCAGGGGTCAGTATTGGGCCCTATTCTCTTCAATATATTTATTAATGATCTTGTAGAAGGCTTGCACAGTAAAATATAATTTTTTTGCAGATGACACTAAACTGTGTAAAGTAATTAACACTGAAGAGGACAGTTTTCTGCTACAGAGGGATCTGGATAGATTGGAGGCTTGGGCAGAAAAATGGCAGATGAGGTTTAACACTGACAAATGTAAAGTTATGCACATGGGAAGGAATAATGCAAGTCACCCGTACATACTAAATGGTAAAACACTCGGTAACACTGACATGGAAAAGGATCTAGGAATTTTAATAAACAGCAAATTAAGCTGCAAAAACCAGTGTCAGGCAGCTGCTGCCAAGGCCAATAAGATAATGGGTGGCATCAAAAGTGGCATAGATGCCTGTGGTGAGAACAAAGTAGATGAACGTCATCTACTAGTTGCCAACGAAGGGTAGTGTGGCATTTTTTCGCTTCGGCTAAACATATGCTCAGTAGATGCAGTTGTATATAGGGAATGTATGGCAGTATTATGTACTATAGGTGCAGTATACTGTACTGTATTTAACAGTAGTATAATAATATAGTATAGCACTGCTGGCAGTGGATCTTGGGGGAGTTCCCACACATTTTTTTCACAGGACTTGACCCCTGAGCAGAAGGGTAATATCTACATCCCATGTGCTGTGGTAAGACATCAGAAGGTCTCTCTAGTGTTGAGGGAATCGAGCTTCGGATCCTCAATCTGAAGTAAATTCGTTCAATATCTTAGATTTTAATGCTGTCTCCATGGAGCCAAAAATCGTTTCACCTGAAGTCACGTGAGAGTTTGCTGAATTAATTCAGTTTTCATTTCTGAATCTTTAAAAGCATATTAAATTAGTAATCTGAAGCTCGATTCTCTCAGCCATCGTCTCTACCAAGCATGGAGCTTAGACATTACCCTACAGGACCTGTGATGATGTCATGGTCATGTGATCAGGCACATGAGGGGAGGAGTAAAGCAGTGGAGGTCTCTCACTGTGCAGCACTTCCTGTCATGTGACCAGTGTGACATCATCGCAGGTCCTGCAGCCCCAGGAGGTGAGATCTGCAGGTCAGTTATTGGTCGGGGGATGTGTGACTTGGTTCTGGCTTTATTAGAATGGAGCGGTTCTATAGGTGATATATAGCAGGTCCAGCCAGCAGGGGGCAGCACCGGCCATAGAGAGTCTCTGCTCACACAGTCTGGAGGTCAGGAGGGGAGTTCTCCTCAGACATGTCTGCTCTCCCCCTGGAATATTAGGAGACCCCCCAGACCCCTGTAAGAGTGGCTGTTCTCCTGGATTAGAGGGGTCTTCCATCACACAATGTTCTGTGATATCATTCTCAGGATTAGTGGGGTCCTGATAGAGACGAGCCCCCACCTACCGCACACTGATGACGAGTCCTAGCGGTAGGACCTCACGTTATGTGACGGGAATAGCGCTTTAATACTGATGATATTGGGGGTTCAGTGATGGCCGCAGGGATTGGGGTTCGCACAGTTGGGGGTAAATAATTGCACACACATGTGATAGTAACAAACCTGCAGCTGTGCGAGCAGCAGGACAAACACCGGATCCATCACTGACCCCGGAGCAGAAGACCAGCGATTAGAGGAAAGAGGCGACTGACAGGACGGGGACAGGACTTCTCTCTATCTCCTTCCTGACCTGCGCTGATGATGGACATACAGTTGATCCGGTGGCTGCTGCCGATGCACTTGTGAGATCAGCAGGAGTCGGTCTGTATTCGGCGTATTTCACACGAGCGATACGGATTGTGTCAGGAACTGAAAAAACGGATGGTTTTACCCAGAAGTTCAATCAGTTTTGTCTGCGATTGTGAATCACCGTGACCGCAGCCACCAAAGTGTAATACATAAGGGCTTGTCTCCCCGTGTCTGTTCTGTCTGGATGAGATGTTCGGAGCGTCAGTTGCGCTCGGTTTGTGTCGGTTTCAGTTATTTCTTTTGCAGGAAATGTAATGGAAACATGGCTGACATCAGTGAGGTCTATTAATGATGGATAGAAGCGGAAGGTGCTCTGCTTGGAACCGTCTTCTGATGACATAATGACAGGATTGCTGTTTTTAGATCATCTTCTCTAAAATATTGCATTAAAAATGGTAATGTTGTGTGTACCCCATGATACCATCAACTCTCCCCCAAAAAAAAGCCCCCCCCCACTGCTCTATTTATGGAAGAATAGATAAGTCGTCGTTCTCAGTACAAAGCGACACAAAAACGAATGATTTTTTTCCAGAAATTGTCTTAACTGTAAAGAAAAATATATCGCTGCAATCATTGTATTCCACAATACTACAATAATGTAAAATGTCAGATATATATTTATGGATTTTAGAAATTGAGGATTAAAAAATTGAGAGGTGAAACCCTTATAAATGGTCAGATCATAAAGGGTTAATCAGAGCCCCCAGGTTATTTCCCCCATAGATGACTATTTACAGCGCTGGTAACGCTGGTTATCTGTGTATCTGCAGTTATATAATACAGGAGTGTAGACCGCTATAGTGTAAGGATCCGTATACCTGTGTGTCCATAGACGTGTAATGCGGCTTATTGTATTACTAAACATTAACCCCGAAGTTAATCTTTGTGGCCCACTGCTAGTAGACGCTCGGAGTCGGGTTCCCACCCCGTATGTAACAATAGGCGAAACTACAGCGGTTGTGATGCAGAGTGGTAGGTCTTTATTGAAATGCGTCTTATAAATACAGTGACGTTTCGGCCTAGTGTGGCCTTTTTCAAACTGCAGTAAAAATGAATAAGAAAGTAATATATCAATACATAGGCAATACATCAGCAGCTCCTGGTAATAAGGGCATCTACAAAGGTCTAGTACAGGCATGCTCAACCTGCGGCCCTCCAGCTGTTGCAAGACTACAACTCCCATCATTCCCAGACAGCCTACAGCTATCAGTCTACAGAAGGGCATGGTGGGAGTTGTAGTTTTACAACAGCTGGAGGGCCGCAGGTTGAGCATCCCTGGTCTAGTACAAGTCAAATGAAAGAACCCCTACATAGAGGAGAAGATTTATACATGAAGAATTACCTACAAAAACATACATCCAAAGAAATTGCCTCCAGAGAAGAGGCGGTGATCGGAATAGACAACTGAAATTAAAGGGGTATTCCCATCTGGAAGATCATATTTAAAAAGTTTCCACTAGTGCCATAGATTATTTTTGTAATTGGCTTCTAATTTTTAAAATGCAGCCATTTTGATAAATTAGTACAAGAGGGGAGTGACGCACTGGTCTTCTCAGAAGAACTAATAGGGTGCACAGCAAAGATGGTTACACCCTCACCATCCAATCAACGCACAAAAATGAAACTAATAAATACTGGGCACTCCAAGGATATAGGGATTAAAACTGTTATATTTATTTTTAAAATCGATATAAAATAAATCTATTATATATCTTAGCAGCACATAAACAATCAGAGAGCAGCGTTTGAAAGCCAACTGGTACCTAGAATTAAATACCGCTGTCGCCAGTAAAATCTGAATAATGCAGTGTAACATAAATTAGTATTGGGTCATATTCGTAAGTACAAACACATAAATAAAGTGCTAGTAAGTGCTCAAGGGCCAAAAAAAAGGTTGTGCAAATCTGCAATCACACTACAATCCCATCAACAACAATTAGTAAATGTGCACAACAACTGCAATTCTGATATACAGATGATCCTAGTACAAAATATTAAATAGAACCCCAGTGGGAACTATGGATAATAAGTGGTCAACAAGATATATACCGTAATTTTTCGCCCTATAAGACGCACCGGCCTATAAGACGCACCTGGGTTTTTGAGGAGAAAAATAAGAATTTTTTTTTTTAACCAAAAGGTGTGCTTTTGAAGTAATGGTGGTCTGTGCATGACAGTATTATGGGGGATCTGTGGATGGCACTGTTATGGGGGATCTGTGGATGACACTGTGATGGGGGATCTGTGGATAGCACTGTGATGGGGGATCTGTGGATAGCACTGTGATGGGGGATCTGTGGATAGCACTGTGATGGGGGATCTGTGGATAGCACTGTGATGGGGGATCTGTGGATAGCACTGTGATGGGGGGATCTGTGGATAGCACTGTGATGGGGGGATCTGTGGATAGCACTGTGATGGGGGCATTTATGAATGACACTGTAATGGATTGGATCTGTGGATGACACATATATAGCATCTTATGCTATATGTGTCATCCACAGATCACCCCAATTACAGTGTCATCCAAAGATGCCCCCTTTTCTAAAACATCTGGCCCATAGTGACTGCTTAGGGGGGCGGAGCCTGGCAACACGCGGCGGGCGGCCCGCCGCTAACAGCGTGACTGCTTTCATAACATTTTTAATCTTTAATCATGTCCCCTTATTCCCTATAATCCCAGTACAGTAGCGCTCTGCTAACCTACTATACCGATCCTCTAGCAGGCAGAGCAGTGCTGCGGTAGGCTGCTGTGTAACGTCCTCACTGACGTCATCTGCCTGCTCCTTTCACTTTATGAATGAAGCAGGAGGAGCAGGCAGATGACGTCAGTGAGGACGTTACACAGCACCGCTCTGCCTGCTAGAGGATCGGTATAGCAGGTTAGCAGAGCGCTACTGTACTGGGCTTATATGGAATAAGGGAACATGATTAAAGATTATAAATGTTATGAAAGCAGTCGCGCTGTGAGCGGCGGGCCGCCCGCCATGTGTTGCCAGGCTCCGCCCCCTCCTCCTTCCATGCTGATACATCGCAGGCTGTGCGATGTATCGGCTTTAACTATAGGAAAATGGTAGCATTCGCCATATAAGACGCACTGCTATTTCCCCCCCCACTTTTGGGGGGGGGGAAAGTGCGTCTTATATGGCGAAAAATACGGTATGTGGTCAAAATAAATAAATAAATATATATGTGATCAAAATAATAAGTGTTCCTGAAGACCATCTATACTCCAAATTCCACGGATCCACACCTAATGATTTAAATGTGCATAATAGCATTAAACAGTCACCACTGAAGAAGGGGATACTAGCCCCGAAACGCGTCTGGTCGGACCTCTGTACATGTTTGAACAAAGGATCGCAAGTTATTTCACACCCCACTGCCGAGTGCACGAATATCCAAACAGTTGGAACTGAACTGAACAGGCTGCCTGGACTTGAGGTTACGGTCGGGCAGCCTGCATCTAGACGCGCACGAGGGAGGAGGGTGGTGCACAGGACAGGAGAGCGATCCATCCAGTCAGAAGCCGCACCATCTACTGCGGTAAGAGCATTCCTGTGAGAGCCGGCACGGAGGAGGTAGGGGAGACACGTGTCTCCATCTTTATCCAGCGGGACGCCGCTTTACAGAACAAGCGCCGATGTGCACATCACTTGTGGATTATTTTACCCAGTGCTACCCCTTTGGATTAAGCGGTACCACTTTGTTTATGGGCATCTGCATGTGCCACTATTTTGAACACAGCACACTGTTTGCTTAACCACTTGCCGCCACGCTAACGCCGATGGGCGTCAGCGCGGCGGCTCTCTCAGGTCTCACTGCCGCCTATCGGCGTCATCTCGTGAGACCCGAGATTTCACATGAACGCGCGCGCGTCGTGCGTGCGCGTTCATGTGATCGGAGCCGGGACAACTGAAACTACAGCCTGCCAGCGCTGATCATGCGCTGGCAGGCTGTAGATGCGAAAAACCGCATTTAAATCGCATATCAGACGCTGTTTTTTAAACAGCGCCTGATATGCCTGCTGTCCAGCTTGCCTGGTGGTCCCTTTGTTTGGGACCACCAGAGGAAACATAGGAAAAGTGCACCAATCACTACACACACCCCCCCACCCCCCATCACTGATTAACCCCTGATCACCCATGTCACCCCCTGATCACCCCCTGTCACCCCCTGTCACTAATCACCCCCTACAGGCTCATTCAGACGTCCGTATGTGTTTTATGGATCCATGGATCTGCGGATCCATGGATCTGCGGATCCATGGATCTGCGGATCCGCAAAATACGGACACCGGCAATGCGCTTCCGCATTTTGCAGATCCGAGACAGAACTATATAGAAAATGCTTTTCTTGTCCGCAATTGCGGACAAGAATAGGACATGTTCTATATTTTTGCGGAACGGAAGTGCAGACTCGGAAGCGCGGATCCGTAATTCCGATCCGAGCGGGACAAAGTCTGTCCCCATAGAAATGAATGGGTCCGCAATTCCGCTCCGCAAACAGAATTTCGGACGTGTGAATGGGGCATAAGGGTCCCGCTATCACCGCCAGTTAGTTAGCTACTTGTTAGTTAGCTAGCGCCCACCGCACCGCAATCACTGATTGGCAGAGATTTTTTCATCCACATTGACCGATGCGAATGAAAAAATCTGTGCCGTCTCATTTTTATTTTTTTTTCACGCAGCGGCTGAACGGAAAAAAATCTCATTACCCGTATGCTCAATATAAGGAGAATCGCAGAAACTCCTAATGCTGGCCATACGTGTAATGATTATGGAGACCCTCAAATGCCAGGGCAGTACAAAACCCCACATGTGACCCCATTTTAGAAAGAAGACACCCCAAGGTATTCCGTGAGGGGTATGGTGAGTTCATGTAAAATTTTATTTTTGTCACAAGTTAGTGGAATATGAGACTTTGTAAAAAATATATATATATATCAATTTCCGCTAACTTGTGTCAAAATTTTTTTTTCTGTGAACTCGCCATACCCCTCACAGAATACCTTGGGGTGTCTTCTTTCCACAATGGGGTCACATGTGGGGTATTTATACTGCCCTGGCATTTTAGGGTGCTAAAGCGTGAGAATCCAAATGCGTAAAAATGGCCTGTGAAATCCTAAAGGTACTCATTGGTTTTAGGCCTTTGCATCTTGGCTGCAAAAGTGTCATCATGTGGTATCGCCGCACTCAGGAGAGTAGGCAATGTGTTTGGGGTGTATTTTTACATATACTCATGCTGGGTGTGAGAAATATCGCTGTAAACGACAACTTTTTAAATTTTTTATACAAAGTTGTCAGTTTACAGAGATATTTCTCTCACCCAGCATGGGTATATGTAAAAATACACCCCAAAACACATTGCCCTACTTCTCCTGAGTACGGCGATACCACATGAGTGACACTTTTTGCAGCCAAGATGCGCAAGGGCCCAAATTCCCATGAGTACCTTTTAGGAGGGCATTTTTACGCATTTTTCTTCTCACGCTTTAGGGCCCCTAAAATGCCAGGGCAGTATAAATACCCCACATGTGACCCCATTTTGGAAAGAAGACACCCCAAGGTATTCGCTGAGGGGCATAGTGAGTCCATGAAAATTAAACTTTTGTCAAAAGTTAGCGGAAAGGGAGACTTTGTGAGAAAAACAATAAAAATCAATTTCCACTAACTTGTGCCAAAAATTTTTTTCTATGAACTCGCCATGCCCCTCATGGAATATCTTGGGGTGTCTTCTTTCCAAAATGGGGTCACATGTGGGGTATTTATACTGCCCTGGCATTTTAGGGGCCCTAAAGCATGAGAAGAAAAATGCGTAAAAATGCCCTCCTAAAAGGTACTCATGGATTTGGTCTTTAGCATCTTGGCTGCAAAAGTGTCACCATGGGTACGCCGATCAGGAGAAGTAGGGCAATGTGCTTGGGGTGTATTTACATACTACATGCTGGTGAGAGAAATATCTCTGTAAACTGACAACTTTGTATAAAAAATTTAAAAAGTTGTCGCTACAGCGATATTTCTCACACTCCAGCATGGGTATATGTAAAAATACACCCCAAAACACATTGCCCTACTTCTCCTGAGTACGGCGATACCACATGAGTGACACTTCTTTGCAGCCAAGATGCGCAAAGGGGCCCTAAAACCAATGAGTACCTTTAGGATTTCACAGGGCATTTTTACGCATTTGGATTCTCACGCTTTAGGTTCCCTAAAATGCCAGGTGAGTATAAATACCCCACATGTGACCCCATTTTGGAAAGAAGACACCCCAAGGTATTCCGTGAGGGGCATGGCGAGTTCACAGAATTTTTTTTTGGCACAAGTTAGCGGAAATTGATATATTTTTATTTTTTTATTTTGTTTTTTACAAAGTCTCATATTCCACTAACTTGTGACAAAAATAAAATTTTACATGAACTCACCATACCCCTCACGGAATACCTTGGGGTGTCTTCTTTCTAAAATGGGGTCACATGTGAGGTATTTATACTGTCCTGGCATTTTAGGGGCCCCTAAAGCGTGAGAAGAAGTCTGGAATCCAAATGCGTAAAAATGCCCTGTGAAATTTAAAGGTACTCATTGATTAGGCCTTTGCATCCAGCCTGCAAAAAGTGTCACATATGGTATCGCCGCACTCAGGAGAAGTGGGCAATGTGTTTTGGGGTGTATTTTTATATATACCCATGCTGGGTGAGAGAAATATCTCTGTAAATGACAATTTTTACATTTTTTTATACAAAGTTGTCAGTTTACAGAGATATTTCTCTCACCCAACATAGGTATATGTAAAAATACACCCCAAAACACATTGCCCTACTTCTCCTGAGTACGGCGATACCACATGAGTGACACTTTTTGCAGCCTGGGTGCGCAAAGGGCCCTAAAACCAATGAGTACCTTTAGCTTTTACATGGCGGCTCACAATTTAGCCCCGCCCAAAATGCCAGAACAGTACAAACACCCCACAAATGACCCCATTTCGGAAAGTAGACACCCTAAGGTATTCACTGAGGGGCATAATGAGCCCGTATGAGATTTTTTTTTTTTGCCAGAAGTTAGCAGAAATGGAAACTTTATTATTATTTTTTTCCTCAGAAAGTGTCATTTTCCGCTAACTTGTGAAAAAATGAAATGATACATGAACTCACCAAGCCCCTCCGCGAATACTTTGGGGTGTCTTCTTTCTAAAATGGTGTGATTTGGGGGTATTTATACTTTCCTGGCATTCTAGCACCTGAAGAAACACGACAGGCGCTCAGAAAGTCAGAGCTGCTTCAAAATGCCGAAATTCACTTTTTGCACCATAGTTTGTAAACGCTATAACTTTTACCCAAACCAATAAATATACACTTATTGGACTTTTTTTTTATCAAAGACATGTAGAACAATACATTTAGAGAAAAATTTATATAGAAATTTAGTTTTTTTAAAAAAAATTTACAACAGAAAGTGAAAAATGTCATTTTTTTGCAAAAATGTCGTTAAATTTTTATTAATAGCAAAAAAAGTAAAAATGTCAGCAACAATGAAATACCACCAAATGAAAGCTCTATTAGTGAGAAGAAAAGGAGGTAAAATTCATTTGGGTGGTAAGTTGCATGACGGAGCAATAAACGGTGAAAGTAGTGTAGTGCGGAATTGTAAAAAAGGGCCTGGTCACTAGGGGGGTATAAACCTGTGGTCTTCAAGTGGTTAACCAGGGATCCCGGTGTTGACTAGCAACAGTCTGCCACCGCCAGCCTGTGAACACATTAAATCAACTGAGTGCATTTTTTTTCCCTTTATCTGCGGACACATTGATTTAATCAGTGCAACATTAGCCAATATTTTTGAACTTATTCATCCTAAGGGTCTGTGTAGCACTGACTGTTTAATGCTATTATGCACATTTAAATCGTTAGGTGTGGATCCGTGGAATTTGGAGTATAGATGGTCTTCAGGAACACTTATTATTTTGATCACATATATATTTATTTATTTATTTTTTGACCACATATATATCTTGTTGACCACTTATTATCCATAGTTCCCACTGGGGTTCTATTTAATATTTTGTCTAGAAAATATAGTCATACTAGGATTATCTGTATATCAGAATTGCAGTTGTTGTGCACATTTACTAATTGTTGTTGATGGGATTATTGTAGTGTGATTGCAGATTTGCACAACCTTTTTTTTGGCCCCTGAGCACTTACTAGCACTTTATTTATGTGTTTGTACTTACGAATATGACCCAATACTAATTTATGTTACACTGCATTATTCAGATTTTACTGGCGACAGCGGTATTTAATTCTAGGTACCAGTTGGCTTTCAAACGCTGCTCTCTGATTGTTTATGTGCTGCTAAGATATATAATAGATTTATTTTATATCGATTTTAAAAATAAATATAACAGATTTAATCCCTATATCCTTGGAGTTCCCAGTATTTATTAGCTTCATTTTGATAAATTACCTTCCCTCTTACCCCATTGTTTACATGTGGCAACCCATAGATACGGCCACCGCTCCACGGCTGCATCTATGGGTCGCGCTTGCGCAGACTGCACTTACTTTTCACCCTGGCGGCCAGTCATTCACATAGAAACGCGCACGCTAGCCGCATATGCACTCATCTTGTTTCTTCTCCGCCGCCGCGTCTGATACAGAGCCGCGCATGCGGCATTCTAAGCGGAGAGAGCACATGCCCATACCAGCGAGCGTCGGTACAGAGGACATGCCATACTAGAAGACAGCATATGTAGGTGGCAGGATAACATCATACACTAATCCACTAACGATTTTATTTATTATAACCATCAAAGGGGGTTATCTATTTAGTGCAGGGACGCTGGGGACAATTTTATTTAGTGCAGGGACGCTGGGGACAATTTTATTTAGTGCAGGGACGCTGGGGACAATTTTATTTAGTGCAGGGATGCTGGGGACAATTTTATTTAGTGCAGGGACGCTGGGGACAATTTTATTTAGTGCAGGGATGCTGGGGACAATTTTATTTAGTGCAGGGACGCTGGGGACAATTTTATTTAGTGCAGGGACGCTGGGGACAATTTTATTTACTGCAGGGACGCTGGGGCAATTCTATGGAATGGAGGCATGCTGGGGACAATTCTATGGAATGGAGGCATGCTGGGGATAATTCTTCAGACTCTGCAGGCTGCCAGACTGATGACTCATACTATCCACATGAACGAGCACGCAAGGCCAGAGTTCTCAGTGTGATGTCATAAGGAGGCGTGGCCAGCCTTCACTCAAACTGCCAAAGCCCCGCCCAGCCTTAGAAGCAGGAAACCAGGAAGTGAATACAGAGCTGGAAGCAGGTGAGGATGAAAGGGAATACCTCTTTAAGAGGGACGATTCATTGGAAGAAATAACCTTAAGGTGAAAGGTGGTGCATCACTCCTATCAAAAAATTTAAGTTACGTAGGATACAGCTTATGAAGCAGATAAGGAGAATATTTTAGACTGAAATGGATAATATATACAAAGAAACGTACAGTATAGACAACAGACTAATTTACTGTGTTGTTGCACTAAGCTGGAATCCTGTCAGACTATGGATGTGATACAAGGTTATTAGAATGTTATTCAATGATCAAATAGTCATGAGGAAACTTACACCATAGATAAAAACAAGGTCAGATAGATCTAATTACAGTAACTGGTGCTGCAGAAGGACATAAGGGAGGTGTAAAAGGTATCTGCGCCAAGGTAGCGTGCGTCCGCACTTTTGGAAGATGCGCCACATGCAGATAGAAAGCGCACCTATTTCAAGGGAAGCGCAAGAGAAGTTGGAGGCTGGAGGAGATGCTCAGGCGCAGTATAGGTGAGAGTGTATGTCAAGCCTCTTATGAGAGGCGCATGCACAGTAGCAGGGGGAGCGCGTCAGGCATTGCTCTGTAATGAGCAGAGGCTCCAGCGCTCCTCCAGTAGTATGTGGGGTATAGGTTGCAGCGCTGATGAGAATGGGGGAAAATAATATAATGGAGGGGATAAGAACAAGAGAAATGTAAAGAGTATAAAGGGGCAGAGAGAGTAAGATGGCTGGTACATAGATCAGGATGTGCAGAGTGTAATATATAAAGGAAACAGGATTTATACCATGTGTAAAAAAGGATATACATGTATACCATATGGGAAAAAGTATACTGTAGATGGCACCGGGTTGTTCCCCTAATTGATCTGTGATAAGATAAAAAAAGGTGAAAAAGAGAACTAAAATTAATAATGTACCAATGGTTACGGTTTCTATCAAAAGAACAATGACCTATGAAAGATGGAGCTCAGTGACCTTATCACATCAGGCCTTGTATCTCGTATTCTCTGTTTAACCCTTTGGGTTCCAAACTATCAAGTTTATGCATCCAAAATGCTTCTCTTAATTTCAGTTGTCTAATCCGATCACCGCCTCTTCTCTGTAGGCAATTTCTTTGTATGTATTTTTATGTAGGTAATTCTTCATGTATAAATCTTCTCCTCTATGTAGGGATTCTCTTCATGTGGCTTGTACTAGACCTTTGTAGATGCCCTTATTACCAGGAGCTGCTGATGTATTGCCTATGTATTGATATATTACTTTCTAATGAATTTTTGCTGCAGTTTCAGAAAAGGCCACGCTAGGCCGAAACGTCACTGTATTTATAAGACTCATTTCAATAAAGACCTATCACTCTGCATCAGAACCGCTGGAGTCTCTTCTATTGTATTGTTTCTCCCTTCAGCAACCTGCAATTTACCTTTTTTGGTTTTTACTACCAGCCTTTCCGTAAACACAACTTTTTTAGTTTTATTTTTTTTATATTTTCCTTTACATTGCCATATGACTAACTTTTGAAAAGGAAGGAGAATATCAGCTCCAGTTTTTTTACACTAAGCCACATAAATCCACGTGGCGGGCAGACTGGCATCAGGCACAGATAGGCGGGACAGCACCGGAGAACGTAGACAGCCCCCTGTAAGCCAAACAGCCCGGCTTATAACAGAAGCTGGTTAAAGCTCATGCACACAGCTGTAAGTCTTTTGCATCCGCAAATTGAAGGTCCGAAAACACGGATAACGGCCGAGTGCATGTCGAATATTTGTTGTTGTTTTTTTTACTCCTGCAAAAATGTGCTATCCTTGTCTGCAAAATGTACAAAAATGTGCTATCCTTGTCTGCAAAATGTACAAAAATGTGCTATCCTTGTCTGCAAAATGTACAAGAATTCTATTTTTTTTTTGGGCGGCCGGGGCCGTAGAACACACTTGCAGGTTGAGATGAATGGATCGGTTGTAAAATAAAACTACGGCCGTGTGCATGCACCCTAACTCATTAGCAGCAGCCTGATGGTTCCACACAGAACTAAAGAAGCGATTAACCCTTGCAATGCTGAAAAAAAAGAAGTGTGGGGCAGCAGCGGACTAGATTTATTGGTGATATACACAACGCTCACAAAAAACTAAAAATACACACCAAGTGTGAAAGTATATTCATAAAGATCACAGTGAGGACCATATATATGATCATCAATGTCCCCAGTGGAGATCCCAATACACCTACATGACTACCTGAGCCATGAGGTCTCCTCTGGGTCCCAACACTTTTCCTCAATACTAGTGTTGAGTGCGAATATTCGAATAGCGGATATTTTTTACGAATATTGACACTTTGCTAATTTGCGAATATTTAGAATATAGTGCTATATATTCGTAAAAACAAATTTTGTTTCCTTTTTTTTTCAATCAGAACCCAAGAATAAGATACCGTTAAGGAAGATAGAGAATATAGCGCTACGTTCTCTATCATCGTTAATTCTAGCAAGTCAACCAATAGGAAAGTCATAGCCTGTTCAAAGTGTAATTCGCCGTATGCGATTATTACGCATAATATTATGTAATATTCGCGTACTGCGAATAAAACTTTGAACGGGGTATAACTTTCCTATGGTAGCCTGGCTTGCTAGAATTAACGAAGATAGAGAATATAGCACTATATTCGTATTCGTTATGTTCGCTAATACTAGCAATACAAGTAAACTTGCTTATACACAGCTCTAAGTTGGATGCGTAATGCAAGAATATTAAGTAATATTAGTCGCATTGCGCATCTAACTTAGAGCGGGGTATATGCAACTTACTTTACTATTGTTTGGCTGGGTAGAATTAACGAATACGCATATAGTGCTATGTTCTCTATATTCTAGCAAGCCAACCCAATAGCAAAGTTGACTGTACCCAGCTCTAAGTTAGATGTGCAATGAGAAAATATTACTTTGCCTATATTTGGCAATAAATAAAATAATGAGTCAGTATTCTATTTATTGAAAAAAAATAGGTAAAGTAATATTTTCGTATTGCGCATCCAACTTAGAGCTGTCTATAGGCATCTTTTCTATTGGCTTGCTAGAATTAGCGAAGATACCGAATATAGCGCTTTGCTCTCTATATTCATTAATTCTAGCAAGCCAACCAATAGTAAAGTTGCCTTTATACCCCGTTCAATTCGCAATACGCAATAATTAAATTGCATATTATTCGTGATAAATAGAATAATTACGAATATTCGATTGTGACGAATATTCAATCGAATATTCGCAAAATTAAAAATGGCACCTCCCACTCATCACTACTCAATACTATTGGTTCATCAGGGGACAGTGAGGGACATAAATCAAAATAGAAACACATAAAATGACACATGTAAAAGAGTAGATTATATTATAAAGCTCAATACCAACACCAGAAATGTCCAAGCCAAAAGTGACCAGCAGATCTCCATATTATTGTAGAAAGATAAATCCACATAACAGATCAGAAGATCAGCAGATTATATTATTTATATTCTCCGTAGGTCCAGATAATAATCTACAAATAATAAAACATAAAATAACATAGTAAAACAGTCTGCCCTTAAATTCATCAAACAGAGAAATGCCCATAACCTGTGTGTCCGATTAATCTACGATGAGTCCCTGACCTACAAGTCACTTACTGTGCACTCTTAACATGCACTTACTTGTTTCCCTCAGGTTCCTTAGGTGCAGGACTCTCTTCTTTTGAACGACAATGGTCCTTTCTATCAATGACCCACCAAGGATGGAGAAGGACAGAGACCACATGGCTGCGAGGATATTAGACCTCACCCTGGAGATCATCTCCTTGATAACTGGAGAGGTGAGAGTCTCACATGACATCACTCTTATCTCTAGTAATAAACCAGGGAAATGTCTGGAAAGGTGAAGGATTCTTAGAATCTCTGTAGTGATCGGCGTCTCCCCGTACACAGGATTACACAGTAGTGAAGAAGTCGTCTGGTGAGTGTGTGACACCCCGTGTGTCAGGAGGACGGAGCAGGACCCAGAGCCCCATCACCGAGCCTCCACCCCATTCCCTGATACATGAGCAGAAGATCCTAGAACTTACCACCAGGATCACTGAGCTGCTGAGCGGAGAGGTGAGCGCTGCTGGGAATGCTGGGACATTATACAATAACGCCAAGGGAGGGGTCTGGTAATGACTGTGTCCTTGTGTTGTCAGGTTCCTATAAGGTGTCAGGATGTCGCTGTCTATTTCTCCATGGAGGAGTGGGAGTATTTAGAAGAACATAGGGATCTGTACAAGGACGTCATGATGGAGAATCACCAGCCCCTCACATCACCGGGTAAGAGGAGACCTTCCATGACTGTAGAGGAGAGAACAGTTCTGAGAGTCAGATCCCCATCATCTGATCATCACATATAGACAATGTATTCAGTCACTGTGTGTATTTCCTACAGATGGATCCAGTCAGAGAAATCCACCAGAGAGATGTCCCAGTCCTCAGTATTCCCAGGACTGTCCACAGGAAAATAACGATATCCCACTGGATCATCAAGTAAGTGCAGCTGAGGTTTCTACCTATCCTCTACAGACTGATGTCAGGGGCATAACTAGAAATGGCAGGTTGGCATCTCCCACAACCCCCCCCAGTACACAGGTCGCCATCTGTCGCCATCTCTCCACACATTTGTGCTTCAAAACAGCCCCGGCTCAGACTCCTCCTAACTGCGTGAAAGGGTCTTCCTGCCACATAAGCCTGCATCTGCTTCAGAGTCACATCACTTGGGAATGTCATGTGACCCCGTGACATCAGAGGGTCCTTAAGGTGCATGGGATTTATACAGTATATACAGTACACACGCTGTTACTTACAGAGCCCCAGCAGCAGTGGAGTATACTGTAGGCTCCATTGCATCTTGTTGTTGGCTACAAATGGTTTCTGGTGTCATAAAAGATTGTATTAAATGTTCTCCTGTTTGGACATCCACTTGGTAACTGAGATTCAATGTGGGTAAAAGTGAAGTCCTTCAGTGTAGATGTAAGTCATAGACTAAATAACAGCACAATGCCAGTCAGCTGCATCTACAGCAGATACTGTCCTGTATTAACAGTTAGTGACTGACTCATCAGGTACAGAATCTTCCTGCTTTTGCAAAACATTATTTTATCCTCATCTAGAATCAGATCACTACAAAGGACAAGAGCAAGTGGATATAAGGTTCAGTTTCCAGAAGCAATGACAGGCTTTATACTATAAAATAATGTAAGAACTGGAGGTGATGAGCACAGCGTCCTCTCCAGGATGGGATCAGGTCATTTCATGCAGAAAAATGTCACATTTCATATTTGTAAAATACTTGTCTGAATGTTGATCCCGTCTGATCACCACGTGAGGAGATCCTTCTTCTTCAGGGCAGAAAGGTTTATGTCTTCTAGGGGTGTCTGATCTTCGCCTGGATAGAAGATAAGCTAGCAGTGGAGTGTAGTTTTCTGTTTTCTCATGTCTTTAATGTGGGATCTTTACTGCAGGAAAGTTCAGGCGGAACGACGAGTGAGCTCAAAAAACCCGGATCAGTGTCCGTGAACGGTAAGAACCTTTCATAAATCTCGATTGACTGTAAATGTCTTTATTAATGGGAAATCTGATTGGAAGTTCAGAGAAACCTCCTCCTCCTGGATATAGTGCCCTAATATTTTCATCATCTTCCCCGGCACCGGTACAATGTGACACAATATGGACAGAAACAATCACAAAAAGACTGAAGGGTAAATGCCGCTTCTGAGTAACGGTTGAATCAAGAATCACAGCAGGTTGATATGCTTCTATGTTCAATTTTATTAAATGGTAATTCGCGGCATAAACGTGCGAACATTTTCGGCCGTGTTGGCCTTCGTCAGGCACTGAGCCGCTGTATGAATCGGGCATCTCTGGTGTGTTGGGGCGCTATGGTCCAACACACCAGAGACATCGGATTCATACAGCAGCTCAGTGCCTGACGAAGGCCAACACGGCCGAAAATGTTCGCACGTTTATGCCGCGAATTACCATTTAATAAAATTGAACATAGAAGCATATCAACCTGCTGTGATTCTTGATTCAACCGTATCAGGGGTTGGGAACCCTATCCACAGCATAAAGAGGCAGGCAGCCACAAAGTCTGTTTCTGAGTAACGGTCACATGATACGATAGGCCTCAGTTATAAACCTGTAGTATATGGACCCATGAGGTTTTGTTATTATTATTATTAGGTGCTATTTGCACTGTATTTGTATTATTTTAATAGTACGGGAGTTTTGGGACGTAGAGATGCCCATGATGTTTCATTTTTTAATTGTTTACTTTTTTATTCTAAGGGAAGGGGGTGATTTGAATGTAAAATTTCTTTATATTTTTTCAAACTTTTTTCAAACTTTTTTTAAATCACCCAAAGTAACTATAACAACCCATCATTAGATTGCCACTTGTATTCCGTAATGGATATTTATGCATATACAATTCAATATATCCTAATGTAATGCTGCCTCCTGCAGGCCAGCATTGGAATATACTAGTAATTGACCTGGAAGCCTTGTGAAGGCTCAGGCCTATTACTAGTATGGGACTCCTTCCTCGATCTCAGCCAGGGGACGGTGGCCCAGGCCGGGAAGTGCGCGGCTTTCAGTTTTAGTTCTCCCAGATGCTGTGGTCAAATGTGACAATGGCATCTGAGAGCGCCAAAACTGGGAGCCGATTGCTATGTAATCATTATCTGTGTATTTGTCAAATCTAACACTGAACCGATGTCACCGATCAGTACCCTAGCCTATTTCATATAATAGACCAGAATGCCACCACTTTCTTAACCCCCTCAGCCCCCCTAGCTTAAACCCCCTTAATGACCAGGCCACTTTTTACAATTCTGCACTACACTACTTTCACCGTTTATTGCTCCGTCATACAACTTACCACCCAAATGAATTTTACCTCCTTTTCTTCTCACTAATAGAGCTTTCATTTGGTGGTATTTCATTGCTGCTGACATTTTAACATTTTTTTATATTAATCAAAAATGACCGAAATTTTTGCAAAAAAATTACATTTCTCACTTTCTGTTGTAAATTTTTAAAAAAAACTACATTTCTATATAAATTTTTCTATAAATTTATTGTTCTACATGTGTTTGATAAAAAAAAATGAAATAAGTGTATATTTATTGATTTGGGTAAAAGTTATAGCGTTTACAAACTATGGTGCAAAAAAGTGAATTTCGGCATTTTGAAGCAGCTCTGACTTTCTGAGCGCCTGTCATGTTTCTTCAGGTGCTAGAATGTCAGGATAGTATAAATACCCCCCAAATGACACCATTTTAGAAAGAAGAAACCCCAAAGTATTCGCGGAGGGGCATGGTGAGTTCATCTATGATTTAATTTTTTTTCGCAAGTTAAATGACACTTTCTGAGGAAAAAAAATAATAATAAAGTTTCCATTTCTGCTAACTTCTGGCAAAAAAAAAAAAAAAATCTCCCACGGACTCACTATGCCCCTCAGTGAATACCTTGGGGTGTCTACTTTCCGAAACGGGATCATTTGTGGGGTGTGTTTACTGTTCTGGCATTTTGGGCGGGGCTAAATTGTGAGCCGCCATGTAAAACCTAAAGTTACTCGTTGGAATTTGGGCCCCTTTGCGCACCTAGGCTGCAAAAAAGTGCCACTCATGTGGTATCGCCGTACTCAGGAGAAGTAGGGCAATGTGTTTTGGGGTGTATTTTTACATATACCCATGTTGGGCGAGAGAAATATCTCTGTAAACTGACAACTTTGTATAAATTTTTTTAAAAAGTTGTCATTTACAAAGGGGCCCAAATTCTAATGAGTACCTTTAGGATTTCACAGGGCATTTTTACGCATTTGGATTCTCACACTTTAGGGGCCCCTAAAATGCCAGGGCAGTATAAATACCCCACAAGTGACCCCATTTTGGAAAGAAGACACCCCAAGGTATTCCATGAGAGGCATGGCGAGTTCACAGAAAAAAAAAAATTTGCGCACAAGTTAGCGAAAATTGATATTTTTTTTTTTATTTTTTATTTTTACAAAGTCTCATATTCCACTAACTTGTGACAAAAAATAAAATTTTACATGAACTCACCATACCCCTCACGGAATACCTTAGGGTGTCTTCTTTCTAAAATGACATTTTCTTTATAGTTCTGGCAATGTGCGGATCTGCAAAATGCGGAAAGCACATTGCCGGTGTCCGTGTTTTGCAGATCTGCAAAACACATATGGACATGTGAATGGAGCCTTACAGGGGGGTGATCAGTGATAGGGGGGTGATCAGGGGTTAACAGGGGGTTAATAAGTGACGGGAGGGGTGTAGTGTGGTGCTTGGTGCTACTTTACAGAGCTACCTGGTCCTCTGGTGGTCGATCCCAGCAAACGGGACCACCAGAGGACCAGGTAGCAGCTATATCAGATGCTGTTAACAAAACAGCCTCTGATATACCTCTTTGATGCTTTTTATTTTACATCTACAGCCTGCCAGCGATTGATCATCGCTTGCAGGCTGCAGTATAACTGCCGAGCTGCGATCTGCTGTGAACGCGCGCGCGTTCACACCAAATCTCGCCTCTCGCGAGATGACGTGCCGACGCATCAAGGAGGAACAAGCCTGCCGCCGCCTGGACGCAGCCCTGCGTTAGTCGGTCGGCAGGCGGTTAAAGTGCAAAGAAAATCACATAACAATCAATTGGACAAAGAACAGTTACCCATATTGTGCTCCCTCCAGGATGGCGCCAACCCCGATGCGCATTTCTGCGAACCTTCGTCTGGGGGATTACTACCCTCGCCTATCCATTTTCCCAGCCCTATTGCAGAGCACTTTACCGCAGGAGGTATAACAGGAGAGGACTATAACTCCCAGCATGTCTAAGCCATTATTATTTAATATTAGAGCACATTACAGGGGGACGTATTAGAGGATGGGACTACGACTCACAGCATGTCCAATAATGTATTATCAGAGTACATTACAATAGGAGGTATAAGAAAAGAGGACTTCAACTCCCAGCATATCCAGGGTATTGTAATGTACCCTGATATTACATAATAATGGCCTGGACTGCTGAGAGTCATAGTCCTTTCCTGTTGTACCTTCTCTTGTAATGTATTCTGATATTACATAAAAAGCTGGACATGCTATGAGTTTTATTCCTCTCCTCATACCTCATCTTGTAATGTACTCTGATATTATATAACAGGAGGTATTAGAGGAGAGGACTACAACTCTCGCCATTTCGCTGGCACTTACATTGAATCCTTCACTTCTTCCCATGCAACACTGGTCTTCTTCTTTATTACTTTACCACAGTGCTTAGCTACGCCTCCTGTTCTGGTCACATGATGGAGAGGTAATCGCAGGTCCTTCACCCCCCTCTTCTCTGCTAAGCTCCGCCTACTGCACGTGACTTCATGGCAGGTCCTACAGCTCCATTAGAAGAGAGCTCCAGACACCAGCAGCAGTCAGTTTGCAGAGCAGCACTGTGGCAATGATTTGTGTTATGTGTACCGGGAGGGGGCCTTACACTTTACTGTAAAGGGCAGTTTTTCAGCTGTACGTCCATGTGCTTTGTTCAGATTAACAGCAGCACTGAAGCAGGGGGCCCTGGGCAATTGCCCAATTTGCCCCCCCCCCCCCCAATCGCCGGCCATGCCTTCCGGACAGCTGGCTGCTCGCTCAATGATGGAGAACGCTGCATTTTCAAGCAGCAAACTCCTTCACAGAATATGATGACGAGGGATCGCTATAGAGATCCCTCATCCCCATACAGAATAATTGTTTCTGGGCAGTAGTGATGTCGCGAACATAAAATTTTCAGTTCGCGAACAGCGAACGCGAACTTCCGCAAATGTTCGCGAACGGGCGAACCGGGCGAACCGCCATAGACTTCAATTGGCAGGCGAATTTTAAAACCCACAGGGACTCTTTTTCGAATGGGGAGATGGTTAAAAAAACGCTGGCTCCCTCCACTCTGTTTTAATCCACGGTCACTGCGTCTGCGCCGTGCAATTTACTGTCACACCCGATATGAGTGGTATTTTCTGTAGTACTATTCTCATCAGTTTAATCCCTCTAACGTCCCCAATCTGGGGGCCATTTATTGAATAGATTTTTCGAACGGGGAGATGGTTAAAAAAACGCTGGCTCCCTCCACTCTGTTTTAATCCACGGTCACTGCGTCTGCGCCGTGCAATTTACTGTCACACCCGATATGAGTGGTATTTTCTGTAGTACTATTCTCATCAGTTTAATCCCTCTAACGTCCCCAATCTGGGGGCCATTTATTGAATAGATTTTTCGAACGGGGAGATGGTTAAAAAAACGCTGGCTCCCTCCACTCTGTTTTAAACCACGGTGACTGCGTCTGCGCCGTGCAATTTACTGTCACACCCGATATGAGTGGTATTTTTTTTTATGTCCCATATCAGGGATTGCCTTTTGTGAAAACAAATTTAGGCCGGGTACCTTCGACTGCCTTCACAGTGACAGACCAAACTCTCATACAGTAAACTGAATTGATTTCAGGAACCGGGAGATGGAAAAAGCAGCTTGGTCGGTCCTCTTACTCCCAAATTGGGGCACTGCGCGTGCACAGAGTGGTGTCTTAACTAGTACTATTGCTATCAGTTTAATCCCTGTTACGGACCCTATCCGGTCGAATTGATTAACCATTGTCGAATTAGCGAACCATTACGACATCATGAAATAATTTAGTTCTGAGCTCTGTACTTGCTTTGTATTGGAATTGATGGGGATTTTTTTAATTGTCTGCATCATTTCTAATAAACTATTAAGAGACTTTATTATGATTTTTTATTTTATGTATTAAAAACCCATACAACATATAAAAAAAAAGGTAAATTAATGTTTTTTCTATGAAATATTATCCAGCCGTCCGATCGCTTTTGGTTTGACCATAATGAAGCAACGACCTTATCATCTGGGGTGTGGCAACATTGCCAACACACTTATAGAGGTGATGATGATTGCTTCATTGTGATACGCAAGCCCCTTCACCACAACAAGGTAACGATCACGAAGGGGAATTGACACTTGTATGTGCCTTTTTTTTTTGGTTTGTTTTTGCAGCCACAGTGCTGCACCATAGGACAGAAAAATTTGGCATGTACACATGCCTGAAAAATAATGGCACTGTTGCAGCCGCTATTGTAGCAGCGGCCGGAAAAATTTATGTTTTCCAGGCAGAAAAGTGACTAAAACATTGCGGCTTGAACCCTAGTTGGTGGTGGAGAATTCACGAAAGTCATCCGGTATGCAGACATTAAATACAGCAGCGTGGGGACCATTTTGAGGCCAAGGCATGTAATCAGGCCTTTTGTTAGTCAAACGTATAACCCACTGTCAGGTGAGGTAATCAACACTTTTTTGACCGAGGCGACTTCTCTTGTCAGTGACAATGCCTCCTGCTGCACTGAAGGTCCTTTCTGACAGGACACTTGAAGCAGGGCAGGCCAGAAGTTCTATCGCAAACTGGGATAGCTCAGGCCACAGGTCAAGCCTGCACACCCAGTAGTGAAGGGGTTCATTGCTCCTCAGAGTGTCGATATCTGCTGTTAAGGCGAGGTAGTCTGCTACCTGTCGGTCGAGTCATTCTCTAAGGCTGGTTCCCGAAGGGCTGTGGCGATGAGTAGGACTGAAAAAGCTCCGCATGTCCTCCATCAACAACACATCTGTAAATCGTCCAGTCCTTGCCGCCGTGGTAGGAGGAGGATTACACTCACCTCTTCCCCTGTTAGATTCCCGTTGTGCTGTGACATCCCCCTTATAATCTGTGTAAAGCATATTTTTTAGTTTGGTTTTGAACTGCTGCATCCTTTCCGACTTTCGGTAATTTGGTAACATTTCTGCCACTTTCTGCTTATACCGGGGGTCTAGTAGCGTGGCCACCCAGTACAGATCGTTCTCCTTTATCCTTTTTATACGTGGGTCCCTCAACAGACATGACAGCATGAAAGACCCCATTTGAACAAGGTTGGATGCAGAGCTACTCATTTCCCGTTCCTCGTCCTCACTGATGTCATTGACGGTCTGTTCTTCCCCCAGCCACGTACAACACCATGGGTCCCAGATAGGTGACAACAACGAGCACCCTGGGGTGCCTGCTGTGGTTGGTCTTCCTCCTCCTCAAAGCCGCCACATTCCTCCTCTGACTCCTCTTCCTCATACTCCTCTTCCAGCGTTGCTGCAGGTCCGGCAAGCGATGATGACAAGGCTGTTTCTGGTGGTGATGGTGACCACAACTCTTCCTCTTCCTCTTCACGCTCATCTACAGCCTGATCCAGAACTCTTCGCAGGGCACGCTCCAGGAAGAAAACAAATGGGATGAGGTCGCTGATGGTGCCTTCGGTGCGACTGACTAGGTTTGTCACCTCCTCAAAAGGACGCATAAGCCTACAGGCATTGCGCATGAGTGTCCAGTAACGTGGCAAAAAGATTCCCAGCTCCACAGAGGCTGTCCTAGCACCCCGGTCATACAAATACTCGTTGACGGCTTTTTCTTGTTGGAGCAGGCGGTCGAACATTAGGAGTGTTGAATTCCAACGTGTCGGGCTGTCGCATATCAAGCGCCTCACTGGCATGTTGTTTCGCCGCTAAATATCGGAAAAGTGCGCCATGGCCGTGTAGGAACGCCTGAAATGGCCACACACCTTCCTGGCCTGCTTGAGGACGTCCTGTAAGCCTGGGTACTTAGACACAAAACGTTGTACGATGAGATTCAACACATGTGCCATGCACGGCACATGTGACAACTTGCCCAAATTTAATGCCGCCAACAGATTGCTTCCATTGTCACACACCACTTTGCCGATCTCCAGTTGGTGCGGGGTCAGCCACTGATCCACCTGTGCGTTCAGGGCGGACAGGAGTGCTGGTCCTGTGTGGCTCTCTGCTTTCAGGCAAGTCAACCCCAAGATAGCATGACACTGTCGTATCCGGGATGTGGAATAGCCCCTGGGGAGCTGGGGGAATCAGTTGATGTGCAGCCAGACGCCGCAGCAGAAGAGGACTCAGCCGAGGAGGATATTGAAGAGGATGGAGTAGGAGTAGAGGAGGTGGCAGTAGGTCTGCCTGCAAGTCGTGGTGGTGTCACCAACTCCGCTGCGGAGCCACGCATTCCATGCTTGTCAGCCGTCAGCAGGTTGACCCAATGCGCAGTATACGTGATATACCTGCCCTGACCGTGCTTTGCAGACCAGGTATCAGTGGTCAGATGGACCCTTGCCCCAATACTGTATGCCAGAGATGCCATGACTTCCTTTTCAATGACATGGTAGAGGTTTGGGATTGCCTTTTTGAAAAAAATTTCGTCCGGGTACCTTCCACTGTGGTGTCCCAATAGCGACAAATTTTTGAAGGCCTCAGACTCTACCAGCTGGTATGGTAAAAGCTGGCGGGCTAAGAGTTCCGTCAAGCCAGCTGTCAGTCGCCGGGCAAGGGGTGACTTTGTGACATTGGCTTCTTATGCTCAAACATGTCCTTGACAGACACCTGACTGTGGGCAGATGAGCAGGAACTGCTGAAGGTGAGAGATGGAGTGGCGGGTGGTTGAGAGGGGGCAGGGAGGACAGCAGTGGTTGACGTGGCTGAAGATGCTGGACCAGGAGGAGCATGGTTGCTTTGAGTTTGTGTGCTGCTTGTACTCATGTGTTGATCCCATAGGCGTTTGTGATGTGAGATCATGTGCCTTCGCAAAGCAGTTGTACCAAGGTGGGTGTTGGACTTCCCACGACTCAGTTTCTTTTGGCACAGGTTGCAAATGGCATTGCTTTTATCAGAGGCAGACACAAAAAAAATGCCACACTGCTGAGCTTTGCAATGACGGCATTCTAGTGGTGGCAACAGCATGCGTTGACTGGCGTGCTGTCTGGCTGACCCCAGGTGCCGATACATGCTGTCTGACTGTGCCACTAACTCCTTGCGACGACCTCCCCCTGCTTCCAACTCGTCTCCTCATTCTCTCTCTCTCCCCTTCAGAACTTTCCCCCTCTTCTTCTCTTCGAGCAGGCACCCACGTGGCATCCGTGGACACATCGTCATCATCAACCGCTTCACTTGTATCTGACACCTCAGCAAAGGAAGCAGCAGCGGGTACAACATCATCATCATCCTCATCACACTGTACGTCCATGTGTGTAATCCTGCCTGACTGAGACATATCCCCGTAATCTACATCATCTTGCAATAATGGTTGCGCATCACTAATTGCATCCAACTGATGTGTAACTAACTCCTCTGACGGATCAAGTGAAGCGGCTGTGGTGGTAGTGGTGGCGACGGGCGGGTGCGTGGTAACTTGAGAGCAGGTGACCGAAGCTGAGCTGGAGGAGGATGGTGCGTCAAGGTTCTTAGCGGAAGCTGTTGAAGATTGGGTGTCCTGTCTAAGCCAGTCAACTACGTCCTCTGAATTTTTCGGGTTCAGGGTACGTGGCCTCTGAAAACTGGGCATTATTCCAGGGACAGTGGAAATCACAGCACCACGACCACGACGGCCCCTGCGGGGTGGCCTGCCTCTGCCTGTCATTTTTTTTTTAGATAAGTGGTACTACGCGTGCTAGGTACTGTGCCACCCAGTATGAGTGGTTGGCACTGGCAGTGGGCACACTACAGTCTGTGGAAGCGGGCCTGACACACACTGGCAGCAGGCAAGCAACTGAATTTAGACTACTGTCTAAAAATTAAATGCCTTATTTATCGGCAAGCTACTGTGCCACCCGGTATCAGTGGTTGGCACTGGCAGTGGGCACACTACAGTCAGTGGAAGCGGGCCTGACACACACTGGCAGCAGGCAAGCAACTGAATTTAGACTACTGTCTAAAAATTAAATGCCTTATTTATCGGCAAGCTACTGTGCCACCCGGTATCAGTGGTTGGCACTGGCAGTGGGCACACTACAGTCAGTGGAAGCGGGCCTGACACACATTGGCAGCAGGCAAGCAACTGAATTTAGACTACTGTCTAAAAATTAAATGCCTTATTTATCGGCAAGCTACTGTGCCACCCGGTATCAGTGGTTGGCACTGGCAGTGGGCACACTACAGTCAGTGGAAGCGGGCCTGACACACACTGGCAGCAGGCAAGCAACTGAATTTAGACTACTGTCTAAAAATTAAATGCCTTATTTATCGGCAAGCTACTGTGCCACCCGGTATCAGTGGTTGGCACTGGCAGTGGGCACACTACAGTCAGTGGAAGAGGGCCTGACACACACTGGCAGCAGGCAAGCAACTGAATTTAGACTACTGTCTAAAAATTAAATGCCTTATTTATCGGCAAGCTACTGTGCCACCCGGTATCAGTGGTTGGCACTGGCAGTGGGCACACTACAGTCAGTGGAAGCGGGCCTGACACACACTGGCAGCAGGCAAGCAACTGAATTTAGACTACTGTCTAAAAATTAAATGCCTTATTTATCGGCAAGCTACTGTGCCACCCGGTATCAGTGGTTGGCACTGGCAGTGGGCACACTACAGTCAGTGGAAGTCAGCCTGACACACACTAGCAGCAGGCAAGCAGCTGAAATTACACTAAAGTGTAAAAATTAAATGCCTTTTTTTGATGCAAAGTACTGTGCCACACGGGATGACAGGGGTGGGCACTGGCAGTGGGCACACTACAGTCAGTGGAAGTCAGCCTGACACACACTGGCAGGCAACTAACCTTAGATTAAAGTGTAAAAATTAAGTGCCTTTTTTTTAAGCAAAGTCCTGTGCCACACGGGATGACAGGGGTGGGCACTGGCAGTGGGCACACTACAGTCAGTTGAAGTCGGCCTGACACACACTAGCAGCAGGCAAGCAGCTGAAATTACACTAAAGTGTAAAAATTAAATGCCTTTTTATGCAAAGTCCTGTGCCAGCCGGTATGAGTGGTGGGCACTGGCAGTGGGCACACTACAGTCAGTGGAAGTCAGCCTGACACACACTGGCAGGCAACTAACCTTAGATTAAAGTGTAAAAATTAAGTGCCTTTTTTTAAGCAAAGTCCTGTGCCACACGGGATGACAGGGGTGGGCACTGGCAGTGGGCACACTACAGTCAGTTGAAGTCGGCCTGACACACACTAGCAGCAGGCAAGCAGCTGAAATTACACTAAAGTGTAAAAATTAAATGCCTTTTTATGCAAAGTCCTGTGCCAACCGGTATGAGTGGTGGGCACTGGCAGTGGGCACACTACAGTCAGTGGAAGTCAGCCTGACACACACTGGCAGGCAACTAACCTTAGATTAAAGTGTAAAAATTAAGTGCCTTTTTTTAAGCAAAGTCCTGTGCCACACGGGATGACAGGGGTGGGCACTGGCAGTGGGCACACTACAGTCAGTTGAAGTCGGCCTGACACACACTAGCAGCAGGCAAGCAGCTGAAATTACACTAAAGTGTAAAAATTAAATGCCTTTTTTATGCAAAGTCCTGTGCCAGCCGGTATGAGTGGTGGGCACTGGCAGTGGGCACACTACAGTCAGTGGAAGTCAGCCTGACACACACTGGCAGGCAACTAACCTTAGATTAAAGTGTAAAAATTAAGTGCCTTTTTTTTAAGCAAAGTCCTGTGCCACACGGGATGACAGGGGTGGACACTGGCAGTGGGCACACTACAGTCAGTTGAAGTCAGCCTGACACACACTAGCAGCAGGCAAGCAGCTGAAATTACACTAAAGTGTAAAAATTAAATGCCTTTTTTTTATGCAAAGTCCTGTGCCAACCGGTATGAGTGGTGGGCACTGGCAGTGGGCACACTACAGTCAGTGGAAGTCGGTCTGACACACACTAGCAGCAGGCAAGCAGCTGAAATTACACTAAAGTGTAAAAATTAAATGCCTTTTTTATGCAAAGTCCTGTGCCAGCCGGTATGAGTGGTGGGCACTGGCAGTGGGCACACTACAGTCAGTGGAAGTCAGCCTGACACACACTGGCAGGCAACTAACCTTAGATTAAAGTGTAAAAATTAAGTGCCTATTTTTTAAGCAAAGTCCTGTGCCACACGGGATGACAGGGGTGGGCACTGGCAGTGGGCACACTACAGTCAGTTGAAGTCGGCCTGACACACACTAGCAGCAGGCAAGCAGCTGAAATTACACTAAAGTGTAAAAATTAAATGCCTTTTTATGCAAAGTCCTGTGCCAGCCGGTATGAGTGGTGGGCACTGGCAGTGGGCACACTACAGTCAGTGGAAGTCAGCCTGACACACACTGGCAGGCAACTAACCTTAGATTAAAGTGTAAAAATTAAATGCCTTTTTTGATGCAAAGTCCTGTGCCACACGGGATGACAGGGGTGGGCACTGGCAGTGGGCACACTACAGTCTGTGGGCCTGCAGCTCCTCACACACAGGCAGGCCAGGCAACTGCAATATGTATATAAAGGAAAAAAAGCAGACTAATGTTGCAGCCCTAAAAAGGGCTTTTTGGGGTGCTGTCAGGACGCTGTCCTTACAGCAGAGATCAGATGAGTCTTTCAGGACTGGAGTGGACACTGAATTCACTAGCCTAGCTATCGATTTCCCAATTAAATCAGCAGCAACTACACTCTCCCTCCTCTCACTAAGACTGCAGCTTCAGAATGAATCTAAAATGGATGCTGTGCAGGAGGTGGGAGGGTCTGGGAGGGAGGGTATGCTGCTGATTGGCTGGAATGTGTCTGCTGACTGTGAGGTACAGGGTCAAAGTTTGCTCAATGATGATGTATAGGGGGCGGACCGAACATCGCATATGTTCGCCCGGCAGAGGCGAACGCGAACAAGCTATGTTCGCCGGGAACTGTTCGCCGGCGGATAGTTCGGGCCATCTCTACTGGGCAGCAGATCCCTGTTTAGACCACACAATCTGCTTTCCAGAAACGATGATTCGTGGTGCCTGCACGAAAAAGAAGGATCACCTGATGAACAAGCATTTTGCTTGTTCATCGTGTGATCAGCGGCACATTTAGATGTCGAGATTATCGGGAAGATCGCTCGCAGGAGCTGTTGTTCCCGATAATCAAGACGATTATTGGTTCCTTTAAATTTACCTTTACTGAAACTGTACACTTTACTGTTATCTTACATGTCTTATTTATTTTATGTTTTCTGGCTTTCTATTGTATCAAAAAAGCTTGATTGATGAATAAAAAAATTTGCTTTGGGGAAAAATTTAAACTTTTGTTTAATTTTCTAGGTGAAAATGGGATGAGAGTATACCATAAGAATCTTCATTCATCTTCCAATGATAAGGCAGAAGATAACAATACCACACAAGCTAATTCAATAACTCCCAATATACCCTCAGTCCTTCATAGCAGAGATATATCCACCAATACCTCTAGTCACAAGAAACCTTCTTCTAATAAATCCCTGACTGGCAAAACAAGAACTAAACATAACAGTGGAAAAATATTTTCACGTGGGAAATCTTTTTTGACGAAATCCAATATTTCTTTAAATGAGAGAAATTGCCGAGAGAAAAAGTCATTTTCATGTGCTGAATGTGGAAAATCTTTTACCAGTAAATGTATTCTAGTTGGACATCAGAGGAGTCATACAGGGGAGAAGCCATATTCATGTTCAGAATGTGGGAAATGTTTTATGTTGAAATTCTCTCGAAAGAAACATCAGAGAACTCACACAGGGGAGAAGCCAGTTTCATGTTCGGAATGTCAGAAATGTTTTAGTCAGAAATCTGATCTTGTGAAACATTTAAGAATTCATACAGGGGAGAAGCCATATTCATGTCCTGAATGTGGTAAATGTTTTAGTCAGAAATCACATCTTGTTGAACATCAGAGAACTCACACAGGGGAGAAGCCATTTTCATGTTCAGAATGTAAGAAATGTTTTAGTCATCAATCTGCTCTTGTGAGACATTTAAGAATTCATACAGGGGAGAAGCCATTTTCATGTTCAGAATGTGGGAAATGTTTTGCCTGTCAATCGAATTTTATTCAGCATCAAAAAACTCATACAGGGGAGAAGCCATTCTCATGTACAGAATGTGGAAAATGCTTTGCCTGTCAATCAAGTTTTATTCAGCATCAAATAACTCATACAGGGGAGAAGCCATTTTCATGTCCTGAATGTGGTAAATGTTTTAATAAGAAATCAATTCTTGAGAAACATCGAAAAATCCACTTAGGGGAGAAGCCATTTTCATGTTCAGAATGTGGGAAATGTTTTAGTCAGAAAGCTGGTCTTGTGTGCCATCTAAGAATCCACTTAGGGGAGAAGCCATTTTCATGTTCAGAATGTGGGAAATGTTTTAGTCAGAAAGCTAGTCTTGTGAGTCATCTAAGAATCCACTTAGGGGAGAAGCCATTTTCATGTTCAGAATGTGGAAAATGTTTTATTCAGAAAGGTGGTCTTGTGAGACATCTAAGAATCCACTTAAGGGATATGCCATTTTCATGTTCAGAATGTGGTAAATGTTTTACCCGTCAATCAAGTTTTATTCTTCATCAGAGAACTCACATCGAGGAAAATCCATTTTCATGTATTGAATGCGGAAAGTGTTTTAGTCTTAAATCAAGTCTTGTTACACATCAGAGAATTCACACAGGGGAGAAGCCATTTTCATGTATTGAATGCGGAAAGTGTTTTAGTCTTAAATCAAGTCTTGTTGCACATCAGAGAATTCACACAGGGGAGAAGCCATTTTCATGTTCAGAATGTGGAAAATGTTTTACCCTTCAATCAAATTTTATTCGGCATCAGAAAACTCACACAGGGGAGAAGTCATTTTCATGCTCAGAATGTGGGAAATGTTTTACCCTTCAATCAAATTTTATTCGTCATCAGAAAACTCACACAGGGGAGAAGTCATTTTCATGCTCAGAATGTGGGAAATGTTTTAGTGATAAATCTGGTCTTGTGAAACATCTAGGAATCCACTTAGGGGAGAAGCCATTTTCATGTTCAAAATGTGGGAAATGTTTTATTCTTCAATCAAGTTTAACTCGGCATCAGAGAACTCACATAGGGGAGAAGTCTGACCTGTCTTCAAGATAGGTCATCAATATCAGATAGGGGGGTTTTGACACTCGAGACCCCCTCCGATCAGCTGTTTGAGGAGGCCTCCTTGCATCTTACCAAGCACAATGCTTTCCATTGGATAACGGATTTGCTTAGTATTGCAGCACAGTCGCATTCACTTGAATGTAAATGAATATAAGAGAGAGGGGGATGTGGCTCCCCACACAGTTGGTATGGAGAAAGGTGCTCAGGTTTTGATCTGATACCCAGACAGAAAATACAGCAAAAGAAAAGTAAAGTAAACAAACAGCACACTAAATCTGCACACACGCAGAAGGCAATTATATCTATTAAAGGACACTAAATTTATTAGGAAAAACTCAATAATAAATAAAAAATAAAAATGAGCATTAAAAATATATAAAAAGCCTTTGAAGATGAACCTATAAATAGATAGATAGGGCAGATCAACTTATAAATAGGCAGCAATATAGGAACACCTAAAATAGTAAGACAGATCATATCATCCAATATAAACCAGCCAAAATTTGTCTCCTAAAATATGTCATCCAATAGCAGTCATCAGAATAGTATATTCATTGCAGTCTAAATGTAATATTCCACTGTTCCACATCGCTATCAATAAGGCCCCTTTCACACGGGTGCAATGCGTGATGTGAACGCATTGCACCCGCACTTAATCAAGACCCATTCATTGGAATGGGGCTGTGTACATGAGCGGTGATTTTCACGCATCACTTGTGCCTTGCGTGAAAATCTCAGCAGGCCCTATATTGTGCGTTTTTCACGCAACGCAGGACCCATAGAAGTGAATGGGGCTGCATGAAAATCGCAAGCATCCGCAAGCAAGTGCGGATGCGGTGCGATTTTCACACATGGTTGGTAGGACACGATCGGGATAGTGCAAAATGCCGAATTGCGGGCTGCCACTGAGGAAGAAGTCAGTAAGACTTCGAAACGCCTCTGATCTGGACCCACTGATTCGCAATTTGTGCATGGACTCCTAACAGCCTTGAGAAGAGCTTCTCTTATTCATTCATCCATTCTCTTGCACTTTGGATCGAGGGGAGAACTACATCTGCGATTCCCGCCGCGGCCTTGGTCCCAGAACCATACTGGCGATACCCTCTGCGGTCTGTGTCTCAGCTTACTACTACAACACAGTACCACGTGGGACGCCATCAGAGGTTGGCATCAGGAACGGAGGTAACCGCTGTTCGCCACTACTTGGGATGCTTTTACAGGTTGACATTAGGAATGGAGGTAACCGCGGCTCACTACAGCTAAGGTAATCAGCTTATTGTGTCTACAGTAGGTGGGACACCACCGAAGACACCAACCCTGCCTGGGTGAGTTCCTCCGCCTCTCTATTTACACCTAATCACAGCCTTTACCCCAGTGAGCATTTTGCGTGAGCATTTTGAGTGAACATTTTGAATGACCATTTGTTCTTTGCCAGTTGAATTCACTAGCATTGTGCCATTGCGTCGATGAACTTGCTGGGCACTTCATACAGATATACGGTGGTCAACAATCCATTTTATGTATAGGATCAATCACGACGTGTGAGAGATAACACTTTGCTCGGTATTGATTATGCTGTTAATTCAAGTGTATATCAACTCGTAGTAACAATTCCAGTATTTGACACGATACCATGATTGGTATTTGCTATTGTGTCAAATACTGGTATTGTTACTACGAATTGATATCCACTTGAATTAACAGCATTGTGGGACTATTATTGATAGCGCTGTAGAACATTACATTTAGACTGCAATGAATATACTATTCTAATGACTGCTATTGGATGACATTTTAGGAGACAAATTTTGGCTGGTTTATATCGGATGATATGATCTATATGTCTTACTATTTTAGGTGTTCCTATATTGCTGCCTATTTATAGGTTAATCTTCAAAGGCTTTTTATATATTTTAATGCTAATTTTTATTTATTATTTAGTTTTTCCTAATAAATTTAGTGTCCTTTAATAGATATAATTGCCTTCTGCGTGTGTTCAGATGTGACGGTTTTTTACTTTACTTACCTTTTGAATGTGAATGATCTACTTCTAGGCCATATGAACGATGAATTAGATGGTTGTCGTAGAAATCAGATGCAAGGCTTACCCAAGCTGATCGGCCGGTTTCCCTGGTGTTGTCTCTTGCTGTTAAAGGTGTTGTCATCGTGCTCATAACAGGTGACTGTCGCATCACAACCACTTATACTGGAAGTGATTTAACAATGGCTACTTGATTAAAGATATAATCTATAGAGCTGAAGATGTAGAGAACCTTACTATCAGACTTACTAAAAGACTGCAGTAAAGATCTTTTTCCATCTCTAATCTGTCATTAATAAATATCTCGAGTTTTCTTAACATGGAATTTCATTTACTTAGTTACAAGCTACTACCACAGAATGGTCAATTTCAAGGATCCAGTATTCCAGCAAATGTGCCTGATTTTGTGGATTGTTCACAATTCTTATGAGGATTTACATTTTTACATTCTGTCTCCTAATATTACCAAATTTAATTCCAGTTCGCAGAACAGATTATATGAAAGAAAGTATTTTGGTGTCCATGAAGAAGGTTCCTTCTTTGTGGATGAAGAGACTCACAATGTTGACTTGAGTTTCCCTCTGTAATGATCATCCGTTTTTCTTTTTATGGGATAATGATTTCATAGGATATTAAGAGCGATCATTCCATATTGTTCCTGTAATGCTAATGAAATGATAAAGCCAAACTGACGGCCAGCAAACACAGTGTACCAGACACACTTTGCACAAGCCATCACACTCTGAACACCCTTGAGGGCCAGGGTACTTTTCACCAACCTCCAGCAGGAAGGGGGACTTTGGCTGGGCCCTTCCCAGGTGTCAAATAACAGCTATTGGCTAGGCACACCGGCCGCAGTTGGGCAAAAAAAAAAAAAAACTAAGTAAATACCATGACACTATATAATGGTAAATAGGAAAACACGAGAATAGTCAGTAAGCCAAAGCCAGGGCACAAGAACCAGAAGACAACCAAAACCGAAGCCAGAGTCAAGAACCATAGAAACCACTCACCAGATAGCTTAAGATGCAGAGCAAGAGAAGCAACTGAATAACCAGCAAGGGGGAAGGATGGGGGGTGGTTGGAGGGGTTAAATATCCCTTCACAGATCACCTGACACTGCTGAGGTCACATTCAATCACCACCCTCAGCCCGCAAAAGCACAGATGGGTCCTGAGAGTGTGCAGAGGAAGGAACCTCCTACCACATGTCTAAGTCAGGAAACATGAAAACAGAGGTTCCCTGGCAACAGCTGATGCTAGGGGCTTCAGCGTTTGAGGACCTCTGGCCAGCGCTGGGAATTATTTATCTCCCAGCAGCACCACGATCCAGAATGTCTCCCACGGTGTGACGTGTGCGCATAAAGAATGAACCTTTACTAGCTTCGCCCTCCAGAGGTGACACCCCGCCCCTCGGGGCCAACACAACATTTCTTCGCGTGGTGACATGCTTTCGATGAGACTGCTTCTGTCTCCCTGGCTGCCTGACATTATATTTCTAGTTATTAAGTGTAATGTATATTTTGTTGTCAGGTTTCTTAATGAAAATATAAAAAATAAATGTCCATATACAGTGCTGCCTATAATTATTTATATTCCTGGCAAAATTCGACTTTGTTATTGTTATTGTGGGGGGGGGGGAGAAAAACATTTCTCAGCTTTTATTTACATTTGAGCAAAAAGTGTCCAGTCCAAAATTATTCATAAACTTCACAAACTGTCACAGTCTGTGGAAAAATTCAAAGTTCTATAACATTCCAAATAGTCCAAGCTGTTCTAGAGCATCCTAATTACCCTGATTAATTGGGAACATCTTTTTTAATCAACTCAACAGGTGAAAAACAGCAGCTCTCTGCAGTTGGTTTGTGGACAGTCATGGCTAAGACAAAGGTGCTCAGTGAGGACCTGCGGCTGCGCATTGTTGCTGCTCACAAGTCAGGAAAGGTCTACAAGGCCATTTCTAAATGTTTTCAAGTTCCAGTCGCTACAGTGCAAAGTATAATAAAAAAATACAAGATGTTCCGCACTGTGGAAAATCTCAGAGGACGTGGTCAGAAGCCAAAAGTGACACCTGTGCTGGCCAGGAGGATAGTTAAAGAGGTGAAAAAGAATCCAAGGATCACCACCAAGGCCATCCTGGTGAATCTGGGCTCTGCTGGTGGCAATGTCTCAAGGCAGACAATCCAACGGACACTGCACACTGCTGGGTTCCACAGATGCAGACCAAGGAGGTTGCCACTTCTCCAGATAAGGCACACCAAAGTTCGCTTGGCCTTTGCAAAAGCTCATCTGGACAAAGATGAAGACTTTTGGTCTTCTGTGTTATGGTCAGATGAAACAAAAATTGAGTTGTTTGGTCACAATGATGTTTCCTTAATTTGGCATAAAAAAGGAGAAGCCTTCAACCCAAAGAACACCATCCCCACTGTCAAACATGGTGGCGGGAACCTAATGCTTTGGGGGTGTTTTTCAGCCAATGGACCAGGGAACCTAATCACAGTAAACGGCACCACGAAAAAAGAGTAATACACAAGGATTCTCAACGACAACATCGGGCAGTCTGCAGAGAAACTTGGCCTTGGGCACCAGAGGACATTTCAACATGACAATGACCCAAAACACACAGCAAAAGTGGTTAAGAAATAGCAGACAACAACATTAACGTTTTGGAGTGGCCCAGCCAAAGTCCAGACTTGAATCCAATTGAGAATCTGTGGAGGGAGCTAAAGATCAGGGTGATGGCAAGAAGACCCCCCAACCTGAAAGGAGCTGATTGCTAAAGATGAATGGGCAAAAATACCTGTGGAGACATGTAAAAAGCTGGTCTGCAATTATAGGAAGCGTTTGATTGCAGTAATAGCCAATAAAGGCCTTTCTATTGATTATTGAGAAGGGTATGAATAATTTTGGACTGGACACTTTTTGCTCAAATGTAAATAAAAGCTGAGAAATGTTTTTTTTCCCACAATAATGTCTCTTGTACATCGTCTTATTATCTTTTGGGAGACACCTATGTCATTTCCCGTCAAAAATCACTTGCCGGTTGAATAAAAGTAACTTTAAGTCAAAATTTACCAGGCGTATGAATAATTATGGGCAGCACTGTAACTGTGGTGAAATTATGGTAGTAATTGTGTGAAACATCAAATATAGTAGAAAATTGACCAGCCAAATATTTCTATATAAGTAAAAGGCCATAGAGATGCTAAGAACCTGCAGTTTATCTTTGTACTTGACAACACAGAGTAAATCTTAAACATTATAGAGACATTTGTTTAAAAATTTAGCATCTGTAACAGCGGATCTAGGTAAAGTCCAGGAGAGACATATGTCCCATGAAACTGTAGCAGGTGGCCGGAAAAGCTTTAGCTAATCCTAGCAGTGGGCCCTCCCAGCTGCAATCCAATTACAGAGTGTGAAATATAAGTAAATATCTGGTATTTATTTTTTAACCTGTTTGCAAGGATTTGAACTTCTCTGGACAATATGCCCAAGACAAGGACACAGGGACAGTTTTAGAAAAAGTGTGGACCTAGGGAAAAATAGATGGTGTGCTTTTTCTGTTTGAGGCCTGTGTACTAATCCTGCGTGTTTCTTAACTCTGATTCTTTGCTGCTTGCCCTGACTTTGGATTGCTTTCTCGGATACTTATGAATGCTGCCTGTCCTGCCCTCGGCCTGTCTCCTGATTATGCATATTTCCTGAGTAGAGATGAGCGAACACCTGGATGTTCGGGTTCGAGAGGTTCGGCCGAACTTCCGGAAAATGTCCGGGTTCGTGATCCGAACTCAACCCGAACTTCATCCCGAACCCGAACCCCATAGAAGTCAATGGGGACCCGAACTTTTGGGCACTAAAAAGCCTGTAAAAGACTCCCGGAAAGGGCTAGAGGGCTGCAAAAGGCAGCAAAATGTAGGTAAATCCCCTGCAAACAAATGTAGATAGGGAAATTAATTAAAATAAAATAAAATAAATAAAAATTAACCAATATCAATTGGAGAGAGGTCCCACAGCAAGGAATCATGCGTCATATCATCCACCACTGGAGAAGGCCACTCATTTATTTGGGACCAGCACCCAGACAGAGGATACAGGTCCCACAGCAAGGAATCATGCTTCATATCAACCACCACCGGAGAAGGTCACTTCATGTATTTTGGACCAGCACCCAGACAGAGGATACAGGTCCCACAGCAAGGAATAAGGCGTCATATCAACCACCACCGGAGAAGGCCACTCTCATTTATTTTGGACCAGCACCCAGACAGAGGAGAGAGGTCCCACATCAAGGAATCATGCGTCATATCAACCCCCACCGGAGAAGGCCGCTCTCATTTATTTTGGACCAGCACCCAGACAGAGGATACAGGTCCCACAGCAAGGAATCATGCCTCATATCAACCACCAACGGAGAAGGCCACTCTCATTTATTTCGGCCCAGCACCCAGACAGAGGATACAGGTCCCACAGCAAGGAGTCATGCGTCATATCAACCACCACCGGAGAAGGCCACTCTTATGTATTTTGGACCAGCACCCAGACAGAGGAGAGAGGTCCCACATCAAGGAATAAGGCGTCATATCAACCCCCACCGGAGAAGGCCATTCTCATTTATTTTGGACCAGCACCCAGACAGAGGAGATAGGTCCCACAGCAAGGAATCATGCCTCATATCAACCACCAACGGAGAAGGCCACTCTCATTTATTTCGGCCCAGCACCCAGACAGAGGATACAGGTCCCACAGCAAGGAATCATGCGTCATATCAACCACCACCGGAGAAGGCCACTCTCATGTATTTTGGACCAGCACCCAGACAGAGGAGAGAGGTCCCACATCAAGGAATCATGCGTCATATCAACCCCCACCGGAGAAGGCCACTCTCATTTATTTTGGACCAGCACCCAGACAGAGGATACAGGTCCCACAGCAAGGAATCATGCGTCATATCATCCACCACTGGAGAAGGCCACTCTCATTTATTTGGGACCAGCACCCAGACAGAGGATACAGGTCCCACAGCAAGGAATCATGCTTCATATCAACCACCACCGGAGAAGGCCACTCTCATGTATTTTGGACCAGCACCCAGACAGAGGAGTGAGGTCCCACATCAAGGAATCATGCGTCATATCAACCCCCACCGGACAAGGCCGCTCTCATTTATTTTGGACCAGCACCCAGACAGAGGATACAGGTCCCACAGCAAGGAATCATGCGTCATATCAACCACCAACGGAGAAGGCCACTCTCATTTATTTCAGACCAGCACCCAGACAGAGGATACAGGTCCCACAGCAAGGAATCATGCTTCATATCAACCACCACCGGAGAAGGCCACTCTCATGTATTTTGGACCAGCACCCAGACAGAGGAGAGAAGTTTTCACAGCAGAGAATCATGCATTTAGATCACCCACCACAGGAGTAGGCCACCATTTAATGGGACCCCGGCAACCATGTCAGATGGCACAAACATCAGCTTCACATCACCCAGCACAAGAGAAGGCCACTTTGAGAGACTTTGACCCCTGCACCCAGACGGAGGAGAGAGGTTTTCACAGCAGAGAATCCTGCATTTAGATCACCCACCACAGGAGTAGGCCACCATTTAATGGGACCCCGGCAACCATGTCAGATGGCACAAACATCAGCTTCACATCACCCAGCACAAGAGAAGGCCACTTTGAGAGACTTTGACCCTGCACCCAGGCGGAGGAGAGGGGTTTTCACAGCAGAGAATCAGGCATTTAGATCACCCACCACAGGAGTAGGCCACCATTTAATGGGACCCCGGCAACCATGTCAGATGGCACAAACATCAGCTTCACATCACCCAGCACAAGAGAAGGCCACTTTGAGAGACTTTGACCCCTGCACCCAGGCGGAGGAGAGGGGTTTTCACAGCAGAGAATCAGGCATTTAGATCACCCACCACAGGAGTAGGCCACCATTTAATGGGACCCCGGCAACCATGTCAGATGGCACAAACATCAGCTTCACATCACCCAGCACAAGAGAAGGCCACTTTGAGAGACTTTGACCCCTGCACCCAGGCGGAGGAGAGGGGTTTTCACAGCAGAGAATCAGGCATTTAGATCACCCACCACAGGAGTAGGCCACCATTTAATGGGACCCCGGCAACCATGTCAGATGGCACAAACATCAGCTTCACATCACCCAGCACAAGAGAATGCCACTTTGAGAGACTTTGACCCCTGCACCCAGACGGAGGAGAGAGGTTTTCACAGCAGAGAATCAGGCATTTAGATCACCCACCACAGGAGTAGGCCACCATTTAATGGGACCCCCGCAACCATGTCAGATGGCACAAACATCAGCTTCACATCACCCAGCACAAGAGAAGGCCACTTTGAGAGACTTTTACCCCTGCACCCAGATGGAGGAGAGAGGTCCCACAGCAGAGATTCAGGCATTTCTATCAGCCAGCACAGGAGAAGGCCGCTTTCAGTGACTTAAGCCTTAGCACCGACACAGAGGAGACAGGTCAGATAGCACAAGCATCAGATTTACATCAACCACCACAGGAGAATGGCACTTTTAGAGACTTTGACCCCTGCAGCCACACGGAGGAGAGAGGTCCCACAGCAGAGATTCAGGCATTTATATCAGCCAGAACAGGAGAAGGCCGCTTTCAGTGACTTTGGCCCCCTGCACCCACACAAAGGAGACATGTCAGACAGCACAAGTATAACATTCATATCACCCAGCACAGGAGAAGGACACTTTCATGTACTTTGGCCCCGGCACCCAGACATACGGAAGGTTCATTCAACTCTGGGTTGCACCCCAAGATCCTACTTAATTTCAAAAATTGATTTTTCAATGAAGAAGTGGCCAGGAGTACAAGACAACATGGTTTAAGGCAGTTATTAAGGACTACTCTGCACAAGGGAGGGTCAGGTCTTGTGGGATCCATGCCTGGTTCATTTTTATAAACGTCAGCTTGTTCACGTTGGCTGCGGACAGGCGGCTGCGTTTGTCAGTAATGACGCCCCCTGCCAGGCCAGCACCTCCAAGGCATAACATGCTAATTCTGGCCACGTGGACAATTTGGAAACCCAGAAGTTGAATGGGGCCGAACCATCCGTCAGTACGTGGAGTTGTGTGCAGATGTACTGTTCAACCATGTTAGTGAAATGTTGCCTCCTGCTAACACGTTCCGTATCAGGTGGTGGGGCAGTTAGCTGTGGCGTGGAGACAAAACTTTTCCACATTTCTGCCATGCTAACCCTGCCCTCAGAGGGGCTGGCCGTGACACTGCTGCGTGGGCGACCTCTAGCTCCTCCTCTGCCTTGGCCTTGGCCTTCCACCTGTTCCCCTGTGACAGTTGGGAATGCTCTCAGGAGCGCGTCTACCAGTGTGCGTTTGTACTCGCGCATCTTCCTATCACGCTCCAGTGCAGGAAGTAAAGTGGGCACATTGTCTTTGTACCGTGGATCCAGCAGGGTGGCCACCCAGTAGTCAGCACACGTTAAAATGTGGGCAACTTTGCTGTCGTTGCGCAGGCACTGCAGCATGTAATCGCTCATGTGTGCCAGGCTTCCCAGAGGTAAGGACAAGCTGTCCTCTGTGGGAGGCGTATCGTCATCATCCTCTGTATCCCCCCAGCCATGCACCAGGGATGTGCCTGCGCTGTGCTGGGTGCCACCCCGCTGTGAACCTGCTTCATCCTCATCCTCCTCCACCTCCTCCTCATCCTCCTCGTCCTCCAGTAGTGGTCCCTGGCTGGCCATATTTGTACCTGCCCTCTGCTGTTGCAAAAAACCTCCCTCTGAGCCACTTCTAACAGAGTGGCCTGAAAGTGCTAAAAACGACCCGTCATCCTCCTCCTCCTCCTCCTGGCCCTGGCCCACCTCCTCTTCCATCATCGCCCTAAGCGTTTTCTCTAGGAGACATAGAATTGGTATCGTCACGCTGATAACAGTGGCATCGCCACTGGCCATGTTGGTGGCGTACTCTAAACAGCGCAACAGGGCACACAGGTCTCGCATGGAGGCCCAATCATTGGTGGTGAAGTGGTGCTGTTCCGCAGTGCGACTGACCCGTGCGTGCTGCAGCTGAAACTCCACTATGGCCTGCTGCTGCTCGCACAGTCTCTCCAGCATGTGCAAGGTGGAGTTCCACCGGGTGGGCACGTTGCATATTAGGCGGTGAGCGGGAAGGCCGAAGTTCCGCTGTAGCGCTGACAGGCGAGCAGCAGCAGGATGTGAACGCCGGAAGCGCGCACAGACGGCCCGCACTTTATGCAGCAGCTCTGACATGTCTGGGTAGTTGTGAATGAACTTTTGCACCACCAAATTCAGCACATGCGCCAGGCAAGGGATGTGCGTCAAACCGGCTAGTCCCAGAGCTGCCACGAGATTTCGCCCATTATCGCACACCACCAGGCCGGGCTTGAGGCCCACCGGCAGCAACCACTGGTCGGTCTGTTGTTCAATACCCCGCCACAACTCCTGCGCGGTCTGGGGCCTGTCCCCCAAACATATGAGTTTCAGAATGGCCTGCTGACGTTTACCCCAGGCTGTGCTGAAGTTGGTGGTGAAGGTGTGTGGCTGACTAGATGAGCTGGTGGAAGCAGAGGAGGAGGAGGAGGAAGCCGAGTAGGAGGAGGAGGCTACAGGAGGCAAAGAATGATGCCCTGTGATCCTTGGCGGCGGAAGGACGTGCGCCAAGGAACTCTCCGCCTGGGGCCCAGCCGCCACTACATTTACCCAGTGTGCAGTTAGGGAGATATAGCGTCCCTGGCCGTGCTTACTGGTCCATGTATCTGTGGTTAGGTGGACCTTGCCACAAATGGCGTTGCGCAGTGCACCGGAATGACAACATTTCAAAGGCCAGTAGTTTAGAAATGCTGGCATTCAGGCCAAGGGCTCGAGGGTGACTAGGTGGGAATTTGCGCTTCCTCTCAAAGGTTTGAGAGATGGAGAGCTGAATGCTGCTGTGTGAAATAGTGGAGACGCTAGGTGGCGGTGGTGGTGTCGGTGGCACATCCTCTGTTTGCTGCTCGGCAGGTGGCAACATTCCTCTCGAGGCGGAAGCCGAGGCAGCAGCGGTAGAGGGAGCAGGGGGAGCCTGAGCGGGTTCCTTGTTTTTAAGGTGTGTACTCCACTGCAGTTCATGCTTTGCATGTAGATGCCTGGTCATGCAGGTGGTGCTCAGGTTAAGAACGTTAATGCCTCGCCTCAGGGTCTGATGGCACAGCGTGCAAACCACTCTGGTCCTGTTCTCAGCACATTGTTTGAAGAAGTGCCATGCCAGGGAACTCCTTGAAGATGCCTTTGGGGTGCTGGGTCCCTGTTGGCGCTGGCCAATAGCAGGCGTACTCTCTGGATGGCGGCTGTTCTGCTTTTGCCCCCTGCTCCCTCTTTGGCTTCGCTGTTGTCTCGGTCTCACCACTGCCTCTTCCTCTGAACTATTTAAGTCAGCGGCACGACCTTCAGTCCATGTGGGGTCTAAGACCTCATCGTCCTCTGCATCGTCTTCCACCCAGTCTTCCTCTCTGACCTCCTCCTGTTCAGTCTGCACACTGCAATAAGACGCGGCAGTGAGCACCTGTGTTTCGTCATCATCAGACACTCGGTCACTCTGCTGTGGTGGTATTCCCATGTCCTCATCATCTGGATACATAAGTGGTTGTGCGTCAGTGCATGGAATGTCTTCCACCGCTGGGGAAGGGATAGGTGGACGCCCCTGGAAAACCGTGGGAGCAGAGTCTTCAAACAGAAGAAGAGACTGCTGCATAACTTGAGGCTCAGCCAGTTTCCCTGATATGCATGGGGGTGATGTGACAGACTGATGGGCTTGGTTTTCAGGTGCCACCTGTGCGCTTTCCGCAGAAGACTGGGCGGAAGACAATGTGGTGAACGTGCTGGAAGCACTGTCGGCCACCCAATCGACTAATGCCTGTACCTGCTCAGGCCTTACCATCCTCATAACGGCATTGGGCCCCACCAAATATCGCTGTAAATTCTGCCGGCTACTTGAGGGAGTTGTTTCACTACTTTGTGCGCCTGAGGCCGAACGGCCACGTCCTCTGCCAGCAACAGAGCCTCCACGGACACCACCACGACCGCGTCCTCGTCCCTTAATAGAATGTTTCCTCATTGTTGCTATTCAACTAGCACCACAATAAAATATATTATTTTTTAGCCCCAAAATTCCCACACTAGAAGATATAATTCCTTTTTCCGGTATTAATTACAAGAACACTGCTGCTAATTGGACACCAGATTTTTTATAATGCTAGTTTGGTACATAGATCCCCACACGGGGAAATATAATTCCTTTTTAGAGGAGTGAAAACGTGAGGCCTAGTTTTTCTGGTCTAACAAACACCAGATTGATTAAATTGGCCTTTTTTTCACCAAAATTACAACACTGGACAATAATACCTTTTGGCGGTATTAATTACAAGAACACTGCTGCTAATTGGACACCAGATTTTTTATAATGCTAGTTTTGGTACATAGATTCCCACATGGGGAAATATAATTCCTTTTTAGAGGAGTGAAAACGTGAGGCCTAGTTTTTCTGGTCTAACAAACACCAGATTGATTAAATTGGCCTTTTTTCACCAAAATTACAACACTGGACAATAATGCCTTTTGGCGGTATTAATTACAAGAACACTGCTGCTAATTGGACACCAGATTTTTATAATGCTAGTTTTGGTACATAGATTCCCACACGGGAAATATAATTCCTTTTAGAGGAGTGAAAACGTGAGGCCTAGTTTTTCTGGTCTAACAAACACCATATTGATTAAATTGGCCTTTTTTTCACCAAAATTACAACACTGGACAATAATGCCTTTTGGCGGTATTAATTACAAGAACACTGCTGCTAATTGGACACCAGATTTTTTATAATGCTAGTTTTGGTACATAGATTCCCACACGGGAAATATAATTCCTTTTAGAGGAGTGAAAACGTGAGGCCTAGTTTTTCTGGTCTAACAAACACCAGATTGATTAAATTGGCCTTTTTTCACCAAAATTACAACACTGGACAATAATGCCTTTTGGCGGTATTAATTACAAGAACACTGCTGCTAATTGGACACCAGATTTTTTATAATGCTAGTTTTGGTACATAGATTCCCACACGGGGAAATATAATTCCTTTTTAGAGGAGTGAAAACGTGAGGCCTAGTTTTTCTGGTCTAACAAACACCAGATTGATCAAATTGGCCTTTTTTTCACCAAAATTACAACACTGGACAATAATGCCTTTTGGCGGTATTAATTACAAGAGTTTTGAGGACAGGGTTCAGACCGCGCGTAGGAATCGAAAGTCCAAAAAGCAGTTCACCTATCCCTCCAGGAAATGTTGAGGTCTGCAGATATCCTGGATACAGATATCCTGCAACTTGTAAAAGATGTACAATAGTGAAGTTCCGTGAGGTTCCTCACCTCTTAATTGCTCAGTTTATACTCACAAAAGTAGCAGGTTTTACAGGCACATCAAGCTGGAGTTGCAACTTCAACCCTTCACAGGATCCGAGGGCACACTCCCACAGTAGCAGATAAAAAGTGTAGTATACGCTCAGGAACCCACCGACTTCAGATGAGGTTTCCTTTCTTTTCAAACACTGCAAACCAGAAGCTCTCCAACCATAGTGAGGATCCGATGGTAACTTCAAAATTTTTTAATTACAATATACTTACAAACGAATTTCTTTAAAATCACATAAAATCAAGCGTTTTGTAATCCTCTCGCCCAACCCGGGTTTCGCTCCCAGAGCTTCGTCAGGGGCTCGCATAGAAAAAAAAACCCTCCCCCTTCTTTTTAAACCTGATCTCATTAGTCCCACACCTGGGTATGTTCAGCAAAAACTTCTGCTCTCCTCCCTAGCATGGAACAAGGGCAGGGCGTGCCTGCTGATTAAAATCGCATCATTGTAGACCTGTATTCACACACATATTATAAAATCATTTTTTATCTCAAAACAGCTTGTAAGTCAAAATCCACATTTAGACCGCAAGGTTGCAGTGTATTCAGTTCATATATCCACTTACTTTCTATTTTATTAATTTTTTCTATAAAACTTCCTCCTCTCCAATGGCCACTAACTAGTTCTATACCCATGAATTTCAATCCCTTGTTTTTTTTTTGATGAAACCTTTTATAATGTGAAGAAACTTTCTTTCCATTTGATATATTAATTACAAGAGGACTGCTGGTATTTCAGAACACCGGAATTGTTAAAATGCTAGTTTTGCTAGATAAATTTCCCACACTGGGAGAAATATTGCCTAAGCCTTTTTACAGTATTAATTACAACAGGAGTGCTTCTTCTGGTCTAACACCAGAATAATTTTATTATTACGGTGAAAGCTTTTTCTAATTTATATTTCTGGCACATAAAAAAAAAAATATTTCTGGCTGACTGTATTGGACAAAGTAGTGGCACTGGCTAGCCTAGCTGGAACAGCACATTTATGGGATTTGCTATCCAAGTGGGTTACTTTCAGTTTCACCACTGATATATTAAATATCTTTGCAGTTAGTATGGGTGACACAAGCACAGCCAAACCCCTGATGTAGTATATCTATGAAAAAATCGACTATTACATTAGATTAATGGACGTTGTGGCAGCTTTTGCTGTAGCACCACAAGTCCCAAAATGGCCGCCGCCTATCAGCCCAGTAACATGTGCCAGAAAACAGTCTGCCCAGCCAGAAAAAAATTGACTTTGACTGAGCAGCTGAATCGCTGTTGTTCTGATTCACAGGTGTAGATTTTTAACTTCTTTGGAGCTTTGGTTTAGACTCTGTGGCAGCAAGTGCTGGCGCACCACAAGTCCCAAAATGGCCACCGCCGGTCAGCCCAGTTACATGTGCCAGTAAAAATCGCTCTGGCCAGTCTCAACAAAATAGTGACTTTCAGTGAACAGCTCAGCTGAGTTGTTCTGATGCACAGGTGTAGAAAGGTAGATCATTCAATCACTTCTTTATCCCTGCCTATCTCGCCCTCACAGAAGCTGCATCCTCTCCCTACACTAGTCAGAGCAGTGTGACGTGCGGGCGCTACGTGACTCCAGCTTAAATAGAGGCTGGGTCACATGCTGCACTTGGCCAATCACAGCCATGCCATTAGTAGGCATGGCTGTGATGGGCTCTTAGGGCAAGAAGTAAAACGCTAGCTGATTGGCTGCTGTGCAGCCCTTCAGAAAGCGGGAAGTAATCGACGAACACCGGACCCGAACCCGAACTTTTTTGAAAATGTCCGGGTTCGGGTCCGTGTCACGGACACCCCAAAATTCGGTACGGACCCGAACGATTTTCGAACTGTTCGCTCAACACTATTGAGTCTTCAGTGCTTTGCACTGGTGTCTCTGATCCCCATCATTCATTTCCCACATACATTGGGAGTACTCCAGGAGGTAGCGGGCGTGTTGGTTTCCTGCAGCAAAGTCAAGATCTCTATATAGGGGTTAAACGGTAAATACCAGGGTAAAACCAGGACAAACTTAGGTGTAACCCAAAGCCAAATCTGTTAGTTGGCACAGTGTGTCCACACTCATTGTCTGTTACAGTAAGCTCAGACCATGCATCCCACTGAGCCACTCCAGATTGGACTACCAGAACTGTTCCAACTATCACAGCAAAAAGACAGATCCAATAATTTCTATATGATGTTTCCACTCGCTTGGAAGTTATTTCAACAGTCCCTGCAGTACTGCAGGAATCTGCTTTGTGAAGATTTTAGCTCCACATAGACTATCAAACAGTTTTAGGATCTGGTAGTGGGAATCAATAACTGACTGTAATTTTATTGAATCCCTGACAGTGACAATCAATGCAGGGGTGAAGAGACCCATCTTTCTTTTTGCCAAAGAAAAACCAAGCTCTAGGTGATGATAAAGATTTGTGAAGAAAACCTCTGTGCAGATTTTCATTAATACAGTCTGCCATAGGTTGAGTCTCCCCGGGAGAAAACAGATATAAAAGGACTGGAGGAGGTGTGTACCCAGGAATCAATTCTATTGCACAGTGGTAAGGATGATATAGTGGCAGGGTTTGAGCTTCTTTCTTATCCAAAATATTAGCTAAACCATGATGCTTCTGGTATACCAAGAAGGTTTTGTAGTACAGGTGGAGGATGAGAAGGCTATACAGGGGTCATGCAGTTAAAAAGACGGGATGGACCACAGTGTACAGTGGTGGCCAAAAGTTTTGAGAATGACACAAATATTAGTTTTCACAAAGTTTGCTGCTAAACTGCTTTTAGATCTTTGTTTCAGTTGTTTCTGTGATGTACTGAAATATAATTACTCGCACTTCATACATTTCAAAGGCTTTTATCGACAATTACATGAAATTTATGCAAAGAGTTAGTATTTGCAGTGTTGGCCCTTCTTTTTCAGGACCTCTGCAATTCGACTGGGCATGCTCTCAATCAACTTCTGGGCCAATTCCTGACTGATAGCAACCCATTCTTTCATAATCACTTCTTGGAGTTTGTCAGAATTAGTGGGTTTTTATTTGTCCACCCAACTGTTGAGGATTGACCACAATGGGATTAAGATCTAGGGAGTTTCCAGGCCATGGACCCAAAATGTCAACGTTTTGGTCCCCGAGCCACTTAGTTATCACTTTTGCCTTATGGCACGGTGCTCCATCGTGCTGGAAAATGCATTGTTCTTCACCAAACAGTTGTTGGATTGTTGGAAGAAGTTGCTGTTGGAGGGTGTTTTGGTACCATTCTTTATTCATGGCTGTATTTCTGGGCAAAATTGTGAGTGAGCCCACTCCCTTGGATGAGAAGCAACCCCACACATGAATGGTCTCACGATGCTTTACTGTTGGCATGACACAGGACTGATGGTAGCACTCACCTTTTCTTCTCCGGACAAGCTTTTTTCCTGATGCCCCAAACAACCGGAAAGAGGCTTCATCGGAGAATATGACTTTGCCCCAGTCCTCAGCAGTCCATTCACCATTCTTTCTGCAGAAGATCAATCTGTCCCTGATGTTTTTTTTGGAGAGTAGTGGCTTCTTTGCCGCCCTTCTTGACACCGGGCCATCTTCCAAAAGTCTTCGCCTCACTGTGCGTGCAAATGCGCTCACACCTGCCTGCTGCCATTCCTGAGCAAACTCTGCACTGGTGGCACTCTTATCCCGCAGCTGAATCCTCTTTAGGAGTCGATCCTGGCGCTTGCTGGACTTTCCTGGACGACCTGAAGCCTTCTTAACAAGAATTGAACCTCTTTCCTTGAAGTTCTTGATGATCCTATACATTGTTGATTGAGGTGCAATCTTAGTAGTCACAATATCCTTGCCTGTGAAGCCATTTTTATGCAACGCAGTTAAGGCTGCACGCGTTTCTTTGCAGGTCACCATGGTTAACAATGGAAGAACAATAATTTCAAGCATCACCCTCCTATTAACATGTCAAGTCTGCCATTTTAACACAATCAGCCTGACATAATGACCTCCAGCCTTGTGCTCGTCAACATTCTCACCTGAGTTAACAAGACGATTACTAAAATGATCTCAGCAGGTCCTTTAATTACAGCACAGAAATGCAGTGGAAAGGCTTTTTTGGGATTAAGTTAATTTTCATGGCAAAGAAGGACTATGCAATTCATCTGATAGCTCTTCCTAACATTCAGGAGTATATGCAAATTGCCATTATAAAAACTTAAGCACCAACTTTTCCAATTTCCAATATTTGTGTAATTCTCAAAACTTTTGGCCACGACTGTACATCTCATAAAGGAAACAGGTTCTTGGCAATAACCAAAGACAATTACCTTTCCCAACTGGTTCAGGATCCAACTAGAGGGACGGCCATACTGGACTGAGTATTAACCAATAGACCTGACCGAACAACAAATGTGCAGGTTGGGGGACACCTGGGAAATAGTGACCATAAAAAAATAAGCTTCCAATTATCATTCAAAAGAGTGTTTCTTCAGGGAGGAAAAAAAATACCAAACTTCAAAAAAGAAAAATTTAGCCATAGGCCTAACAAACTGGGACAAACCTCAAAAATAAAAATACAGCCACAAAATGGGATATTTTTAAAAGCATCCTAAAATCTAATTGTGAGAGGCACATACCTTATGGGAATAAAAGGTTAAGAAACAAGAAGAAACCAATGTGGATAAATAGAACTGTAAAAGAAGCAATAAATGACAAACAAAAAAGCATTTAAATCACTAAAACAGGAGGGTAGCGAGGAAGCACTAAAAAACTATAAGGAAAAAACAAGAATATAAAAAAAAAGCAGCCAAAATAGAAACCGAGAGATTAATTGCCAAAAGAGAGTAAAACTAAACCTAAAATGTTCTTCAATTATATAAATGGTAAAAGGTATAAATCTGAAGGTGTCGGCCCTTTACAGAGTGATGAGGGGGCGTTGCAGAGAGCGATAAGGAGAAAGCTATTAAATATATTTTCTCCACTGTGTTCACTAAGGAAAATAAACTGTCAGATGAAATGCAGAATGTAAAAGAAAATTCCCCATTAAAAGTGCCCTGTCTGACTCAGGAAGAAGTACAGCGGCGTCTTAAAAAGATTAATATAAACAAATCACCAGGACCAGATGGCATACACCCCCATATTCTAAGGACTATATACTGACAGGGAGTGTTCCACAGGATTGGCAGATAGCAAATGTGGTGCCAATATTCAAAAAGGGTAAAAAAACTGAGCCCGGAAACTATAGGTCGGTAAGTTTAACATCTGTCGTGGGTAAACTGTTTGAAGGTTTTCTAAGAGATGCTATCTTGGAGCGCCTCAATGAAAATAAGCAAATATCGCCATATCAGCATGACTTCATGAGGGATCGGTTTTGTTAAACTTATTTAATCAGTTACTATGTGAAGGTAAGTTCTAGACTTGACAGCGGTGAATGTTTGTATAAAATGAGGATGCTCGGACTGGGAGAAAATGTCTGTATGTGGGTAAGTAACTGGCTCGGTGATAAAAAACAGATGGTGGTTATTAACGTTACACACTCAGATTGGGTCACTGTCACTAGTGGAGTACCTCAGGGATCAGTACTGAACCCTATCGTCTTCAATATATTTATTAACTAGCTGAAGGACCCGGCTTCACCCTGGTATATTTAATCAATTTAATTTAATGTATGTGTGTGTCGACACACAGATATAGACAGTATCCACTTTAACAGTGACATCTACAGCACCCCGCCCCTTAACAGTGACCTCCACAGCCCTCCACCCCTTAACACTAACCCCCCACAGTGCCCCGTCCCTTAAAATGGGACCTCCACAGCAGCCCACCCCATAAACTTTGACCTTTACAGCAGCCTTCCCCTTTAACAGTGAGATTCACAGTACACCACCCCCTTGACAGTGACCTCCACAGGGGCCCACCACCTTAACAGTGGCCTTTAGAGCAATCTGCCTTTTAACACTGACCTCCATAGCGGACCATTCCCTTAACTGTGAGTTCCATAGCAGCCTGCCCCTAGGGTGGCCAGAAGTCCAGTTTTAGGCCGGACAGTCCAGCTTTCAGACTCCCTGTCCTCCGTCTGGTGCAGGCCCTGGACAGACACAGGGATATCGTTTTGAACAGCTCACTCAGACAGCAGCACTGTGCTGTCTGAGCGTAAGCTGCAGAGAGAATGTCACCCTCACTCCCACCCCTGCAGCTGACAGACGTTTATTTTTAAATTCCGTCGGCTGCGGAGGGGGCGTGGCCTAACCAAGTTATGGTTGTGGGATAGCGGGACCTAGAAGTCGATTTTTAATTTTTAACTTCAGTTTTTTTATATCGGTCAGATGAAGAATGGGAGGGAGCATGGCCTAACCAGATAGGGGGTGTGGCCTTATTAAAAGCTCACCCTAAGACAGTAGCACTGTCCTGTCTGAGAGTGAGCTGCAGCTAGAAAGTCACCATCCCTCTCACCTCTGTAGCTGACAGAAGTTGATTTCTTCATTTTGTCAATCCCCGTCGGCTAAGTGGATTGGAGGCATGGCTTAGCGGGACCTGGGAGCGGGGTTTTAAAGATGACTTGAATGACCACCCTTCCTGCCCACTGAAGTGTAACCTCCACAGCACTCTGCTCCCTTAACAGTGTCAACCACAAAGTTGTTATGGAAACCTCAGGAAATAAGGTACTATTAGGCCATGGCTTAACTTCAATTCATTCGATTCAGCGATTATCAGTGATTATCCTGGTGACATATTTCCTTTAAAACTCATCTACAGCAGTGAAGAAACATGGATGGGTTGTTATGGTTCCCTGGAGTAAAACTGTGTGTGTGGAATCAAACTGCCAGCGAGCTTCTATTGGCTGATAAGGGTCCTGTGACCAGGCTTCTATTGGCTAATGCATTTTTTGGGAATATCTCAGGAACGATACGCCCCCGAGAGCTAAGACCTGGTCTAAAACCTTCCCAGACACCTGATAAACCTGTGTGCCAAATTTCGTGATTGTAAATGCGACTTTTAGCAGACATACACACATACATACACTCAGCTTTATATATTATAATATGATCTTGTAGAAGGCTTGCACAGTCGATTATTAATTTTTGCAAATGACACTAAACTGTGTAAAGTAATTGACACGAAAGAGGACAGTATACTGTATATATACTACAGAAGACAGTATACTGTATATATACTACAGAAGACAGTATACTGTATATATACTACAGAGAACAGATTACTGTATATATACTACAGAGGACAGTATACTGTATATATACTACAGAGAACAGTATACTGTATATATACTACGGAGGACAGTATACTGTGTATATACTACATAGGACAGTATACTGTATATATACTTCAGAGAACAGTATACTATATATACTACAGAGGACAGTATACTGTATATATACTAAAGAGGATAGTATACTGTATATATACTAAAGAGGACAGTATACTGCTACAGATGGATCTGGATAGATGGGAGGCTTGGGCAGAGAAGTGGCAGATGTGGTGTAACACTGACAAATGTAAGGTTATGCACATAGGAAGGAATAATGCAAGTCACCTGTAGATACTAAATGGGAATTTTCGTAAACAGCAAACTAAGTGTCAGGAAGCTGCTGCTAAGGCCAATAAGATAATGGGTTGCATCAAAAGGGGCATAGCTGCCCGTGATGCGAAGATAGTCCTACCATTTTATCACTAGTCAGACCACACATGGAGTACAGTGTACAGTTCTGGGCTCCTGTGAACAAGGCAGACATAGCAGAGCTGGAGAGGGTTACTAGGAGGGCAACTAAAGTAATAACTGGAAAGGGGGAACTACAGTACCCTGAAAAATTATCAAAATTGGGGTTATTCACTTTAGAAAAAAGACAACTGAGGGGAGATCTAATTACTATGTATAAATATATCATAGATCAGTACAGAGATCTATCCCATCATCTATTTATCCCCAGGTCTGTGAATGTGACGAGGGGACATCCTCTGTGTCTGGAGGAAAGAAGGTTTGTTCACAAACATAGCAGAGGATTCTTTACGGTAACAGCAGTGAGACTATGGGACTTTCTGCCTGAGGAGGTGGTGATGGTGAGTTTACTAAGAGTTCAGGAGGGGCCTGGATGTATTTCTGGAGTGTAATAATATATATATTATTACACTATATAAGGTGTGGTAAGGTGCAGGGTGCCGTCGTGGATGGCAGGTATGTGTCACCGAGGTTCATAGCCTCGGTGAGGTAAGAGCCCGTTTTTGTTGATGTCAGCAGCAGCTAGTGCTACTGACAGAGTTTAAATAGCATGGCTGCAAAGCCGATCCGGGCCGGCTCTTACCGGGAGCAGCTAAAGTGTAGGGTGGGTGGCTGCTCCCCACGACCCAGTCCTGGTTTTGGGCTGGGTTTAAAAGCTCAGCCAGCTCAGCAGCTGGAGGCTGTGATTATCCTGGAGCTGCTAACAGGGCTGAGGAGTTCTCTGTCCTGGAGGAAAGAGCTCAGCAAGGAGGTGCTTTGTTCCTGGCTACCTGAAGCTGGATTCTCCTGCGGCTGGGCCGACAGCGTGGTGCGAACCTGCACCTACACCTCCCAGGTGACTGAACCTGTGTTGGCCTGTTTTTGTTTTGCCACGTTATTTCCGTTGTGTGTGAACTGTCACCAAAGAGACTGTTTTTCATGTATGGTGTGCAAGTGTGAATAAAACACTGTTTGTTGCACAATCTGGACTCCTTGTTTTGCCTCTAAACTGCACCCGCACCGCTGTCTACCAGAGCGACTCCCACATTTGGTGTCGGATGCGGGCATGCGCAGTGAGGCTGGCGTGAACGCCGAGTTTTGTTTTTCTAAAGTGCATGGAATATATTAAGCCAGCAAAGCTGCAAGCAGGAGTTTCTGGCAACATGGAGGCTGCTGTGAAGGCTCTCATAGAGGCTAACGTGCAGCAGCGGGAGACCAACCAACTACTGCTACAACATGTGATGGCGTTACAGGCGGCAGGAGCGTCCCACCACGTCCATGATGCCCGGAAAGCGGTCCGTGCGGCGATCCCAAAAATGACCCCGCAGACGACGTTGAGACGCACCTGGCGGTTTTTGAGAAGGTCGCCGTGAGGGAAAAGTTACCCCGTGACCAGTGGGCCGAGGTGGTTGCTCCGCTCCTGGCATCCGGACCCCAGCAAGTTTTTTTGATTTGGCAGACGACCAGGCTGCTGACTATTCCACGGTGAAGGGGGAGATCCTGGCCAGACTGGGGGTAAACGTGTTGGTCCGGGCTCAGCGGGTCCACCAGTGGGACTTCAAAGTGGCTGAACCCGCCAGGCCGCAGTACTATGAGTTGCTGCACAGGTTGCAAAAATGGCTGCAGCCTGAGGTTCTAAGTCCGACTGCTATGCTGGACCGGCTGCTGGCTGACATGTTTTGGAGGGCCTTGCCTTACCCCCTGCAACACTGGATCGGCCAGGTATCTCCCACCAATGCCCTTGAGATGGCCGACCTGGTGGAGCGATATGAGGCCACCAGAAACCTGCAGGGGGGTTCTTTTGGGAGGGGGCCAGTCAAACCCCGGAAATCTCCACCCCAGTCCCGGCGGCCGGCCAAACCCGCCCGGGATGTACCTCTTGCAGATCCGTCCCCAGTGGTCTGCTGGCAGTGTCGGGAGCCTGGACACATAAGGGCCAACTGTCCACAGTGGGGGAACCCATGGAGACTAATTATGGGTACCGGGCTTCCATGTATGCCCGGAGACTGTGTGCGACCGGCATCCCCGGGACAATAGACAATCGTCATCTGTGCCAGGTGCAAGTCGGGGATAACCTGGCAGTGGCGCTGTTGGACTCAGGAGCCTGGTAACCCTGGTAAGTGCTGCCCTGGTACAGCCCACCCAGTATACGGGCCGGACAGTGGGTGTGGTGTGCATACACGGAGATTTAAAGGACTATCCCACTGCTGTAATGTCTCTGTCCACGGCGGTCGGCACCTGGACTTGTGAAGTGGCGATCTCCACAAAGCTGCCCTATGAACTAATAATTGGGAGAGACTTCCCTGGTTTTCCGTCACTGTGGCCTGAGATGAAAGTGACTAATAGCCCTGAGACAGGGGTAACCCTAGCAGAGTGGCCTGATACCCCTGGAAGGCCAGAACCCTGGGAGCCCGAGTCTGAAGGGCCAGCGGTAGGGGTGACCACTGCTGCAGCGGTAGTGGGGGAGACAACCCCACTGAGTGTAATGGTGGGAGACACGGAGGACTTGCCACCGGGACCTGAGTTGGCAGACCTCAATGTCTCCGGGGAAAATTTTGGGACCGCACAACACCGGGACCAAACCCTAACCAGGGCCTGGGAGAATGTGCTGAAATTGATGGTAAACCCCAGAAACCAGGGGCTGAATTAATGTTCCCACGATTTATTGTTCTGCAGGATATGTTGTATCGGGTGAACCAAATCCGAGGTGAACCTGTTGAACAGTTGGTGGTGCCCACAGCGTATCGCAAGCTTGTCATGGAGCTTGCCCACCAACATGTTCTTGGGGACACCTGGGGTGGCAGAAAACCCAGGACCGCATACTGCAGCGGTTTTATTGGCCCAGTGTGTTCAAGGAGGTAGAAAATTATTGTAAGTCCTGTCCAACCTGTCAGGTAACTAGCCCCCAGCCACATTTCCGTAGTCCTCTGGTACCTCTGCCAATTATTGAAGTACCGTTTGAGCGAATTGCTATGGATTTAATTGGGCCTGTACCAAAGTCTGCTAGGGGCCACCAACACATTCTGGTAGTTCTCGACTATGCCACTCGGTATCCGGAGGCGGTGCCTCTGCGACATACCTCAGCTAAGCTCATTGGCAAAGAGTTAATGGAGATGTTTTCCCGTGTGGGCCTGCCAAAAGAGGTTCTGACAGACCAAGGGACCCCTTTTATGTCCAAAGTAATGAAGGAACTGTGTAAGTTGTTGCGTATAAAGCAGTTACGGACGTCCGTTTACCATCCGCAAACAGACGGTCTTGTTGAGAGGTTTAACCAAACTCTAAAAAATATGTTAAAAAGGGTGGTGTCTAGAGATGGGAAGGACTGGGACCTGCTTCTGCCCTATCTCATGTTCGCAGTGCGAGAGGTACCCCAGGCCTCTACTGGGTTCTCGCCCTTCGAACTGCTTTATGGCAGACACCCTCGGGGCCTGTTGGATATCGCCAAGGAAGCATGGGAACAACAGCCTGTCCCCACAAAAGTGTCATTGAGTATGTCACCCAGATGCAGGAACGGATAGAAAGGGTGTTGCCGTTGGTCCGGGAGCATATGGAGGCAGCGCAACAAGCCCAGAGTAGGGTGTATAATCGTCAGGCTCGGGTACGGGGCTTCAATCCGGGAGATCGAGTGTTGGTTCTGGTACCCACCCTTGACAGCAAATTCCTAGCTAGGTGGCAGGGCCCCTATGAGGTGGTCGAGAAGGTAGGGGAAGTAAATTACAAAGTACACCAGCCAGGGCGGCGCAAGCCGGAGCAGGTGTACCACGTGAATTTACTTAAGCCGTGGAAAGATAGGGACGCGGCCGACGACCACAGGCCCCGGCCAGGGCTTCTAGGTGAAAAGGGTCCCGCCCCACAGTTCGAGGCCTGTGAAGCCGTAACCACGGTAAAAATTGCAGACAGCCTGTCTTCCACACAAGTTCAGGAAGTCAGGGAGTTCCTCAGTCGGAACACGGATGTGTTCTCGGACCTCCCTGGCCGCACGTCTCTCATCCGACATGACATCGTCACTGAGCCTCAGGCCAAGGTCCGGTTAAAACCATACCGGGTACCCGAGGCTCGGCGGCGGGCCATCGCGGAGGAAGTGCAGTTAATGTTGAAGCTCGATGTCATTGAGGAGTCGAAAAGTGAGTGGGCCAGTCCCATAGTCCTAATACCCAAGCCGGATGGGACGTTGCGGTTCTGCAACGACTTTCGCAAGTTAAATGAAGTATCCAAGTTTGACGCGTATCCCATGCCCCGAGTAGACGAGCTTGTTGAAAATTTAGGACAAGCCCGTTATTTTTCTGTGCTGGACCTCACTAAAGGGTACTGGCAGGTACCCTTAACGGAGGCGGCTAAGGAAAAACCGCGTTTGTTACCCCGCAGGGCCTGTATCACTACAAGGTGTTACCCTTTGGCCTGCATGGCGCCCCGCCACTTTCCAGAGGTTAATGGACATAGTGCTGCGACCACATCGTCGGTACGCCTCGGCCTACTTAGATGATGTAGTCATCCACAGCACCGACTGGGAAAGCCATTTACCCAAGGTGCAGGCGGTAGTGGATGCCCTGAGGAAAGCTGGACTAACCGCCAATCCAAAAAAGTGTGCGATTGGGTTGGAAGAGACCAAATATCTGGGATATGTAATTGGGCGGGGAGTCATCAAACCTCAGGTAACTAAGGTAGAGGCCATTCGTAGCTGGCCCCGACCGGTCACCACCAGGCAGGTAAAGTCGTTCCTGGGGATTGTAGGATACTACATGAGGTTTGTGCCCCACTTTGCCACAATAGCAGCGCCATTGACAGACCTGTTGAAGGGGCGAAAGTCTGGGAGGGTTAGCTGGAGTGAGAAGGCGGAGGAGGCTTTCTCCGCGTTGAAGTCGGCCCTGTGTGGGTCCCCGGTTTTGGTGACACCCGACTTCAACAAGGAGTTTGTCGTACAGACCGACGCCTCAGAGGTAGGCCTCGGTGCGGTACTGTCGCAGGAGGTCAACGGGGAAGAACATCCCGTTGTCTTCCTGAGCCGTAAGCTCAGTCCCGCCGAGTCCAGATATAGTATAGTGGAGAGGGAGTGCCTGGCTATCAAGTGGGCACTCGAATCTCTCCGCTACTACCTGTTAGGGAGGAGGTTCCGTCTGGTGACCGACCATTCCCCCCTCAAATGGATGAGTCAGGCCAAGGAGAGGAATGCTCGGGTCACCAGGTGGTTCCTATCCCTTCAAAATTTCAAGTTCTCCGTGGAACATAGGGCAGGTCGCTTGCAGGGAAATGCAGATGCCCTTTCCCGCGTCCACTGCCTCACATGTGTCCACCCCTCAGGGCTGAACAAAGGGGGTGTGGTAAGGTGCAGGGTGCCGTCGTGGATGGCAGGTATGTGTCACCGAGGTTCATAGCCTCGGTGAGGTAAGAGCCCGTTTTTGTTGATGTCAGCAGCAGCTAGTGCTACTGACAGAGTTTAAATAGCATGGCTGCAAAGCCGATCCGGGCCGGCTCTACCGGGAGCAGCTAAAGTGTAGGGTGGGTGGCTGCTCCCCACGACCCAGTCCTGGTTTTGGGCTGGGTTTAAAAGCTCAGCCAGCTCAGCAGCTGGAGGCTGTGATTATCCTGGAGCTGCTAACAGGGCTGAGGAGTTCTCTGTCCTGGAGGAAAGAGCTCAGCAAGGAGGTGCTTTGTTCCTGGCTACCTGAAGCTGGATTCTCCTGCGGCTGGGCCGACAGCGTGGTGCGAACCTGCACCTACACCTCCCAGGTGACTGAACCTGTGTTGGCCTGTTTTTGTTTTGCCACGTTATTTCCGTTGTGTGTGAACTGTCACCAAAGAGACTGTTTTTCATGTATGGTGTGCAAGTGTGAATAAAACACTGTTTGTTGCACAATCTGGACTCCTTGTTTTGCCTCTAAACTGCACCCGCACCACTGTCTACCAGAGAGACTCCCCACAAAGGCTATAGCTACTAGAGATGGGTCGTTGATCCAGGGAATTATTCTGATTGGAGTTGAGAAGGAATTTTTTTTCCCCCTTAAGTGGGGAAAATTGGCTTTTACCTCATAGGTTTTTTTTTTGCCTTCTTCTGGATCAACTTGCAGGATAACAGGCCGAACTGGATGGACAGATGTCTTTTTTTGTTACTATGTTAGTGTGAAAGTGAGGCTCCTTGCCACCCTGAAGAGGTATCCACTTCCTGCCATCTTCATTGCCACAAGCAGCAGAAGCTGCAACAGCCAGTTTAGTCTCCTCAACAGTTTTTCACATGCTGTGCCAGGCTGAGGCAAATCAGCAAACAGAGACATACTGCCTCAACTGCCAGCTTCAGTCCTACCTGAACTCTGGCCTTTTTCCAGCGCATATCCAGTTCCTCGACGCCAGGGACTTCTGGACAGGCAGACAGCAACAGTGACCCACACTTGTCCAGTATGCTCTATCTGTTCTTCCGTATCGTATGGCTGCTGCTGTTGCCATCATGTCACTGCTGCTGCCTGCCAACATGTACAGTAGAAGGTGGCTGCTGCCACCACCGCTGCTACACCTTAGTGCAAATCCCATAATGCCACCACTAGTAATGCTACAGAGCTGCCACTACTACTACTACCACAGCCGATACCACACTACTAAAACAGCCGATCTCCAGCTTTGTCTGTAACATTCTATCTTACTACTACTGAGAACCATGGGGAGCGGTCTGTGTGAGAGAGAAGGGACCATGGGAAGCAGTCTGTGTGATAGAGGGGCAACTTTGGGGAGCAGTCTGCGTGAGAGAGGGGCAACTATGGGGAGAAGTCTGTGTGAGAGAGAGGGATTCATTCGGATCGTTCTGTGTGAGAGATGGGGAACCATGGGGAGCGGACTGTGTGAGAGAGAGGGAACCATGGGGAGCGGTCTGTGTGAGAGACGGAAAACCAGTGGGCCCAGTCTGTGTGAGAGAGGAGCAACCATGGGGAGTGGTCTTTATTAGTGATGAGAGAGCATGTTCGGCCGAGTATTGGTTCAGCTCGAGCATCGCTATGCTCGGCGCTCGGCTTTACTCGGCCGAACACCACGTGTATTCGTTGCATTGCTCGAGTCTTCTCCCCGCACATTTGGCACCTTCTAAGCAGCCAATCAAGGTCCAGGTAAGTTATTCCCCTCAGTGTAAGGCCATAGCAATGTTAGCTGTAAGCCTTACACTGATTGGCTGGCCGGAACACGTGATACCATTTCATATAGGAGCTGAGGTCCGGCGCTCAGCTCATTCAGGGTCAGGAAGAGCAGACAGTACTCAGGGACAGATAGTGTTTTGCTCTAAACTTACTGATTTCACTCCAAAAACCTTATTGAAAGATCTAACAGTCCTTTTAAGGACTAGAGTGTGTGTTTGACAGCAGTGCAGCACCTTTTTTTTTTTAAGAAGGGGTTAATTCAGCACTATCAGGTACAGGCGTCACCAGAAAGGGACAGATAACTTTTAAAAGACAGAAAGATTTTGGATTAGTGACATCTACAATACGCCATCATAAAGCAGTGTGTTGGGCAGATATCATCAAAAGGGGCTTATTCACTACAGTGTTCCTCTGTACTGATATATACACTGCACTATCATAAAGCAGTGTGTTGGGCAGACATTAATAAAAATGACTTATTCACTACAGTGTTCCTTAGTACTGAGATATACACTGCACCATCATAAAGCAGTGTGTTGGGGAGACATTATTAAAAGGGGCTTATTCACTTCAGTGTGCCTGGTACAGAGATATACACTGCACCATCATAAAGCAGGGTGTTGGGCAGATATTATTAAAAGGGGCTTGTTCACTACAGTGTGCCCGCTACCGAGATATACACTGTACCATCAGAGAAATTATTTGTTCTGGGGAAATTAACCTAACTTGTGCCACATCTGTGTGTGCATTCAATCCGCAACCGTTATATTAATTACTCCAGCAGAGAGTGATTTATATTTTGGCCATAGTTAACTAGTTTTGGGCACATCTGTGCGTGCGTTTAGGCAGCAACCATATATACAGTATTCCCGCAGAGAATACATTTTATTTGGGACAAATTTGTATCCAATATAGAACTACATCCGAATACAGTGTGTATTGTCAAAATTACATTATTTCTGGGCTAGTGTAGTGCCAAAAATCTGTATTTCTCTGTATCCAGTACATTACAGCAAGCCAATACAATGTGTACTGCAAAAATTACATTATCTCTGGGCTAGTGTAGTGCCAAAAATTTGTATTTCTCTGTCTCCTATACACTACATAAAGCAAATACAGTGTGTGGCCTAGTGTACTCCTGAAAATCTTTATTTTTCTGTATTCAGTACATTATAGCAAGCCTTTACAGTGTGTACTGTAAAAATTACATTATCTCTGGGCTAGTGTAGTGCCAGAAAATTGTAGTTCTCCCTTCTGTACATTAGAGAAAGCAATACAGTGTACACTGTAAAAGTGACATTATCTGTGGGCTAGTGTATTGCCAAAAAATTGTCTTCCTCTGTCTCCTGTTCATTACAGCAAGCCAATACAGTGTGTACAGTAAAAACATTCATTATCCGTGGCCTAGTGTACTCCTGAAAATCTTTATTTTTCTGTATTCACTACATTATAGCAAGGCTTTACAGTGTGTACTATAAAAATTACATTATCTCTGGGCTAGTGTATTGCCGAAACATTTTATTTTTCTGTCTCTTATACATTACAGAAAGCCAAAACAGTGTGTACTCTAAAATGTTCATCATCTGTGGCCTACTGTAGTGCCTAAAATTTGTATTTCTCTGTCTACAGTACATTGCAGCAAGCCAATACAGTGTGTACTGTAAAAATGTAATTATCTGTGGCCTAGTTTAGTGATGAAAATTTATATTCCTCTGTCTACAGTACATTACAGCAAGCCAATACAGTGTGTACTGTAAAAATTTAATTATCTGTGGCCTACTGTAGTGCCTAAAATTTAGATTTCTCTGTCTATAGTACATTACAGCAAGCCAATACAGTGTGTACTGTAAAAATTGCATTATCTGTGGCCTACTGTAGTTCCTAAAATTTAGATTTCTCTGTCTATAGTACATTACAGCAAGCCAATACAGTGTGTACTGTAAATATTTCATTATCTGTGGCCTACTGTAGTGCCTAAAATTTGGATTTCTCTGTCTACAGTACATTACAGCAAGCCAATTCAGTTTGTACTGTAAAAATTGCATTATCTGTGGCCTACTGTAGTGCCTAAAGTTTGTATTTCTCTGTCTAAAGTACATTACAGCAAGCCAATACAGTGTGTACTGTAAATATTTCATTATCTGTGGCCTACTGTAGTGCCTAAAATTTGGATTTCTCTGTCTACAGTACAATACAGAAAGCCAATTCCGTTTGTACTGTAAAAATTGCATTATTTGTGGCCTACTGTAGTGCCTAAAATTTAGATTTCTCTGTCTATAGTACATTACAGCAAGCCAACACAGAGTGTACTGTAAAAATTACATTATCTGAGGCCTAGTGTAGTGCCGAAAAATTGTATTCCTCTGTCTACAGTACATTACAGCAAGCCAATACAGTGTGTACTGTAAACATTTCATTATCTGTGGCCTAGTGTAGTGCCGAAAAATTGTATTCCTCTGTCTACAGTAAATTACAGAAAGCCAATACAGTGTGTACTGTAAAAATTACATTATCTCTGGGCTAGTGTATCTGTATTTTTCTGTTTCCAATACTGTCCTGCATCAGAAAACTGTTTCTGTAGCGGACAGTAAAACAATCTGCGCCACATCTACAGACAAAACCATTAATATGAAGAAGGTGAGCACAAAGAGAGGGGGAAGTGGGCGTGATGCTAATGGTGCAAGCAGAGGCGGTTGCCCTGGGCAGATGCTTATAGTGCAAGCAGAGGCCATGGCCCTGGGCGCAATGAAACTGCCTGCTGCCAGTGCACCAGAAAAAAACACAAATCCACCTTACCCAACTTCATGTCCAACTTACCTGGGCGGCGCAGGACGACACTGTCCAAGTCGGACCAGTGCGAACAGGTGGTCAGTTGGATTGCTTCCAGTCGGTTAAGCACCACCCTCTCTTCCACAAAGTCCAGTCTCTGTAGCCAAGAGTCTGGTCAACCGAATACTCACTCTGATCCTCCTTCCTCCTACCATGTCGCGTCTGGCCAAACAAGTGATCCCACACTCGGATATTCACATGACCTCTTTATCGCCGGTACTTGGTTTGGCTCTCTCGCCAAACACGCTTGAAGAGGTACCTGAGATATTGTGCCCTTATTCCCAACCTTCTTGAGCCTTCACAGTCTCAAGAAGATGACGGTGGTGAACCACAATCATTCATTCATGAGGTGGATGATGATGAGACACCGTTGCCAATCACTGAGGTGGTGGTTAGGTCAAGTCAGGAAAACGAGCAGAGTGAGGAAGTGGAAGAGAGGGTGGTGGAAGATGAGGTCACTGACCCAACATGGTTAGGTAAAAAGCCGAGCGAGGACAGCAGTACAGAGGGGGTGGCATCCGTAGCACCGCAACAGTCTGGAAGAGGCAGTGGGGTGGCAAAAGGGAGACGTTGGCCCACACCAAACAGGCCCGCAACGGTTACACTGAGCACCCCCATGCGTAAATCTACCTTGCCAAGGGGTAGGTGTTCCGCAGTATGGCGCTTTTTTGAGGAAAGCGCAGACGACAAAAGAGTGGTAGTTTGCAACCTATGCTGTACCAAAATGAGCCAGGGCGTGAACACTAGCAACCTCACCACCACCAGTATGATCCGCCACATGGCATCCAAGCACCCTAATAAGTGGGCCGAAACCCTGGGTCCACACTCTGCGTCTGTGGGTCCCACCACTGCCTCCACTTCCCCTGTGTTACGCACTGCTGGCCAATACCCTGTCGAAGCGCAGGCCCGAATGCCCCTCGCCCTGCACCTGGACCTTCGCATGAACCGTCAGCAACGACATCCACTTCCCTGTCCCATCGCAGCGCCCAAATGTCGATAACACAGGCATATGAACGCAAGCACGCAAATCCACCGGCCATAGCACTAAATGCGCAACTTTCAAAATTACTGGCCCTTGAAATGTTGCCATTTAGGCTTGTGGACACTGATGACTTCCGCAGCCTGATGTCAGCGGCCGTCCCTCAGTACGCAGTCCCCAGCCGCCATTATTTTTCATGGTGTGCCGTGCCCACCTTACAACAGCATGTGTCCCAGAACATCACCTGTGCCCTGACCAATGGACTTACTGGGAAGGTCCACCTCACCATGGTCACATGGACAAGTGCTGGTGGCCAGGGACGCTACATTTCCCTGACCGCACACTGGGTAATTGTTGTGGAGAAAAGTGAGTGACGGTGGCACGGTGGGTGGGACCGTGTTTGGTCACAGAAAAAACACACCAATCAAGGCGCACCAAACACACCAATCAATTTTACTTTTTACCTAAAATCCATAAAACCCTAACCAATCCACCTGGAAGACCCATCATCTCTGGAGTTGACTGTCTGACAGCTAACCTCTCAGCATACGTCGATCATTTTTTACAAAAATACGTAATTGCACTCCCATCATACATCCACGACACTGCAGATTTGATTACCTCTTTACAATCATTCCACTGGCAAGAGGATTACATTTGGGTTACGCTTGACGTGTCCGCACTCTACACCAACATCAGACACGATTTGGGAATCTCAGCCATTAGTCATACGCTATCCCAAGATTCCCTAATGCCGGATACCCAAAAAAACTTTATTGTGAGAGCCATAGAGTACATCTTAGAACATAATTACTTCACCTTCAACAATACCTTTTATATACAAACCCAGGGTACTGCTATGGGGACTAAATTTGCACCTTCCTACGCGAATCTCTTTATGGGGGCCTTTGAAAGCCGTTCCGGTCTACTTACCCATCCAAACATCCGATTCTACCGTAGATACATAGATGATATTATCTTCATCTGGCAAGGAGAAACCGAATACCTCTGTACTTATATACAAGAGTTAAATAGAAACGACTGGAATTTATCCTTCACCCTGGAACATAACAAAACATCCGCAATCTTTTTGGACCTACAACTTACAATCGAAAATATGAAAATCACTACCCAAACTCATTTCATAACCCTAGATGCTAATAGTTATCTTGAATTCACCAGCTGCCACCACTCCAAATGGGTAAGGAACATCCCATACAGTCAGTTCAAAAGGATCAGGAGGAATTGTTCCAGCAACCACACTTTAAAAACTCAACTACGTTCCTTAAAAGATAGATTCATCCAAAAAGGTTACCCCAAAAAATTGCTTGAGGAGTCCATTAAACGTGTTTCAAAGGTGTCCCAAGAAGAGAGCCTGAAACCCAAGCACAGTGGAACCTCCGTTACCATAAACCCCACTGCTCCCCCTCACCAAGTAAGCTTGATTACCAGATACAGCTCTCAGCACAGTCTCATCCGGAACATCCTCACAAAAAATTGGGCTATACTACAGAAAGATCCTCCTGAAACCACACATTGGCTCTGCCCCCACCCTAATCTTCCGCAGAGCCAAAACCCTTAAAAACCTATTAGCCCCTTCCTGCCCCAAACTAGGTTCCTCTACAATCGTTCAAAAAGAGTCCAAACGCCCAGGCATTGAAAAGTGTAATCAAAGCAGGTGCAAATGTTGCAACATGATTACCGCCGGGATCAATAACTTTACCAATCCTTTTAATGGAAATATACATTGGTTCAAACAACACCTAACCTGTGGTACCACCAATGTCATTTACCTGCTACGGTGCTCATGTTCATTACTCTACGTGGGACGCACTACACAGTCCCTACGGGAGAGGATGAATGAGCACCGCTCCAATATAACCAGAAAAATACTCATCCATAGTGTATCTTGACACTATGCAACTATCCATAATGGGGACCCCACCTGCTTGCGAGTTACTCCCATTGAAATGGACACACGTTCCTACAAATCTCTCTGTAGAAGAGAGATGTATTGGATTTTTAGTTTGAATACCCTGACCCCCTTTGGACTTAATGAATCCCTTGAATATAGTAACTATTAAAATCCCCCTTCTTACGCATTCCATGCCTCTTACTCCCTTGTCCTTTACCCTACACCTACCCTATTTTACAGTTGGTAACATCAATCCTCTTTTGTATTACGGATACCCCACCTTGTTTTTATGTAATCTTAGTATCCCAATCTCATCACTCACCCCCCACCCTGGACCCCCTACTATTTTACCATCTACTGTTGACTAATAGCTGATATCCATATTCTCATTACAATACTAATAGCAGATTTCCACATTTTCATCACAATTTTTTTGATATTTTTTTGATTTATTGTTACTTATTCCATTATCTTTCCATTATTCCATTATCAATTCCATTATCAATTAATTAATTAATTTTCCATACATTCCCCCTTTGTTTTTATTTCTGCCTTTTTATATTATTATTATTATTCATAATATTATTATTTTTCCCCTTTGTAATGGTACCCACTTTCACCAGAAATATTCTTTACCAATATTAAATTGACATCCGAGTTCTATCTCCGACAGCCTTCCTCCAACTGTGCGCTCCATAGTGGAACGCAAACAAACCATTAATGTTTACGATGCGCTCCACGCTGTTGGCGCGGGACGCACTTCCGGTAGTGCGCATGACGCACTTCCGGTTCGTGCTCCCCGCGCCCTTTCAGCCACGTGCGCGGCGGATTTAAAAGATCTCTGGGCAGGAGGCCCCTTGAGAAGGAGGAACGCCCTTTCTTTCCCTCCCCCCCACTCTGCTGGGGACATTTGAAAAGACCCCTGGAAAAGGACCCCTGAAGGTATGCTCACTATCCACCACCGAACACAGGGATTATCATCTTTATAAATATATAAGATATATTTTTTCCATCATTATGACCGCCCCCACTATAATTTAGTGACTCCATGATATCTAACACTCCCCCTCTTCCCTACAAAACAATAAAAAATTATAGTTAAGGACAATACCCACTTAATGGACACCATATAATCATGTGATTTTATATTTTTATATTTTTGCAACCAATATATTTTGCAACTAAATTTTAACTTTCATGGTATTTATGTATTTACCTATCTATCTATCTATCTATCTATCTATCTATCTATCTATCTATCTATCTATTTATGCATTACTGCCCTTATGACCATGCCTATATGTTATGTTATATAGATTCTACATATCATATCTCATTTTTTATCTAATTTTGTATCCAATATTTTACTCTATGTTAGGTTTATGATTGTATTTTTTTTATTTATCTTTTATCTACATGTTACCCCTGAAGAAGGAGGCTCTAAGACCTCCGAAACGCGTTGGGCCAGATTTCATTAATAAACTCAATTAACCAGAAGCCCCTGTTTATCGGCTGCAGTTAATTAGCTCCATCAGACAAGTGATCCTGGCCAGGGGGGTACAGAGACACAGGTGTCTTGAGCTTTATCCTGTGTCCACCCCCCTGTGAAGTGAGTAAAATTGAGCGCTAAACCGCACTAAAAGGATTACTTTGTAGTATTCCCTCTTAGCCATCCAACACTCACTGCTCACCTTGGGTCCCCCCCACTCCCTCAGCCCTGAGGAACAAAATATGATTATTATCATCCATCAACACCCACTAAGTGATTGACCCTACCTATCTACCTTACTCTAACCCCATTATTATTTCCGTCTCACGGGGATTGGCGCCTTGATTGGTGTGTTTTTTCTGTGACCAAACACGGTCCCACCCACCGTGCCACCGTCACTCACTTTTCTTCTGATCAGTAGGGGGCTGACTGGTTCAAACCCCTAACACCTGTGCTGCCTCCCCACACAATCGTGACTGTTTTGTTATTATTATTATTTTTGTTGTTATTATTATTATCTAATATTCATTACTCAATATATTTTTTATTTTTTGTTTTCAATTAATATCACTTTTCTATAAATAAGTTTATCCCACCATATACCTTTCTGCCCTCTGGCGCCCCCAGTCCAGGGTTTTTCTGCTCTTACAGAACTACTCAACCTCTGTTTTTTCCTTTTTTACCTTTAAATCTAATTGTTGTGGAGGCCAGGAGTGAGTCAGACCCTGGGATGGCACAGGTGCTACCGACGCCCAGGATTGCGGGCCCTACGTCCATCAGGGTCTTAGCCAGCAGCTATGTTACTGGCTCCAACCCCCACTTCTCCTCCTCCGCCGCCTCCTCCTCCACTTCAAAATCCAACAGCAGTCAGCCATCAGTCGCTAGCTGGAAGCAGTGTAGCACTGCTGAGAGTAAGCGTCAACAGGCCGTGCTGAAGCTGATCTGTTTAGGGGACAAACAGCACACTGCCTCAGAGCTGTGGCAGGGTATAAGGGACCAGACCGAGCTGTGGCTCTCACAACTCAACCTAGAAACAGGCATGGTTGTGTTCGACAATGGCTATAACTTGGTGGCGGCTCTTGAGCTCTGCAACCTGACACACATTCCATTCCTAGCCCACGTTTTAAACTTAGTGGTTCAGCGGTTTATCAAAACCTACCCCAATTTGCAGAAGCTACTAGTGAAGGCGCGCCCCTTGTGTGCTCATTTCCGAAAGTTGTCCACATCTTTAGCCGGTCTGTCAACGCTGCAGCAGCGCTTGCGGCTTCCAGCTCGCCGACTTTTGTACGACGTGAGCACGCGGTAGAACTCTACGTTCTACATGTTGGCCAGGGTTTGTGAGCAGCAGAGGGCAGTTGTGGAATACCAGCTGCAACATGGACGTCGCCTTTCCAGTCAACTGCCACTATTCACAAGCGAGGAGCGGGCATTGATGTCAGACCTATGTGAGGTTTTAAAAAACTTTGTTGAATACACACAGATGGTAAGTGGCGATAACGCTATTATCAGCGTAACCATCCCACTGCTGTGTCTACTCAAACGATCGCTGCTCACAATTAAGGAGGATGCTTTGAATGTGGCAGACGAGGTAATGGGGGAAGAGATGACACAGGGTGATAGCCAGACCTCCCCCAGTGCGTCTTCTCATCGCGAATTGGCCATGAAGAGGAGGAGGAGGAGACACTTGCCTCTGCTACAGAGGGTAGTACCCATGGAACTTTAATTACATCTATTCAGCGTGGATGGGCAGAAGGATGAGGGTATGGATAGTCATCCTGAAGTTGACATTGACGTCTTGCCCGTTGTTATTCTGGCACACATAGCTGACTTCATGTTAGGCTGCCTTTCCCGCGACCCTCACGTTATACGCATTTTAGGTACCACACTTAGGTGTTCACCCTTATTGACCCCCGCTACAAAGAGAACTTCTCATCTCTGATTCCTGTGGTGGAGAGGACGAGCAAAACCGTGCAATACCAGAAGGTACTTGTTGACAGATTGCTCCAAAATTTTCCATCTGACAATGTGGCCACCAGAGTCGGTACTTTCTTGGGCAACCGAGGAAGCCAGACAAGGGGAACACACAGCAGTTCCAACAGAGGCAGGGCAACACTTTCCAAGGCATGGGAAACTTTCATCACACCCCGCCAGCAACCTCACCTTGAATCGCGGCCTAGAGCTACAAGGAGGGAAAAGTTTTGGAAGATGAAGGAATACATTGCAGACTGTGTCTGCGTCTTAAATGATCCCTCAGTGCCTTACAACTACTGGGTGTCCAAGCTGGACACGTGGCACGTACTTACGCTCTACGCCTTGGAAGTGCTGGCCTGCCCTGCCGCCAGCGTATTATCTGAGCGTATATTTAGTGCTGCTGGTGGCATTATAACAGATAAGCATATCTGCTTGTCCACTGAGAATGCTGACAGGTTGACTCAGATAAAAATGAACAAGGCCTGGAATGCCACTGAATTCTCCACTCCACCAGAGGAAAGCTGAGCTAATGAGGAACAAAAACGCAATTTAAATGTACACTTTATAATGTACTCAATCTTGTTTTCTCATCTGCCTCCTCTTCCATACAGAATATATATGCCCTCATTACAATGTTTTGTAGGGTTCTCTAGGCCTCAGGTCCTCACCTCCAATGCTTTCTACCGTCTGCTCACCACTACAATGTTTTATGGGGTTCTCTAGGCTTCAGGCTCTATCTTTCAATGCTTTATACCGTCTGCTCACCTGTCGGCCATCACTGCAATGATTTATGGAGTTCTCTAGGCTTCAGGCCCTCACCTCCAATGCTGTATACCATCTGCTCATCTGTAGGCCATCACTGCAATGATTTATGGGGTTCTCTAGGCTTCAAGCCCTCACCCCCAATGCTTTATACTGTCTGCTCACCTGTAGCCCATCTTGACAATTTTTTATGGGGTTCTCTAGGCTTCAGGCCCTCACCTCCAATGCTTTATACTGTCTGCTCACCTGTAGGCCATCACTGCAATGATTTATGGTGTTATCTAGGCTTCAGGCCCTCACTTCCAATGCTTTATACCGTCTGCTCACTTGTAGGCCATCACTGCAATGTTTTATGGGGTTCGCTAGGCTTCAGGCCCTCACCTCCAATGCTTTATACCGTCTGCTCACCTGTAGGCCATCACTGCAATGATTTATGGGGTTCTCTAGGCTTCAGGCCCTCACCTCCAATGCTTTATACCGTCTGCTCACTTGTAGGCCATCACTGCAATGTTTTATGGGGTTCGCTAGGCTTTAGGTCCTCACATCCAATGCTTTATACAGTCTGCTCACCTGTAGGCCATCACTGCAGTGTTTTATGGGGTTCGCTCACCTCCAGGCCCTCAATACAATTTTTTATAGGGCCCGCTCACCTTCAGGCCCTCAACTATAATGTTTTAGATAGTAACCAGCAGGCCCTTGCTCCAAATGTTTTTGAGGGTCACCAGTAGGCCTCAAAAAGTAGACCAGTATCAGTGATAATTTTTCAAGGGTGTGTATGATGCCCTCCTTTATGTGTAATAAAGGGTGTATTGGAATGCCGGTTCCTTGTAATTTTTGGCAGCCCTTTCACTTAGTGCATATTCTGTGTAGCAGAATACCTGAACAATCAGGGTACTTAGGGTAATTTGATACAGGCTGTATCAGAGTGCTTCTTCCTTGTAATTTTTGGCAGCATTTGCAGTGTATATACAATTGAATATCCAGGGATTTTGGGCGTGATTTTTTCGCTATGTAAAAGTGGCGGACAACTGGGACAATATGGTTCCCAGCAAGACATTGGAGTCCGAGATGCACCCAGACATGGTCCCCATGCTGTTCCAGATCCATTTCAGTGGTGATTTTGTCACTTTCTGACTTTTCCAATGAACCAGGCACCCGTCATCCGAGCAGGGGGTGCCTGGTTGTCTCCTATTAAATTCCATTATACTCGGGTGCTCGGCTGAGCGCACGAATATCGCTATGTGTTCGGACTGAGTGCCCGAACACCCGAACACTTTGGTGCTCGCTCATCACTAGTCTTTATGAGAGAGGGGGGACCATGGGGAGCGGTCTGTGTGAGAGAGAGGAAACCATGGGGAGCGGCCTGTGTGAGAGAGGGGGAACCATGGGGAGCGGTCTGTGTAAGAGAGGGGGAACCATGGGGAGCAGTCTGTGTGAGAGAGGGGGAACCATGGGGAGCGGTCTGTGTGTGAGAGGGGGAACCATGGGGAGCGGTCTGTGTAAGAGAGGGGGAACCATGGGGAGCAGTCTGTGTAAGAGAGGGGGAACCATGGGGAGCAGTCTGTGTGAGAGAGGGGGAACCATGGGGAGCAGTCTGTGCGAGAGAGGGGTAATCATGGGGAGCAGTCTGTGTGAGAGAAGGAGAACCATGGAGTGCGGTCTGTGTGAGAGAGGTGGAACTATGGGGAGCGGTCTGTGTGAGAGAGGGGCAACCATGGGGAGCGGTCTGTGTGAAAGAGGGGGAACTATGGGGAGTGGTCTGTGTGAGAGAGGGGGAACCATGGGGAGCGGTCTGTGTGAGAGAGGGGGAACCATGGGGAGCAGTCTGTGTGAGAGAGGGGGAACCATTGGGAGCGGTCTGTGTGAGAGAGAGGAACCATGGGGAGTGGTCTGTGTGAAAGAGGGGGAACTATGGGGAGTGGTCTGTGTGAGAGAGGGGGAACCATGGGGAGCAGTCTGTGTGAGAGAGGGGGAACCATTGGGAGCGGTCTGTGTGAGAGAGGGGGAACCATGGGGAGCTTTCTGTGTGAGAGAGGGGGAACCACAGGGAGCGGTCTGTGTGAGAGAGGGGGAACCATGGGGAGCGGTCTGTGTGAGAGAGGGGTAATCATGGGGAGCAGTTTTACCCATTTCCTTCTGGCCTCTGCCGTACATTGGAGGAGATGCAGTATCTTATCTGTAGATCTTATTTCCTAGTGACTACAGGATCCTGGGGACCTTGTGATGTTACAGGGTCACATGACCTGCTAAAGTCACATGGGTTTGAAGCAGCTGTGGAATGTAGCAGAAGGGTAATATCTACATCCCATGTGCTGTGGTAAGACATCAGAAGGTCTCTCTAGTGTTGAGGGAATCGAGCTTCGGATCCTCAATCTGAAGTAAATTCGTTCAATAACTTCTCCGTGGAGCCAAAATTCATTTTATCCAAAGTTGCGCAAGACTTTGGTGAATTAATTCAGTATTTATTTCTAAATCTTTAAAAAATATTAAATTAGTAATCTGAAGCTCGATACACTCAACCCTCGTCTCTACCAAACATGGAGCTTAGACATTACCCTACAGGACCTGTGATGATGTCATGGTCATGTGATCAGTCACATGAGGGGAGGAGTAAAGTAGTGGAGGTCTCTCACTGTTCAGCACTTCCTGTCATGTGACCAGTGTGACATCATCGCAGGTCCTGCAGCCCCAGGAGGTGAGATCTGCAGGTCAGTTATTGGTCGGGGGATGTGTGACTTGGTTCTGGCTTTATTAGAATGGAGCGGTTCTATAGGTGATATATAGCAGGTCCAGCCAGCAGGGGGCAGCACCGGCCATAGAGAGTCTCTGCTCACACAGTCTGGAGGTCAGGAGGGGAGTTCTCCTCAGACATGTCTGCTCTCCCCCTGGAATATTAGGAGACCCCCCAGACCCCTGTAAGAGTGGCTGTTCTCCTGGATTAGAGGGGTCTTCCATCACACAATGTTCTGTGATATCACTAGGATATGGAGTCAGTGTGTGATCGGTCTGTATTCGGCTTATTTCACACGAGCGATACGGATTGTGTCAGGAACTGAAAAAACGGATGGTTTTACCCAGAAGTTGAATCAGTTTTGTCTGCGATTGTGAATCACCGTGACCGCAGCCACCAAAGTGTAATACATAAGGGCTTGTCTCCCCATGTCTGTTCTGTCTGGATGAGATGTTCGGAGCGTCAGTTGCGCTCGGTTTGTGTCGGTTTCGTCAGGTTTCAGTTATTTCTTTCCCAGGAAATGTAATGGAAACATGGCTGACATCAGTGAGGTCTATTAATGACGGATAGAAGCGGAAGGTGCTCTGCTTGGAACCGTCTTCCGATGACATAATGCCAGGATTACTGTTTTTAGGTCATCTTCCCTTTTAAAATATTGCATTAAAAATGATAATGTTGTGTGTACCCCAGAATGATACCCATGATACCATCAACTCTCCCCCAAAAAACAAGCCCCCCCCCCCACTGCTCTATTTATGGAAGAATAGATAAGTCGTCGTTCTCAGTACAAAGCGACACAAAAACTAATTATTTTTTTCCAGAAAGTGTCTTAACTGTAAAAAAAACCAAAAAACATAATATCGCTGCAATCATTGTATTCTACAGAATAATGTAAAATGTCATATATATATATTTATGGATTTTAGAAAATCAGGATGAAAAAATTTGAAGCCCTTATAAATTGTCAGATCATAAAGGGTTAATCAGACCCCCCAGGTTATTTCCCCCATAGGTGACTATTTACAGCGCTGGTAACGCTGGTAACCACAGGTGTGTAGACCGCTATAGTGTAAGGATCCGTATACCTGTGTGTCCATAGACGTGTAATGCGGCTTATTGTATTACTAAACATTAACCCCGAAGTTAATCTTTGTGGCCCACTGCTAGTAGACGCTCGGAGTCGGGTTCCCACCCCGTATGTAACAATAGGAGAAACTACAGCGGTTGTGATGCAGAGTGATAGGTCTTTATTGAAATGCGTCTTATAAATACAGTGACGTTTCGGCCTAGTGTGGCCTTTTTCAAACTGCAGTAAAAATGAATAAGAAAGTAATATATCAATACATAGGCAATACATCAGCAGCTCCTGGTAATAAGGGCATCTACAAAGGTCTAGTAATACAACTCAAATGAAAAGAACCCCTACATAGAGGAGAAGATTTATACATGAAGAATTACACCCCCGTATCCTAAGGGAATTAAGTGATGTCATAGCCAGACCTTTATTTCTGATATTTACGGACTCTATACTGACAGGGAATGTTCCACAGGATTGGTGCATAGCAAATGTGGTGCCAATATTCAAAAAGGGTCCAAAAACAGAGCCTGGAAATTATAGGACGGTAAGTTTAACATCTGTTGTGTGGAAACAGTTTGAAGGTTTTCTAAGAGATGCTATCTTAGAGGATCTCAACGGAAATAAGCAAATAACGCCATATCAGCATGGCTTCATGAGGGATCGGTCATGTCAAACTAGTTTAATCAGTTTCTATGAGGAGGTAAGTTCTAGACTTGACAGCGGTGAATCAATGGATGTCGTATATCTGGACTTCTCCAAAGCATTTGACACTGTACCTCATAAAAGGTTAGTATATAAAATGAGGATGCTCGGACTGGGAGAAAATGTCTGTATGTGGGTAAGTAACTGGCTGAGTGATAGAAAACAGAGGGTGGTTATTAACGGTACACACTCAGATTGGGCCACTGTCACTAGTGGGGTACCTCAGGGGTCAGTACTGGAGGGGTCACTGTCACTAGTGGGGTACCTCAGGGGTCAGTACTGGAGGGGTCACTGTCACTAGTGGGGTACCTCAGGGGTCAGTACTGGAGGGGTCACTGTCACTAGTGGGGTACCTCAGGGGTCAGTACTGGAGGGGTCACTGTCACTAGTGGGGTACCTCAGGGGTCAGTACTGGGACCTATTCTCTTCAATATATTTATTAATGTGTAAAGTAATTAACACTGAAGAGGACAGTTTTCTGCTACAGAGGGATCTGGATAGATTGGAGGCTTGGACAGATAAGTGGCAGATGAGGTTTAACACTGACAAATGTAAAGTTATGCACATGGGAAGGAATAATGCAAGTCACCCGTACATACTAAATGGTAAAAAACTCGGTAACACTGACATGGAAAAGGATCTAGGAATTTTAATAAACAGCAAACTAAGCTGCAAAAACCAGTGTCAGGCAGCTACTGCCAAGACCAATAAGATAATGGGTTGCATCAAAAGGGGCATAGACTCCCGTGAAGAGAGCATAGCCTACCACTTTACACATCACTAGTCAGACCACACATGGAGGACTGTGTACAGTTCTGGGCTCCTGTGAACAAGGCAGACATAGCAGAGCTGGAGAGGGTTCAGAGGAGGACAACTAAAGTAATAAATGGAATGGGTGGACTACAGGTCCCAGAAAGATTATCAAAATTAGGGTTATTCACTTTAAAAAGAAAGGCGACTGAGGGAAGATCTAATAACTAGGTATAAATATATCAGGGGTCAGTACAGAGATCTCTCCCATCATCTATTTATCCCCAGGACTGTAACGAGGGGACATCCTCTTTACGGTAAGAGCAGTGAGACTATGGAACTCTCTGCCTGAGGAGGTGGTGATGGTGAGTACAATATAGGGATTCAAGAGGGGATGTATTTCTGGAGTATAATAATATTACGGGTTATACAGTTGTGTTCAAAATTATTCAACCCCCACTGAAATTGAGTGTTTTGGCCAGTTTGACATTGATTTTGATCATTTCACTCATCTTGTTTACAATTACATCAAAGAGGCCCTAGTAAGTCAGGCAAATATAACATAACATTTATAATGAAATAACCACAAATGTCTTTTCTGTGCTCACATCATTATCAGTTTTATTCAACCCCCAAGTGACATTCAATCTTAGTACTTAGTACAACATCCTTTTCCAGTTATAACAGCTTTTAAACGTGAAGCATAGCTTGACACAAGTGTCCTGCAGCGATCTACGGGTATCTTCGCCCATTCTTCATGGGCAAAAGCCTCCAGTTCAGTCACATTCTTAGGCTTGCGCACTGCAACTGCTTTCTTTAAGTCCCACCAGAGGTTCTGAATCGGATTTAAGTCTGGTGACTGCGATGGCCACTTCAAAATGTTCCAGCCTTTAATCTGCAGCCATGCTCTAGTGGACTTGGAGGTATGCTTGGGATCATTGTCCTGTCGAAAGGTCCAATGTCTCCCAAGCCTCAGGTTTGTGACGGACTGCATCACATTTTCATCCAATATCTCCTGGTACTGAAGAGAATTCATGGTACCTTGCACACGCTGAAGCTTCCCTGTACCTGTAGAAGCAAAACAGCCCCAAAGCATGATTGACCCCCCGCCATGCTTCACAGTAGGCAAGGTGTTCTTTTCTTCATAGGCCTTGTTCTTCCTCCTCCAAACATAGCGTTGATCCATGGGCCCAAACTGTTCTAATTTTGTTTCATCAGTCCACAGAACACTATCCCAAAACTTTTGGGGTTTGTCCTCATGACTTTTGGCATACTGCAGTCGACTCTTCTTATTCTTTGGAGACAGCAAGGGGGTGCGCCTGGGAGTTCTGGCATGGAGGCCTTCATTACGCAGTGTGCGCCTTATTGTCTGAGCTGAAACTTCAGTACCCGCATCTGACAAGTCTTTTTTCAGTTCCTCAGCAGTCACACGGGGACTTTTCTCCACTTTGCGCTTCAGGTAGCGCACAGCAGTCGAAGTCAGCATCTTCTTTCTGCCACGACCAGGTAGCGTTTCAATAGTGCCCTTTGCCTTGAATTTGCGAATGATGCTTCCTATGGTGTCTCTTGGTATGTTTAACATCTTTGCAATCTTCTTATAGCCATTGCCCTTCCTGTGAAGAGAAATCCCCTCTTCTCTTGTCTTCCTGGACCATTCTCTTGACTTCACCATGTCTGTAAACCCACCAGTAAATGTCTAGAAGGAGCTGAGTATCACAGTCATTTTACATCTGCCTAATTGGGGCTTATTATGCTTGATTGCTGCTCCTTGACATCCACAGGGGTTTTCAATACCTGATCGAAAACACTTGAATGAACCTCTGTTCTTAAGAGTGGTCGTTTTTAGGGGTTGAATAATTGTGTCAATGAAGAAATCACAAAAAAAACATTTAATACTGTATTACAAAAACAATTGATGTCATTTTAGTTGCATTTGGTTCTTTAAAAAGTCCTTGTAAGATTTCATTCTGAACACAATTACAAATGTACACCGAATTCCCTAAAACCCTTTACAGAATTGGGGGTTGAATAATTTTGAACACAACTGTAGCTACTAGAGAGGGGTCGTTGATCCAGGGAGTTATTCTGATTGCCTGATTGGAGTCGGGAAGGAATTTTTTATTCCCCTTAAGTGGGGAAAATTGGCTTCTACCTTACAGTTTTTTTTTTTACCTTCCTCTGGATCAACTAGCAGGATGATAGGCCGAATTTCTTTGGATGCATGTTTTTGTGGGTAATTCTTCATGTATAAATCTTCTCCTCTATGTAAGGGTTCTTTTCATTTGACTTGTACTAGACCTTTGTATATGCCCTTATTACCATGAGCTGCTGTGCCTATGTAATTTTTACTGCAGTTTGAAAAAGGCCACACTAGGCTGAAACGTCACTGTATTTATAAGACGCATTTCAATAAAGACCTACCACTCTGCATCAGAACCACTGAAGTCTCTTCTATTGCATTGTTTCTCCCATCAGCAACCTGCAATTTCCCATTTTTGCTTTTTTGTTATTTACTACCAGCCTTTCCAGCCTTTCCGGAGACACAACTTTTTTAGTTTTGGAAGAATATCAGCTCCAGTTTTTTTACACTAAGCCACACGAATCCACGTGGCGGGCAGACTGGCATCAGGAGGAACACATAGGCGGGACAGCACCTGAGAACGTAGACAGCCCCCTGTGAGCCAAACAGCCCGGCTTATAATAGGAAGCTGGTTAAGGGCTCACGCGCACAGCTGAAAGTCTTTTGAGGTCTGCAAATTGCAGATCCGAAAACACAGATAGCGGCCGATTGCATGTCGAATATTATTATTTCTTTACCCCTGCAAAAATGTTCTATCCTTGTCTGCAAAATGTCCAAGAATAGGACATGTTCGATTTTTTTTGGTGTAACAGACTTACGGATTGAGATGAATGGATCGGTTGCGAATCAAAACTACGACCGTGTGCATGCACCCTAACTCATTAGCAGCAGCCTGATGGTTCCACACAGAACTCAAAGAGCGATTAACCCTTGCAATGCTAAAAAAAAAAATAAGCAGCGGACCAGATTTATTGGTGATATACACAACACTAACAAAAAATACACACCAAGTGTGAAAGTATATTCATAAAGATCACAGTGAGGACCATATATATGATCATCAATGTCCCCAGTGGAGATCCCAATACACCTACATGACTACCTGAGCCATGAGGTCTCCTCTGGGTCCCAACACTTTCCCCCAATACTATTGGTTCATCAGGGGACAATGAGGGACGTAAATCAAAACAGAAACACATAAAATTACACATGTAAATAAGTAGATTATGGTTGACATGAAGAATGACCCCCACTAAAATGGTCTGAAACGCGTAATTATTTCTTGTGCTGGAAATTTTTTAAAAACCGCTGAAATAAAGATAGGATTTTTATTTTGCTAATTGGTGCCAGATTTTTCAAGTTTGTTGGATTATATTATAAAGCTTAATTCCTAAACCAGAAATGTCCAAGCCAAAAATGACCAGCAGATCTCCATATTTTTGTAGAAAGATAAATCCACATAACAGATCAGAAGATCAGCAGATTATATTAGTTATATTCTCCATAGGTCCAGGTTATAATCTACAAATAAGAAAACATCAAATAACATAGTAAAACAGTCTGCCCTTAAATTCATCAAACAGAGAAATGCCCATAACCTGTGTGCCAGGTGAATCTACAATGCGTCCCTGACCTACAAGTCACTGACTGTGCACTCTTAACCTGCACTCACTTGTTTCCCTCAGGTTCCTTAGGTTCAGGACTCTCTTCTTTTGAACGACAATGGTCCTTTCCATCAAGGACCCACCAAGGATGGAGAAGGACAGAGACCACATGGCTGCGAGGATATTAGACCTCACCCTGGAGATCATCTCCTTGATAACCGGAGAGGTGAGAGTCTCACATGACATCACTCTTATCTCTAGTAATAATCCAGGGAAATGTCTGGAAAGGTGAAGGATTCTTAGAATCTCTGTAGTGATCGGCGTCTCCCCGTTCACAGGATTACACAGTAGTGAAGAAGTCGTCTGGTGAGTGTGTGACACCCCGTGTGTCAGGAGGACGGAGCAGGACCCAGAGCCCCATCACCGAGCCTCCACCTCATTCCCTGATACATGAGCAGAAGATCCTAGAACTTACCACCAGGATCACTGAGCTGCTGAGTGGAGAGGTGAGCGCTGCTGGGAATGCTGGGACATTATACAATAACGCCAAGGGAGGGGTCTGGTAATGACTGTGTCCTTGTGTTGTCAGGTTCCTATAAGGTGTCAGGATGTCGCTGTCTATTTCTCCATGGAGGAGTGGGAGTATTTAGAAGGACACAAGGATCTGTACAAGGACGCCATTATGGAGCCCCTCACATCACCGGGTAAAAGGAGACCTTCCATGACTGTAGAGGAGAGAACAGTCCTGAGAGTCAGATCCCCATCATCTGATCATCACATATAGACAATGTATTCAGTCACTGTGTGTATTTCCTACAGATGGATCCAGTCAGAGAAATCCACCAGAGAGATGTCCCAGTCCTCAGTATTCCCAGGACTGTCCAGAAGAACAAACAAATATCCCACTGGATCATCAGGTAAGTGCAGCTGAGGTTCCTACAGATCCTCTACAGACTGATGTCAGGGGCATAAATAGAAATGTCAGGTTGGCATCTCCCCCAACCCCCACCAGTACACAGGTCGCCATCGGTTGCCATCTCTCGACACACAAATAAGTGCTTCGAAACAGCCCCGGCTCAGACCCCTCCTAACTGTGTAAAAGGGTCTTCCTGCCACATAATCCTGCATCTGCTTCAGAGTTATGTCACTTGAGAATGTCATGTGACATCAAAGGGTCCTTAAGGTGCATGGGATTTATACAGTATATACAGTACACACGGTTACTTATAGAACCCCAGCAGCAGTGGAGTATACTGTAGGCTCCATTGCATCTTGTATTTGCCAAAATGGTTTCTGGTGTCATAAAAGATTGTATTAAATGTTCTCCTGTTTGGACATCCACTTGGTAACTGAGATTCAATGTGGGTAAAAGTGAAGTCCTTCAGTGTAGATGTAAGTCATAGACTAAATAACAGCACAATGCCAGTCAGCTGCATCTACAGCAGATACTGTCCTGTATTAACAGTTAGTGACTGACTCATCAGGTACAGAATCTTCCTGCTTTTGCAAAACATTATTTTATCCTCATCTAGAATCAGATCACCACAAAGGACAAGAGCAAGTGGATATAAGGTTCAGGCTTTTTACAATAAAATAATGTAAGAACTGGAGGTGATGAGCACAGCGTCCTCTCCAGGATAGGTTCAGGTCATTTCATGCAGAACAATGTCACATTTCATATGTGTAAAATACCTATATGAATGTTGATCCTGTCTGATCACCACGTGAGGAGATCCTTCTTCTTCAGGGCAGAAAGGTTCATGTCTTCTAGGGGTGTCTGATCCTCTCCTGGATATTAGATAAGCTAGCAGTGGAGTATAGTTTTCTGTTTTCTGTCTTTAATGTGGGATTTTTACTGCAGGAAAGTTCAGGCGGAACGACGAGTGAGCTCAAAAAACCCGGATCAGTGTCCGTGAATGGTAAGAACCTTTCATAAATCTTGTTTGACTGTAAATGTCTTTATTAATGGGAAATCTGATCGGAAGTTCAGAGAAACCTCCTCCTCCTGGATATAGTGCCCTAATATATTCACCATCTTCCCCGTCACCGGTACAATGTGACACAATATGGACAGAAACAATCACAAAAAGACTGGAGGGTAAATGCCGCTTCTGAGTAACGGTCACATGATACGATAGGCCTCAGTTATAAACCTGTAGTATGTGGACCCATGGGGTGTTATTATTATTAGGTGTTATTTGCATTCAGCATTGGAATATACTAGTAATTGACCTGGAAGCCTTGTGAAGGCTCAGGCCTATTTCTAGTATGGGACTCCTTCTTCGATCTCAGCCAGGGCACGGTGGCACAGGCCGGGAAGCGCGCGGCTTCCAGTTTTAGCTCTCCCAGATGCTGTGGTCAAATGTGACAATGGCAACTGAGAGCGCCAAAACCGGGAGCCGATCGCTATCTAATCATTACCTGTGTATTTGTCATATCTAACTCTGAACCGATGTCACCGATCAGTACGCTAGCCTATTTCATATAACAGACCAGAATGCCACCACTTTCTTAAAGGGGTTATGCAGCAATATATATTATTGATCCTCAGAATATTTCATTAATATCAGATTGGCAGGGGTCTGACACCCGGTACCCCCGCTAATTAGCTATTTGTAGAAGAGTCCTGCTTTTCTTCATTTTACTGCCTGTCATCTTGAAAGTTTTGACGGCTCAGTACTGATTGGTTCTGTCCCCTTTAAATATTATATTATCTTTTTGTAATGATATTCCTTGTAATGTAGTGAGTTAGGGATCAATAGATAACATGCACAAATCCCCTATTGTACTGAGATGGCTGCAGTCCTGAGTGATTATCTCTGCCCTGCGTGCCGCACATTGGATGTCCTTAGGAGAAGGGGCTGAAAGGGATAAACCATGTGAACGACAGTTAATGTGAACTCCATTGAACATTTTCCAGGAAGATTGTTGTAGATCTGTCTCTGTTTTCTATCACCATGGGGTTTTGTCCATGTGCGACTACATGGTGACAGGAGTTTGTAGTACAGTGTTGCAGGCCAGTGATTATTTACTTTTAGTACTCTGTATATGATTTGTCTGTTTTATATTTTTAATTACATGTAGTTAATATATTTATTCACTTAGCCTGCATAAACTTATTTATTCTCAAGTCTTTTGAATTTACGTTAAAACAAAGACCAAAATGAAACCGTCATGATCAGGGTTCAGGAGCTTAAAGGGGTTTTCCAGGATTTTAATATTCTATCCTGAGGTAAAGTCATCAATATCATATCGGCCGGGGCCTGACACCTGGCACCCCCACCAATTAGTTGATTGAAGAGAAGGCCATGCTTCCTATTCAAGTGTATTCGAGCAATCGTACTGATCTGCAGAATGAAGCAAACATATTTTTTATGCCACATGATAAACATTGTAAAATGCAAAAAACAGTGGGGGGATTGCTGATTCCCACCCAAAAGGAGTTAGGCCTCTTTCACACGGGCATCATGTTTGACGCCCGGATAAGAGGCGGGTAAGTTGCGGGACAATGCGTGATTTTTCCGCACGCGTGCAAACTGTTGTAATGCGTTTTGCACGTGCGTGAGAAAAATCGGCATGTTTGGTACCCAGACCCGAAGCCGGACTTCATCACTGAAGTCCGGTTTCGGGTTGAGTATTCTGTATATTTTATTATTTTCCCTTTTAACCTAGTTATAAAGGAAAATAATAACATTCTAAATACAGAATGCAAAGTAAAATGGGTGATTGAGGGTTAAAAATAAAAAAAAAGTAACTCACACCCTCCGATTGAGCGCGTAGCTGCCGATCTCCTGTTCTGTCTTCAGCTGGGGGGTAAAGGACCTTCTATAATGTCACTGGGTCACATGGTCCTATCACATGCGTCCAACAGAACGCAGAATATAGAACATGCTGCGATTTTCACGCAACGCAAAAGTGATGCGGGAAAATCACCGCTCATGTACACAGCCCCATTGAAATGAATGGGTCCGGATTCAGTGCGGGTGCAATGCGTTCACCTCACGCATTGCACCCGCGCGGAAATCATGCCCGTGTGAAAGGGGCCTTAACAACAATAAATCATTAAGTTGTATGTGCCTTAAAATTGCAATTAAAAAGTATAGAATGCAGAAATGGAACAACGGGAAAAAAGGGGTTAAGGGGGATACAAGGGCTGAGAATGGAAAAAGGAAAGGTGCAAGAAAAATAAAGAAGAAAGTTGCCATAATATGTAAAGCACAAATAGGGCACAACGGGGATCAAAACAAAAGGATCAGATGTATCAAAGGTTTTGAAAAGAAAATGGAGTTATTGCCCATGACAACTAATCAAATCACTTATTTAATTTTCCAAAGGTTGTCCTATTATAGTTGGAATCTGAATGGTTACCGTCTGCTCTAGTTTTCATAATTTTCCTCAAAGCTCATTAAGCACTTGGGTGAGATATGGTTTTGTAAAGCATATAATAGGGCCATACATTACCTGGTGGTGTGTACATGTTCATGCTGAATTTCCTTCCATTCATGATATCTATTATATTTATTTTTGGTGGTATCTGTTGAATTTCTGGAACTTTTGTTGTCTTTTGACATTGAGATGTATTGGACTGTATGGTCTGTATAGAAACACCTGTCACCATCTCTACAAGGGATTATATTCTTAGACAAAAAAATTAAACAAAAAAATCAAGACGAGATTAGACGGTCTGATGGATTGGTTGGTTGTCAGGAAGGAAGCGTTGCTTCCTGCAGGGGGCGGCTTTAGACAAAATGTGGCCCTGGGCAAAATCAAAAGTGGGGTCCCAAATATTGTAATAATGTGCTAAAAACATAGTCCGACACCTGACACCCCGCCGATCAGTTGTTTGAGCACATGGCGCGTGCTGTTCACTGCTGCTGTCCCATAGACGTACAACAGTGAGCAGGAAGGGAGAAGGGAGAGGGCATGTGCGCACAGCGCATGCTGTCTTCTAAAACAGCTGATCGGCAGATGTGCCGGGTGCCTTACAGTACCCTAGTAGTAATAATATAACCATAATGCTCCCAGTAGCTCTAATGTCCCCCGTTAATGCCTCTCACTAGTTCCAATATATAATGCTCCCCCCGTAGTGCCAGTATATATTGCTCCTCCATACCTCCCCAGTAGTGCCAGGTATATGCAACATACCAGACCACAGGGGAACACGTGAGGCATGGTGGTGATGCCGGTGGGTGTAGTGATTGTACTCACGGTTAGCAGATGCCTCCCTGGGCTGACGTGCAGGTGAATGGAAGGACGACACCAGTTCCCTCGGGGCACACTCCGTCTATCCAAGGATCCTGCCAGATGATGATTGAGGTGCCCTTGATGTTAGGGTTTAAGGTGTTGTGACGCCAGCACCGTTAGGTGCAAATGGTGAGAGTAGTAGTAGTAATGAGGAGTCAGTTATAGTAAACCAGTTGAACATTTACTTAATCAGTAGTCTCAGTACAGCAGTTACAATTTTCCGTATTAAGGTGCAAATTGGTATGGCATAAATGATGACTCAGAAATGGATGCAATAACAGTCCTTTAGTTGGCTATGGCAATGCTCAATGGAGAGGCTTCTTAATATGATGACTCTACAGGCAATTCCTTATTAATTAGGTACTCAGTCCAATCCTCCACAGCATTCTGGTCTAAATAATCTCTTACTTATCTGGAGCTATCCAATAGGGCGATCTCCCTCGTGGTAGGCAAAAACTCTACTTCATTATCTCAGGATGCTCAATTATTTCCCACTCCGTCCTGGAAGGGTTAGGCAGCATTGAAAAGACAATTCTGCGCACTAACTGTCTGTTTTGTGTCCAGTACTCTGTAACTTATTTCTGGTCACTTATCTTGTTAGTAGAGTTGAGCGAACACCTGGAAGTTCGGGTTCACCAGGTTCGGCTGAACTTCATCGCAAAGTTCGAGTTCGGGATCCGAACTTGATCCCGAACCCCATTGAAGACAATGGGGACCTGAACTTTTGGGCACTAAAATGGCTCTAAAAATGTCAAGGAACGGGTTAGAGGGCTGCAAAAAGCAGCAAAATGTGCTTAGGAGCATGACAAGTGCTCTGCAAATAAATGTGGATAGGGAAATAACAAAATAAAATAAATAAAAATTAAAAATTACAATCTTGAACTAGGAGGAGGAGGTAGATGTGGGATAGATGGTTGATGAGGTGGTGACCGTGGCGGTGTAGGTGGAAGCGGGGGTGGAGGAGGTAGCCAACACTGTTTTTTTTTTTTTTTAATTGGGGTAGCCCCCAAAATATTGGGACATGTAAAAAACATAAAACAAAGAATAAGTGCCCTTGAGTACAAGAATGGATGTTTGAGGCCGGTATAAATGTCTATTCCGCACAAGGTAAAGACAAGTCTTGTGGTATCCATGCCTGGTTCATTTTAATGAACGTGAGCTTGTCCATATTAGCTGTGGACAGGCGGCTGCGCTTGTCCATGATAACGCCCCCTGCCGTGCTGAATACACGTTCAGACAATACACTGGCCATGTGCCCAATTTGGAGACCCAGAAGTTGAATAAGCCAGACCCATCAGTCAGTACGTGTAGACGTGTGCACACATACTGATCCACCATGTTGCTGAAATGCTGCTTCCTGCTAAGACGTTGCATATCAGCTGGTGGTGCTGGTTGTTGTGCCGTGGTGACAAAACTTTTCCACATTTCGTCCATACTAACCCTGCCTTCTGAGGTGCTGGCGGTGCCCGGGCTGTGTTGTCTACCTCTTCCTCCTCCTCTGCGTTCGCCTTGGGCTTCCACTGAGGCCCCGGTGTCAGGTGGGAATGCCATCAGCAGCACGTCTACCACCGTGCGCTTGTAGTCGAGCATCTTCCAATCATGCTCCAGTGAGGAAATTAAGGACGGCACGTTGTCCTTGTAACGGGATCCAGCAGGGTGGCCACCCAGTAATCAGCACGAGTTAGAATGTGGGCAACTCGGCGGTCATTGCGCAGGCACTGCAGAATGTAGTCGCTTATGTGTGCCAGGCTGCCCAGAGGCAACGACATGCTGTCCTCTGTCGGACGTGTATCGTCTGTGTCTTCGTAATCCCCCGAGCCATGCTGCAGTGATGGCCCTAAGCTGCTTTGGGTGCCACCCTGCTGTGAACACGGTTCCTCCTCATCTTCCCCCTCCTCCTCATCCTCCAGAACTGTGCCCTGGCTGGAAAATTGTGTACCTGACCTATATTGGTGCAGGAACCCACCCTTTGAGCCACTTGTGAATGACTGGCCTGATAACAGTGGAAATCATCCCTCTTGCTCCTCCTCTGCCTCCTGTGCCACATCCTCTTCCATCATTGCCTGAAGCATTTTTTCAAGGAGACATAGAAGTGGGATAGTAACACTGAGAACGGCGTCATCGCCACTGGCCATGTTGGTGAAGTACTCGAATCATTGGTGGTGAAGTGGTGCTGTTCCGCAGTGCGACTGACGCGTGCGTGCTGCAGCTAACAATCCACTATCGCCTGCTGCTGCTTGCACAGTCTCTCCAGCATGTGCAAGGTGGAGTTCCACCTTGTGGGCACATCGCATATGAGGCGGTGAGCGGGGAGGCCAAATTTACGCTGCAGCGCAGACAGGTGAGCAGCAGTAGGGTGAGAACACCGAAAGCACACACAGATGGCCTGCACTTTCTGCAATAGCTCTGACATATCAGGGTAGTTTTTCAGGAATTTCTGCGCGACCAAATTCAGCACATGCGCTAGGCAAGGGATGTGCGTCAAACCGGCTAGGCCCAGAGCTGCTACGAGATTTCAACCGTTATCACACACCACCAGGCCGGGCTTGAGGCTCAGTGGCACCAACCACTCATCAGTCTTTTGTTCCATGCCTGTTCACAGCTCCTGCTCGGTGTGGGGTTTGTCCCCCAAACTGATGAGTTTCAAAACTGCCTGCTGTCGTTTCCCCCTGGCTGTGCTAAAGTTGGTGGTGAAGGTGTTACGCTGACCGGATAAGGAGGTGGTAGAAGAGGAGGAAGCGGAGTAGGAGGCAACAGGAGGCAAAGAGAAATGTCCTGCAATCCTCGGTGGTGGAAGGATATGCACCAAACAGCTATCCGTCTCAGGCCCAGCCGCCTCTGCATTTACTCAGCGTGCTGTTAGGGAGATATAACGTCCCTGTCCGTGCTTACTGGTCCACGTATCGGTAGTTATGTGGACCTTGCCACAGATGGCGTTGCGCAGTGCACACCTGATTTTGTCCCCCACTTCTTTGTACAGGTAAGGGATGGCTCGCCTGGAAAAGTAGTGGCAGCAGGGAACAACGTACTGTGAGACAGCAAATGCCATAAGGTTTTTAAAACTTTCCGTCTCCACCAGATGAAATATCAGCATTTCAAAGGCAAGGAATTTTATAATGCTGGCATTCAGGGCAAGGGATCGCGGGTGGCTAGGGGGGTACTTCCTCTTTCGCGCCATTGTTTGGAAGATGGACAGCTGAACCCTGCCATGGGACATTGTACTGCTGCTTATTGAAGGTGACGTACGTGGTTGCATTGCTGACATCCTCCAGAGGTTCCTGATTGGAAATATTGGCGAATCTCTCAGCTTTTAACACCAGAGTGAGGGATTAGCCAGTGTTGTCAGTTGCTTATCCATGTGGTGCATCTTTTTTCTGTGAGTTATGTGTTTATATATTTTCATCCGCACATGTTTTATTTTGTGTAGGATGTTTGTGTGGTGCTTGTGGTTCGCGCCGGTATCCTCCATTGTATGCAATTTTTGCTGGGGATAGCCGTTCGCTGCGAACCACATGCGGAGGAACTGCCCCCCCAGTTAGAAACACGCCACAGTGTTTGGGGTTTGGAGCAGTCCCACCCATTTAGGCCACGTTTATTTCTGTGATTCTTGTTTTATATGTATTGAATGTGCCATTGCATATGGCTGGTAAACATTCTGCTGCACCTGGAAGCCAGTGTCACATGGTCTGTTGTAGGTGTAGCTTGCGGCCTCATCTGTTCCCCATTGCATTGTTGGTCCTGCAATGCAGGTGAGTGGGAGGGGGCTGTAGGCTGCTTAATACCTGTTCAGACCTTGTTCACACACCATAGGTAGTCTAGTGGTAGGACCCCATGTCATGCTGAGATACCATGAAGGGGTGCTTAAAGGGGCTCTGATAAGTTCCTGATTGGAAATATTGGCTAATCTCTCAGCTTTTAACACCAGAGTGAGGGATTAGCCAGTGTTGTCAGTTGCTTATCCATGTGGTGCATCTTTTTTCTGTGAGTTATCCTCCAGAGGTGGAGGAAGAGGCTGAGACTGCAGTAGTTGAAGGAGCAGGAGGAGCCTGAGACCTTCCTTGGTGTTGGTGTTTACTCCACTGCAGCTTGTGCTTTGCACTTAGATGCCTGGTCATGCAGGTTGTGCTCAGGTTTAGAACTTTTATGCCTCACTTCAGGTTCTGATTGCACAGCGTGCAAACCACTCGTTGTCTTGACTTTAGATTACTCTTCGGCTGACAGACAGCATCCTCGCTACTCGTTATCACACATTCCAAAGTCATGATGTCACTCGCCCCTGCACAGCTACAGTATACCGCCCCTGGTTTCTCCCTCTGCTCTCCCTCTGGACTCAGCCATATTCACCGGGCAACAAAGACATGCTCGACCCTCAGATACACGGCTAGACAAGATATAATACTTCCTCAGCGCTGCACTGCATCATCACTCAACTATCCACAAGGCTTCACATGCTTACTACTTGAATTCACATTAATTTACTCATTTGAACACAACCAAGACAGAAGCAGTCACCTCCTTTGTCTAGTTGTCCCCAGGATTCGGGTACGGCTCAAAGACACTTCAACACCTCAACTCCTACTTTTTTCTCACTCCCAAGCAGGCTCATCATTGTGCAGGTTATTAACTGTGAATAGAGCGGCATTCGAGCCTACTAAATAACGCTGAAGGCTCTGTCGTCTACGCACACCTGAGAAAGATGTTTCATTTCGGTCTGTAGCTGGCACAGATCAACCACATCCTCTCCATGCAGCAGGAGCTCCACCAACACCAGCAGCACCACAACCAGAGCCACGTCCCTTATTTGACGCTCTCCTTATTTTTTGTGGCCACCCACCAATGTAACAGACGATTTTTACTAATTTACCTCCCTGTCACCTATGCAGAGCAGGGGTTTGTATACGGCAAAACTGCCAAAATGTCACCCACCAATGTAACAGACAATTTTTACTAATTTACCCCCCTGTCACCTATGCAGAGCAGGGGTTTGTATACGGCAAAATGGGTTTTTGTCACCCAATAATGTAACAGACGATTTTTACTAATTTACCTCCCTGTCACCTATGCAGAGCAGGGTTTTGTATACGGCAAAAATGGTAAAATGTCACCCACCAATGTAACAGACAATTTTTATTAATTTACCTCCACCGATATAGAGCAGGGGTTTGTATATGGCAAAACTGGGTAATGTCACCCATTTATGTAACAGACGATCTTTACTAATTTACCTCCCTGTCACCTATGCAGAGCAGGGGTTTGTATACAGCAAAACTGGGTTAATGTCACTCAATAATGTAACAAATGATTTTTACTAATTTACCTCCCTGTCACCTATCTAGCACAAAAAGTGTGTTTTTTTAAAGCACCAATGTAAATGCAGTATGTTATGGTTGTATTGGACTGTCAGAAATGCAGCGTAGCACGCACATTTGCTAACTAGCACGATAAAATGTGATTTTTTTTTATAGCAATAATGTAACTGCAGTATTTAATGGTTTAATTGGACTGTCAGAAATGCAGCATAGCCCGTAAATTTACTTTCTAGCAAAAAAAAAGTGTGCTTTTTTTTATATCAGCAAGGTAACTGCAGTATTTAACGGTTTTATTGGACTGTCAGATATGCAGTTCATGTTGCAGACAGATAAAAAAATTGCTTTAGGTCACAAAAGTATGTGACAGACTGATGTAATTGAATAATTTTCACTGCCAGGTATGCACTGCAGGCAGCAGGGGTACTTGACCGGCCAAAAAAGGGAATTTGTCCTCCACTGTGCTACCAGCACAGAATTAAAGTAATGTCCCTGGCACACATGCAGTTCACATGCAGTTGCAAGTGCACTGCAGTTACAAAAATGGCTGCCGACGTCCACCGAACTAGCAGATGGATAAAAGTTATTTTTCAGTGTCACTGGGCTCAGGGATGGGTACAAAAATGTAGCATAGCACCCTCAATAATCGCTGTAGTTTGAAGATTGAACACCAAGTACACCAGAATTCTTCCCTAATCTCTCCCTCACAGCAGCGGCAGCATCCTATTCGCACACTGAGAATAGCAGTGACGTGCGGAGCTACATGACTCCAGCCTATATAGAGGCTGGGTCACATGCTACACTTGGCAAATCACAGCCATGCCATTAGAAGGCATGGCTGTGAAGGCTTTTAAGGGCAGACTAGTGAAAAGCTTGTTGATTGGCTGCCCTGCACCCTTTCAAAAAGTGCCAAGAAATCGCCGAACACCGAACCCAAGCTTTTATGAAAATGTCTGAGTTCGGGTCTGGGTACCAAAAATAGGTGACCTTGATTGAGGTCGTACATATAGATGTGTGTGTCTCTCCTCCCACCGGTTGCTGATGCACATGGAGGTAACAAGGGGCAGCACACCATATGTGCGGGGTCTGTGCTCCTGAAAAATGCTCAACAGCATGAATAGGTTAGCATAGGAACCCGCCTGAACTGAGACAACCTTGTCGCCTGGTAGGTGGGCTTAGATGTATTTTGATCAAAATGTATTGACAAAGTGTCTCCGATTTTTTCAAGAGTGAGGGCTTAGTCCATATGTTATGCTTGTGTCTATTATTATAGTGCATTATTTTCTGTGATTTTGTAAATGTCGCCATATATGTTCGCGCATTTAATGCCATATCGTGCAGGATGGTTTATATATCGTTTTTTCTGTGATTTCCAGGTACCAAAAACCCTAAAGTTCTTTACAGTTCAGTTCGCTCAACCCTACTTGTGAGGTCTATTGGCTTGGTTTAGAATTAATCCTCACTAGACTCGCCTTATGTTTAGAGATAAATGCATTGTCTGGTGCTTCTCTGTAGTAATATGCTGTTATTTACGCTCTCCTTGTCTGGCCTTGACCAGGAGGTGTAGTTATCAACTACATAATTGACGAGGCCTGTTTTTCTTCTCCACGGAGTTGTTCTTTCCTCTAACACTAATTCTCATACTCTCTCTGTCTTTGTTTATCTTAGCTGCCACACCCTAAGATATATATGAGTGGTGCCAGCACCACCTAGGGTGACTAAGTGTAATGGCCATGCCTGCCTTTTCATAGGAAATACAATACCATTGAAATACATAGAATAAATAAATAGATGTTTAAAGTGGAGCACATACACACATATGTGGGACGCTGCATGTATATAATGATATCCTTCCCCCCCTTTCCTGGTGCTACTTGACATCATGGCAGGTCCTACAGCTCCAGTAGAAGAGAGCTCCAGACACCAGCAGCAGTCAGTTTGCAGAGCAGCACTGTGGCAATGATTTGTGTTATGTGTACCGGGAGGGGGTCTTACACTGTACTGTAAAGTACAGTTTTTGAGTTGTCCGTCCGTTTGCTTCCAAAGACGTTCAGCTGAACAGTAGCACTGAAGCAGGGGGCCCTGGGCAATTTCCCAGTCCCCTTCCCCCCCACGCCGACCCCAATGCCTTCCGGACAGCTGGCTACTCGCTCAGTAAAGGAGAATTTTGCATTTTCAAGCAGCAAACTCCTTCACAGTATGAGGATAAGGGATCGCTATAGAGACCCCTCATCCCCATACAGAATCATTCTTTCTGGGCAGCAGATCACTGTTTTGACCACACGATCTGCTGTCGAGAAACGATGATTGGTGTTGCCTGCATGAACAGAAAGATCACTGATGAACAAGCGTTTTGCTCATTCATCGGGTGATCAGCGGCACATTTAGATGTCGAGATTATCGGGAAGATCGCTCGCATGATCTGTTGTTCTCCATAATCAAGCCGATTATTGGTTCCTTTAAATCTACCTTTACTGAAACTGTACACTTTACTGTTATCTTGCATGTCTTATTTATTTTATGTTACTGGCTTTCTAATGTTTTAAAAAAGCTTGATTGATTAATAAAAAAATTTGCGTTGGGGAAAAAAATAAGCTTTTGTTTAATTTTCTAGGTGAAAATGGGATGAGAGTATACCATAAGAATCTTCATTCATCTTCCAATGATAAAGCAGAAGATGACCATACCACACAAGCTAATAAATCAGTGACTGGCAAAACAAGAACTAAACAGAACAGTGGAAAAATATTTTCACGTGGGAAACCTTTTAAGAAGAAATCCAATCTTTCTTTAAATGAGAAAAATTGCAGAGACAAAAAGTCATTTTCATGTGCTGAATGTGGAAAATCTTTTACCAGGAAATGTATTCTAGTTGGACATCAGAGGAGTCATACAGGGGAGAAGCCATATTCATGTTCAGAATGTGGGAAATGTTTTAGTCTGAAATCAAATCTTGTTGAACATCAGAGAACTCACACAGGGGAAAAGCCATTTTCATGTTCAGAATGTCAGAAATGTTTTAGTCAGAAATCTGATCTTGTGAAACATTTAAGAATTCACACAGGGGAGAAGCCATTTTCATGTCCTGAATGTGGTAAATGTTTTAGTCTGAAATCAAATCTTGTTGAACATCAAAGAACTCACACGGGGGAGAAGCCATTTTCATGTGCAGAATGTCAGAAATGTTTTAGTCAGAAATCTGCTCTTGTGAATCATTTAAGAATTCATACAGGGGAGAAGCCATTTTCATGTTCAGAATGTGGAAAATGTTTTGCCCGTCAATCAAGTTTTATTCAGCATCAAAGAACTCATACAGGGGAGAAGCCATTTTCATGTTCAGAATGTGGAAAATATTTTGCCCGTCAATCAAATTTTATTCAGCATCAAAGAACTCACACAGGGGAGAAGCCATTTACATGTCCTGAATGTGGGAAATGTTTTCATAAGAAATCAAATCTTGTAAAACATATAAAAATCCACTTAGGGGAGAAGCCATTTTCATGTTCAGAATGTGGGAAATGTTTTAGTCAGAAAGCTAGTCTTGTGGGCCATCTAAGAATCCACTTAGGGGAGAAGCCATTTTCATGTTCAGAATGTGGAAAATGTTTTAGTCAGAAAGTTGGTCTTGTGAGACATCTAAGAATCCACTTAAGGGAGAAGCCATTTTCATGTTCAGAATGTGGTAAATGTTTTACCCGTCAATCAAGTTTTATTCTTCATCAGAGAACTCACATAGAGGAGAATCCATTTTCATGTATTGAATGCGGAAAGTGTTTTAGTCTTAAATCAAGTCTTGTTACACATCAGAGAATTCACACAGGGGAGAAGCCATTTTCATGTTCAGAATGTGGAAAATGTTTTACCCGTCAATCAAATTTTATTCGGCATCAGAGAACTCACACAGGGGAGAAGTCATTTTCATGCTCAGAATGTGGGAATTGTTTTAGTTATAAATCTGGTCTTGTGAAACATCTAGAAATCCACTTAGGGGAGAAGCCATTTTCATGTTCAGAATGTGGGACATGTTTTATTCTTAAATCAAGTTTAACTCGGCATCAGAGAGCTCACACAGGGGAGAAGTCTGACCTGTCTTGAAGATAGGTCATCAATATCAGATTGGGGGGATTTCGACACTCGAGACTCCCACCAATTAGCTGTTTGAGGAGGCCTCCTTGCATCTTGCAAAGCACAATGCTATCCATTGGACAGCAGATTTGCTTGGTATTGCAGCTCAGTCTCATTCACTTGAATGTGAATGATCTGCTTCTAGGCCATAAGAACGATGAATGAGACGGTCGTCGTAGAAATCAGCTGCAAGGCTTACACAAGCTGATCGGCAGGGTTCACTGATGTTGTCAATTGCTGCTAAAGTTGATGTCATCGTGGCCATAACAGATGACTGTCGCATAACAACCACTTGTACTGGAAGTGATTTATCAATGGCTACTTGATTAAAGATATAATCTATAGAGCTGAAGATGTAGAGGACCCCACTATGAGACTATTAATTTTTTAAATAAATGGTTCAAGAATCAAGAGTGTTTAGTCTGAGAAAAATAAGAAAATCTGTACTAAAGGAGGACAGTACTGCTGTAGTAAAGATCATTTTTCATCTCTGATCTGTCATTAAATAACTCGAGTTTTCTTAACATGGAAATTAATTTACTGAGTTACAAGCTACTACTACAGAATGTCAAATTCTAGGATCCAGTATGCCTGCTAATGTGCCTGATTTTGTGGATTATTCACAATTCTTATGAGGATTTACATTCTGTCTTCTAATAGTACCGAATTTAATTCCTCATTTCCAGTTCGCAGAACAGATTATATGAAAGAAAGTATTTTGGTGTCCATGAAGAAGGTTCCTTCTTTGTGGATGGAGAGACTCACAATGTTGACTTGAATTTCCCTCTGTAATGATCATCCTGTTTTCTTTTTATGGGATAATCATTTTATAGGATGTTAAGAGCGATCATTCTATATTGTTCCTGTAATGCTAATGAAATTATAAAGCCAAATGGACGGCCATCAAACAGACACACTTTGCAAAAGCCATCACACTCTGAACACCCTTGAGGGCCGGGGTACTCTTCATTCACCTCCAGCAGGAAGGGGGACTTTGGCTGGGCCCTTCGCAGGTGTCAAATAACAGCTAGTGGCTGGGCACACCGGCCACAGTTGGGCAAAAAAAAATGAAGTAAATACTGTGACACTATGCACTGGTAAATAGGGAAACACGAGAATAGTTGGTAAACCAAAGCCAGGGCACAAGAACCAGAAGGCAACCAAAACGAAAGCAGAGTCAAGAACCATAGAAACCACTCACCAGGTAGCTTAAGATCCAGAGCCAGGGGTGCAACTGAATAACCAGCAGTGAGGGGGTTGGAGACCAGTTTTAAATATCCCTCCACAGATCACCTGACACTGCTGATGTCACATTTAATCACAACCCTCAGCCCAGAAAAGCACATGTGGATCCTGAGAGTTTGCAGAGGAAGGAACTTCCTACCACATGTCTAAGTCAGGAAACATAAAAACAAAGGTTCCCTGGCAACAGCTGACGCTAGGGGCTTCGGCATCCCGGGACCTCTGACCAGCATCAGCACTGGGAATTATGGCGTTTTGTCTCCCAGCAGCACCACAATCCAAAATGGATCTCACAGTGTGACGTGCACACATAAAGAATGAACCTTTACTAGCTTCGCCCTCCAGAGGTGACATCCCGCCCCTCGTGGAGACCCCCTAAGAGAATGAGAAACACGTCTTTGCGCAGTGACATGCTTTCTACAAGACTGCGTCAGTCTCCCTGGCTTCCATTATATTTCTAGTTATTAAATGTAATGTATATTTTGCTGTCAGGTTTCTTAATGAAAATATAAAAAATAAGTGTCCATATAACAGTGGTGAAATTATGGTAGTAATTGTGTGAAACATTAAATATAGTAGAAAAATGACCAGCCAGATATGTCTATAGAAGTAAAGGTCCATAGAGATGATAAGGACCTGCAGTTTATCTTTGTACTTGACAACACAGGGTGAATCCCAAATATTATGGTCACATTTGTTTTGCAATATAGCATCTGTAAGAGTGGGTCTAGGTAAAGTCCAGGAGGGACATTTGTCCCATGAAACTGTAGTAGGTGGCCAGAAAAGCTTTACCGAATGCTAGCAGTGGGCCCTCCCAGCTGCAATCCAATTAGCACTGGTTAAAACAGAGTGTGAAATATAAGTAAATATCTGGTATTTATTCTTTAACCTGTTTGCAAGGATTTGAACTTCTCTGGACAAAATGCCCAAGACAGGGACACTGGGACACTTTTAGACAAAGTGTGGACCTGAGGAAAAATGGAAGGTGTGCTTTATCTGTCTGTCAGGCCTGTGTACTAATCCTGCCGGTTTCTCAACTCTGATTCTTCGCTGCTTCCCTGTAGTGACTTTGGATTGCTTTTTTGGATATGTATGAACACTGCCTACTCTAACCTTGGATTGCTGTCTCGTATACACTAGTATGCTGCCTGTCCTGCCCTCAGCCCGTCTCCCGACTACCCATATTGCCTGACTCTTCAGTGCTTTGCACTGATGTCTCTGATCCCCATCAGTCAGCTGCCACATACATTGGGGGTACTCCAGATGGTCGCAGCCGTGTTGGTTCCCTGCAGCAAAGTCAAGATCTCTATATAGGGGTTAAACGGTGAATACCAGGGTAAAACCAGGACAAATGCCCTTAGGTGTAACCCAAAGCCAAATCTGTTAGTTGGCACAGTGTGTCCACACTCATTGTCTGTTACAGTAAGCTCAGACCATGCATCCCACTGAGCCACTCCAGATTGGACTACCAGAACTGTTCCAACTATCACAGCAAAAAGACAGATCCAATAATTTCTATATGATGTTTCCACTCGCCTGGAAGTTATTTCAACAGTCCCTGCAGTACTGCAGTAATCTGCTTAGTGAAGATTTTAGCTCCACATAGATTATCAAAGAGTTCTGGGATCTTATAGTGGGTATCTATTCCTGACTAATTTTCTTGAATCCATGACAACCAATGCAGGGAGACCCATCTTTCTTTTTTTACAAAGAAAAACCCAGCTCCAGGTGATGATAAAGATTTGTGAAGAAAACCTCTGTGCAGATTTTCATTAATACAGTCTGCCATAGGTTGAGTCTCCAAGGGGAAAAACAAATATAGAAGGACTGGAGGAGGTGTGGACCGAAGAATCAATTCTATTGCACAGTGATAAGGACTATATGGGGGCAAGGATTCAGCTTCTTTCTTGTACAAAATATTAGCTAAACCATAATGCTTCTGGCAGACCAAGAAGGTTTTGTGGTACAGGTGGAGGATCAGAAGACTGTACAGAGGTCATGCAGTTAAAAAGGCAGGATGAATCACAGTGCAGAATTTCACTGGAACTCAAATCCTAGAATATCTATACTTACAGATCCAGGGCAGCCCTACCAACAGAAAGCTAGACTTTGGCAGAATTAGCAACAAGATATTCTCTGAAATACATACATACTGCTTAACATCCTCTAATAAACAAGAGAATTCTGCTTTGATCCTAGAGAGTTATCAGTGTGATTTTCTCCATCGTGCACAACTTATTAACAACTTGCAATTTGGAGCAGACAGTTGATAAGATAGCACAGCTTGTGTGCATCCAAAACTGTTGGCGCCCAACATGAGGCAAGGGTGAAATTGTTCAGACTGAGGGGAGCTGCAAAAAAATCATCCACTGGTAGGTTGGACTGAGGGGCAGCTGCAAAAAAATCATCCACTGGTAGGTTGGACGCATAGGAGGGAGGAGACTGCACAGCCTAGAGAAAGGTAAGAAAACTAGTTATCTTACATAATATCCCTTCTGTGGCTCCGCTCTGTTCAGTGGGCGGGACAGCTGTCCATCTGGACACCAGACCACATAAGCCCTTGTCCCAGGAACCTGGTCAAATTGTATTATCAACTGTCTGTGTTTAGACAGGGACTTCAGAAGAAATTGGATATTCTTATACGTGTTCCAACTTTAGACAGTTGAGGACTTAAAAATATACTGCAATATTTCACTCTGGGATTGGCACTCATATATGGAAAAATCTCTAATATAGTAACATTCAATATATTTATTAAAACTGGATGTATATTAAGTTAGGTACACATTAAATCACAGTACAATCGTATTAGTGCAAGATTATGGTGCCCATGTGCCAAACAATAACTTTAGTCCGGCACCATACACACCACGGCCCGCACCGTTTCTATCACTACACTAAACACATTACCACTACTCTATTTCTACCTTACATGAAATCATAAAATAGACAATAATACTCAATTGCAGCTGTATCGGTTCATTCATACGTTAGTGGTTAAATGGTTCCGTATTGCTACGCAGTTTTTTTTAAAAGGAGGTATCCGCGGTAAGTGGTCACAATACAAGGTGTTCTGTTTGGATATCCGGAGCGCTCCTAAAATCATATATAGCATGTAAGTATTATGTCCAGTGTTGCTGGTTTCAAGCTGCATATAGAGCATTTAATACTTTCCCTTTGTTCCAACAGGTTGTTTGAAAGTCCCGTATCTATTAGAACCTTGGCATATTAGATTCCACAATACTGTGGGCTTACCTTCCCTCTCGGTATGGACGGGGAAGATTGTCTTCAGGCGTCGTGCTGGCCGGCGTCTTTCTCCAGACTCCCACTGCTGCTCTTTTGTCCGTGCCTCCACTCTGTGTAGTTTGTATCAGGAATGCACCTGGGAGAGGTCACGTGTTCTTTGTTCCAGCTTCTGTTTGGCAGTATACTTCACTTAATTTTTACCGTGCACGGCTTCTAGTGTTGGGGTACCAATTTGCTTTTCACGCCAAGCGCGTTTCGGGGACCCTCTCCCCTTCATCAGTGGCATACCCCAATATTGTTCGTATCTGCCTTTTATGCTGGATAGAAGTTCTTTCAGCAGCTGATTCCAATCATGTTCCCTTCTTTTTTTTCAAATTTAAAGGGGACATCCTTATATATTGCCCTCTCTGTTGGTTCTTTAATACACATGCATTTCTTTTGCGGTTTCAGTGCGTTTTTCGGGACATTTGATGCGTTTTTTCTTCCATTGTTTGCATTTTTATCTCAACACCCATCCCAATGAAGGGTTTTCGTTAGGGAGTTTTTTTAGTCAATTTTTTATGCAGTTTCATTTTTCTTTTTTTCTTTTAAGAGGCATCCTCCATTTTCTGTATTTGTCTGCTTATATATTATTTGTATCTCTTTATTATTCATATACTCCCTAAGATATTTTGATAATTACCTTTTCTCAAATATTACATATCTCTTCTCTAACAGTCAATTATTCAAGTGGTAATGATAAAATAAAATAAAATAAAATAATAATGGATAATAAAAAATAAATAATAAAAAGATGGATAATAAAAAAAAAAAAAAAAAAAAATGGATAATAAAAACAGCCGAGTCCATGTTAAACATTTGTGTATATGGATTTTTCAGTTTTCAAGTTTTTTGTTCTTTCGTTTTTCATCACATTATGAAGTCATGGATGTATATTAGCAATGTCGGTGTAGGAGCCGAGGGGGGGTCGTAGTGCTGATATACAGCCTGACATACGACCCACCATCGATATCCACACAGACACTCCGTAGCCTGCAGCATCTTCCAAAAGACCCCTAAATTCTTATAAGAAGCCAAATACTTCCAACTCCGCGTTCAGGCCCCTAGGTACGAGACTTCCGAATTCATATATTTTTCTTGACTCCATCCTAGACATTCTTTCCAGGTGGTTTCCTCCTCGCCAGTGTCTTTCCACCTGATCCAGTGCCGTAAATGTCAATCCCTTTGGATTTTTGTCATGAATTTCTTTAAAATGTTTGGATAATGTATGTTTCTTATATCCCTTAATAATATTATTGATGTGTTCTGATATTCTTACTTTAAGTGGTCTTTTTGTACGACCTATATATTGTTTTGTACAAGGGCACTGGATCAGGTAGATGACACTGGCAGAGTTACATGTCAGACATTGTTTTATCCTCATTGAGAAGGTGTTCTGTGTAGAATGGACTATTTCAGTTTTTTTGGGAAAATTCGTATTCCGACACCCTATGCACTTGCCACATCTAAAGAATCCATGTGGCTGGAGCCATTTCGGACTAGGTGTTTTTTTTATTAGTCCGTTTTATTGATGGAGCGACTTGGATCCCTAGATTTGGGGCTTTAGAGTAAATGATCTTTGGGATTGTTGGTAGCAGAGTACCCACCACCTTAATAGTACCCACCATCTCTTAATAAGTGGTGCCAGTGGTTTCTAATTATATATTCCACCTGCTTCGATTGTGTGTTATATGGTAGAATGATTCTTAATTCTGAATTTATCTGGCCATCCCTTTCCTTTTTGGGTCCAAAAAAAGTCTTTCTATCCAAGGTTCTCACTTTCATTACTGCCTCATTTATCATTTTCTCCGGATAGTTTTTCTCTCTAAACTGTTGGCTCATACTTTCAGCTTCTTCTTCAAAGTTACAATCCTCTGTACAGTTTCGCCTAAGTCGGCGGAACTGGCCATATGGAATATTTAGCAGCCACCTGGGCAGGTGGCAACTAGAAAAGGGGATATATCCATTTTTTGCCGTGGGCTTTTGGAAGGTGCTGCAGATATATTTATCGTTCTTAATTACAATTTGTATATCCAAGAATTCAGTTTTACACTCTCCAACATTTGCAGTAAATTTTAAATTGAGTGAATTTTCATTAATGCTTGTAATAAATTGGTTTAATTTATCTATCCCACTATTCCAAATGAAAATGACGTCGTCTATATAACGCCGCTATAGGACCAGGTCCGCCCCCAGCTTGGGATCAATGATGTCATCCTCCCATTGTGCCAAAAATAAATTGGCATAGCTGGGGGCGAACCTGGTACCCATGGCGGTTCCCTTCTTTTGTATATAGAACTGGTCCAAAAAATAAAAATAGTTATGTTGGAGAATGTAATTGACTCCTTCTAATACATAATCGATCTGTTCCTTACTCCAGGTTTCATCTTTAGATAACTGATTTTTCAAGGCGCTAATTCCCTGTATGTGGTCGATGGCTGTATAGAGGGACTGGACGTCCAGTGTACCCATAATCCAATGGGGCTGGATGTCCAGTTCCTCCAATATACCAATAATTTGGGTAGTATCTCCTAGGTAGGATTTGATATTTTGTACCTGGGGTTGGAGTAATACATCGATATATTGAGATAGGTTCGATGTTATCGAACCAATTCCCGATATAATTGGGCGGCCTGGTGGTTCTTTTATATTTTTGTGCACCTTGGACAGACAATAAAAAATTGGTAGTCTGCCAGGTGCACCTAAGATGTAATCATATTCTTGTTTAGTTAGAATTTCTTTTTTTATGCCGATGTCACAATATTGAGAAAGAGATTTCTTATACTCTTCTAGTGGATCTTTTTTCAAGAGATCATATGTTGTTCGGTCTGACAATTGTTTCAGACATTCCTCATTATATTGTTTTTCTCCCCATATAACTATCGCTCCCCCTTTGTCCGCAGGGCGGATCACCATATTATTATTTTTTTGGAGTTCTTTAATTGCCCTGATTTCTCTTGGGGTGATGTTATTTTTATAGTTCTTTTTTATTTTAAGTTTTTCCAGATCATTTTCAACATTCTTCTGGAAGGTGGCTAATTCAGGGCTGATTTCAGTTCTTGGAAATTTTTTGATTTTACTTTTAACTGTGTATGAATATATGAATCATTTTTATAAGATTCTATTCCTATTGGGTTTTTTATATAGTATTTTTTTAAACATATTTTTCTAATAAATTTTTGGATACCAATATATGTGTCAAATTTGTTCAACGGTAAAGATGGGGCAAATTTTAGACCTTTGTTTAACAATGTGATTTGTGATTCAGTGAGTTCAATATCAGTTAAATTAATAATATTACTTTGATCTATTATCTGTAATGTCTTCTGTGTTCCATTTCTTTTCCTTGATCTACGTGTCTTTCTCTTTTTTGTGTATTTTCCCTGTAATTTTCCTGTGCATTTCTCTGTCTGTGGTTTTGGTTGTCTTGTGTCCATGTGTTGTGTCTCCCTGTGTTCACCCTTGAATGTAATTGACCCCTTTGTTCCTGCGGTGCCCTGTGTCTCAAATTGTATGGTGGTCTGTGTGCATGAGTTGTTTGTCGATTGTGCTCTGGTGTTCGGGATTGTCTGAGTCTTATCCTCGGTGAATGGTGAGGGGATGTCTGGTCTAAAAAAGGGATGTTCTCCAGAGTCTCATATCTATTTTGTGTTGGTATATTGTACAAATTTTGTCCCCTATGTTCTTCCTGTTTCTGATATGTGTCATTTCTTCTAAGTTCTTCCATATGTTGATGTTGATGTACATAGTTTCTTTCTTTTGATTCTTTTTGCATAATATTTCTATGTTTTTTCGTTTTCTTTGTAATTATTTCTTGTTCAACCCTATCTAAGTTTTTGCAGAGTTTCTCTTGCCATTCCTCATAGCTTTGATCTTTTGTGAATTTTTCTAGAATTACCTTACATTTTGTAACTTGGCCTGCTATTTCTTCCAGCATTGCTGTTCTCCTTCTAATGATAAGTTCTATCAAGGCTCGGGATTGTATATGTAGGAGTTCCTCCCACTCTTTGTCAAATGTACTATCTACCAGATCCTGAGCAGGATTTTTACTTAATTGTAGCCCCTTTGGAATTTTGTCATGTTTTAGATAAAATTGTAAGGAGCGAATCTCCCAGATTTGTTTTAGTTGTTTGGTTAATAAATTTTCTAAATTTCTAAATGTTTCTGTCATTGATTCCCCATTATTCATATCATTTTTCATATCTCCACCAAAAAAATTGAAGTTCTCGGCCTTTTGTTTTTTGTTTTCCATAAAATTCCATATATCCATGATGAAAGAAAGAGGAGCTGGTTCACTAGTGGGTGATACTATATTAAATGGTAGTTAATAATACGGAACCGCTCACTTTTTCTTTCTCACAGTAGGTGCTCAAATCCTCTTTGATTCACCCTTCAAAGTATGAATTGTTGCAATATTTCACTCTGGGATTGGCACTCATATATGGAAAAATCTCTAATATAGTAAAATTCAATATATTTATTAAAACTGGATGTATATTAAGTTAGGTACACATTAAATCACAGTACAATCGTATTAGTGCAATTCATACTTTGAAGGGTGAATCAAAGAGGATTTGAGCACCTACTGTGAGAAAGAAAAAGTGAGCGGTTCCGTATTATTAACTACCATTTAAAAATATACTGCCAGCAATAGATTATTGTCACGGAAGTAGGCGTGTTCCTATTGGTGTCACATATCTTTCACACCGAGGGGTGGATCTGTGAAGTATGTCATTGCCAAAATCCCACAGGGAGGAATGTCTGTTACAGCTGTGCCACGGCAAAACCATGCCCCAGGCCCACCTGTACCCGGTTATCACACAGGATGGCACATCTTATGTACCAGCTTCTTCTCCAGCAGCCATCTTAACTAATCCCACTACCTCCCTGGCAGCCATCTTAACTAGTCCCACTTCTGCCCTGGCAGCCATCTTAACTACTGGCATCTTCATGAACAACTGGAAGACCAGGCTGTAGAAGGAGTAGGGGCTCCCGCTGACTCTCTCAACCAGGTCCCTCAGGACAGCTAGTTATCCCTCCTGAAATAATTGTGACTTTACAAGCGGGACAGGGCTCATCGACTCAGTTAATGCCCGTGACTTGCCGCAACAGGCAATACTCTTCATTTTAGAGGAACCAGGGCATACTCCCCTCCGGCCACTTCAAAAGCCAAAATATGTTGCATGGAAGCCACAGGAGATGATAGCCTTAGTGAACAATCTGCCATATCCGGACAAACTGCCTATGGCATTCTACAGAAAGGTAAGACAAATTCAGAAGACCCACTCAGCATCATGGAAGGACTTGGCTGCCCTAGTGGAGATCAAAGTGGGTGATGGATTCTGGCCAGTCTTGTAACCGCATCTATATATGGAATATAAAGAGTCAGATGAAACTGTAGAATCAGGAGACAATTTCACCAGGAAATTGGGAAAATGGGCCAGAGGAAGACTGGCTGATCAAGCAAACACAATTCCAAGATATAACCCAAGAGAAGGGTGAATCAGTTGTTGAGAAATTCTTCCACTGTCTAAATGTGATGTTCCATAATCTGGGAACAGCACGAGAAAAATCACACCAACAACATTGGACACAAGCCTGTACAGGGACTGAGAGAACCTATCAGTAAACAGGTGCTGATAACAAGGCCTGAATACCGCACCTTGGGGCCAGAAGTCCTGTACCAAGTGACAAAGGGGATTGAGCAGAACTGTCATCTACAGAAGCCCAAAGCTGCCATAATGGCCTTTCAACCAGGGCAAGACCCCAACAGAGGATCCACAATTATTTGTTCCTACTGTGGAAATCCTGGACATGTAAGGAGAAATTGTAGGACCCTGGGACATCAAGGTATGAGAAGAAGCCCTAATGGTTCTCAGCACTATGTGGGTTACCAAGACCAGGGCCTATCAGAGTTGCCTCCTTCTCCTCCCACAGGGCAACAACAAGAAGATTTACCTCACTAGGAAACAGGCAAGCCAGGTCCACCACACTGTCCACTGTTAACCCTTGAAAAAAAAACCAGGGGACCAACCACTTTTGTCCAGGCGAATGTAGAGGGAAATCACTTGATTTCCTGGTGGACACTGGTGCAGCCAGAAGTGTGATTCAACATCTGGACCTCCCTGACCCTGATTACCTTTCTGCTGAGACAGTGGCATGTGTAGGAGTTGATGGTACTACTAGACGCTCCCCACATCCAGGACTCTACACATGAATATACAACCTACTCAAGCCATGCTAGCACATTTAGTTGTAGTCTTTAAATGCCTTGTCAACTTGTTGGGAGCTGACCTTCTTGCAAAGATGCAAGCTACAATCCAATTTTATGAAGGTGGTACAGTGTCCCTTACACCATCCCTGGACCCTGAGGACACCACCAAAGTTTTTAGCCTATTTTACCTTGAAGATGCCAGTTCAAACATAAGAGAGGAGAGTACTCTAGAAGCTGTTCCTGAAGTCCTATGGACCACAGGCCCTGAAGACATAGGCAGATTAAAAGTGACACCAGTCAAGGTCGTATTGAAGCCACATGCTCTTCTCCCATACAAGCCGCAGTGCTTAGACAGGCTCCATATCAAGACAACTTAAGGCCTACCTTGCCATTGGTGCCATCATCCCTACAAAGTCACCTTGTAACATTCCTCTGTTCCTTGTGAAGAAGAAAACAAAAAAAGGAGAACCAGCAGCATACCGCATGGTACAAGACCTTCGGGCTGTTAATGAGGGTACAATTTTATATACTCAAGTGGTGCCTAACCCTCACACCCTGCTGGCACAAATTTCCTCTACTGCAGACCATGGATACTTCAAGCATCAATCTGCATGCAACCACTCTAAGTCAGAGCCATTTCATCTGACAGATCAAGCTACAGAGACCTTTTTCCAGCTCAAACAAGCCACCTCTTACCCGGCCCTGGGCCTACCTGACTACAGTAAGCCTTTCAGACTTTATATGATGGAGAGACAAGACCACGCCACAGGAGTCCTTACACAAGAACATGAGGGAAGACAAAGACCTCTTGGATATTAGTCTGCAAGACTAGACCCAGTTGCAAGAGGAGTTCCATCATGCATGAGAGCTGTGTTTGCAGTGCTTCTTCTCCTGAATAAAACCTTAGAACTTGTACTGGCCTACCCTTGAAGATCCTGGCATGATATCACTGCTATACTGCAGCAGACTCAACCCAAACACCTGTCCGCAGCAAGACATCTGCACCTCCAGTGCCTGCTTTTTATTCCTGATAATATAGTTCTCAATACCACCACTCTCCTTCCTCTTCCAAAGGAGGGTAGAGAAGATGAACTTTCGGACTTAACACATGACTGCCTTGCACTTATAAGCCAAGGGACATCTGGGTTTCACTCTGTTACAGATACCCTCTTACAGGATACAGACCTTACTCTCTTTGTGGATGGCTCCAGGTTTGCAGATGAGAAAGGATGGTTTTAGACAGTTAAGACAGTGACCACCACCACCACAGAAGTGCCACTGGAACAACAGCTGTCACCTCATCTGTCAGCCCAGGAGGCTGCGCTGAAGGCTCTGACGGCCGCCTGTAACATGGCACCAGGGAAAAGAGCAAACATATACACAGACTCCAGATATGCATAAGGAGTGACCCATGATTACGGTCCCATTTGGAATGCTAGAGACTTCATAACAGCAAATGGAGTGCCTGTCATCAGACATCACAAGGCCATAGCCCACCTCATGGAAGCTCTGCTGCAGTAGCAATCATGAAAGTAAGAGCCCACACCAGGGCAGAGATGCCAGAGGCAAGAGAAAATAATTTGGCAGATCTGGTGGCAAAGAGAGCGGCTCATGGCTCTGAGGTGCATACAGAAGAAGAAGTTGATCTGATAATGACACAAGGATACAAGGAGAAAACTGAAGAAGACAAGAAAATAGACTCCCAGGCTTGGGAATTGATAATTTCTCTGCAGAAACAAGCTCCAAAGGGAGAACAAAAAGAATGGATAGAGAAGGGAGTGGTGATGACAGAAAAAGGAGTCTACATGAAGAACAAGAAGCTCTGCTTGCCCAGAACCATGTATCAAATGGTGGCAACATATTACTTTGCTTCAGGATTCTCCACGGCATCAACACAATATATTTGGTGATGTCTTGTATGTGCACAGTGTATTGTGGGAAAAATGGACTCTGCAGAAGTGCACTCCCAAACCACTCTACCCATTTCAGAGGATACAGATTGACCACATACAGATGCCAAAAGTAGGTTCTTATGAGTATGCTCTAGTGGCAGTTGACTTGTTCTCAGGATGGTCAGAGGCTTTCCCCACCAAGAATCAGTCGGACATCACCACCGCCAAGAAACTCCTGAATGAATAGTCTTCTGGTTTGGCCTACCAGAGACAATTGAAAGTGACAGAGGACCAGCCTTCACAGCCAATGTTACCAACGAAGTATGGGACAGAATTAGCTTGGCACACCCCGTATCACATTCAAAGCAGTGGAAAAGTCGAAAGACTGAACGGCATGTTGAAACAGAAAATGTTGAAAGCTGCCCAGGACACTGGGAAACCCTGCACAGAAAGCCTGGCCCTAGCTCTTTTCAGCGTTAGACACATGCCAAGAGGACCCCAGAAACTCAGTCCTTATCAGCTATTGTTTGGCAGTGTCACTAGGTTGGAGCCATATTTCCAACAACAGCTTAATATGCAGTATGCAGGGGTCAATGCACCCTCATAAAAGTTTTAATGCCATTTCAGATTTTTGAGCAACCAGAGTGGGAACAGGTTACAAGGACACCCAGGTAAAATCTTGTTCTGTCCAAAGTAGCTGCAAGTTGTGTTGTTACAGCACTCTTTCTACCGAAGTCTGATAAGTGCAACTTCCAACAGTTCCCTAATACTTAGCAACTCTGTCCTGACTACTACTTGCTTCTACAGTCTGTTCACTATTAAAGCCGGTTCTGGATATTAATAGTGCCATTTCAATGTGCCTTCTTTGCAAGTCTTCCAGTTGCTCTTGTCCAACAATAATTTGTTTCTGTCTAGCTGATTTCTACTTCTCCTTTCCAACTAATGTTGCATCTATTCCAGTCATTGGGCCCTTTCTTCTCTTTTCTTATTGAGCCAACAGGAACTCCCTATCTTCAGCAACTGGTATCATAATAAGAGCATTGGCATGAGCAATTGTTTTTGCTGGATCTTTCATGGATCAGCAAAAATGCTTCGGTCTTGATAATACAACCGTCGGTATCCATTATGAATGGATCCGGTTGTATTATCTCTGAAATAGCCATGACAGATCCGTCATGAATTCCATTGAAAGTCAATGCGAGACGGATCCATTTTCTTTTGTGTCCGAGAAAACAGATCTGTCCCCATTGATTTACATTGTGAGTCATGACGGATCCGTCTTGTTCCGAACCACATCGCTTGCAGCATTATTCTGTCTGCCATGGGGATGCAACCAAGTGGAACAGAATGAATTCTGGCGCATTCCGTTTTGTTAAGTTCAGTTTTGTCCCCCTATGATGGACCTCAATAGCGGAAAGTGCAAGTGTGAAAGTAGTCTAAGTTTGATAGCTCTTTACATCATTTATTGGTATTCCTGCATTGTTCCAAAACATTTTTAAATCATCTGTTGTAGCAGCTGAAAACCACATTTCCCAGTAATGATGTAGAAAGACACTGAGACCCATGAGCAGAGATGGAAGCTTACTGCCAGTTAATTCAGTCATGCTCCAGCCAAGGAGACAGACTTCTGTTTGAGACCTGGTTGCTGCTGCCATCTCTCACTAACTTTAGTGATAAGCAGCATAGGCAATATTCGTTTTTGCGATATTTTGCAAATTTTTGGCCAAATATTTGCCATAAATTCGCAAATTCGAGAATTCATAATCTCCATTTATTATTTTCTTGATTGCGAAAATCGGCAATAGAAATTGTTTGGCAGCAATTTTCGTGACCGTGAGGAAGAACTATTGATCACATTGAAAGTAATTTTACATTACAGCACTGTTTTTTATTACGTTTTACATGCATGGCAGAACAATAGCTTTATAGATAGAGTGTTCCAATATATTGCGAGTGCGCAAATCGGCACTAATGATGTGCTTATTTTTTGGCGCAATACTTGCAACTTTACATTTTATCAGGTCTGAGTAGGTATTACTGATTGGACAGCACAGTAATTCCTATTACACTACCTAACACCCTGCACTGAAACCAGCTACACTATTTCACTATCTAACCTACACTGACTATCTCCCATTAACTATCTGTATTATATATATGAGCTAACTAACTAACTAACTAACTAACTATCTAATGTAATTTAATAAAGAACAGCAGATGGATCAGCAAAGCACAGACCACAGCAATAACACCGCTCTCTCTCTCTCTCTCTCTCAGAACTGCAAAATGGCTGCTGGGGAGGTTCTTATATAGTAAGGGGTAGGCAACTTTCCTATTGGTTGCTAGGGATCTTGCTAAGCTCAGACAAAGATATTGCAGCCTTCTCATTGGCCCTCAAACAAGAAGCAGTGAGGGATCATGGGAACTGATGAAAAAAAACTAGAATATTCACGATTACGAAGATACGGCACTACAGTCGTGGCCAAAAGTTTTGAGAATTACATAAATAATGGAAATTGGAAAAGTTGCTGCTTTAAGTTTTTATAATAGCAATTTGCATATACTCCAGAATGTTATGAAGAGTGATCAGATTAATTGCATAGTTCTTCTTTGCCATGAAAATTAACTTAATCCCCAAAAAACCTTTCCACTGCATTTCATTGCTGTCATTAAAGGACCTGCTGAGATAATTTCAGTAATCGTCTTGTTAACTCAGGTGAAAATGTTGACGAGCACAAGGCTGGAGATCATTATGTCAGGCTGATTGGGTTAAAATGGCAGACTTGACATGTTAAAAGAAGGGTGATGCTTGAAATCATTGTTCTTCCATTGTTAACCATGGTGACCTGCAAAGAAACGCGTGCAGCCATCATTGCGTTGCATGAAAAAGGCTTCACAGGCAAGGATATTGTGGCTACTAAGATTGCACCTCAATCAACAATTTATAGGATCATCAAGAACTTTAAGGAAAGAGGTTAAATTCTTGTTAAGAAGGCTTCAGAGCGTCCAAGAAAGTCCAGCAAGCGCCAGGATCGTCTCCTAAAGAGAATTCAGCTGCGGGATCGGAGTGCCACCAGTGCAGAGCTTGCTCAGGAATGGCAGCAGGCAGGTGTGAGCGCATCTGCACGCACAGTGAGGCGAAGACTTTTGGAAAATGGCCTGGTGTCAAGAAGGGCAGCAAAGAAGCCACTTCTCTCAAAAAAAAACAACATCAGGGACAGATTGATCTTCTGCAGAAAGTATGGTGAATGGACTGCTGAGGACTGGGGCAAAGTCATATTCTCCGATGAAGCCTCTTTCTGATTGTTTGGGGAATCTGGAAAAAGGCTTGTCTGGAGAAGAAAAGGTGAGAGCTACCATCAGTCCTGTGTCATGCCAGCAGTAAAGCATCCTAATACCATTTATGTGTCGGGTTACTTCTCATCCAAGGGAGTGGGCTCACTCACAATTTTTCCCCAAAACACAGCCATGAATAAAGAATGGTACCAAAACACCCTCCAACAGCAACTTCTTCCAACAATCCAACGGCAGTTTGGTGAAGAACAATGCATTTTCCAGCACAATGTAGCACCGTGCCATAAGGCAAAATTGATAACTAAATGGCTCAGGGACCAAAACGTTGACATTTTGGGTCCATGGCCTGGAAACTCCCCAGATCTTAATCCCATTGAGAACTTGTTGTCAATGCTCAAGAGGCGGGTGGACAAACAAAAACCCACTAATTCTGACGAACTCCAAGAAGTGATTATGAAAGAATGGGTTGCTATCAGTCAGGAATTGGCCCAGAAGTTGATTGAAAGCATGCCCAGTCGAATTGCAGAGCTCCTGAAAAAGAAGGGCCAACCCTGCTAATACTGACTCTTTGCATAAATGTCATGTAATTGTCGATAAAAGCCTTTGAAATGTATGAAGTGCGAGTAATTATATTTCACTACATCACAGAAACAACTGAAACAAAGATCTAAAAGCAGTTTTGCAGCAAACTTTGTGAAAACTAATATTTGTGTCATTCTCTAGACTTTTGGCCACGACTGTAAATTCTAGATCTTCGCGAATTCTCAGTGCATAAAAATTTGCGATCATAATATTCGCACTCAACACTACTAACAATTAATAACCACAACTAAACTAATACAGGCGGCAGAATTATGAAAAGTGCCTCAAACTACAACTGTCTCTTGCCCGTAGCTGCACTATGATTGGTTGCTGTGGGCATCAGCGACAATTTTGTTTGAGACTCTTTTCATAAATCTGCCCCACTGTGTTTTGTTACTGCAATCAACCATATGCAATGTCCAGTCACAGCAGCAACATATGCCAGGCTTCGGGTGACGACATGTAAATAATAAACTTACTGCAAACATGGCTCATTGTGACATCATTTCTGACATCAGCAAAATTTTGTCTAGGCGGATGATATTTGATGGATTTACACGGTCACATTTTTCAGCAGGTTACAAAACACTGCAGTATAAATATTACACCGGACAATTATGAATACTGAATGTGAAACCTTGAAGAGTCAGTGTCTGCTCCTCAGTGCCATTAACCTACCAGTAAATATTCACCAATAAAGAAGATATTTACAAATGTAAACAATAAGGTCCATCATACTCCAGATAGGACGCTTCAATCAGATAATATATTAATCTGTGGCCTGTATATAATAATATTCAAAATTTATCAGACCTGCTGTTGGGGGAACCATGGCATTGCCTCTATGTCCATGTGATCAACTGAGACTACTTCATTGGGGCCTATGTTGTTATCCACAATGTCTGACTGCTGTACATACTGGAGACCACAGGTTCCATCTAGCCTACAGTATCTGCCTCCTGCTTATGCTAACTACGATGATGACTGACAAAATGGAGGCCCACTGACCTGTTTTAATAAGTGTATCCACCACGTGGTGATGTTTACTCGCAGTCTCTGCTTAAGACTCAGATCATGTCTGATTTTGTCAAGAACCTGGAAAGAGGTTTCATTTGGAAGTCCTTCTTTGACCTTGTTTTGGCTACCAAGGTCTCAATAGGCTTACTATGAAAAACGAGTACTCTCAGCCATGAGCGCTTTAATAAACTCCATGAGGCTAGGGTGTTCATGAAGTTGAATCTCTGAGGGACTACCTTGATCTGTATACTATAGAGAGACGAGCAAAAGAAAGCCTTTAATACCCATTACCGACATTACGAGAATTTAATTAGGGTTTAATTGGTTTAATTAACTTTATTCTGTGCAGTGCTCCTGGAGTCTTTATGTCTTCCATGATCTACCCAATATCTGTTTTTATGGTGTTCATTTCAGTGACATGGCTTGTTCCTATTCAATTGTATAGAAATGAGCCGTTCCATTAAAGTGAATGGGGCATGAGGCGGCTTGTGGTTACACCAAACAAGGGAAGACTGTGCTTGCACGGAACGCGGCCTTCTCTTCAACTAGCTGATTGGCTGGGGTACCGGGTGTCAGACTCCCGCCAATCTGATATTGATGACCTATCCTAAGTATTCTACAGGGGACAGAGCTTCTTCTGGAGGGCACCTGCCATCAATTCATCATCTTCAGATAACAAAAACTTGACCTATTTTCAGTCTGCTCAGTGTGTCAACCTTTGCCAAGCCCAGTGGTCGCTGTTCTACCCTTGGTTTGATTTTATACTAAGGCCGGTGCATTCCCTCATTTATTCAAACCTTCTGACCAGTTAAAGAAGCCTCAGAATATCACCTCCCAAGATATATGTCCCCTTGGTCAAGAGGAGATTGGTTATTTCTTGGGGGTATCGCCCTACAATCACTGGTCAACCAGGTATTCACAAAACTGCAAGCCTGATTACCTGATGTTACTGGTAACCTATGATTTCTCAGGATATCTGGGATGATCTAGCCTCCCGTATCACATGTGTCTAGAACAAGACTCCCTTGTTAAAAACCTGCAGGACTCTTTCTACTATTGCCAATGCCAGATGTCCTGTGGCTACACATAGTCATGGATATTTTTTATTGATCTGCCTGGAGATGGATACACTGTAATCTGGGTGGTGGTTCACAGATTTTCTAAATTTACTCACTTTATGCCCCTCTCTGGTCTGACTATAGAGTGCAGTTTAATTCTAAGTTCTGAACACCTTTTTATCAGTTTGACTTCTCCTCAGACTATCGTCAGCAATTCAATGGTGATTGGAGCAAGTTCTCGTAAACTGTGTCACTTTACTTCTGCATGTCACAATGGGTTGCTTTGCTCCTCAGGGTGGAATTTTCCTACAACAACCATCCCAGTGATCCTACCAGTAAGACCCCCTTTCTTCATAGTGTATGGTTGTCAATTGTGGATCCTTCTTCCAATACCTGTCTCTTCTGGAGATCCGGCAGCTGATCCCACATAGATCTGGCAAGAGAGTAAAACATCATTGCTATAAGCTTCTGCTTGGATGAGGAGATCTGCTAATGGTAAGCACCTTAGTGTTCTCCTGGAGAAAATATTTCGCTCTCCTCCAAAAATTAAAACTCGTTACTCTTGCACCCTGTTTCATTGGCCTCCCTATATACTTTTATTTTTTCCCACCTCAAGCCAGTGTTCAACTGTCAATCCATATGTTTTGCTCCTACCACTGTTGAAACAGAAAATGAGCATGAGGTCAAGGATATTGAACATGAAGAGAGACAGGGGTAAACCCTTCTTTCTGGTGGATTGGCCTAGAAATAAGATCCTAGGAGCCTGCTGAGAACATTCATGCACCAAACTTTTTCTTTACTATACCAGTTCAGTCCAAAAAATCCAAAGAAGCAAGGTTATGTAACAGATGGTCTGTGTGGGCCCACTGCCACAACGATCCAGTTTGACTTTAGGCGAAATCTAAGAGCATTGTTTTGGCAGTTTCCTGTTATCCACCCTTTAACACCTCTACTTCACCCGAGGGAACCAACCAGGCTGCTACTTCCTGAAGTAGTCCTGGTGTAGATGACAACTGACCCACAGAGTTCAGACACACTGATGTAAAGCACCAAGGACTCCGGCAAAAGGAGAAGCGGTTAGCCATCAATAACAGAATGTGTGGCAAAGAAACAACTGTACACTCCCAGCAACCTAACTTCCATTTGGCCATGTTGCTTGTGGTGCAGTCTTTGCTGTACCATTTACTAGAGTATGCTGCCTATAGGGAGCTGATGCTGTGCTCTTTGCTTTGCTGGATGATACCTAGCTGGCATTATTTCTCCCAAAAAACCATCCCCAACTTGTACTCTCACGTGGATGACAATGTAGGCTGTTTCTTGCAGTTGTCACTGTGTGGCAACATGCATGCCATGGTGGACACTTGGAGCAGTTGTTATGGGCAGGGGCAGTACATGTCTTTCATGGCCCATGTTATTAGGTGTAAGGAAACACCACAGCAAAATGGCCAGATTATTTTGACACCTCCACAATAGTGTCGGCCTCGTTCCCTCACCGGGCACCTATCTACCTCCACGGATATCCTTCCTTACCCAACAGTAGCAGGGAACAGTGTCGCTCCCACTCCCCCTCCCTCCTATCACATATGTAAAGTCTGGTGTTGCCATGCAGTGTTGTGGCTGCAAGGCCGATCACCTGTTAAAGTGCATTAAGCAGCAAACATACTGCTAGTTGTCTCTCTGCCTCCTTCAACTGGTCAAAGTGGTCAGCAACTATAGCCACAACATCGTGGCCACGCTGAACCTATGGGAAATAATGCATGCTCCTTGCATGGGGCATGTGATAAACTTAGACTTAAATTTATCCTAGAACATATGCTCACTCTGTTGCAGAGTATCATTGCTGGGTGCAGTGGAGTCAATCCAGATTAAACCTGGTGGAGTAACAGGAACTGGCTTTATTGGAACATGCGTGCAGTAACAGAATGTCCACCTTACACGGTGACTGGTACAGACAGGAAAAAGAAATCATCAAGTTCACTTCAATGTACAGGAAATACAACACACATCATAGAAATGCAGAGAGACTAGAGTGAGCATTAGTAACAACAACATCTTGTATCATAACTATGAACTGCAGTCAATCCAGCAATAGACTAAGCTGTAAGTTGTTGTATCTCCAACACACTCAACAGGGGATGATGGTGGAAGAAGAACAGCTAACGCATGTTTCTGCCTGCCCTGTAGCTGTTGGGGACCCACAAGAAGAAAATCTCATGGACAAGGATGATGAGGAACTTCCACTGGAGGAGGAGTAGGAGGTGTAGGAGCAGAAGGATGATGGGTGGCCAAAACCCAATCATTTCAGTGTGGGGCAGAGCTGGGTCCTTGGGCATGCTGGCCAGAATGGGTCAGCTGTATGCTTGCTTGCTATCATACTGACAGGCATATCATTCACATAATGCAGTCTGATGATTACCAGATAGCAATGCATTTATACCGAAAGCAAAATGGGGGAATGTTTTCCTCCTGCCAAAAAGAAAACACTGTGTAAGCCACTTGCAGCAGCTTTCGGCGAGCAGATTTCTGCCACCAGTGTGAAAGTGAGGTCCCTTGCCACCCTGCAGAGTCATCCACTTGCTGCCATCTTCATTGCCACAAGCAGCAGAATCTGCAACAGTTCCTTAACAGTTTTTCAACTGCTGTGCCAGGGTGAGGCAATTCAGCCAACAGAGACATACTGCCTTAACTGCCAGCTTCAGTCCCACCTCAACTCTCGCCTTTTTCCAAAGCATACCCAGTTCCCTGACCCAATGAAATTCTGGGCAGGCAGACAACAGTGACCCACACTTGTCCAGTATGCTGTCTTTGTTCTTCTGTATCGTATGGCTGCTGCTGTTGCCATCATACCACTGCTGCTGCCTGCCTGCCAATATGTACATTACCAGAAGGCGGCTGCTGCCACCACAGCTGCTACTCCTCAGTGCAAATCCCATAATGCCACCACTAGTAATGCTACAGAGCTGCCACTACTACTACCCCTAAACAGCCGATCTCCAGCTTTGTCTGTAACAGGGATGCTCAACCTGCGGCCCTCCAGCTGTTGTAAAACTACAACTCCCACCTTGCCCTTCTGTTGATAGCTGATAGCTGTAGGCTGTCCGGGAATGATGGGAGTTATAGTTTTGCAACAGCTGGAGGACCGTAGGTTGAGCATGCCTGCTCTGTAACATTTTATCTTGCTAATACTGTTGCTGCCACATACCACCATTACTTTACCCTTTTCACACTGTATTCCTGCCACTCCCAATTAAAATAATTTTCTTCTGACAATTATTACGTATCACAAAAATTCGGCCAACCTGAAACCAACTGAATCTTAATTGGATCGCTCATCTCTAGTATGGATGTGTGAATGCCTCTGTGGGTCACTTAACTTATTTGTAGACTAATGGGTGAGTGTGAAAGTAAGTGTGGAAGTAGAGTGCCCCCTTACAGTCACATCCAAGTTCACAGGTGCAGTGTTATAGACAGACATATGCTTCATGACACTAAGGCCTCATGGACCTGTGCTGGCCCTGGCCATATTGCGGCCTGCAAAAAGCGGGTCCACAATATACAGGCACTAGCAGTGTGCGCACCGTTTCACAGTGTGGAGGCACGAAGCGGGAGGCCACGGAAGCACTACAGAGTGCCTCCGCACTGTAAAAAAATATATGTTCTATATATTCTGTTTGCGGAGTGAACGGATGATAGACCCATTCAAGTTAAATGGGTCTGCATTAGTGTTAAGTGAGAATATTCTAATTGTGAATTTTTATCGGGAATATCGGCACTTCGAGAATTCGCAAAGATCTAGACTATAGTGCTATATCTTCGTAATCGTAAATATTCTAGATTTTTTTTCATCAGTACCCATGATCCCTGACGCTTGTGGGCCAATGAGAAGGCTGCAATATCATTGTCTGAGCTTAGCAACATCCCTAGCAACCAATAGGAAAGTTGCCTACCCCTTACTATATAAGAACCTCCCCAGCAGCCATTTTCTGCAGTTGTTTGCAGTTCTGAGAGAGACAGCAGTGTCATTGCTGTGCTCTGTGCTGTCCTGTGTCATCTGCTGTTCCTTATTAAATTATCTTAGATAGTTAGTTAGCATATATATATATATAATACAGATAGTTAGTGGGAGACAGTCATTGTAGGTTGGATAGTGATAGTGTAGCTAATTAGCGCACCATTAGTGCCGATTTGCACACTTGCAAATATATTGGAACACACTATCTATAAAGCTATTGTTCTGCCATGCATGCAAAATGTAATTTAAAATTACTCACAGTGATCAGGAGTTCTTCCTCACAGTCACGAAAGTTGCTGCCAACCAATTCCTCCAGTCTCAGGAAACTTCTACCAGCTTGAAAAATTTAGCAAAAGTGACCCACGCCTTTATTGCACGCGCATTACGCGAATATTACATTGCCGATTTTAGCAATCAAGAAAATAATGACCGGAGACCATGAATTCTAGAATTTGCAAATTTATTGCTAATATTAGGTGAAAAATTCAGGATATATTGCGAATTCAAATATTGCCTATGCTGCTCACCACTAGTCTGCATCCATCAACGCAGGCCACGCGGACAGTACAAGTGCACTGGGGACCGCAATTTGCTTTCACACAGTCAGTGTTTGATCAGTGATTTTCATCAGTAATTTTGAGCCAAAACCTACAGGTACGAGAGCACAGAACAGGTGAAAATCTTTCTATTATATAGAGAAAAGCTAGTGAGGAGGAGGCGGAGAACAAGAGGTTTGTGTGATAGAGGGGACTCTATGGGGAACAATGTGTATGAGAAATAGGGAATCACCTGGAGCAGGCTGTGTAACAGAGGAGGGACTGTAGAGAGCAATCTTTGCAAGTGAGGGGAACCATAGGGAGAAATTGGTGCAACAAATGAGGAACCATGCTAGGAAGTCTCTATAAGAGAGGGAAAACCATGGGAAGCAGTCTGTGACAGAGAGAGGGAACCATGGGGAGCGGTCTGTGACAGAGAGAGGGAACCATGGGGAGTGGTCTGTGTGAGAGAGGGGGAACCACAGGGAGCGGTCTGTGACAGAGAGAGGGAACCATGGGGAGCGGTCTGTGACAGAGAGAGGAAACCATGGGGAGCAGTCTCTGACAGAGAGGGGGAACCATGGGGAGCGGTCTCTGACAGAGAGGGGGAACCATGGGGAGCGGTCTGTGACAGAGAGAGAGGGAACCATGGGGAGCAGTCTGTGACAGAGAGGGGGAACCATGGGGAGCGGTCTGGTGACAGAGAGAGGGAACCATGGGGAGCGGTCTCTGACAGAGAGGGGGAACCATGGGGAGCAGTCTCTGACAGAGAGGGGGAACCATGGGGAGCGGTCTCTAACAGAGAGGGGGAACCATGGGGAGCGGTCTGTGTGAGAGAGGGGGAACCATGGGGAGCAGTCTGTGTGAGAGAGGGGGAACCATGGGGAGGGGTCTGTGTGAGAGAGCGGAAACCATGGGGAGTGGTCTGTGTGAGAGAGGGGAAACCATGGGGGGAGGTCTGTGTGAGAGAGGGGGAACCATGGGGAGCGGTCTGTGTGAGAGAGGGGGAACCATGGGGAGCGGTCTGTGTGAGAGAGGGGGAACCATGGGGAGCGGTCTGTGTGAGAGAGGGGTAATCATGGGGAACGGTCTGAGACAGAGAGTGGGAACCATGGGGAGCGGTCTGTGTGAGAGAGGGGTAATCATGGGGAACGGTCTGTGACAGAGAGTGGGAACCATGGGGAGCAGTCTGTGTGAGAGGGGGGGACCATGGGGAGGGTTCCACGTGAGAGAAGGAAAACTATGGGGATCGGTTTATGTGAGAGAGGGGGAAGCATGGGGAGTGGAGCATCCCACATTTGTGTGAAAGGGACACTTTAAATCTTTGTAGTCATCTAATGTACTGAATGTATGGTATTTTCTATTATCAGGTTGGCAATGTCATTTCACCCATTCGCCCCTAGATGGTGCTGGCGCCACTCATTTATATAGCTAGGGTGTGCTAGAACAGGAAGCAGAAAGAAGTGACTTCAGATCAGTTAGAGTGTGTATCAGAGGAGAGTGGATGGAGGAGAGGAACCAATCTGAAGCTCGATACGCTCAACCCTTGTCTCTACCAAGCATGGAGCTTAGACATTACCCTACAGGACCTTTGATGATGTCATGGTCATGTGATCAGTCACATAAGGGGAGGAGTAAAGCAGTGGAGGTCTCTCACTGTGCAGCACTTCCTGTCATGTGACCAGTGTGACATCATCGCAGGTCCTGCAGCCCCAGGAGGTGAGATCTGCAGGTCAGTTATTGGTCGGGGGATGTGTGACTTGGTTCTGGCTTTATTAGAATGGAGCGGTTCTATAGGTGATATATAGCAGATCCAGCCAGCAGGGGGCAGCACCGGCCATAGAGAGTCTCTGCTCACACAGTCTGGAGGTCAGGAGGGGAGTTCACCTCAGACATGTCTGATCTCCCCCTGGAATATTAGGAGACCCCCCAGACCCCTGTAAGAGTGGCTGTTCTCCTGGATTAGAGGGGTCTTCCATCACACAATGTCCTGTGATATCACTAGGATATGGAGTCAGTGTGTGGTCGGTGGGGACAACCTCTTCTAGATGAAGGGGCTGCAGCGCTGTGTCCTCTCCTCACTTTCCCTGGACAGCGGAGGCCGGGGCTCTAATGAGCAGGAACTGTGGAGGAGATTCAGCAGTAAGGCAGCTCTGCAGCCCCTTCATTCTCAGGATTAGTGGGGTCCTGATAGAGGCGAGCCCCCACCTACCGCACACTGAGGACGAGTCCTAGCGATAGAACCTCACCTTATGTGACAGGAATAGCGCTTTAATGCTGATGATATTGGGGGTTCAGTGATGGCCGCAGAGATTGGGGTTCGCACAGTTTGGGGTAAATAATTGCACACACATGTGATAGTAACAAACCTGCAGCTGTGCGAGCAGCAGGACAAACACCGGATCCATCACTGACCCCGGAGCAGAAGACCAGCGATTAGAGGAAAGAGGCGACTGACAGGACGGGGACAGGACTTCTCTCTATCTCCTTCCTGACCTGCGCTGATGATGGACATACAGTTGATCCGGTGGCTGCTGTCGATGCACTTGTGAGATCAGCAGGAGTCGGTCTGTATTCGGCGTATTTCACACAAGCGATATGGATTGTGTCAGGATCTGTTCATGAAAAAATGATTATTTTACACAGAAGTTGAATCAGTTTTGTCTGCGAATGGGTTCAGTATTTAAATTTTGTCTAACAAAAAAAAAAAGAAAATATACAAAATAATATGAATGGTACCGCAGCAACCCATAGTATAATATACAGGGCTGCACCACCAATGAAACCAGGTGAGGTGATCGCCTCAGGCAGCACCAGGTAGGGGCAAAAGCGGATAGCGGAAGGGCCATGGGCAATGAGCGATTTCCTTGTGGCAAAGGTGTTTGGTTAAGAAATTGGCATTGGGGGGGCCGCTGTTTCAGTTTTCGGCTCAGGCAGCCAAAAGGCTAGAAGCACATCTGATAATATATAAGGGCTTGTCTTCCCATTTCTGTTCTGTCAGAAAAGAAAGGGATGCAAATTAGTTCTTAACAAGCTCTGCCTCTAATGCCACCAGATGTAAGGCAGCTATCCTATAAGTCAATGTACAAGCCTTTAAATATTCCTTGAGACATGACTTGAGGCATCTCATCTGCAGACAGCTGTTTTGGTGTAGCCAGTGCAGAGCAGAGAGTACTGGCTTAACTGGGTGAAAGGCCCAATTCAGGATTTGGAGGGAACTAGCTCTTCTTGGGGAGAGAGCGCTTTAATCAGGATGAGGAGACTTATAGGCCATACATGTTCCTATGGAATTACATGAAAAGGAAATGATGCGTTTTCCTCCCCATTGGTTTGGATGAGTTGTTCGGAGCAGCAGTTGCGCTCGGTTTGTGTCGGTTTCAGTTTTTTCTTTCCCAGGAAATGTAATGGAAACATGGCTGACATCAGTGAGGTCTATTAATGATGGATAGAAACGGAAGGTGCTCTGCTTGGAACCGTCTTTCGATGACATAATGCCAGGATTGCTGTTTTTAGATCATCTTCCCTTTCAAAAAATTGCATTAAAAATGATAATGTTGTGTGTACTCAAGAATGGTACCCATTTTACCCTCAACTCTCCCCCAAAAAACAAGCCACCCCACACTGCTCCATTTATGGTAGAATAGATAAGTCGTCGTTCTTAGTAAAAAACGACACAAAAACAAATGATTGTTTTTCCAAAAAGTGTCTTAACTTTAAAGAACAATGTCATGTACTAGCGAGGGTTCAACTGACCCCTAGAACATCTCACAATTAGAGTTGAGCGAACCCGAACTGTATAGTTTCGTACCGAATTCTAGGATGTTCGGGACATGGACCCGAACATTTTCATAAAAGTTCGGGTCCGTTGTTTGGAGATTCTGTCCGCTTTTTGAAAGGCTGCAGAGCAGCTGTTCAGCAAGCGTTTTACATCTTTGCCCTAAGAAGCCATCACAGCGATGCCTACTAATGGCACATTACTCCGCTGCTGTTAGTATAGGGAAAGGTTGCTGCCGGTGCTCTCAGGGATAGATTAGAAAAGAAATCTGTTGAACTTGGTGGTGTGAAATCTTGGAGCTACAGCAATTATTGAGGGAGGGTGCTACTGCAATCCTACAGTTTTGTACCCAGTCCTTAGTCCAGTGATACTGGAAAGTGTTTTAATTTTTTTTAATCCATCTGTTACTGAGGTGGGGGTCGACGGCCATTTTAGCCACTGCAGTGCCCTTGGAACTGCATGTGACGGGCATGTGTTCCAGCCTACCAGGGACATCAATCTAATCCTTTGGTAGCTCAATGAAGGAAGGTCAAGTCCCCTACATTACCGCTTGTATAATTTAAGGGTCCATTTCTGTAGTCTGGGGCAAAAAAAGTCTGAAATAGTGCATCAGTGTATTCCTGGTCCACAAAGCAGTTTGAAATACACCACGCAAATACCTATTTTACATTTTTACAGTGAAATTGTGCATCAGTGTATTTTTCGGGGGGAAAAAGCAGTATTCTTGGTCCACAAAGCAGTTGTGCATTCCCGCGTACAAATACCTATTTTAAATTTCAGCACTGAAATAGTGCATTACTGTGTTTTAGGGAGAAAAAGCGGTATTCCTGGTCCACAAAGCAGTTTAAAATGCACCTCCCAAATACCTATTTTACATTTCTGCAGTAAAATAGTGCATCAGTGTATTTTTGGGAAAAAAGCGGTATTCCTGGTCCACAAAGCAGTTGTGCATACAGCGTACAAATACCTATTTTAAATTTCAGCACTGAAATAGTGCATTACTGTGGTTTAGGGAAACAAGCCATGTTCTTGGTTCACAAAGCAATTGTTCATACAGTGTACAAATACCTATTTTAAATTTCAGGACTGAAATAGTGCATTAGTGTATTTTTCTGGAAAAAAAGCCGTATTCTTGCTTTAAAAAGAAGTTGTGCATACAGCGTAAAAATACCTAATTTACATTTCTGCAGTGAAATAGTGCATTAGTGTATTTTGGGGAAAAAAGCGGTTTTCTTGGTCCACAGATCATTTTTATGACACGGGCGCTGCCTTACATTTCTGAAAATCCCCTGTTCTATTGGTGGGTAACATTAACCTCTTTTTGCCGTGAATAAACCTCTCCTCTGTCTGGGTGCCAGGGGCCTACCTTACTGAAAATCACCTGTTCCATTGGTGGGTGACATTAACCTCTCCTCTGACTGGATGCCAGGAGCCTACATTTCTGAAAATCGCCTGTTGCATTGGTGGATGACATGAAGCCTGTTTTCCTGTGAATGAACCTCTCTTCTGTCTGGGTGCCAGGGGCCTACCTTTCTGAATGTCACCTGTTCCATTGGTGGGGGACATTAACCCAGTTTTTCCAGTGAAAAGCCCTTGCTGTGCATTGCTCAACTCTACTTACAATGAGGAATACACAAAAGCATGCAAACACCGAGACATAACAGTGAGTAGGAAACTGGATCAGCAGGTAAGACCAAGTGCACCAGTTTTACTTGGGGCTGAACCCGGTGCACTTTGCCACTTACCTGCCGCGGCTCCTGAAAGTACTACCAGCAGTCCAGGATAGGGGAAGGTACAAGGAGCAGAGCACACAACAGGCTACCAAAACCACACAATGCCCCTGACAACCAGCATACACGGCATAAACCGCAGCCAGTCTGCCAGAGCACATAAGTGAGCAACATGGCGCTCGTGTCACAGTGAACAACACTGACACCGTGAAAAACAATAATTAAAAAATCATCGCAGACTGGGCCTGGAAAAGAGTCACGGCCACCTGAGAAAAGTCATGGTTATTCATAAATTCCTGCTCTCCCGCCCACCTGCTGATGACTGACAGTCTTCTACCTAGTTTTCTCCCTTTCTCTCTAGGAGAGAACTGCCTGTCATCAGCAGATGGCGAGAGAGCAGGAGATTATAATAACCATGACTCTTCTCAGGTAGATTTGACTCATTTCAAGGCCTGGGCTGCAATGTTTATGATGCAGGTTCTCGGCAACCACTTACTTTTATCTCATGAGCGCCACACTGCTGACATCAGCATTTCTGTCACTATTTTATGCTGCCCTCAGTGAGATCACCATAAAGTTGATGATGGGTTCCCTTTAAAATGTCATATAGAAATTGTAGAATTTTTTTGCATTCCCCCAGGTTGATGACTATTTACAGCGCTGGTAATGCTAGTTATCTATGTATCTGTAGTTATATATTATAGGTGTGTAGACCGCTGTAGTGTAAGGATCTATATACTTGTGTGTCCATAGACATATAATAGGGCTGATTATTAGAGATGTCCCGAACTATTCGCCGGCGAACATAACTTGTTCGCGTCCGCCGCGGCGGGCGAACATATGCGATGTTCGCGTTCGCCCCTATACTTTATCATTGCGCAAACTTTGACCCTGTACCTCACAGTCAGCAGACACATTCCAGCCAATCAGCATACCCTCCCTCCCAGACCCTCCCACCTCCTATCAAAAAGCAAGGACGGCATCCATCTTAGATTCATTCTGAAGCTGCAGTGTTAGTAGTTGTAATCGCAATGCGATTAATATAACCTGCATTAATCGCATTGCGAATTTAACTTAGAGCTGGGTTCCTAATGGTTTTATTGCTAGAATATAACGAAGATTGAGAAAATAGTGCTATATTCGACATATTCATCAATTCTAGCAATAAAACCATTAGGAACTCAGATCTAAGTTGTAATCGCAATGCGATTAATACAGGTTGTATTAATCACATTGCTATTACAACTTAGATCTGAGTTCCTAATTGTTTTATTGCTAGAATTGACAAATATGTCGAATATAGCACTATTTTCTCAATCTTCGTTATATTCTAGCAATAAAACCATTAGGAACCCAGCTCTAAGTTGAATTCGCAATGCGGTTATATTAATCCAGATGTTAGTCCCCTTGAAACAACTTTTCCATCACTATTGTGGCCAGAAAGAGTCCCTGTAGGTTTTAAAATTCGCCTATCTATTGAAGTCTATGGCGGTTCGCCCTGTTCGCACGTTTGCGAACATTTGCATAAATTCGCGTTCGCAGTTCACGTAAAATTTTATGTTCGTTACATCTCTACTGATTATATTACTAAACATTAACCCCTTTAGCAACCTGCAATTTCCTATTTTTGCATTTTTGTTTTTTTCTCCCAGCCTTTCCGGGGACACAACTTTTTTTTATATTTCCCTTCATATGACTAACTTTTGAAAAGCCGAAGGAGGGAAAATATCAGCTCCAGTGTTTTTACACTAAGCCATGCCTCTAACTCCACCCAACCCTCAATCTCGGCCGGTCCCCTTGGTGCCCCCCGCACAGTAGAATGCACCCCTGGCGCCTCACACTGTTAGGGTACTTTCACACTTGCGTTAAACTTTTCCGGCATTGAGTTCCATCCTAGGGGCTCAATACCAGAAAAAAACTGATCAGTTTTATCCTAATGCATTCTGAATGGATAGAAATCCGGTCGGAATACATCAGGATGTCTTCAATTCAGTCACTGTACGTTTTTTGGACGGAGAAAATACCGCAGCATGCTGCAGTTTTGTCTCCGTCCAAAATTCCGGAACACTTGCCGGAATGCCGGATCTGGCATTAATTTCCATTGAAATGTATTAGTGCTGGATCCGTCATTAAAATTACCACATTGACGGATCCGGTCTTCCAGTCTGTGCATGCGCAGACCTTTAAAACTGTGAAAAAAATAAATACCGGATCCATTTTTCCAGATGACAACCGGAACGATGGATCCGGTATTGCAATGCATTTGTGAGACGGATCAACATTGGTGATGGAACTGCTTACCGGATCACTCTGCCACAAGTGTGAAAGTAGCCTTAGGGTTTGACCTTACTTTATTGAAAACTGATGGTGCAGAGGATAAGGAACAGTTCAGATTCAGCATACGGTAACGCAGCAGAGGGATTTGCAATCTTATTCAGTGAATGCAAGAAAACGGGCAGAGACTAAGGATTCCAGCAGACCTGTGGTCACACAGCTACGGAGCAGAGCTGGAGTAGTTGAACTGTGGCTTGGCTCGGAGCAATACAATGCAGAGGTCTAAAGGTAGCATGTAGACTGGCAACAAGTCCGGACGCGAATCCGCGCGGCGGACAGACTGGCATCAGGCACAGATAGGCAGGTCAGCACCGTAGAACGGAGACAGCCCCCTGTGAGCCAAACAACACAGCTTATAACAGAAGCTGGTTAAGGGCTCATGCGCACAGCTGTAAGTCTTTTGCGGTCCGAAAATTGCAGATCCATAAACAAGGAAAGCGGCCAAGTGCATGTAGCATATTTATTTTTTTACTGTAGAAATGTGCTATCCTTGTCCGTAAAACGTACAAGAATAGGAGGTTCTATTTATTTGTGGGGCAGCAGAACAGACTTACGGATTGAGATAAATGGATCGGTTGCGGACATAAGCTACGGCCGTGTGAATGAGCCCTAACTTATTAGCAGCAGCCTGATGTCTCCATGTAGGTATTTTGCAGTCCGCAAAACATGGATCTGCAAAAAAAAAAAACGTCATCTGTGTGACGTCTATGTTGCATCCGTTTTTTTTTTTTTTTTGCGGAGGCATTGTAACAATGCCTGTCTGACATATAGACACGGAAAGCACATGCAGCCATTTCCGTTTTTTTCAAGCCCCATTGAAGTGAATGGTTCCGCATACGGACCTGTAAAAAAACGTAACGGACATGGAAAAAAAATCTGTTTGTATGCATGAGCCCTAACACTCACAGTAGTTATTTCCCTTAGTGACCCCTTCACAATAGAATGCCCCATCAATGGCCGTTTCACAGGAGTGATGTTCATGTGTGCATGAGCCCTAAGAATGATCCCTTAGGCCACCTGCACACGTTGCAGAATATGCACAGCGTAGTACAGCACCAGGAGACAGTCTGCAGATCGTTTCAGTGCGGAACTTGACAGATTTTTAAATCCGTAGCATGTCAATTATTTTTGCAGTTTTAGCTGCAGATTTCACCCTTTTCCAATGAAGGGCGAGATCTGCTGCAAAACTGCATCAAATTTGCATCAAAATCCGCAATTAGAAATTGCGGGTATGGTTCAGAAAAGCACAGAAATCCACACAGAAACTGATGCAGATCTTATGTGAGATCACCCGCGTTATGTGCAGGCCGCCTTAGTGTTCCCCTCACCACAGTGCTGCGCCAGAATCATCTTTCTTCTTCACCACTTCCAGACATGAGCCGGACTTGTCCATCCACAATGCGACCCTGTCCTACAAGTCACTGACTGAGCACTCTTAACCTGCACTCACTTGTTTCCCTCAGGTTTCTTAGGTTCAGGACTCTCTTCTTTTGAAAGGAAATGGTCCTTTCCATCAATGACCCACCAAGGATGGAGAAGGACAGAGACCACATGGCTGCGAGGATATTAGACCTCATCCTGGAGATCATCTACTTGATAACTGGAGAGGTGAGAGTCTCACATGACATCACTCTTATCTCTAGTAATAAAGCAGGGAAATGTCTGGAAAGGTGAAGGATTCTTAGAATCTCTGTAGTGATCGGCGTCTCCCCGTACACAGGATTACACAGTAGTGAAGAAGTCGTCTGGTGAGTGTGTGACACCCCGTGTGTCAGGAGGATGGAGCAGGACACAGAGCTCCATCACCGAGCCTCCACCTCATTCCCTGATACATGAGCAGAAGATCCTAGAACTTACCACCAGGATCACTGAGCTGCTGAGCGGAGAGGTGAGCGCTGCTGGGAATGCTGGGACATTATACAATAACGCCAAGGGAGGGGTCTGGTAATGACTGTATCCTTGTGTTGTCAGGTTCCTGTAAGGTGTCAGGATGTCACTGTCTATTTCTCCATGGAGGAGTGGGAGTATTTAGAAGAAAACAAGGATCAGTACAAGGACAGAGACCACATGGCTGCAAGGATATTAGACCTCACCCTGGAGATCATCTCCTTGATAACTGGAGAGGTGAGAGTTTCCCATTATATCACTCAGGGAAATGACTGGAAAGGTGAAAGATTCTTAACCACTTCGCATCTGGGCTATTTACCCTCTTCCTGACCAGGCCTAATTTTGCAAATCTGACATCTGCCACTTTACGCGGTAATAACTTTAGAAAGCTTTTACTTATCCAAGCCATCCAGAGACTGTTTTCTCGTGACAAATTGTACTTTATGGTAATGGAAAATGTAAGTCAATTTTTTTTAACCTTTATTTATAAAAATAAAATCCAAAAGTTAATGAAAATTTAAAAAAATTCACATTTCAATTTTCTAAATGAATTTCTCTGCTTTCAAGACAGATAGTGATACCTCATAAAATACTCATTAATGAATTAACATTCCCCATATGTCTACTTTATGTTGGCATCATTTTAGTAATATAATTTAATTTTTTTAGGACGTTAGAAGGTTTAGAATTTTAGATGCAATTTTTGAAATTTTTAAAGGGAAAGGGATTCTGTCACCAGTTTTCACCCCTTTAAACATATGCTCATGCTCAGGGTCTCTTCATGATTCCTAATGTGGGCTTATAAATGCGATCTGTAGCTTAGTTTTGCCAAAAAACAGGTTTTACCAACCTGTCAGTCATAAAAATAAGGTGCCCAAGGGGAGGTCCAGGGATGCAGGGTGCCTGGCTGCAGCCATCGCCGTTGGTGCCCAGCTCCGCCTTCCCAGAGTTCTGTGCCACCTCCTACTTCTCTGTGCTGCCTCTCCCTCCAGACTCCATTACCCTGGCTGGTCTGCGGAAGACCCGGCAGCTCATGCACTCCCCCGGCCCCGGTGGTCACATGACCACCCGGCCGGGACAGGAAGCGGCACATTGCTTTCTCAGCTGTATACACAGGACTCGTTCAGCGGTACCTGCCTTCTCTCTGGGATGCCCTGACAGTGGGCCCCCGACACAGCAGCTGCACGATTAGCGTGCAGCTGCTATCTCTGAATGGATGTTCCAAAACATCCATTCAGAGATAAACCCGACCATCCAGGACATTTATAGTCAATGGGCAGTCGAGAAGTGGTTTAAGAGTACCTGTCACCAAAAAATGAAATGCAATCTGAAAGTACCATCAGATTGATATATATTTTTTGTGGAAAAAGATTCTGTAAAATCTGTAATGTATATATTTACATCTTTGCTATTTCCTCTTCCTGTGAATACCTATTGGTACAGGAGGGAGGGGGTACCAGTGATTGACAACTACCTCTTATGAACACTTATATACACAATGCTATCAATCACAGATAACACCTCCCCCTGTACCAATGGGTATGCACAGAGCTGTAGAAATAAATGTACAAATTACTGCTTTTACTGAATTTTTTCCCACAAAAATATATATCAGTCTGCTCAGCTCCTCCTGGTTTATAACATGGTGCTGTCAGATTGCATTGTATTTTTTGATGACAGGTACTCTTTAAAGTGGATTTAGACAGGACGATTCTGCAGCAGATTGTCGACCGATCGATCGATGAAGGAGACCCCTGCATTTACATGCAGCAATCTCCTTCAATGTATGTGGACAAAGGAACACTATTGCGATCCCTCATCCTTATACAGAATCATGGTTTCTGAGGAGCAGGCTGTTTCGACCACACGATCTGCTCTCCAGAAACTATGATTGGGTGGTGCCTGCATGACCGACAGGATCACCCGACAAATGAACGTTTAGCTCTTTCATCGGGTGATCAGCGGACATTTGCGATTATTGGCTTGTGTAAATGCAGCTTTAAAATCTATGTAGTTATATCAGCCTTTCCCCATACACAGGATTACACAGTAGTGAAGAAGTCATCAGGAGGATGGAGCAGGACCCAGAGCCCCATCACCGAGCCTCCACCTCATTCCCTGATACATGAGCAGAAGATCCTAGAACTTACCACCAGGATCACTGAGCTGCTGAGCGGAGAGGTGAGCGCTGCTGGGAATGCTGGGACATTATACAATAACGCCAAGGGAGGGTCTGGTAATGACTGTGTCCTTGTGTTGTCAGGTTCCTATAAGGTGTCAGGATGTCGCTATTTATTTCTCCATGGAGGAGTGGGAGTATTTAGAAGAACACAAGGATCTGTACACAGATGTCATAATGGAGAACCACCAGTCCCTCACATCACCATGTAAGAGGAGATCTTCCATGATTGTAGAGGAGAAAACAGTTTTGAGAGTTAGCACTACAGAAGTGGATGTGGACTCACTGTACCACTGAACAGATTTAGTTTGAGGCTTCTCCTAAGGCAGTTATCTAAATGGACCCCCTGTTTTTCAACCTTTAATCCATAACTGCAGGGGTATAATCAGGCTACTACCTCTTGGAGTAGTCTCTGTTAAGTGGCTACTGACCAACGAGGATTTGGAGAATCCAGTGGAGAGCACCAAAGGATCTGGCTGAACTTTAGTCAGGAAACATGCTGAGGTCAGGGCAAGGAGTTTGTGTGTAATGCAGTAAACAGTCCAAAGGTCAGGGCAGACAGGAATTGGTAAAAATCCAGTTAAAAAGGCTTAGGTCGGTACATTGGCAAACAAACAAAAGTGGTGCACCTTCGCAGGAAAGTAGCAACTAGAATCTCTTGCTCAGGCGCACGGGATGCTAGCCATAGGCTGCACTAATTAGGAAAAGCGTTTTGGTCTTTTAAGAGCTGGATGAATTACCTTCCCTACAAGCAGATAAAGGCACTGCAAGATATGGCTGCAGACCGGTGTGGAGTAGATGGGACAGTGAGACGCCGATAAGCAGGAATTACTGGAGCAGGGAATTGAGTAAGCGCTCCAGCAGCCGTCAGCAGCCATAGACCACCAGTGTCACAGTTAGATTCACCCATCATATGACTGTCTGATATAAACAAATGTGTTTTACCTACAGATGGGACCAGTCATAGAAATCCACCAGAGAGATGTCTTAGATCCCAGGATTGTCCAGGAGAAAAGCAGAATATCACACTGGATTATGAGGTAGATGAAGCTAAGAGTCCTACAAATTATAGATTGAGGTTTTAATGCTTTCTAGTAACCTTCCCCATTAGCAGTGGTGTATACTGTGTGCTCTGTTTCATGATATTGCTGGTTATTATGGAAGCACCATTCATTCCATGGCGCTGTACATATGAAATGGGCTACACCTACAAAATACAGAAATTCACAATAAGCATGATCAAGAAAAGTTACAAACTAGTAAGGAAGGAGAGAGGGCCCTGCCAATAAGGGCTTACAATCTTAAAGGTATGGAGGAAATAAGTGATTTCATATAATATTTATTAGGTAATTAAGCAGTTCAGTGCATTTTACCAGAAAAATTGGAAGAAGAAATTAAAAAGTTAGGGGAAGAATGTTACTGGGATTGTCCCATGAAAAATGTTCTACAGTTTTCAAATCATCACCTGGATCTGAATACTTTTTTAATTGCATGTAATTAAAAATTTTGCATAGCCACTGAGTTCAGTAACAGAAAAATCCAGCACATGCACTACGGATAAAATCCAACCTTTTTATTGTGATTCTTAAATTCCATGATCTGATTAGAGCGCTTTGACCGCAAAGCACTCTGATCAGGTCATGGAATTTTTAAAAGAATCACAATAAAAAGGTTGGATTTTATCCGTAGTGCATGTGCTGGATTTTTCTGTTCCTGAAGAAAGTGTTTCCTTAATCCTAGGTTCCTTGCACGCCTGTGGAGCAGGTTTGCTGGAAATATTTTGCTGTTTAGCCACCGAGTTATTCAATAAAATGTATCCATATAGTGCCACCCGCAGTTTTTTTTTTTTCTTATTTCTGTGACCTGCTCACTGAGAAGTCCGCACATGCTCAGTTTAATCCATCCTTCCATCCTGCCTTCTGAGCTGTGATAGGGAGAGCTGAGACACACCACCTTAGCTGCAGCAGAAAGGACCCTCCCCTTGAACTGTCAGCTTGATATAAATCTAGCAGAGCAACTAATGGGGAGATCTCTGGATCTATATGAGGTATAGGGCTGGTTCTAGGGGACAACCCCTTTAACGCTAAAATTAGTTATGTCACTAAGGGGTTAAATATGCAATTGTGTCCCCTGATTTGTGTGCCAACAAGATTTACTTTAGACACATATTCAAAATGTATAATAAAAATGTGAACAGCGGAAAACAAATGTATTGTACTGCATCAATATTTTAGTTATTTAACACATTGTACTGCATCATTATACTGTGCAGTTTTATATAATACATTGTATTATACCAGTTATTTAGCACATTGTACTGCCTTTTTATACCTTGTAGTTTAATATAAGGCATTGTGCTGCATCAATATACCAATTAAATTAAATTCATTTTGCTACATTAATATAGCATTGTAAATTGTCAATACCAGTGTGCAGTGTGTTCGTAGAAGGGGAGGGATGTTTCATTGCGCCATTGTTAATTACCAAAAAACAATTGCAATTTTGCAGCCATTTAAAAACCTGTGGCTTTTTATTTATAGGCAGAGCCAGAACAAGGTATTTTGGTGCCCTAGGCAGAGTATATAAATTTCAGCCATCTCTGAATCAATTTAAAGTGACCTTTCTCTCTAATAATGAGATTAAAACATGTTTTAAAAGAAGCCATCACAGGCAAAACAAAAGCAAATCCACTGACTCATGGGGGTTGTCTTCACTGATTTGAGTTGTTCACTTAGGCCCCTTTCACACGAGCGAGTTTTCCGCGCGGGTGCAATGCGTGACGTGAACGCATAGCATCCGCACTGAATCCTGACCCATTCATTTCAATGGGTCTGTGTACATGAGCGTTTTTTTTCACGCATCACTTGTGCGTTGCGTTAAAATCGCAGCATGTTCTATATTCTGCGTTTTTCACGCAGTCCTAGTTCCATAGAAGTGAATGGGGCTGCATGAAAAACGCATTGCATCCGCAAGCAAGTGCGGGTGCGTTGCGTTTTTCACTGATGGTTGCTAGGAGATGTTGTTTGTAAACCTTCAGTTTTTTATCACGCGCATGAAAAACGCATCAAAACGCATTGCACCCGCGCGGAAAAAACGGAACAACTGAACGCAATCGCAGGCAAAACTGAATGGCTTTGCCTGTGAAATCGCACAGTTTTCACTGAACGAATCTGCAACGCATCCGGACCTAATCCGGAAACGCTTGTGTGAAAGAGGCCTTACCTTTTCTTCTCCATTTAGTCCCGACCATCATATGCAGAAATCTTCAGTCATAAGAAAACTCCAGTATTAATAAATGACACATGGTAAATAGGGGCCTGTTACAGATTTTGCATTAGGGCTCTGAAGATTCAGGTTACACCTCTGCACACCATCCCCACCCTGTATAGCAGACAAACCCCCTGTCCAGCTGCCCCATAACGCTGCCATCCTGTAGGTACTAAATACTGTGCCCAGTGTGCCCTCATTAGTTTTCTTTTAAACTGCTTAGAATGTCATAAAATAAAAATAGTGATACCTCACTAATACCCCGCCGCATGCTTCCTGATCACTACCTGCAGTAGTCACATGTCTGGGTAGAAGAAGAAACTTGGAAGTAGATAGACCAGTGCGTACACAGGAAGCAGAGGAAGGAGAGCAATGGGGATCAGAAGGGTATCACTACTTTTATTATTTTAAAACTTTGTAATCAATTTTCAAAAACTTTACATGCCTGAAAAAACCCTTATTAATGCAGACCCCAGATGAGACCACAAAATTAATACAGACCTTTAGACAGACCTCAAAATCAATGTGGCCCCAGACCACCTGAAGTGTGAATATGGGGTCTATGATTATTAGGAATACACTGGGTCTGATAAAATTATCCCAATCTATGTACAAACTGATTATTTGTCTGGCAATGTTTGTTTGAGATATCTTTCCTATTTGTATCTGATAAAATGACCAAAGAAACTGGTCTGGAATACTTATGGAAGACACATTTATTAAGACCAGCATTTTATATGTGGTCTTTATAAATCCTCATAGCTGGAGGAGGATCCACCAAAGTTATGAAGAGGCGCCATCCTCTCCATAACTTCGGCACATTCGGGACCAGTTCTAAATGTAAGACAGTTCCGAGCTGTCTTACATTTAGACCATTTCTTTAAGCCTAAAACCGGCATAGGAAATGATGTGCATAGTGAAATTCCAGCTCACCTGAATTTTTATCAGCCCCTTGTGCACGGAACAAAATAGGTTAGACCTTTGGTAACAAAGTAAAAATCGCAGCTCCAGCACTCCAATATAGTTTTGTCGCTTGTTTCTTTATTTCTGGTAACAAAGTTACAGCTTCTGGACAAATCCTGCCGGCCAGTCCCCTTCCTCTCCCGCAACATGCCTACAATTTTAGACCTGTCGTGAGTGGGGAAAAGTCGCATATAGTATAATTTTGGTGTATTGCATGATATGATAAATGACCCCTTAATCCATTTTATCTAATAGATTAAACAAAGAGAAATGTCTGAGATATATGTACCAGGTATTGTCCCACGTATTTGATGATCTCTAAATGAACAAGGATTTGCTTGTAAATGTGTGTGCAAAACAATTAGCATTGTCTGCATAGTTTGTCTTTAGATTCTGATTTATTGTGAATCTAAGAACTGGCCACTTTAGGGTTCATAATAATAACAAATGAATAAGATATACACAGTGACCATTATGGGTTGCATGAGCTGGCTACATTCCATTAGGAAGCTCTTTGGTTAAAACAGTATAAAAGCTGGACCTTTTCAGTTAAGGCTACTTTCACACTGGCGTTTTGGTTTCCGTTTGTGAGATTCGTTCAGGGATCTCACAAGTGGTCCAATTCAGATCAGTTTTCCCCTTAATGCATTCTGAATAAAGAAGGATCCATCAGTTTGGCTCCATTCTGCCTCCGCTGCTTGCAGCGTTTTGGTGTCCGTCTGACGTAACTGAGCCAAACGGATCCGTCCTGACACACAATGTAAGTCAATGGGGACGGATAAGTTTTTACTGACACAATATGGCACAATAGAAAACGGATCTGTCCCCCATTGACTTTCAATGGTGTTCAAGACGGATCCATTTGGCTATGTTAAAGATAATACAAACAGATCCGTTATGAACAGATGCATGCGGTTGTATTATCTGAACTGATGCGTTTGTGCAGATCCATGATGGATTCGCACCAAATGCAAATGTGAAAGTAGCCTAAAAAGTCAGAGTTCTCCTATATGAGAAACGTCTCTCCGTAGGAAATGGTGTTTTCCCAATAAAGTCTCTGACCGCTTTCGCTGAAATTGGCTCCCCAGCTGATGTGTTGTTGTCAGATGACGCTAACTCAATTGGTGATGTAAGTCCCTTCATTCTGGCTGTAGTAAGGAAGATTCTATATGAAGTGTTGTGTGTTGCGTTTTATCTAACCCTGATTGTAAGTTTTCTATTTTGTGTATTTACCTATTTTGCTAAAAATAAACCAAATAAATTTGCCCGATTATCAACTATTCCCTTAATAAATTAACTTGTACATTTTACTATTTTGGAAGTGGTGTGTGTAGTCTCTCTTTAAAGAGTATCTGAACCTTTTAAACAGGATTTTTGTTAACACCGTCAACCATACGTATACCCATATCTATATATGCCAGTGTCACTCATTTACTGTTGCTGTCGTTGCATTAGAGAGTTTAAAGGGGGATGGGATGGAGAGAGAAAAAAAATTGAATAAGAAGATGAAAAAAAAGAGTCCTAAGAGACCAGAGTGTAAATAGGAGCACTTCTGATTTCGGTAGAATCGATTTGGACCCAAATTACATTTTTTGGCTGAATTGTTTGAATTGATCCAGAAACAAATTTTAGAAAAAATTGCTGATTTTTAATTCATGTCATCTAAACTAGCAGTGTATATTTTTTCTTTTTTTCTTATATTTTCAATCTTACAGGAGAGTTCTGGTGGAAAGACGAGTGGACTTGAAAATCCAGTAACAGTGTCCGTGAATGGTAAGAGCCTTCCATAAATCTTTTTGGACTGTAAATGTCTGTAAATGGGACAACTGATAGGAAGTTCAGAGAAACCTCCTTCTCATCATTAATGTTACGATAAATATTAATAATTAATTTACTGCCATAATATTTCATCATCTTCATTGACATTGGTGCAGTGTGACACAATATAGGCAGATACAATCATAACCAAATACTTTGGAGAGAAAATGGTGATTCATGAACCTGTGGTATGTGGACCCATGGAATATATTTGACACCAGGAGAGGTAAAATACTGGGCTCAGCATACATGAGGAACCTGCATTCCCTGAATTTCATGAGGCCAGTATGGCACCAGCGGAGGTAGTATTTAGTGTAGATTCCTGTCCTAAAGAGATCGCCTTGTTATCGGCGGACAGGCACAAATGATTTTACACAAAATGTATTTTTTAAGAATCTTAAATTTTTAACATAGCATTAGTATATTTTCTATAGTGAGTATAGCTAACCTCCGACATTCCCCTACTCACAACTGTGGTCTCTGGCTCAGTGCTCAAGCAAGCACTGTCCTCCCTGGCCGCCTCTATCATTGTCTGTGTCTATCTGCTTTAAGAGGCAGGGAGCTGCAGTGATCAGCTGCCGTTATCTTCCCGGTCCTGGGCCCTGTCCTTACAGACATCGTCCTTCCTGGAATCTGTTTCACAGCATGCCCTTCAGCCTGTTCCCTGTAGCACCTCGGCCGGCACGCGTCATTTCCGGTGATTTAAGGGTTTTGTACAGGTGACCTGTGCGACCAATCCCAGCCATCCTGCACCAATATATATAGTCAGCCTCCTTCCCTGGTGCCTGAGCGTCGAAGGTCCTTGTGTCCTGCAAAGTTTGCTGTTTGTGCCTGAGTTCCTGCATTCCTCACCCTTGGATTCTGGATTACGCTTTCTGTTTGATCCCTATCTCTCCTGTATTGTCTCTACTGTTGCTGACCTGGATTGCTTGACCTGTACCTGAGGCGCCTGCCCTGACCCATTGCTTGTTCAACTTCACCTCTGCCTTATCCTTCGGTCCTGCACTGTTGCTCCTGGTTATGTCTCGACCTGCTGACTACGACTGCACCTCTGTTACCACCTGGTGCATCTGGACTGCTGCTTTGTGTGCCAATCCTCCTCAAGAGGTAATGACCAGGTGTTCAATGAGGCTCAACTAGTGGTGTTCTGGGAAGGACTTTCTGACCGGATTAAGGATGAATTTGCTGGTCACTCTGAATGACCTGATCACCTTGGCCACAAGATTTGATTTGCAATTCAAGGAACGTTCTAAGGAGCTCGTATGCACCAGAAGACCACCTTGCCTGGCTCTATCCTTTCAGAGGCCGGTCATTCCTTTAGTGTCCATCCCATCTGAAGAGCCTATGCAAGTAGAGCACCTCCGATTGTCTGCCCGGGAACCTCAATGCCGCAAAGCAGAAAAACTGTGCCTATACTGTGGAGGCAAGGCCCACTTTGTGTGTGATTGTCCACAGAAGCCGGAAAAAGTCAGTGTCTAGGACCAGTAGGAGAGGTGGTCCTAGACAAGGAGAAGTCCTCTCCAAAACTTTCAGTTCCGGTGACCCTCTCTCATGTAGAAGTTACTATGTCTGTATTGTTGGACTCGGGGTCAGCCAGTAACTTCATTCAGCAGGCTTTGGTCAATCAGTACCGGCTCCCTACCATCTGCCTGGAAAGGCCTCTGTCAGTAGGTTCAGTAAATGGGCTGCCACCTCCCAAACCTGTGCTCTTTGTCATTATGCCCCTTAGATTGCAAATAGGGGGTCTGGATTCAGAGATGATCCTTTATGTGCTGCCTGCTTCCATGAATCCTGTCATCCTTGGTCTTTCCTATCTGTGTCAGCACACTCCAATCCTGAATCCGAAGACCTGCCTGGGCTTCCTCTGTAGTTATGCCAGCTTTGCAGATGTAGTCAGCAAGAAGGAGGCCGAGATCCTGCTTCCTCACCATTCTTATAATTGTCAGATTGACTTTCTACCTGGTGTCACTCTCCCTCGTGGTCGAGCCTATGCACTCTCACTCCCTGATACCCAAGGAATGTAGGAGTATGTCAAGAAGAATCTCAAGAGGGGGTTTATCCGGAAATCTACAACACCAGCCGGGTTCTTCTTTGTACAGAATGGCCCTGTATTGACTGTTGAAGTCTGAATAAGGTCACGGTCAACAATCAATACCCTCTACTGCTAATTTTCAAACTCTTTGACAGGAACCGGGGAGCTAAGGTCTTCACAAAATGAGACTGCGCCATGCATACAGCCTTATCCGCATTTGAGTGAAGACCGCTTTTAACACCCATGACAGTCACTAAAAAAAATATCTCGTCATGCTCCTGCGGTATTCCAGGAGTTCATTTACAACATCTTCCAGGATCTGCTCTATGTCTGCATGATAGTGTACCTGGATGATATTCTGATCAACTCCAAACTGACCAGTCATCCAGGGATCTGCAAGGCTTTAGGACTTTCATTATGACCGTACTGGTGGCCCACACTTCCAAAAGATGTGTGTGAATACGTGTCTCCCTGCACAGTCTGTGCTCAGAATAAAATCTCCAGGACCAAACCACCCGGGCTGTTGCTACCGCTTCCTGTTCCTGATGCCCTATGGCAACACATTACCATGGATTTTATCACCAAGCTTCCACCCTCTGCTAGATGTACAGCTATAGTGGTGGTTGTGTACCGGTTCTCCAAGATAGCTCACTTTGTCCCTCTAGCTGGATTGCCCTCGGCCCCAAAGCTTGCTAAATTGTTCATAAAGCACATACGATAACTGGCTACAATTGCTACCTTGGGCAAAGTTCTCCTATAATAATCATTCTAGTGAGTCTACTGGATCCTCTCCATTTTTTGTTGATTATGGACAATGTCTCCTACCTCCTCTAAGGGCATTGTCTAAGTAAACCCCTCGATCTTCACAATACCTCCTGATGGTGGGAATAGACTTTCCCGAGGGGAACACCAAGTCGCTACCTCTTGAGGAGTATTGGCACACGAGGCAGCTGGTCCAGGTAGACGAGGAGGTACCTGAGCAAGGTACCAGAGGTACAGGTGTTGTCAGCAAGCTGAGTCGTAACCAGGAGCAACAGTGCAAGACCGAAAGATGAGGCAGAGGCGAAGTCAAACAGGCAATAGGTCAGGGCAAGCGGCAGAGGTACAGGTCAGGCAATCCGGGTTGGCAACAGGAGAGTCAAGGAAAGCAGGCAGGGATCAAACAGATAGCAGAGTCCAGGAATACAAGTACGAGTCAGGAACACAAGCAGATATCAGGAACCTTAGCAGGACACAAGGACCTTGACACTGAGGCATCTGGGAAGGGGGAGCCACGTATATATATATGTGCAGGAGGGCTAGGATTGGTCAGCGAGGTCACTTTACCTAACCCATAAAGCACAGGAAGTGACAGGCGCCGGCCCTTAAGGAAGTGCTGCAGAGGACAAGCAGTAACTATGGTGTGGCCAGGGCTGAGAGGAAACTGTAGAGCGGATCCCAGAACAACAGTACCTACACAGACATAGCCCAGGACTGCAGCTGTGAATGGGATGCACTGGCAGCAGATCACCGCTGAATACAGTGCCCGGGGCCGCGGTGGTAAGCAGGGAAACAGCGACGCACAGCAGTCTCAGTTACAGTAACCCTCCCCCTTACGCCCCCTCTTCTTGAGTCCATGACGAAACAGAAACCTTTTTATCAACTGGTACCCCAGAAGATGTAGGAACAGAGAGAGGAGTATGAGGGTGTTGTCCAAAAATTACAAAGAATGGAGAGGATCCAGTAGACTCATTAGAGGGGTTGTTATAGGAGAATTCAGCCCAAGGTAGCAATTGTACCCAGTTGTTGTGTTGGGCTGAAACAAAATGCCGGAGATAGTTCTCTAATATTTGATTGACCCTCTCTACTTGTCTGTTGGTCTGGGGATGATAACCGGAAGAGAAGTCAAGCTCAATTTCGAGCAGCCGGCAAAGAGCTCTCCAGAGCTTAGAGGTAAACTGGACTCCGCAAACGGAAACAATATGCCAAGGTAGAACATGCAAGCGGAATATGTGCCTCACAAACAGTTTAGCAAGTTCAGCAGCCGAGGGCAATCCAGCCAAAGGAACGAAGCGCTCCATCTTGGAGAACCGGTCTACGACCATCCAGATAGCTGTACATCCGAAAGGAGAGGTTAGATCTGTAACAAATTCCATGCCATTGGGCATCAGGTACAGGAAGAGGTAACAACAGCCTGGGTGGTTTGATCCTGGAGACTTTATTCTGGGCACAGACGGTGCAGGCAGACACATAATCGCACACATGCTTAGACAGTGTGGGCCACCAGTAGTGGTGATACAAAATTTTTGTGGTCTTGTGGATCCCTGGGTGACCAGCCAGTTTGGAGTTGTGCCCCAAAGCTAGAATACATTTTCTCTCTTGGCAGATGGCAAGAATGTCTTCCTAGGAGGGATGTCTTTTACCAGAACAGGAGCCACTGTGATTAAGCGAGCAGGACCTACAATGTACTGAGGCTCCTCCTGCTGGTCGGGGAAGTCAAATGACTGAGACAGAGCTTTGAGGTTCTTCTCGACCGGGCGAAAGTGATGCTCAAAATCAAAACGGGAAAAGAAGAATGCCCATCTGACTTGGCGAGGGTTTAGACGTTGGGCCATCTGCAAATATGTAAGGTTCTTGTGGTCGGTGAAGATTATCACTGGATGCTGGGCCCCCTCCAATAGATAACGCCAAGGCACGTTTTAAGGCCAGAAGCTCTCTGTCTCCTATACAGTAATTCCTCTCAGCAGGGGAGAAGAGCTTGGAGGAAAATCCACATGTAAACATCTTGCCCTTGGAACCTTTCTGTAGTAAATCACCGCCGGCTCCTATGGAGGAGAAGTCCAGTTCTAAAAAGAATTGGTGGAAGACATCAGGATGACGCAGAAGAAGTGCAGAAGCAAAGGACCTCTTTAATTGGATGAAGGCGGCCTCCGCCTCAGGAGTCCAGACTTTGGTATTTACCCCTTTATTAGTAGCAGCGGAGATCAGGGATGTAAGAGATGAAAAATTTGGAATGAACTGACGATAGAAATTAGCAAATCCAAGGAAGCGCTGTATAGCACGAAGACCCTGTGGCGGGGCCAGTCCATTACTGCATTCAATTTTTTAGGATCCATCTGCAACCCGACATCCGAGGAACGGTATGGTAGATTTTTCAAAGATGCATTTCTCGATTATCTCTCAACCACAGTAAAGCTAAAAGTACATGCTTCCGGTGAAATCTGGATAGTAGATCAGTATATCGTCCATTGCACAGACTGAAGTGTTGAAAGCAGTCTTCCACTTATCGCCCTTTCAAATGCGGATAAGGTTGTATGTGCCGCACAGGTCGAATTTTGTGAAGACCTTAGCTCCCTGGATTCTGTCAAAGAGTTTGGAGATTAGCGGAAGAGGGTATTGATTCTTGACTGTGATCTTATTCAGAACTTGATAGTCGATACAGGGCCGTAAGGATCCATCTTTTTTTCTGCACAAAGAAGAACCCGGCACTGGCTGGTGAAGTAAATTTCTGGATAAACCCTTTATCGAGATTCTCCTTGATGTAATCAGATATCACTTGGGTCTCACGAAGTGAAAGTGGGTAGATTCGATCACGAGGAGAAGAGGCACCAGGCAGAAGGTCAATCACACAATCCTAGGGACGAGGAAGAGGCAGAGTCTCGGCCTCTTTCTTACTGAAGAAATCCGCAAAACTGGCATACTGCTGCGGAAGTCCAGGCAGGTCTACAGGTAAAGTAGGCGAGGAAGCAGGTCTGAGCTCTGATAAGCAGGTGGACTGGCAGGATGATCCCCAATGCAGAATCTGACTGGAGTGCCAGTCCAAAACTGGAGTGTGCTGAGTTGCTGACCCAGCCAGGGAAGACTAAGGATAACAGAATTCATGAACGCTGGCAACACATAGAAGGAGATTATCTCTGAATGCAGAACCCCTATTTTCAACGTAAGGGGCATAGTAACATAAAGCACAGTTTCAGGGAGTGGTAGTCCATTTAAGGAATCCACTGACAGAGGCCTTTCTAGACGGATGCTAGGGAGCCGGTATTGATGGACCAGAGCTTGCTGAATGAAGTTACCGCTGACCTAGAGTCCAAGAATGCAGGCACAGACAGTGTGACTCCCTTGTGAGAGAGAGTGACCGGAATTGAAAGTTTCGGAGAGGACTTCTCTTTGTCTAGGACCACCTCTCCAACTGATCCTAGATATTGGCGTTTCCCGGTTTCTGTGGATAATTACGCACAAAGTGGGCCTTGCCTCCACAATACAGACACAGGTTCTCTGCTCTGCGGCGTAAACGTTTCTGGTCAGACAATCGAAGGCGCTCTATTTGCATGGGCTCTTCAGATGGGATGGCCTCTGGAAGGATGGAGCCAAACGAGGTGGTCTTCTGGTGCCTGCGACCTCCTTTGAGCATTCCCTGAAACGCATATCTATCCTTGTGGCCAAGGTAATCAGGTCATTCAGAGTAGACGGATGGTCGCAACCAGCTAATTCATCCTGAATCCGGTCAGAAAGGCCATCCCAGAACACCACCAGTTGACCCTCATTATTCCATGCAAGTTCGGCATCCAGGGTACGAAACTGGATGGCGTACTGACCCACAGCAGAGCCTGTCATAGATGCAGCAGAGCTGATGCAGTGGAGGACATGCGGCCGGGCTCTTCAAAGACCACCCGGAAGGTAGCCAGGAAAGACTGCAGATTAGTGGTCTCTGGACTTCCATGTTCCCTAAATAGGATTTGCACAAGCAAGGGCCTCATCAGACAGCAGGGACACAATGAAGGCAACCTTGGACCGCTCATTGGGAAACTTCCGCCCATGCAACTCAAAGTGGATCAGACACTGGTTCAGGAATCCACAAAGGGTGTTTGGATCTCCACCATAGCAGGATGACAGAGGGAGTTGCACACCAGCGGCACACAGATCCAGATTTACTGGTGTGGGAATTGCAGGAGTAGCAGCGACTGGCGACCCTGCAGGCTTGGGGTGACCAGTGGCGTCCATGGCCTCAGTGTACTGGCACAAACCAGCAGGTGTGAACCCACTGGGCCACATGTCCTACCTCCTCTACGGGCATTGTCTAAGTGAACCCCTCGATCTTCACAGTACAGTCGTGGTCAAAAGTTTTGAGAATTACATAAATATTGGAAATTGGAAAAGTTGCTGCTTAAGTTTTTATAACAGCCATCATTGCGTTGCATAAAAATGGCTTCACAGGCAAGGATATTGTGGCTACTAAGATTGCACCTCAATCAACAATTTATAGGATCATCAAGAACTTCAAAGAAAGAGGTTCAATTCTTGTTAAGAAGTCTTCAGGGCGTCCAAGAAAGTCCAGCAAGTGCCAGGATCGTCTCCTAAAGAGGATTCAGCTGCGGGATCGGAGTGCCACCAATGCAGAGCTTGCTCAGGAATGGCAGCAGGCAGGTGTGAGCGCATCTGCACGCACAGTGAGGCAAAGACTTTTGGAAGATGACCTGGTGTCCAGAAGGGCAGCAAAGAAGCCGCTTCTCTCCAAAAAAAACATCAGGGACAAATTGATCTTCTGCAGAAAGTCTGGTGAATGGACTGCTGAGGACTGGGGCAAAGTCATATTCTCCGATGAAGCCTCTTTCCGATTGTTTGGGGCATCAGGAAAAAGTCTTGTCCAGAGAAGAAAAGGTGAGCGCTAACATCAGTCCTGTGTCATGCCAACAGTAAAGCATCCTGAGACAATTCATGCTTGCTTCCCATCCAAGGGAGTGGGCCTACTCACAATTTTGCCCAAAAACACAGCCATGAATAAAGAATGGTACCAAAACACCCTCCAACAGCAACTTCTTCCAACAATCCAACAAGAGTTTAGTGAAGAACAATGCATTTTCCAGCACGATAGAGCACCGTGCCATAAGGCAAAAGTGATAACTAAGTGGCTCGGGGACCAAAACGTTGACATTTTGGGTCCATGGCCTGGAAACTCCCCAGATCTTAATCCCATTGAGAACTTGTGGTCAATCCTCAAGAGGCAGGTGGACAAACAAAAACCCACTAATTCTGACAAACTCCAAGAAGTGATTATGAAAGAATGGGTTGCTATCAGTCAGGAATTGGCCCAGAAGTTGATTGAGAGCATGCTCAGTCGAATTGCAGAGGTCCTGAAAAAGAAGGGCCAACACTGCAAATACTGTCTCTTTGCATAAATGTCATGTAATTGTCGATAAAAGCCTTTGAAACGTATGAAGTGCGTGTAATTATATTTCACTACATCACAGAAGCAACTGAAACAAAGATCTAAAAGCAGTTTAGCAGCAAACTTTGTGAAAACTAATATTTGTGTCATTCTCAAAACTTTTGGCCACGACTGTACACCTGATGGTGGGGATAGGCTTTCCCGAGGGGAACACCAGGTCACTATCTCTTGAGGAGGATTAGCACATGATGCAGCTGGCACCAGGAGGTACCTGAGCAAGGTACCAGAGGTACAGGCGTTGTCAGCACGCTTAGTCGTAACCAGGAGCAACAGTGCAGGACTGAAGGATGAGGCAGAGGTGAAGTCAAACAGGCAATACAGGGAGTGCAGAATTATTAGGCAAGTTGTATTTTTGAGGATTAATTTTATTATTGAACAACAACCATGTTCTCAATGAACCCAAAAAACTCATTAATATCAAAGCTGAATATTTTTGGAAGTAGTTTTTAGTTTGTTTTTAGTTTTAGCTATTTTAGGGGGATATCTGTGTGTGTAGGTGACTATTACTGTGCATAATTATTAGGCAACTTAACAAAAAACAAATATATACCCATTTCAATTATTTATTTTTACCAGTGAAACCAATATAACATCTCAACATTCACAAATATACATTTCTGACATTCAAAAACAAGACAAAAACAAATCAGTGACCAATATAGCCACCTTTCTTTGCAAGGACACTCAAAAGCCTGCCATCCATGGATTCTGTCAGTGTTTTGATCTGTTCACCATCAACATTGCGTGCAGCAGCAACCACAGCCTCCCAGACACTGTTCAGAGAGGTGTACTGTTTTCCCTCCTTGTAAATCTCACATTTGATGATGGACCACAGGTTCTCAATGGGGTTCAGATCAGGTGAACAAGGAGGCCATGTCATTAGATTTTCTTCTTTTATACCCTTTCTTGCCAGCCACGCTGTGGAGTACTTGGACGCGTGTGATGGAGCATTGTCCTGCATGAAAATCATGTTTTTCTTGAAGGATGCAGATTTCTTCCTGTACCACTGCTTGAAGAAGGTGTCTTCCAGAAACTGGCAGTAGGACTGGGAGTTGAGCTTGACTCCATCCTCAACCCGAAAAGGCCCCACAAGCTCATCTTTGATGATACCAGCCCAAACCAGTACTCCACCTCCACCTTGCTGGCGTCTGAGTCGGACTGGAGCTCTCTGCCCTTTACCAATCCAGCCACGGGCCCATCCATCTGGCCCATCAAGACTCACTCTCATTTCATCAGTCCATAAAACCTTAGAAAAATCAGTCTTGAGATATTTCTTGGCCCAGTATTGACGTTTCAGCTTGTGTGTCTTGTTCAGTGGTGGTCGTCTTTCAGCCTTTCTTACCTTGGCCATGTCTCTGAGTATTGCACACCTTGTGCTTTTGGGTACTCCAGTGATGTTGCAGCTCTGAAATATGGCCAAACTGGTGGCAAGTGGCATCTTGGCAGCTGCACGCTTGACTTTTCTCAGTTCATGGGCAGTTATTTTGCGCCTTGGTTTTTCCACACGCTTCTTGCGACCCTGTTGACTATTTTGAATGAAACGCTTGATTGTTCGATGATCACGCTTCAGAAGCTTTGCAATTTTAAGAGTGCTGCATCCCACTGCAAGATATCTCACTATTTTTGACTTTTCTGAGCCTGTCAAGTCCTTCTTTTGACCTATTTTGCCAAAGGAAAGGAAGTTGCCTAAAAATTATGGACCAGCAGAATTGATTAACAAATTGGGTGGCTCACCCCAAATATAAATATGGATAGGGTGCACAGTCTATAAATGGGTTACACCATACCCATATGTATGTATTAGATCAATATAGCTTCAGAATGCTAGACCGGCACACCTCATTCAGACCAGAAAGAGGTCTTATTGTTGATACTTATTTATTCAGATAAAATGACCATATAAACATCAAAAATCAAATAAAGAGGCAATAATGAAGTACAAGGAATAACAGTATAATCTATATAAAATCACAGTAATTCACACCCATATCATCATCCTCCGTTATTGGCATATAGTCCATCACAGTCAGACTATCCGCATTGGAAACCTCAGTATGACGACCGTGAAGCAAAAGTCCATCATCCTAATCCCTCCTTGGAATCATGACTGTGTTGTATATATTTGAATTCGAGAGGATGATAATTGTCTTCTCCTTATTTAACTGTTTGTCCACATTAATTAGAAAGGCACATTTATAATGTATTCAATTTTATGGCTCTCTCTGTATTTTTACTCCGGGATTTAAAAGGTCTCAAAACTTGAGTGCAATGTCCCTTTGTTTCTTAATAATATGTTTTAGCCTCTCACCACCGCATATATGTTATATATGGGGCCGCTATGTGAGCGGTATCCCGGGCTGACAACACCGTACTCACCAGTGGCGTCCCACGTGGCTGATTCGTACGGCGTGTCTTTTACCTCTGGCGTTGCTGCAGCAGACGCCGCGTAGCCTCCACTGTATCCGTTCGTCCCAAGTATGCGGTCGGGTTCTGTGGTGGGGCTATATGATGAGGAGCGCTCCTGTATCCTGCGGGGGTCCTGGCACACCAAACGCGTTTCGGGACGGCTTGTCCCTTCCTCAGTGGTATAGGACGCCACCGCCTTCCTTCCTGTTTTTTATAGTGACCTGTATATGCTGGGCAAACTGAAAAACCGAGACTGGATTCATTTGGTTTTTTATTTATTTAGTACAATCAATAGCAGTCTATATTCATAGTAGTTCGTTTCATACGTATTTTATATTAATACCAGTCCTGTTTGAACATCCTTTTGGGCATGAAAATTAGATCTGGATGATATTACATCACTTATATTCATAAATATTATTAAAACTTGATGGAAAAGACAAAAAATGTTGTTGGCATAAAAATTAAGTTTAGATATAGAGATGTAGTATTATATCATATATATTAATGAATATCTTGGAATCAATAGTAAAATAAAAATTGATCATCAAAGACATCAATAATAAATATCAAAATCATGAATAATGAATGTATAAAATATAATAAATAAAAAATATAAACGTATATAAAATATATAAAAACAATATAAAAAATATATAAAAAGTGAGAGGTCTGTCATGAGATGGGTATACGTGCATGTGAAAGCAACATACCACCTATTCACCAATCTTTGCTTCACCCCATTGTGGGTACTAGATGTTTCATATGTCATCATGCTATTTACATAGATCCCTCATTAATTGGATTTCCACTTTCTGCATGTTGATATCACAGAAACAATCTGGTTGTTCCCACTGATACATTGTGTACGTACATGGTGTGTGTATTCCCCGCTAAGAGAGGACCCAGAGGAATAAAAACTACTCTGGGTACCCCTGTCAGCAGGGAACACCCACACCTCACAAAAATCCAAATATTTCAAGCTCTGCGTTTAATCCATTGGGTACAATGCAATCAAAATAAAAAATCCTTCTTGATTCAGTGCGTGACATCCGGCAGATATGGTCTCCCCCCCCTCCAGTGTCTGTTCACTCTTTCTAAAGCCACATAAATTAAGCCTGAGGGATCCTTATAGTGTGTTGTTGTGAAATGGTTGGATAGGGTATGTTTTTCGTACCCTTTCTTTATATTGCCTATATGTTCTGCAATCCTTTTTTTTAATGTTCGTTTAGTGCGGCCTACATATTGTTTATTGCAGGGGCAGGTTATAAGATATATAACGTTCGTTGAGTTGCAGGATAAAAATTCGTTTATCTCATGTTTATAGGTACTCATTGTTGAATTGACTATTGTGTTTTTTTGGAAAATTAGTAATCCTGCAGTTTGAGCATTTACCACATCTGTGGAAACCTTTAATATCAAACAGTGTTCGTCGGTTACTATTGTTTTTTTCGTGGTTCTTGATGGTGGGGGCTATTTTTAAACCTAAATTGGGTGCCCTTGTGAACGTGATTAATGGAGTGGTGGGTAGGGATGTACCGATGGTCTTGTCTTGTCTAATCAAATGCCAGTGCTTCTGTATAATTCTTTTAACTGTTTTATATTTGGCATTGTATGGCAGGATCATCCGGATCCCTTCCTCCTCTCTTTCCTTACCCTCCATTCTCATTTTCTTTTTAAAGAATTCTTCTCTATCCATACTTCTTGTCTTATCTAGGCGTCTTCAACCAATTTGGCTGGATATTGTTTTGTTAAAAACTGTAATTTCATCTTTACCTCTACTTCAAAATCAACTTGTCTGGTACAGTTACGTTTAATTCTTTTGAACTGGCCCAGAGGGATGTTCAGTAACCAGTTGGGTAAGTGGCAGCTGTCATAGTATATGTAACTATTTTTGTTCACCTCTTTTTGGAAAGTCCTACATATCAGTGTATGGTCCTCTACACTGACCTGTAGGTCTAAAAATTCCACTTTTTCTTGGCTGATGTTGGATGTGAAACGTAGGTTTCTATCGTTGTGATTAATTTCTTCTAAAAGGTATTGAGGGTCTCCTCCCCCTGCCCTTATAAATATAATATCGTCGATGTAACGCTGCCAGAGCACCAGACTCGCCCCAAGTTTGGGTCGGATGACCTCCGATTCCCAATCTGCCATAAATAAGTTGGCATAGCTTGGGGCGAATCTGGTGCCCATGGCAGTTCCCCGCTTGTAGATAGAAGTCAGAGTCATAATAGAAATAATTGTGGGTAAGGATATAGTCCACTAGTTCTTTTAGGAAATCCACCTGTTCGCTTTTAACCACTTCAGCCCCCTAAGCTTAAACACCCTTAATGACCAGGCCACTTTTTACAATTCCGCACTACACTACTTTCACCGTTTATTGCTCCGTCATGCAACTTACCACCCAAATGAATTTTACCTCCTTTTCTTCTCACTAATAGAGCTTTCATTTGGTGGTATTTCATTGTTGCTGACATTTTTACTTTTTTGCCATTAATACAAATTTAACGAAATTTTTGCAAAAAAATGACATTTTTCACTTTCTGTTGTAAAATTTTTCAAAAAAACTACATTTCTATATAAATTTTTCTCTAAATTTATTGTTCTACATGTCTTTGATAAAAAAAGTCCAATAAGTGTATATTTATTGGTTTGGGTAAAAGTTATAGCGTTTACAAACTATGGTGCAAAAAGTGAATTTCTGCATTTTGAAGCAGCTCTGACTTTCTGAGCCCCTGTCATGTTTCTTCAGGTGCTAGAATGTCAGGATAGTATAAATACCCCCAAATCACACCATTTTAGAAAGAAGACACCCCAAAGTATTCGCGGAGGGGCATGGTGAGTTCATGTATCATTTCATTTTTTTCACAAGTTAGCGGAAAATGACACTTTCTGAGAAAAAAAAAAAAAAAAAAAGTTTCAATTTCTGCTAACTTCTGGCAAAAAAAAAGAAATCTCAGACGGACTCACTATGCCCCTCAGTGAATACCTTGGGGTGTCTACTTTCCAAAATGGGGTCATTTGTGGGGTGTTTGTACTGTTCTGGCATTTTGGGCGGGGCTAAATTGTGAGCCGCCATGTAAAACCTAAAGGTACTCGTTGGAATTTGGGCCCCTTTGCGCACCCAGGCTGCAAAAAGTGTCACTTATGTGGTATCGCCGTACTCAGGAGAAGTAGGGCAATGTGTTTTAGGGTGTATTTTTACATATACCCATGTTGGGTGAGAGAAATATCTCTGTAAACTGACAACTTTGTATAAAATTTTTTAAAAGTTGTCGTTTACAGAGATATTTTCACACACAGTATGGGTATATATAAAAATACACCCCAAACACATGCCCTACTTCTCCTGATACGGGATACCACATGTGTGCACTTTTTGCAGGCTGAGTGCGCAAAGGCCCTAAAACCAATGAGTACCTTTAAGATTTCACAGGGCATTTTTACGCATTTGGATTCCAGACTTCTTCTCACGCTTTAGGGGCCCCTAAAATGCCAGGACAGTATAAATACCCCACATGTGACCCCATTTTGGAAAGAAGACACCCCAAGGTATTCCGTGAGGGGCATGGCGAGTTCATGTAAAATTTTATTTTTGTCACAAGTTAGTGGAATATGAGACTTTGTAAAAAAACAAAATAAAAAAATATATATATCAATTTCCGCTAACTTGTGCCAAAAAATAAAAATTCTGTGAACTCGCCATGCTCCTCACGGAATACCTTGGGGTGTCTTCTTTCCAAAATGGGGTCACATGTGGGGTATTTATACTGCCCTGGCATTTTAGGGGCCCCTAAAGCGTGAGAATCCAAATGCGTAAAAATGGCCTGTGAAATCCTAAAGGTACTCATTGGTTTTAGGGCCCCTTTGTGCACCTTGGCTGCAAAAAAGTGCCACTCATGTGGTATCGCCGAACTCAGGAGAAGTAGGGCAATGTGTTTTGGGGTGTATTTTTACATATACCCATGCTGCGTGTGAGAAATATTGCTGTAAACGACAACTTTTTACATTTTTTATTCAAAGTTGTCAATTTACAGAGATATTTCTCACACAAAGTATGGGTATATGCAAAAATACACCCCAAAACACATTGCCTACTTCTCCTGAGTACGGCGATACCACATGTGTGCCACTTTTGCAGCCAAGATGCGCAAGGGGCCCTAAAACCAATGAGTACCTTTTAGGAGGGCATTTTACGCATTTTTCTTCTCACGCTTTAGGGCCCCTAAAATGCCAGGGCAGTATAAATACCCCACATGTGACCCCATTTTGGAAAGAAGACACCCCAAGGTATTCTGTGAGGGGCATGGCGAGTTCATAGAAGATTTTTTTGGCACAAGTTAGCGGAAATTGATTTTTATTGTTTTTCTCATAAAGTCTACCTTTCTGCTAACTTTTTGACAAAAAGTTAAATTGTTCATGGACTCACTATGCCCCTCAGCGAATACCTTGGGGTGTCTTCTTTCCAAAATGGGGTCACATGTGGGTATTTATACTGCCCTGGCATTTTAGGGGCCCTAAAGCGTGAGAAGAAAAATGCGTAAAATGCCCTCCTAAAGGTACTCATTGGTTTTAGGGCCCTTTGCGCATCTTGGCTGCAAAAAGTGGCACACATGTGGTATCGCCGTACTCAGGAGAAGTAGGGCAATGTGTTTTGGGGTGTATTTTTACATATACCCATACTTTGTGTGAGAAATATCTCTGTAAACTGACAACTTTGAATAAAAAATGTAAAAAGTTGTCGTTTACAGAGATATTTCTCACACCCAGCATGGTATATATAAAAATACACCCCAAACACATTGCCCTACTCTCCTGAGTACGGCGACACCACATGTGTGACACTTTTGCAGCCAAGATGCGTAAAGGGCCCTAAAACCAATGAGTACCTTTAGAGATTTCACAGGGCATTTTTACGCATTTGGATTCTCATGCTTTAGGACCCCTAAAATGCCAGGGCAGTAGAAATACCCCACATGTGACCCCATTGTGGAAAGAAGACACCCCAAGGTAATCCGTGAGGGGCATGGCGAGTTCACAGAAAAAAAAATTTGGCACAAGTTAGCGGAAATTGATTTTTTTTTTTTTTTACAGTCTCATATTTCACTAACTTGTGACAAAAAATAAAATTTTGCATGAACTCGCCATACCCCTCACGGAATACCTTGGGGTGTCTTCTTTCTAAAATGGGGTCACATGTGAGGTGTTTGTACTGCCCTGGCATTTGAGGTCTCATAATCATTACACGTATGGCCAGCATTAGGAGTTTCTGCGATTCTCCTTATATTGAGCAGACGGGTAATGAGATTTTTTCCGTTCAGCCTCTGCACTGAAAAGAAAAAAAAATGAACGGCACAGATTTCTTCATTCGCATCAATCAATGTGGATGAAAAAATCTCTGCTTAAAAATGTGCAAAAAAAACAAAAGCGGCACAGATTTCCTCATTCACATCGATCAATGTGGATGAATAAATCTCTGCCAAAAAATGTGCAAAAAAAAAAGTAGTAAGGCCCCATTCACACGTCCGCAAAAATGTCCGCATCTATTCCGCAATTCTGCGGAATAGATGCGGACTATCAGTATGAATGGGGCTGGCGGTGATACGGAGAGCACACTATGCGCTCGCCGCATCAGCATTTGCGGAGCTGCGGCCGCAAACTTCCGGGTTTCGGCCCCCAAGCATCCGGCCGCAGCTCCGCAAAAGATAGAGCATGTCCTATTCTTGTCCGCAGTGCGGACAAGAAAAGGCATTTTCTATATAGTTCTGGCAATGTGCGGATCCGCCAAAATGCGGAAAGCACATTGCTGGTGTCCGTGTTTTGCGGATCCGTGGATCCATGGATCCGCAAAACACATACGAGACGTCTGAATGAACCTTACAGTGGGGTAATTAGTGTCAGGGGGTGACAGGGGGTGACATGGGGTGATCGGGGGTTAATCAGGGGTTAATCAGTGGGGGGGTGGGGTGGATGGGTGGGGGGTCTGTGTGGTGTTTTGGTGCACTTATAAAAGTTTCTTTGGTGGTCCCAAGCAAATGGGACCACCAAAGGAACGATCAGCAAGCATATCAGGCGCTGTTAACAAAACAGCGTCTGATATGCCATTTCTAACTTCTACAGCCTGCCAGCGCACGATCAGCGCTGGCAGGCTGTAGCTACCTTCTCCCGGCGTGATCCTGTGAGCGCGCGCGCGTGCGCGCGCGTTCACAGGAAATCTCGCCTCTCGCGAGATGACGCGGGCGCGTCAGGAGGAACAGACCGACCGCCCGCAGGACGCAATCCTGCGTGAGGCGGTCGATAAGCGGTTAATGTCACTGTTTTCTTGCAATTGTTTTGCCATTGCTTCTATCCCCTTGTCGTGTTCGATTATCGTATATAGTGAGTGTACATCCAGGGTACCTATCAACCAATCAGGTTGTATCCTCATATTCTCAACAATTTTTATTATTTGTGCAGTATCCTTAGTGTATGATGTCGTCCTCTTTACAATTGGTTGCTTCAGAATGCTAGACTGGCACACTTCATTCAGACCAGAACGAGGTCTTATTGTTGATACTTATTTATTCAGATATAATGACCATATAAACATCAAAAAAAGAGGCAATATTGAAGTACAAGTTATATCAGTATAATCTATATAAAATCACAGTAATTCACACCCATATCATCATCCTCCGTTATTGGCATATAGTCCATCACAGTCAGACTATCCGCATTGGAAACCTCAGTATGACGACCGTGAAGCAAAAGTCCATCATCCTAATCCCTCCTTGGAATCATGACTGTGTTGTATATATTTGAAATCAAGAGGATGATATTTGTCTTCTCCTTATTTAACTGTTTGTCCACATTAATTAGAAAGGCTCATTTATAATGCATTCAATTTTATGGCTCTCTCTGTATTTTACTCCGGGATTTAAAAGGTCTCAAAACTTGAGTGCAATGTCCCTTTGTTTCTTAATAATATGTTTTAGCCTCTCACCACCGCGTATATGTTATATGTGGGGCCGCTATGTGAGCGGTATCCCGGGCTGACAACACCGTACTCACCAGTGGCGTCCCACGTGGCTGATTCGTACGGCGTGTCTTTTACCTCTGGCGTTGCTGCAGCAGACGCCGCGTAGCCTCCACTGTGTCCGTTCGTCCCAAGTATGCGGTCGGGTTCTATGGTGGGGCTATGTGATGAGGAGCGCTCCTGTATCCTGCGGGGGTCCTGGCACACCAAACGCGTTTCGGGACGGCTTGTCCCTTCCTCAGTGGTATAGGACGCCACCGCCTTCCTTCCTGTTTTTTATAGTGACCTGTATATGCTGGGCAAACTGAAAAACCGGGACTGGATTCATTTGGTTTTTTATTTATTTAGTACAATTACTAATAGCAGTCTATATTCATAGTAGTTCGTTTCATCCGTATTTTATATTAATACCAGTCCTGTTTGAACATCCTTTTGGGCATAAAAATTAGATCTGGATGATATTACATCACTTATATTCATAAATATTATTAAAACTTGATGGAAAAGACAAATAATTTTGTAAGCATAAAAATTAGGTTTAGATATAGAGATGTAGTATTATATCATATACATTAATGAAAATCGGTAAGAATCAATAGTAAAAATAAAAATTAATCATCAAAGTCATCAATAATAAATATCAAAATCATGAATAATGAATGTATAAAATATAATAAATAAAAAATATAAACGTATATAAAATATATAAAAACAATATAAAAAGTGAGAGGTCTGTCATGAGATGGGTATACGTGCATGTAAAAGCACCATACCGCCTACTCCCCAATCTTTGCTTCATCCCATTATGGGTACTAGATGTTTCATATGTCATCATGCTATTTACATAGATCCCTCATTAGTTGGATTCCCACTTTCTGCATGTTGATATCACAGAAACAATCTGGTTGTTCCCACTGATACATTGTGTACGTACATGGTGTGTGTATTCCCCGCTAAGAGAGGACCCAGAGGAATAAAAACTACTCTGGGTACCCCTGTCAGCAGGGAACACCCACACCTCACAAAAATCCAAATATTTCAAGCTCTGCGTTTAATCCATTGGGTACAATGCAATCAAAATAAAAAATCCTTCTTGATTCAGTGCGTGACATCCGGCAGATATGGTCTCCCCCCCCTCCAGTGTCTGTTCACTCTTTCTAAAGCCACATAAATTAAGCCTGAGGGATCCTTATAGTGTGTTGTTGTGAAATGGTTGGATAGGGTATGTTTTTCGTACCCTTTCTTTATATTGCCTATATGTTCTGCAATCCTTTTTTTTAATGTTCGTTTAGTGCGGCCTACATATTGTTTATTGCAGGGGCAGGTTATAAGATATATAACGTTCGTTGAGTTGCAGGATAAAAATTCGTTTATCTCATGTTTATAGGTACTCATTGTTGAATTGACTATTGTGTTTTTTTGGAAAATTAGTAATCCTGCAGTTTGAGCATTTACCACATCTGTGGAAACCTTTAATATCAAACAGTGTTCGTCGGTTACTATTGTTTTTTTCGTGGTTCTTGATGGTGGGGGCTATTTTTAAACCTAAATTGGGTGCCCTTGTGAACGTGATTAATGGAGTGGTGGGTAGGGATGTACCGATGGTCTTGTCTTGTCTAATCAAATGCCAGTGCTTCTGTATAATTCTTTTAACTGTTTTATATTTGGCATTGTATGGCAGGATCATCCGGATCCCTTCCTCCTCTCTTTCCTTACCCTCCATTCTCATTTTCTTTTTAAAGAATTCTTCTCTATCCATACTTCTTGTCTTATCTAGGCGTCTTCAACCAATTTGGCTGGATATTGTTTTGTTAAAAACTGTAATTTCATCTTTACCTCTACTTCAAAATCAACTTGTCTGGTACAGTTACGTTTAATTCTTTTGAACTGGCCCAGAGGGATGTTCAGTAACCAGTTGGGTAAGTGGCAGCTGTCATAGTATATGTAACTATTTTTGTTCACCTCTTTTTGGAAAGTCCTACATATCAGTGTATGGTCCTCTACACTGACCTGTAGGTCTAAAAATTCCACTTTTTCTTGGCTGATGTTGGATGTGAAACGTAGGTTTCTATCGTTGTGATTAATTTCTTCTAAAAGGTATTGAGGGTCTCCTCCCCCTGCCCTTATAAATATAATATCGTCGATGTAACGCTGCCAGAGCACCAGACTCGCCCCAAGTTTGGGTCGGATGACCTCCGATTCCCAATCTGCCATAAATAAGTTGGCATAGCTTGGGGCGAATCTGGTGCCCATGGCAGTTCCCCGCTTGTAGATAGAAGTCAGAGTCATAATAGAAATAATTGTGGGTAAGGATATAGTCCACTAGTTCTTTTAGGAAATCCACCTGTTCGCTTTTAACCACTTCAGCCCCTAGCTTAAACACCCTTAATGACCAGGCCACTTTTTACAATTCCGCACTACACTACTTTCACCGTTTATTGCTCCGTCATGCAACTTACCACCCAAATGAATTTTACCTCCTTTTCTTCTCACTAATAGAGCTTTCATTTGGTGGTATTTCATTGTTGCTGACATTTTTACTTTTTGCCATTAATACAAATTTAACGAAATTTTTGCAAAAAATGACATTTTTCACTTTCTGTTGTAAAATTTTTCAAAAAAACTACATTTCTATATAAATTTTTCTCTAAATTTATTGTTCTACATGTCTTTGATAAAAAAAGTCCAATAAGTGTATATTTATTGGTTTGGGTAAAAGTTATAGCGTTTACAAACTATGGTGCAAAAAGTGAATTTCTGCATTTTGAAGCAGCTCTGACTTTCTGAGCCCCTGTCATGTTTCTTCAGGTGCTAGAATGTCAGGATAGTATAAATACCCCCAAATCACACCATTTTAGAAAGAAGACACCCCAAAGTATTCGCGGAGGGGCATGGTGAGTTCATGTATCATTTCATTTTTTTCACAAGTTAGCGGAAAATGACACTTTCTGAGAAAAAAAAAAAAAAAAGTTTCAATTTCTGCTAACTTCTGGCAAAAAAAGAAATCTCAGACGGACTCACTATGCCCCTCAGTGAATACCTTGGGGTGTCTACTTTCCAAAATGGGGTCATTTGTGGGGTGTTTGTACTGTTCTGGCATTTTGGGCGGGGCTAAATTGTGAGCCGCCATGTAAAACCTAAAGGTACTCGTTGGAATTTGGGCCCTTTGCGCACAGGCTGCAAAAAGTGTCACTTATGTGGTATCGCCGTACTCAGGAGAAGTAGGGCAATGTGTTTTAGGGTGTATTTTTACATATACCCATGTTGGGTGAGAGAAATATCTCTGTAAACTGACAACTTTGTATAAAATTTTTAAAAGTTGTCGTTTACAGAGATATTTTCACACACAGTATGGGTATATATAAAAATACACCCCAAACACATTGCCCTACTTCTCCTGAGTACGGGATACCACATGTGTGACACTTTTTGCAGGCTGAGTGCGCAAAGACCCTAAAACCAATGAGTACCTTTAAGATTTCACAGGGCATTTTTACGCATTTGGATTCCAGACTTCTTCTCACGCTTTAGGGGCCCCTAAAATGCCAGGACAGTATAAATACCCACATGTGACCCCATTTTGGAAAGAAGACACCCCAAGGTATTCCGTGAGGGGCATGGCGAGTTCATGTAAAATTTTATTTTTGTCACAAGTTAGTGGAATATGAGACTTTGTAAAAAAACAAAATAAAAAAATATATATATCAATTTCCGCTAACTTGTGCCAAAAATAAAAATTCTGTGAACTCGCCATGCTCCTCACGGAATACCTTGGGGTGTCTTCTTTCCAAAATGGGGTCACATGTGGGGTATTTATACTGCCCTGGCATTTTAGGGGCCCCTAAAGCGTGAGAATCCAAATGCGTAAAATGGCCTGTGAAATCCTAAAGGTACTCATTGGTTTTAGGGCCCTTTGTGCACCTTGGCTGCAAAAAGTGCCACTCATGTGGTATCGCCGAACTCAGGAGAAGTAGGGCAATGTGTTTTGGGGTGTATTTTTACATATACCCATGCTGCGTGTGAGAAATATTGCTGTAAACGACAACTTTTTAAATTTTTTATTCAAAGTTGTCAATTTACAGAGATATTTCTCACACAAAGTATGGGTATATGCAAAAATACACCCCAAACACATTGCCCTACTTCTCCTGAGTACGGCGATACCACATGTGTGCCACTTTTGCAGCCAAGATGCGCAAGGGGCCCTAAAACCAATGAGTACCTTTTAGGAGGGCATTTTACGCATTTTTCTTCTCACGCTTTAGGGCCCCTAAAATGCCAGGGCAGTATAAATACCCCACATGTGACCCCATTTTGGAAAGAAGACACCCTAAGGTATTCTGTGAGGGGCATGGCGAGTTCATAGAAGATTTTTTTGGCACAAGTTAGCGGAAATTGATTTTTATTGTTTTTCTCATAAAGTCTACCTTTCTGCTAACTTTTGACAAAAAGTTAAATTGTTCATGGACTCACTATGCCCTCAGCGAATACCTTGGGGTGTCTTCTTTCCAAAATGGGGTCACATGTGGGGTATTTATACTGCCCTGGCATTTAGGGGCCCTAAAGCGTGAGAAGAAAAATGCGTAAAAATGCCCTCCTAAAGGTACTCATTGGTTTTAGGGCCCTTTGCGCATCTTGGCTGCAAAAGTGGCACACATGTGGTATCGCCGTACTCAGGAGAAGTAGGGCAATGTGTTTTAGGGTGTATTTTTACATATACCCATACTTTGTGTGAGAAATATCTCTGTAAACTGACAACTTTGAATAAAAAAATGTAAAAAGTTGTCGTTTACAGAGATATTTCTCACACCCAGCATGGGTATATATAAAAATACACCCCAAAACACATTGCCCTACTTCTCCTGAGTGCGGCGACACCACATGTGTGACACTTTTGCAGCCAAGATGCGCAAAGGGCCCTAAAACCAATGAGTACCTTTAGGATTTCACAGGGCATTTTACGCATTTGGATTCTCATGCTTTAGGACCCCTAAAATGCCAGGGCAGTAGAAATACCCCACATGTGACCCCATTGTGGAAAGAAGACACCCCAAGGTAATCCGTGAGGGGCATGGCGAGTTCACAGAAAAAAAAATTTGGCACAAGTTAGCGGAAATTGATTTTTTTTTTTTTTTTACAGTCTCATATTTCACTAACTTGTGACAAAAAATAAAATTTTGCATGAACTCGCCATACCCCTCACGGAATACCTTGGGGTGTCTTCTCTCTAAAATGGGGTCACATGTGAGGTGTTTGTACTGCCCTGGCATTTGAGGGTCTCCATAATCATTACACGTATGGCCAGCATTAGGAGTTTCTGCGATTCTCCTTATATTGAGCAGACGGGTAATGAGATTTTTCCCGTTCAGCCTCTGCACTGAAAAGAAAAAAAAATGAACGGCACAGATTTCTTCATTCGCATCAATCAATGTGGATGAAAAATCTCTGCTTAAAAATGTGCAAAAAAACAAAACGGCACAGATTTCCTCATTCACATCGATCAATGTGGATGAATAAATCTCTGCCAAAAATGTGCAAAAAAAAAGTAGTAAGGCCCCATTCACACGTCCGCTAAAAATGTCCGCATCTATTCCGCAATTCTGCGGAATAGATGCTGGACCCATTCAGTGTGAATGGGGCTGGCGGTGATGCGGAGAGCACACTATGCGCTCGCCGCATCAGCATTTGCGGAGCTGCGGCCGCAAACTTCGGGTTTCGGCCCCCAAGCATCCGGCCGCAGCTCCGCAAAAGATAGAGCATGTCCTATTCTTGTCCGCAATTGCGGACAAGAAAAGGCATTTTCTATATAGTTCTGGCAATGTGCGGATCCGCAAAATGCGGAAATCACATTGCTGGTGTCCGTGTTTTGCGGATCCGTGGATCCATGGATCCGCAAAACACATACGGACGTCTGAATGAACCTTACAGTGGGGTAATTAGTGTCAGGGGGTGACAGGGGGTGACATGGGGTGATCGGGGTTAATCAGGGGTTAATCAGTGGGGGGGTGGGGTGGATGGGTGGGGGGTCTGTGTGGTGTTTGGTGCACTTATAAAAGTTTCTTTGGTGGTCCCAAGCAAATGGGACCACCAAAGGAACGATCAGCAAGCATATCAGACGCTGTTAACAAAACAGCGTCTGATATGCCATTTTTAACTTCTACAGCCTGCCAGCGCACGATCAGCGCTGGCAGGCTGTAGCTTACCTTGTCCCCGACGTGATCCTGTGAACGCGCGCACGTGCGCGCGCGCGTTCACAGGAAATCTCGCCTCTCGCGAGATGACGCGCGGGCGCGTCAAGGAGGAACAGACCGACCGCCCGCAGGACGCAATCCTGCGTGAGGCGGTCGGTAAGCGGTTAATGTCACTGTTTTCTTGCAATTGTTTTGCCATTGCTTCTATCCCCTTGTTCGATTATCGTATATAGTGAGTGTACATCCAGGGTACCTATCAACCAATCAGGTTGTATCCTCATATTCTCAACAATTTTTATTATTTGTGCAGTATCCTTAGTGTATGATGTCGTCCTCTTTACAATTGGTTGCAGTATTTTATCTATATATTGTGACAGATGGGATGTGATTGACCCAATCCCAGAAATGATTGGGCATCCTGGGGGATTCTGGGCATTTTTATGTAACTTGGGTATATGGTAAAATACCGGAATTCTTTTAGGGGTGTTTGTGATGTAACTAAATTCTTCCTTTGATAGAATACCCTTCTCTAGGCCCTTTGTACATATTTCTTTCAAACGGCCATTAAACTCTTCAGTAGGGTCTCTGAGCAATTTTTTATAAGTGGTTATATCTTGTAGTTGCTTCATACTCTCCGCTTCATATTGTTCTGTATTAAGTAAAACAATAGCTCCCCCTTTGTCTGCCGGGCGTATGGTTACGTTGTCTAAATTCTGTAACTCTTTAATGGCTTTTAATTCACCCCTTGTTAGGTTACCCCTAGATGTAGGTTTGATTTTCTTTATGTCACTCTCTATTTTTTTTTTAAACGCTGCTATCTCTTGGCTAACCTCGTTTCTTGGGTATTTCCTCGATTTTCCTCTGAGTTCCGTATGTACATATTTGCTCTCTATTCTATTATCGATATTTTTCATTATAGGGTTTTTAAAAAAATATTTTTTAAGACATACCTTCCGTATAAACTTTTCAACACCTATCAGGGTATCAAATTTATTTAATTTTTGTGTTGGGGCATATTTTAATCCCTTATTTAGCACTTTCCTCTGTGTATTGGTTAATGTAACATCACTTAAATTAACTATTTGATCTACCTCCTCGTGTTGTGGTGATTGTGAGGTCTCTTTGTGTCTTCTTCCCCTTCTTGTAGGTTTCTTTCTTTGTGACTGTGATTGTCGTATCTCTGTTCTCCGTAATGTTGATTCCTCAATCTCTGGGCCCAAGACCTGGAGTGCGAATCTTGTTGTGTTTGTGTCCTGTGATCTCTTTCCCGTGATCTGTGTCTGTACCTTAAATTGTACCTCTGTTGTGTTCGATCTGATTTCCTTGGGGACGGTGTCCTGTGTCTCACTCTGTGATGGGGGGGGGGGTCCTGTCTAAAAAATGATTCTCATCAAGTTGTTCAAATCTATTGTGTACTGGTATAGCATAATTTTGCTTGGAAGTTTGTTGTGTTCTGTTTCCCAAGTTCGTCCTTTCAGGTGATATCCGTGTGGCCTGGTTAGTGTTACTCTGTGATGAATTTCTTTCCCTTTCTTGTGATGGTGCTACTTGTTTGAGTGTACCTCCCAGGTGTACATTCTTATATTTTCTACCTTTTCTAATGATTATCTCCTTTTCTACCTTATCCAAACTTTTGCAGATTCTTTCTGCCCACATATGATACAGCCCATCCTTTTGTATTGTATCCAATTTGATCTTTATGTCTTCTATTTGTACCGTGACCTCACCCAAAATTTCAGACCTTCTTTTTATAATTAATCTCAACAGTTGTATCGATTGGTTGTGTAATAATTCCTCCCATTCTTTCTGAAAGCATTCATTATGTAGATCCTGTGCTGGATTTTTAATGAGGCATAACCCTTTAGGCACCCTGTCACATTCCAGATATTGTTTCAGAGACTGGATCTCCCATCTTTGTTTCAATTGTTTGATGAGTAATGACTCCAGATCTCTAAACAGTTCTGTGTCTGTTTTATCTGGTGTGTTTAATGTATAGTCATCAGTGTTAAAGTCAAACGTTTCCACCCTTTTCCGTTTCTCCTCTAAATGAGTCCAAATGTCCATATTTATGTTGGAGGGGCTCTACCCTAAAGGATTGGTGTATTGTATCAGCAGAATTGATTAACAAATTGGGTGGCTCACCCCAAATATAAATATGGATAGGGTGCACAGTCTATAAATGGGTTACACCATACCCATATGTATGTATTAGATCAATATAGCTTCAGAATGCTAGACCGGCACACCTCATTCAGACCAGAAAGGAGAAGACAATTATCATCCTCTCGAATTCAAATATATACAACACAGTCATGATTCCAAGGAGGGATTAGGATGATGGACTTTTGCTTCACGGTCGTCATACTGAGGTTTCCAATGCGGATAGTCTGACTGTGATGGACTATATGCCAATAACGGAGGATGATGATATGGGTGTGAATTACTGTGATTTTATATAGATTATACTGTTATTACTTGTACTTCATTATTGCCTCTTTATTTGATTTTTGATGTTTATATGGTCATTTTATCTGAATAAATAAGTATCAACAATAAGACCTCTTTCTGGTCTGAATGAGGTGTGCCGGTCTAGCATTCTGAAGCTATATTGATCTAATACATTAATATGGGTATGGTGTAACCCATTTATAGACTGTGCACCCTATCCATATTTATATTTGGGATGAGCCACCCAATTTGTTAATCAATTCTGCTGATACAATACACCAATCCTTTAGGGTAGAGCCCCTCCAACATAAATATGGACATTTGGACTCATTTAGAGGAGAAACGGAAAAGGGTGGAAACGTTTGACTTTAACACTGATGACTATACATTAAACACACCAGATAAAACAGACACAGAACTGTTTAGAGATCTGGAGTCATTACTCATCAAACAATTGAAACAAAGATGGGAGATCCAGTCTCTGAAACAATATCTGGAATGTGACAGGGTGCCTAAAGGGTTATGCCTCATTAAAAATTCAGCACAGGATCTACATAATGAATGCTTTCAGAAAGAATGGGAGGAATTATTACACAACCAATCGATACAACTGTTGAGATTAATTATAAAAAGAAGGTCTGAAATTTTGGGTGAGGTCACGGTACAAATAGAAGACATAAAGATCAAATTGGATACAATACAAAAGGATGGGCTGTATCATATGTGGGCAGAAAGAATCTGCAAAAGTTTGGATAAGGTAGAAAAGGAGATAATTACCAGAAAAGGTAGAAAATATAAGAATGTACACCTGGGAGGTACACTGAAACAAGTAGCACCATCACAAGAAAGGGAAAGAAATTCATCACAGAGTAACACTAACCAGGCCACACGGATATCACCTGAAAGGACGAACTCGGGAAACAGAACACAACAAACTTCCAAGCAAAATTATGCTATACCAGTACACAATAGATTTGAACAACTTGATGAGAATCATTTTTTAGACAGGACCCCCCCCCCCATCACAGAGTGAGACACAGGACACCGTCCCCAAGGAAATCAGATCGAACACAACAGAGATACAATTTAAGGTACAGACACAGATCACGGGAAAGGGATCACAGAACACAAACACAACAGGATCTGCACCCCAGGTCTTGGGCCCAGAGACCGAGGAATCAACATTACGGAGAACAGAGACACGACAGTCACAGTCACATAGGAAGAAACCCACAAGAAGGGGAAGAAGACACAAAGAGACCTCACAATCACCGCAACACGAGGAGGTAGATCAAATAGTTAATTTAAGTGATGTTACATTAACCAATACACAGAGGAAAGTGCTAAATAAGGGATTAAAATATGCCCCAACACAAAAATTAAATAAATTTGATACCCTGATAGGTGTTGAAAAGTTTATACGGAAGGTATGTCTCAAAAAATATTTTTTAAAAAACCCTATAATGAGAAATACGGATAATAAAATAGAAAGCGAATATGTACATACGGAACTTAGAGGAAAATCGAAGAAATACCCAAGGAATGAGGTTAGCCAAGAGATAGCAGCATTTAAAAAAAAATAGAGAGTGACATAAAGAAAATCAAACCTACATCTAGGGGTAACCTAACAAGGGGTGAATTAAAAGCCATTAAAGAGCTACAGAATTTAGATAATGTAACCATACGCCCGGCGGACAAAGGGGGAGCTATTGTTCTACTTAATACAGAACAGTATAAAGCGGAGAGTATGAAGCAACTACAGGACATAACCACCTATAAAAAATTGCTCAGAGACCCTACTGAAGAGTTTAATGGCCGTTTGAAAGAAATATGCACAAAGGGCCTAGAGAAGGGTATTCTATCAAAGGAAGAATTTGGTTACATCACAAACACCCCTAAAAGAATTCCGGTATTTTACCATATACCCAAGTTACATAAAAATGCCCAAATCCCCCAGGATGCCCAATCATTTCTGGGATTGGGTCAATCACATCCCATCTGTCACAATATATAGATAAAATACTGCAACCAATTGTAAAGAAGACGACATCATACACTAAGGACACTGCACAAATAATAAAAATTGTTGAGAATATGAGGATACAACCTGATTGGTTGATAGGTACCCTGGATGTACACTCACTATATACGATAATCGAACAAGGGGATAGAAGCAATGGCAAAACAATTGCAAGAAAACAGTGACATTAAAAGCGAACAGGTGGATTTCCTAAAAGAACTAGTGGACTATATCCTTACCCACAATTATTTCTATTATGACTCTGACTTCTATCTACAAACGCGGGGAACTGCCATGGGCACCAGATTCGCCCCAAGCTATGCCAACTTATTTATGGCAGATTGGGAATCGGAGGTCATCCGACCCAAACTTGGGGCGAGTCTGGTGCTCTGGCAGCGTTACATCGACGATATTATATTTATAAGGGCAGGGGGGGAGGAGACCCTCAATACCTTTTTAGAAGAAATTAATCACAACGATAGAAACCTACGTTTCACATCCAACATCAGCCAAGAAAAAGTGGAATTTTTAGACCTACAGGTCAGTGTAGAGGACCATACACTGATATGTAGGACTTTCCAAAAAGAGGTGAACAAAAATAGTTACATATACTATGACAGCTGCCACTTACCCAACTGGTTACTGAACATCCCTCTGGGCCAGTTCAAAAGAATTAAACGTAACTGTACCAGACAAGTTGATTTTGAAGTAGAGGCAGCAAAGATGAAATTACAGTTTTTAACAAAACAATATCCAGCCAAATTGGTTGAAGACGCCCTAGATAAGACAAGAAGTATGGATAGAGAAGAATTCTTTAAAAAGAAAATGAGAATGGAGGGTAAGGAAAGAGAGGAGGAAGGGATCCGGATGATCCTGCCATACAATGCCAAATATAAAACAGTTAAAAGAATTATACAGAAGCACTGGCATTTGATAAGACAAGACCATCGGTACATCCCTACCCACCACTCCATTAATCACGTTCACAAGGGCACCCAATTTAGGTTTAAAAATAGCCCCCACCATCAAGAACCACGAAAAAAACAATAGTAACCGACGAACACTGTTTGATATTAAAGGTTTCCACAGATGTGGTAAATGCTCAAACTGCAGGATTACTAATTTTCCCAAAAAAAACACAATAGTCAATTCAACAACGAGTACCTATAAACATGAGAAACTAATTTTTATCCTGCAACTCAACGAACGTTATATATCTTATAACCTGCCCCTGCAATAAACAATATGTAGGCCGCACTAAACGAACATTAAAAAAAAGGATTGCAGAACATATAGGCAATATAAAGAAAGGGTACGAAAAAACATACCCTATCCAACCATTTCACAACAACACACAATAAGGATCCCTCAGGCTTAACTTATGTGGCTTTAGAAAGAGTGAACAGACACTGGAGGGGGGGAGACCATATCTGCCGGATGTCACGCACTGAATCAAGAAGGATTTTTGATTTTGATTGCATTGTACCCAATGGATTAAACGCAGAGCTTGAAATATTTGGATTTTTGTGAGGTGTGGGTGTTCCCTGCTGACAGGGGTACCCAGAGTAGTTTTTATTCCTCTGGGTCCTCTCTTAGCGGGGAATACACACACCATGTACGTACACAATGTATCAGTGGGAACAACCAGATTGTTTCTGTGATATCAACATGCAGAAAGTGGAAATCCAATTAATGAGGGATCTATGTAAATAGCATGTTGACATATGAAACATCTAGTACCCACAATGGGGTGAAGCAAAGATTGGGGAATAGGCGGCATGTTGCTTTCACATGCACGTATACCCATCTCATGACAGACCTCTCACTTTTTATATATTTTTTATATTGTTTTTATATATTTTATATACGTTTATATTTTTTATTTATTATATTTTATACATTCATTATTCATGATTTTGATATTTATTATTGATGTCTTTGATGATCAATTTTTATTTTACTATTGATTCCAAGATATTCATTAATATATATGATATAATACTACATCTCTATATCTAAACTTAATTTTTATGCCAACAAAATTTTTTGTCTTTTCCATCAAGTTTTAATAAGATTTATGAATATAAGTGATGTAATATCATCCAGATCTAATTTTCATGCCCAAAAAGATGTTCAAACAGGACTGGTATTAATATAAAATACGTATGAAACGAACTACTATGAATATAGACTGCTATTGATTGTACTAAATAAATAAAAAACCAAATGAATCCAGTCCCGGTTTTTCAATTTGCCCAGCATATACAGGTCACTATAAAAAACAGGAAGGAAGGCGGTGGCGTCCTATACCCCTGAGGAAGGGACAAGCCGTCCCGAAACGCGTTTGGTGTGCCAGGACCCCCGCAGGATACAGGAGCGCTCCTCATCATATAGCCCCACCACAGAACCCGACCGCATACTTGGGACGAACGGATACAGTGGAGGCTACGCGGCGTCTGCTGCAGCAACGCCAGAGGTAAAAGACACGCCGTACGAATCAGCCACGTGGGACGCCACTGGTGAGTACGGTGTTGTCAGCCCGGGATACCGCTCACATAGCGGCCCCATATATAACATATATGCGGTGGTGAGAGGCTAGAACATATTATTAAGTAACAAAGGGACATTGCACTCAAGTTTTGAGACCTTTTAAATCCCGGAGTAAAAATACAGAGAGAGCCATAAAATTGAATACATTATAAATGTGCCTTTCTAATTAATGTGGACAAACAGTTAAATAAGGAGAAGACAATTATCATCCTCTCGAATTCAAATATATACAACACAGTCATGATTCCAAGGAGGGATTAGGATGATGGACTTTTGCTTCACGGTCGTCATACTGAGGTTTCCAATGCGGATAGTCTGACTGTGATGGACTATATGCCAATAACGGAGGATGATGATATGGGTGTGAATTACTGTGATTTTATATAGATTATACTGTTATTACTTGTACTTCATTATTGCCTCTTTATTTGATTTTTGATGTTTATATGGTCATTTTATCTGAATAAATAAGTATCAACAATAAGACCTCTTTCTGGTCTGAATGAGGTGTGCCGGTCTAGCATTCTGAAGCTATATTGATCTAAAAATTATGGACACCTGATATAGGGTGTTGATGTAATTAGACCACACCCCTTCTCATTACAGAGATGCACATGACCTAATATGCTTAATTGGTAGTAGGCTTTCGAGCCTATACAGCTTGGAGTAAGACAACATGCATAAAGAGGATGATGTGGTCAAAATACTCATTTGCCTAATAATTCTGCACTCCCTGTAGTTCAGGGCAGGCAGCACAGGTACAGGTCAGGCAATCCGGGTCAACAACAGGAGAGACAAGGCAAGCAGGCAAGGATCAAACAGATAGCAGAGTCCAGGAATACAAGTACGAGTCAGGAACACAAGCAGATATCAGGAACCTTAGCAGGACACAAGAAACTTGACACTGAGGCATCTGAGAAGGGGGCTGAGCCACTTATATATGTGCAGGAGGGCTAGGATTGGTAAGCGAGGTCATATGACCTAACCCATAAAGCACAGGAAGTCACGCATGCCGACCCTTAAGGAAATGCTGCAGGAAACAAGCAGCAAGCATGCTGTGGCCAGGGCTGAGAGGAAACTGTGGAATGGATCCCAGAACAACAGCACCCACACAGACAGAGCCCAGGACTGCAGCGGTGAATGGAAAGCACTGGCAGCAGATCACCGCTGAACACGGCGCCCGGGACTGCGGCGGTAAGCAGGAGAACAGCCGTGCTCAGCAGTCGCTGTTACAAAGTGGGGAAAAAATAATGGGGGAAAAATGCCCCTGCGTCTTGTGGGGCGAATGCTGACATTTTACATAGTAGTCTGCAATGCTCCAGCATCGCAGACTGCGATGTATGAGCGGGGAGGGACTGGGAGGAGGAGCTGGGGGCCGGCAATTACGGCGGGGCCGATGCGTTCACTGTACTCCGGCCCCGCCGCTCCAGTGCTGCCTTATGCAAATATAAAATGTCTCATTAAATTAAAGGTGATTAAACGATTAAACATAACCCGTAATATTACCGAACACAGTAACAACTTCTGTACACCGCATACTTTCTGAACGAAGCTGGCGGCACAGGCACGTGACGTCAGGGAGTCATGCTGCCGCCCGGCCTGTCTGCGTTGTACAGAAGCTGTTTAATCGTTTAATCACCTTTAATTTAATGAGACATTTTATATTTGCATAAGGCAGCACTGGAGCGGCGGGGGGGATCTATGGATGACACTTTTATGTGGGACATCTGTGGATGGCACTGTTAAGGGGTGGGGGGTCTGTGGATGGCACTGTTATGGGGTGGGGGGAGGGGGTCTGTGGATGGCAGTGTTATAGGGTGGGGGATCTGTGGATGACACATATATAACAGTGCCATAACAGTGCCATCCACAGATCCCCCATAACAGTGCCATCTACAGATCCCCCATAACAGTGTGTCATCCCCAGATCCCCCATAAAAGTGTGTCATCCCCAGAGCCCCCATAACAGTGTGTCATCCACAGATCCCCCCATAACAGTGCGTCATCCCCAGATCCCCCATAACTGTGCCATCCCCAGATCCCCCATAACAGTGTGTCATCCCCAGATCCCCCATAAAAGTGTGTCATCCCCAGATCCCCCATAACAGTGTGTCATCCACAGATCCCCCCATAACAGTGCGTCATCCACAAAACGCCAGATCCCCCATAACAGTGCCATCCCCAGATCCCCCATAACAGTGACATCCCCAGATCCCCCATAATAGTGCCATCCACAGATCCCCAGTAATAATGTCATGCACAGACCACCATTAGTTCCAAACCCACCAAAGGCACACCTTTCGGTTAAAAATTTTTTTCTTATTTTCCTCCCCCAAAACCTAGGTGCATCTTATGGGCCGATGCGTCTTATAGGGCGAAAAATACGGTAATCTCAGAGAAGTAGAGCAGAGAGGAGGATACGAGAGCTCTATAACTCAGTCTTCTGAAGTAGCTTGTCCTGCTGTGTAATTTGGATAAGCTGTGTGTGTACTAATAGGACAGTGGTCATTTTATTTTCCCTAATGATTGCTCCCTAGTGGAAGTAAGCCATAATAACTAATGAAAGGTATTTGAGAATATATTTATCGTAAAGTAATATTTAAGTATTTTCAATAATTTTATTTAAAGAATTTCACTACAATTTAGGAGAGACTTCAAATGGCCTCCAAGTCTGTCAGCGTGGTTCTAACAGAGTCCTTTACAATACGGAGCAAAAGAAAGACACAGATACAATTGGGGTCATTTATCAAACTGATGTAAAGTAGAACAGGCTTAGTTGCCCATGGCAACCAATCAGATTCCACAGTTAATTTATTAAAGGAGTTGTGAAAAATGAAAGGTGGAATCTGACTGGTTGCTATAGGCAACTAAGCCAGTTCCACTTTACACCAGTTTGATAAATCTCCCCCAAAGTATCTTTCTCTGGGGAACAATGCCCTGCATAATCATTTATTAGGTGGGATTAGATTCATCAAATCAGTGGGCACAGGAAACATTATACATATATGTCCATACTGAAGTTCTCCTGGCCCCAATACTATACCAGTATGAACTGGTTTTGTCCAGTTTGCACTATCCTATGGACATTACTTATGAATAGGGATGAGCGAATAGACTTAAGATGCGACCACTTGGAACCGACCCCGGGTTCGGTACCAAGGTGTTTTACAGTAAAAAGGAATTCACAAACTTATCACACGAAATGTCGCGAGACTTCGCGAAGTAATAACTTCGACTCATCGGAGCCAATACATTCTAATACTGTAAGGAGTGGGAGCTCCATACAGTATTATAGCAAAGTTTTTTGCGAATCAACTTTGGATGAAGCATCCAAAGTCGATTTACTAATCCCTACTTATGAAGACGAAGGGGGATGTGTGAGATGTATTGTAAATGCAGAACTCATCTTTATCATGAGTGACATTGTCACATACAGTGGGCATATACAAAGGTGACGTGAACATTGTACATGTTTATGTTTTTGTCATGTTTTTCATTTTTTTCCACTGATATCTATCAATAACTGTTCTCTATTCATATTTGGACACATTAGACTGTATGGTCTGGATAGAAACACCTGTCTCTATCTCTACCAGGGATGATATTCTGGGAGCTTTGCAGACAAAGAACTCTGGAAAACTATGATGTTTTCTATGATCTTTGTTTCCTGTTATATTTACTTACTGAAATTGTACAATATTATGTTTTATTACATCTCCTATATACTTTGTTTCCGGTCTTGCTATTGTCTTAATAAAGCTAAAGGGGTTCTCTGGGATTTTTATATTGATGACCTATCCTCAGGATAGGTCATTAAAGGGGTTATCCGAGATATATTAAGTTAATCCAAACTTCTTTATCGATATATATAAAACATTTTTGTAATTGACTTACTTTAAAAATAATGCACCGTTCACAGTCTGCAGAATGTGGTCATTTGTCCACTGACGTCACCCTCCTTTCTCCGTTGGTGACGTCTTGTGTACAGGCTGCTCCCTGCTTGATGGAGTGGCCCCGCCTGTAAACGAGACATCACAGGATTTTGTGCCCGCCCCTTCTGCCTCTCTGTCTTCATTCAGCACGGCTCTGGTCTCAGAGTCGCGCTAATAGAGCAGAGACCAAGAAGGGGCGGGCTTCCAAAGCCTGAACGCTGTGGAATCTGTCAGCACGGCTCTGGTAAGGGCCGTGCTGAATGAAGACGGAGAGTCAGAAGGGGCGGGCACAAAATCCTCAAGCAGGGTGACGTCAGTGGACAAATGACCACATTCTGCAGACTGTAAAAGGTGCATTATTTTTAAAGTAAGTCAATTACAAAAATGTTTTATATATATCGATAAAGAAGTTTGGATTAACTTAATATATCTCGGATAACCCCTTTAATATCAGATCGGTGGGGGTCAGATACCTGGCACCCCTGCCAATCAGCTGTATGAGGAGACGGCGCGTGCAGTGCGCATGTGCCATTTCTCGTCTCTCTTCCTGTTCACTGCTGCTGTCTATGGCATAGCCATCTCCTCATTCAGCTGATCGGTGGAGGTGCCAGATGTCGGAGGATTCTGAGGAGAGGTCATCAATAGTAAAAGCCCGTACAACCCCCTTTAAATTAGTATTAAAAAAATAAGATCATTTTGTTTCTTTTCCAGGTGAAGATGGCATGAGAGTATATCAAAAGCATCTCCATTTATTTCCCTATCATGAATTAAAAGATAACACCACACTAAATAATTCAATGACTCCTAATGTACCGTCAGTCCTTCACAGCGGAGATCTATCCACCGATACCGCTGGTCACAAGAAGCCTTCAACGAATCTATCACTGATTGGCAAAACAAGAACTAAACAGAAGTGTGGAAAAATATTTCCTTTAGAAAAAGATTTTAACAAGAAATCTAATATTTTTTTATATAAGAAAAATTGCAGAGACAAAGGGTCACTTTCATGCTCAGAATGTGGAAAATCTTTTACCATGAAATGCGTTCTAGTTGCACATCAGAGAATTCACACAGGGGAGAAGCCATTTTTATGCCCAGAATGTGGGAAATGTTTTAGTCAGAAATTAGGTCTTGTTAAACATCAGAGAACTCACATAGGGGTGAAGCCATTTATGTGTCCTAAATGTGGTAAGATTTTTAGGACTAAATCATTGCTTATACAACATATAAGAACCCACCCAGGGGAGAAGCCATTTTCTTGTTCAGAATGTGGGAAATGTTTTTGTCAGAAATCACATCTTGTGAAACATTTAAGAATCCACACAGGAGAAAGGCCATTTTCATGTCTTGATTGTGGGAAGTGTTTTACTCAGAAAAAGGGTTTTGTTAGACACCAGAGAACTCACACAGGGGAGAAGCCATTTTCATGTCTTGAATGTGGGAAGTATTTTAGTCAGAAAGTAGGTCTTGTTAAACATCAGAGAACTCACAAAGGGGAGAAGCCATTTTCATGCCGTGATTGTGGAAAGTGTTTTAGTCAGAAAGTAGGTCTTGTTAAACATCAGAGAACTCACACAGGGGAGAAACCATTTTCATGTCTTGAATGTGGGAAGTGTTTCAGTGTGAAATCACATCTTGTAACGCATCAGAGAACTCACACAGGGGAGAAGCCATTTTATGTCTTGAATGTGGAAAGTGTTTTAAACAGAAAGCAGGTCTTGTTAAACATCAGAGTATTCACACAGGGGAGAAGCCATTTATTTGCCTTGAATGTGGGAAGTGTTTCAGTGTGAAATCAGTGCTTAAAATACATCTCAGAGTTCATACAGGGGAGAAGCCATTTTCATGCTCAGAATGTGGGAAAAGTTTTAGTCTGAAATATAATCTTGTTAAACATGCGAAAACTCATATAGTGGAGAAGTTGTTTAGGTGTCCTGAATGTGGGGAATGTTTTGGTGGGAAATCAACACTTAAAGCACATATAAAAAGTCACAATGGAGAAAAGACATTTTCATGTTCAGAATGTGAGAAATCTTTTAGTCAGAAATCAAGTCTTGTTAAACATGAGAGAACTCACTCAGAGGAGAAGCCATTATAAAGTTAGAGGTTCATTGTGAAAACTTCTGCCTTATTATCCCTGTTGATATATGAGAAAGAGGGTGTCTGGTTTCCCATATATTGATGGTTCCAGGACAAGTCATCAATATCAGATCTATAAGAGTCTGATTCCAAGCAACCCCAACAATCAGCTTTTTTTTAGAGATTGCAGCACTTGTTCAAATGCTGTTGTTTCTTCACTGTTTACGTACATGCCATCAGCACTGCGGGAGCCATAGTTAGAGCTTTTCTGTTCCACTCACTTGAATGGAATGGAGAAGTTGCAGTTACAGTGAACGACAGCTGTAGTGCTGACAGTGTGCTTGTAAATGAAAGAACTGTAGTGCTCATATGAACATTGTGGTCTGTTCAAAAAGCTGATTGCCATGGATTCCCTGGGTTAGACCCCTGCTGAAGTCATTTTGATAGTATGCTAGACATCTACTTTCAGAAAATATATGGTTATTCACAATGTTGAATGGAGTTTCCCTCTGTAATGATCATCCTGTTTTATTCATATGCCATAATAATATATTAGGAAAGATCTTTCCATGTTGTTTCATTATATTTCTAGTTTTTATATATGATTTATGTGTTGTGGTCAGGTTTCTTACCTGAAAATATAAAAAATAGATGTCTTTATAACAATCATTGTGGAGTCAAAACTAGCTTTGGGTGGAACCAGAGTCATTACAATAGCCCTAACTCCGGGTGAAATGTATGGAAAACATAAAAAGTTCACGCTACAGTAATGTAATATTATGAAATTAGGGCAAATAAGTAGAAACAGCAATGGTGATTTCCTTTTCTCAATTTATTGAAGCAAAAGCCAATAACAATGGTGGGTATACCCCCATAAAAAAATGTCAATGTCTCAATAACTTGTCATGTGGCCTTGAGCATCAATTACAGCTTGACAATGACATCTCATGCAGTTTACAAGTCGATTTATTGTCTGCTGAGGCATGGCATCCCACTCTTCTTGAAGGGCGGCCCTCGTTTCATTAAGGTTCTGGGGTACAGAGTTACAAGCCTTTAAGCTGGGTTCAGACTTGCGCGTTTTACAGCGCGTTCAAATGCACTGTAAAACGCTCAACACATGAAAACCAATGCTTCCCTATGGCCCTGGTTCTCACTTGAGCGTTTTACAGCGCGTTTGAACGCGATGAAAAACGCCCTACGCTCAAAAAAGTTCTTGAGCTTCTTTGGGGCGTTTTGTCGCGCGTATTGTGATTGACGCCACAGTAGTCAATCACACGAACGCGCGTACGACGCGTGTTTCCTATTTGCAAAAACGCGCTGTAATACGCGCGACAGAAACGCGCGTTTTACGCGCGTATCAAATACGCGCAAGTCTGAACCCAGCCTTACACTGCTGATCCCATAGGTTTTCAATGGTATTCAGGTCTGTAGAAAGTGCAGGCCACTCCATTTAAGGTACTCCAGTCTCCAGCAGCTGTTACCTAATGATGTGACCTTGATGAGCTGGCGCATTGTCATCCAGGAAGATGACATTAGGCCTATGTTGTTCATGCAGAGGCACAATGACTGGATTAATGATGTTATTCAAGTAGTATAGGTTTGTCACTGTACTATTCACAAAGTGTAGGGCAGTTCTGTATTGACTAGACACATGACACCTCCCCACACTGTAACACAACCATCTCCAAAGGCTCATCTGGTGACAACAGTGGCTGATGCATAGAGCTTTCATTGACGTCTCCAACATCAGAAGAGGCCATTATTTCTGCTCAGCGTAAATCGACTTTCATCAGTGAACAGCACTGAGGTCCACTGGTCCCTCATCCAATGTAGATTCTCCCAGGCCCATGCAAGATGATGAAGGCTGTGGTCAGGTAACCTTCAGATCATCTAGCACGCAGACCACGCTGATGTAAACTGTTTTGAATGGCCTGACATGACAGTTGGGTGCCACTCAACTCCCTTAACTGTGTCTGGAATTGTGTGGCATTCATCAACCAGTTCCACAGGGCATTGTTTACAATGAAGCAATCATCAGTATGGGATGTGGCTGGTGTTGATCGAGCACCAAAGTGCTTGGGTGCTCTACCATAACCCGAGTATAATGGAAGTCAATGTGAGAACCCGAGCATTAAACCAGGCACCCCCTGCTCTGGAGAGGGGAGGGTGCCTGGTTCATAGGAAAAGGTCAGAACTTGATGGAAACACCAGTGAAATGGTTCAGGAACAGCATGGGGAGGATGTCTGCATGCATCTTGGACTCCCAAGTTGCTGCTGGGAACGAAGATAAAATCGATTTTAGAGGAAAAATTGTTAGGAAACATTCTTTACTGTATATTTACTTGTATGTAAAGTGCAAGTGCTGCCAAAAAATAAAAGCAAGAGGCACTCTGAAACAGCCTGTATATCACATAAAGGAGGGCCTCATTGTCAGAATATCTTTTATATGAAGAAGAAAGTCTTCATACAAGAGATGGAATCAATAAAAAAATAACAGTTCTAGGATCCTGTAGGCGGACATAAACGCCTCTTCTTTTATTTGAGTATCTAAATTTGTTATGTGCAAGCAGTGAAACAAAGGGGACAATTATTTATGTAAAAACATATGTAATAAAATATTTACAAATGAGTATAAATCCAATACAAATACCGACATAAGATAAATGATAACCTATAATGTATTACCAAAAAACTACCACTAGAGGGTGATATAACCCAACACCACCACTTCACCAACACCGGACAACTTAAAGTTACTTTTAACAACCTGTGTAGTGAGAGCATGGAGAGTGAAGCTGCTACAGCTGTGCTGATGAATTCATAGGGAAAGCATTAGCTAGGCCAGTGTTCTGTGTCCACAGACTCATCCCCTGTAAGGACAGCGTCACAGAACCCCAAAAAGCCCTTTTTAGGGCTGCTACTTTAGTCTGCTTTTTTTTTCTCCATATATATATTGCAGTTGCCTTGCCTACCCGTGTGTGAGGAGCTGCAGGCCCACAGACTGTAGTGTGCCCACTACCAGTGCCAACCACTCATACCGTGTGGCACAGGACTTTGCATTAAAAAAAGGCATTTAATTTTTGCACTTTAATCTAATTTCAGTTGCCTGCTGCGTGTGTCAGGCCGACTACCGGCTGTAGTGTGCCACTGCCGTATGCCCTCTCTGCGTGTGGCACAGGACTTTGCATTAAAAAAAGGCATTTAATTTTTGCACTTTAATCTAATTTCAGTTGCCTGTCTGCTGCCAATGTGTGTCAGGCCCACTTCCACTGACTGTAGTGTGCCCACTGCCTGTGCCCACCACTCATACCGTGTGGCACAGTAGCTTGCCGATAAATAAGGCATTTAATTTTTACCCTTTAATCTAAGATTAGTTGCCTGCTAGTGTGTGTCAGGCCGACTTCCACTGACTGTAGTGTGCCCACTGCCAGTGCCCACCACTCATACCGTGTGGCACAGGACTTTGCATTAAAAAAAGGCATTTAATTTTTACACTTTAATCTAATTTCAGTTGCCTGTCTGCTGCCAATGTGTGTCAGGCCCACTTCCACTGACTGTAGTGTGCCCACTGCCTGTGCCCACCACTCATACCGTGTGGCACAGTAGCTTGCCGATAAATAAGGCATTTAATTTTTACCCTTTAATCTAAAGTTAGTTGCCTTCCAGTGTGTGTCAGGCTGACTTCCACTGACTGTAGTATGCCCACTGCCAGTGCCCACCACTCATACCGGGTGGCACAGTAGCTTTCCGATAAATAAGGCATTTCATTTTTACCCTTTAATCTAAGGTTAGTTGCCTGCCAGTGTGTGTCAGGCTGACTTCCACTGACTGTAGTATGCCCACTGCCAGTGCCCACCACTCATACCGTGTGGCACAGGACTTTGCATTAAAAAAAGGCATTTCATTTTTACACTTTAATCTAATTTCAGTTGCCTGCCTGCTGCCAGTGTGTGTCAGGCCGACTTCCACTGACTGTAGTATGCCCACTGCCAGTGCCCACCACTCATACCGTGTGGCACAGGACTTTGCATTAGAGTTGAGCGAACACCTGGATGTTCGGGTTCGACGAGTTCGGCCGAACTTTCGAAAAATGTTCGGGTTCGGGATCCGAACTCGACCCGAACTTCATCCCGAACCCGAACCCCATAGAAGTCAATGGGGACTTGAACTTTTGGGCACTAAAAAGGCTGTAAAACACACCCGGAAAGGGCTAGAGGGCTGCAAAAGGCAGCAAAATGTAGTTAAATCCCCTGCAAACAAATGTAGATAGGGAAATGATGAGTTAACATAAAATAAATAAAAATTAAACAATATTAATTGGAGTGAGGTCCCATAGCACAGAATCAGGCTTCAAGTCACCCACCAATGGAGAAGGTCACTTACTATTATTTTGACCACAGCACCCAGACAAAGGAGAGAGGTCCCACAGCAGAGAACCAGGCATCATATCACCCACCACAGGAGAAGGCCACCATTTAGTTACTTTGACCCCTACACCCAGACGGAGGAGAGAGGTTACACAGCAGAGAATCAGGCATTTAGATCACCCACCACAGGAGTAGGCCCCCATTGAATCAGACCCTGGCAACCATGTCAGATGGCACAACCATCAGCTTTATATCAATCAGCACAGGAGAAGGCGACTTTGAAAGACTTTGACCCCTACACCCAGATGGAGGAGAGGGTTTCACAGCAGAGAATCAGGCATCATATCAACCACCACAGGAGAAGCCACCATTTAGTTACTTTGACCCCTGCACCCAGGAAGAGGAGAGAGGCACCACAGCACATATTCTGGCATCATATCAGCCACCACAGGAGAAGCCACCATTGAGTTACTTTGACCCCTGCACCCAGGAAGAGGAGAGAGGCCCCACAGCACATATTCTGGCATCATATCAGCCACCACAGGAGAAGCCACCATTGAGTTACTTTGACCCCTGCACCCAGGAAGAGGAGAGAGGCCCCACAGCACATATTCTGGCATCATATCAGCCACCACAGGAGAAGCCACCATTGAGTTACTTTGACCCCTGCACCCAGGAAGAGGAGAGAGGCACCACAGCACATATTCAGGCATCATATCACACACCACAGGAGAAGGCCTCTTTCAGTGATTTAGGCCTTTGGACCCAGACAGAGGAGAGAGGCCCCACAGCACATATTCTGGCATCATATCAGCCACCACAGGAGAAGCCACCATTGAGTTACTTTGACCCCTGCACCCAGGAAGAGGAGAGAGGCCCCACAGCACATATTCTGGCATCATATCACACACCACAGGAGAAGGCCTCTTTCAGTGATTTAGGCCTTTGGACCCAGACAGAGGAGAGAGGCACCACAGCACATATTCTGGCATCATATCAGCCACCACAGGAGAAGCCACCATTGAGTTACTTTGACCCCTGCACCCAGGAAGGAGAGAGGCCCCACAGCACATATTCTGGCATCATATCACCCACCACAGGAGTAGGCCACCATTTAGTTACTTTGACCCCTACACCCAGACGGAGGAGAGAGGTTACACAGCAGAGAATCAGGCATTTAGATCACCCACCACAGGAGTAGGCCACCATTGAATCAGACCCCGGCAACCATGTCAGATGGCACAAGCATAAGCTTTATATCAATCAGCACAGGAGAAGGCGACTTTGAAAGACTTTGACCCCTACACCCAGACGGAGGAGAGAGGTTTCACAGCAGAGAATCAGGCATTTAGATCACCCACCACAGGAGTAGGCCCCAATTTAATGGGACCCCGGCAGCCATGTCAGATGGCACAACCATCAGCTTCATATCAATCAGCACAGGAGAGGCGACTTTGAAAGACTTTGACCCCTACACCCAGACGGAGGAGAGAGGTTTCACAGCAGAGAATCAGGCATTTAGATCACCCACCACAGGAGTAGGCCCCATTTAATCAGACCCTGGCAACCATGTCAGATGGCACAACCATCAGCTTCATATCAATCAGCACAGGAGAAGGCGACTTTGAAAGACTTTGACCCTACACCCAGACGGAGGAGAGAGGTTTCACAGCAGAGAATCAGGCATTCATATCACCCACCACAGGAGTAGGCCACCATGATTTAATGGGACCCGGCAACCATGTCAGATGGCACAAGCATCAGCTTCATATCCAATCAGCACAGGAGGCGACTTCTGAAGACATTATGACCCCTACACCCAGACGGAGGAGAGGTTTCACAGCAGTGAATCAGGCATTTAGATCACCTGCACCACAGGAAGTAGGCCCCATTGAATCAGACCCTGGCATCATGTCAGATGGCATAATCATCAGCTTTATATCAACCAGCACAGGAGAAGCCGACTATTGAGAGACTTTGACCCCTGCACCCAGGATGGAGGAGAGAGGTTTCACAGCAGAGAATCAGGCATCATATCAGCCACCACAGGAGAAGCCACCATTGAGTTACTTTGACCCCTGCACCCAGGAAGAGGAGAGAGGCACCACAGCACATATTCTGGCATCATATCACACACCACAGGAGAAGGCCTCTTTCAGTGATTTAGGCCTTTGGACCCAGACAGAGGAGAGAGGTCAGAGATTAGCTTCATATCCCCAGCACAGCAGAAGACCGCTTTATTTGACTTAGGCCTCAGCACCCAGACAGAAGACAGAGGTAGCATGGCAGAGGTTATGGCTTCATGTCACCCGTTAGTTTAACTGGCCACTTTCATCTGGTTAGGCCCGGCGCCCAGACAGAGAAGAGTTTCATTCAACTGTGGGTTTCATAAATTTGTATCAAATAAAGAAGTGGCCCGTAGCACAACAAGACATGTTTTAGGCAGTTAATAAGGACTACTCTGCACAAGGGAGGGACAGGTCCTGTGGGATCCATGCCTGGTTCATCTTTATGAAGGTCAGCTTGTCACGTTGGCTGTGGACAGGCGGCTGCGCTTGTCAGTAATGGCGCCCCCTGCCGTGCTGAATACGCGTTCAGATAAACGCTGGCCGCCGGGCAGGAAGCACCTCCAAGGCATAACATGCTAACTCTGGCCACGTGGACAATTTCGAAACCCAGTAGTTGAATGGGGCCGAACCATCCGTCAGGATGTGGAGGAGTGTGCAGACATACTGTTCAACCATGTTAGTGAAATGCTGCCTCCTGCTAACACGTTCCGTATCAGGTGTCGGTGCAGATAGCTGTGGCGTGGAGACAAAACTTTCCACATTTCTGCCATGCTAACCCTGCCCTCAGATGAGCTGGCCGTGACACAGCTGCGTTGGCGACCTCTTGCCACTCCTCTGCCTTCACCTTCCACCTGTTCCCCTGTGACATGTGGGAATGCTCTCAAGAGCGCCTCTATCAGCGTGCGCTTGTACTCGCGCATCTTACGGTCGCGCTCAGTTCAGGAATTAAAGTGGGCACATTGTCTTTATACGGGGATCCAGCAGGGTGGCCACCCAGTAGTCTGCACACGTTAAAACGTGGGCAACTCTGCTGTCGTTACGCAGGCATTGGAGCATATATTCGCTCATGTGGGCCAGGCTACCCATGGGTAAGGACAAGCTGTCCTCTGTGGGAGGCGTATCGTCATCGTCCACCGTATCCCCCAGCCACGCACCAGTGATGGGCCTGGGCTGCCACCCCGCTGTGAACTTGCGTCATCCTCGTCCCCTCCACCTCCTCCTCCTCATCCTCCTCGTCCTCCAGTACAGTGCCTTGGCTGGCGACTTGTGAACCTGTCCTCTGCTGCTTAAACAAACCTCCCTCTGAGCCAATTCGAACAGACTGGCCCGAAAGTGTTAGAAGCAGAGCCCTCATCCTCCTCCTCCTCCTCCACCTGGGCCACCTCCTCTAACATCATTGCCCTAAGTGTTTTCTCAAGGAGACATAGAAGTGGTATTGTAACGCTGATAACAGTGTCATCGCCACTGGCCATGTTGGTGGAGTACTCGAAACAGCGCAGCAGGGCACACAGGTCTCGCATGGAGGCCCAATCATTGGTGGTGAAGTGGTGCTGTTCGGCAGTACGACTGGCGCGAGCGTGCTGCAGCTGAAACTCCACTATGGCCTGCTGCTGCTCGCACAGTCTCTCCAGCATGTGCAAGGTGGAGTTCCACCGGGTGGGCACGTCGCATATGAGGCGGTGGCGGGAAGGCCGAAGTTCCGCTGTAGCGCAGACAGGCGAGCAGCGGCAGGATGTGAGCGGCGGAGCGCGCACAGACGGCCCGCACTTTATGCAGCAGCTCTGACATGTTGGGGTAGTGGTGAATGAACCTCTGCACCACCAAGTTCAGCACATGCGCCAGGCAAGGGATGTGCGTCAAACCGGCTAGTCCCAGAGCTGCCACGAGATTTCGCCCATTATCGCATACCACCAGGCCTGGCTTGAGGCCCACCGGCAGAAACCACTCGTCGGTCTGTTGTTCAATACCCCGCCACAACTCCTTTGCGGTGTGGGGCCTGTCCCCCAAACATATGAGTTTCAGAATGGCCTGCTGACGTTTACCCGGGCTGTGCTGAAGTTGGTGGTGAAGGTGTGTGGCTGACCGGATGAGCTGGTGGAAGCAGTGGAGGAGGAAGCCGAGTAGGAGGAGGAGGCTACAGGAGGCAGAGAATGATGCCCTGCGATCCTAGGGGCGGAAGGGCGTGCGCCAAGGAACTGTCCGCCGGGGCCCAGCCGCCACTACATTCATCCAGTGTGCAGTTAGTGAGATATAGCGTCCCTGGCCGTGCTTACTGGTCACGTATCTGTGGTTAGGTGGACCTTGCCACAAATGGCGTTGCGCAGTGCACACTTGATTTTATCGGACACTTGCATGTGCAGGAAGGCACGGCTGTCTTGGAGAGTAGTGGCGGCTGGGAACCACATACTGCGGGACAGCCATGGCCATCAGCTGTTTGAAGCTGTCTGTGTCCACCAGCCGGAATGACAGCATTTCAAAGGCCAGCAGTTTAGAAATGCTGGCGTTCAGGCCAAGGGCTCGAGGGTGACTCGGGGAATTTGCGCTTCCTCTCTAAGGTTTGAGATATTGAGAGCTGAACGCTGCTGTGTGATATAGTGGAGGCGCTAGTTGACGGTGGCGGTGGTGGTGGTGTCGGTGGCACATCCTCTGTTTGCTGCTCGGCAGGTGGCAACATTCCTCTCGAGGCGGAAGCCGAGGCAGCAGCGGTAGAGGAGCAGGGGAGCCTCAGCGAGTGCCTGGTTTTTAAGGTGTGTACCCCACTGCAGTTCATGCTTTGCATGTAGATGCCTGGTCATGCAGGTTGTGCTGAGGTTCAGAACGTTAATGCCTCGCCTCAGGCTCTGATGGCAGAGCGTGCAAGTCACTCGGGTCTTGTCGGTAGGACATTGTTTAAAGAAGTGCCATGCCAGGGAACTCTTTGAAGCTGCCTTTGTGGGGCTGGGTCCCTGTTGGCGATGTCCAGTAGCAGGCGAACTCTGGGGGGCGGCTCGTCTGCTTTGGCCCCCTGCTCCCTCTTTGGCTTCGCTGTTGTCTCGGTCTCACCACTACCTCTTCCTCTGAACTGTGAAAGTCATCGCCACGACCTTCCAGTCCATGTGGGGTCTAAGACCTCATCGTCCTCTGCATCGTCTTCCACCCAGTCTCCCTCCCTGACCTCCTCCTGTTCAGTCTGCACACTGCAAAAGACGTGGCAGTGGGCACCTGTGTTTCGTCATCATCAGAGAGTCGGTGACTCTGCTGTGGTGGTATTCCCATGTCCTCTTCATCTGGAGACATAAGTGGTTGTGCGTCAGTGCATGGTATGTCTTCCTCCACTGGGGAAGGGCTAGGTGGACGCCCTGGGAAACCCTGGAAGCAGAGTCTTCAAACAGAAGAAGAGACTGCTGCATAACTTGTGGCTCAGACCGTTTCCCTGATATGCTTGGGGTGATGTGACAGACTGATGGGCTTGGTTTTCAGGTGCCACCTGTGCGCTTTCCGCAGAAGACTGGGTGGAAGACCATGTGGTGAACGTGCTGGAAGCACTGTCGGCCACCCAATCGATTAATGCCTGTACCTGCTCAGGCCTTACCATCCTAAGAGCGGCATTGGGCCCCACGAGATATTGCGGTACATTCTGCCGGCTAGTTGAGGGAGTTCGTTCCCTACTGTGTGCGCCTGGGGCCGAGCGGCCACGTCCTCTACCAGCAACAGAGGCTCCACGGACACCACCACGACCGCGTCCTCGTCCCTTAATAGTATTTTTCTTCATTGTTGCGATTCAACTCGCACCACAATGAAATATATTATTTTATAAGCAAAATCCCTCACTGGAATACTTTCAGTCTTTTGACTGTATGGATTACAGATGGAATGACTGTTATATGTGAGTACCGCTTTCTTTGACAGATTCTAGTATGGGTACATATATGTTTTCCCAACCCCAGCACATTAATTTGCTAATTCCAGATGTATGAAACGCAGGCCTAACTGTATCTAGTATATTGAACGCCAGATAAACTAACTTGGCCTTTTTAAATAAAAAAATTCCCTCACTGGAATACTTTCAGTCTTTTGACTGTATGGATTACAGATGGAATGACTGTTATATGTGAGTACCGCTTTCTTTGACAGATTCTAGTATGGGTACATATATGTTTTCCCAACCCCAGCACATTAATTTGCTAATTCCAGATGTATGAAACGCAGGCCTAACTGTATCTAGTATATTGAACGCCAGATAAACTAACTTGGCCTTTTTAAATAAAAAAATTCCCTCACTGGAATACTTTCAGTCTTTTGACTGTATGGATTACAGATGGAATGACTGTTATATGTGAGTACCGCTTTCTTTGACAGATTCTAGTATGGGTACATATATGTTTTCCCAACCCCAGCACATTAATTTGCTAATTCCAGATGTATGAAACGCAGGCCTAACTGTATCTAGTATATTGAACGCCAGATAAACTAACTTGGCCTTTTTAAATAAAAAAATTCCTCACTGGAATACTTTCAGTCTTTTGACTGTATGGATTACAGGTGGACTGGTATTAGTAGGGGTGACACAAGCACACCCAAGTCCCTGATGTAGGATTTCTATGGCACAGACCACTATTACAAGTGATTAATGGACGTTGGGAGAGATTGTGCTGCAGCACTAGTCCCAAGATGGCCGCCGCCTATCAGCCCAGTAACATGTGCCACAAAATGGTCTGCACAACCTTTAAAAAAATAGCCTTGGACTGTGCTGCTAAATCGCTATTGGTCTGAATCCCAGGTGTAGATGTCTGACTTGTTTGGAGCTTTGAATGCACACTGTGGCAGCTTCTGCTGCAGCACTACAAGTCGCAAAATGGCGGTCAGCGGTCAGCCCAGGTACATGTGGATGGAAAATCACTCTGGCCACTCTAAAAATAGCCAATCCCTATCAAAAAGCAGCTCAGCTGCAGTTGTTCAGATGAATCACAGGTGGAGGAGAGAAATTTGCTTCCAGTTATTCAATTATCCCTGCCTATTCTCGCCCTAGCATCAGCTGCGTCTATCCCTGTTCTATTCACATCGGGAGTGAGCACGTCCCGACGTGCGCACAAGCTTATAAAGAGGCTGAGTCACATGCTGCACTCGGCCAATCACAGCCTTGCCAATAGTAGGCATGGCTGCGATGGCATCTTAGGGCAAGTAGTATGATGCATGTTGATTGGCTGCTTTGCAGCCTTTCAAAATGCGCCTAAATACATGCCGAACGACGAACCCGAACCCGAACTTTTTTGAAAATGTCCGGGTTCGGGTCCGGTTCCGGACACCCCAAAATTCGGTACGAACCCGAACGATGCTCGAACTGTTCGCTCAACACTACTTTGCATTAAAAAAAGGCATTTAATTTTTACACTTTAATCTAATTTCAGTTGCCTGTCTGCTGCCAGTGTGTGTCAGGCCCACTTCCACTGACTAGTGTGCCCACTGCTGTGCCCACCACTCATACCATGTGGCACAGTAGCTTGCCGATAAATAAGTCATTTAATTTTTACCCTTTAATCTAAAGTTAGTTGCCTTCCAGTGTGTGTCAGGCTGACTTCCACTGACTGTAGTGTGCCCACTGCCAGTGCCCACCACTCATACCGGGTGGCACAGTAGCTTGCCGATAAATAAGGCATTTAATTTTTACCCTTTAATCTAAGGTTAGTTGCCTGCCAGTGTGTGTCAGGCCCACTTCCACTGACTGTAGTGTGCCCACTGCCAGTGCCCACCACTCATACCGTGTGGCACAGGACTTTGCATTAAAAAAAGGCACTTAATTTTTACACTTTCATCTAATTTCAGTTGCCTGCCTGCTGCCAGTGTGTGTCAGGCCCACTTCCACAGACTGTAGTGTGCCCAATGCCAGTGCCCAACACTCACCTGCAGTGTGTCAGCCCACTTCCACTGACTGTGTGTGCCCACTGCCAGTGCCCACCACTATACCGGTGGCACAGTAGCTTGTCGATAAATAAGGCATTTAATTTTTACACCTTAATCTAAGGTTAGTTGCCTGCGCAGTGTGTGTCAGGCCCACTTCCACTGGACTGTAGTGTGCCCACTGCCAGTGCCCACCACTCATACCGTGTGGCACAGGACTTTGCATTAAAAAAAGGCACTTAATTTTTACACTTTCATCTAATTTCAGTTGCCTGCCTGCTGCCAGTGTGTGTCAGGCCCACTTCCACAGACTGTAGTGTGCCCAATGCCAGTGCCCAACACTCATACCGGGTGGCACAGTAGCTTGCCGATAAATAAGGCATTTAATTTTTACCCTTTAATCTAAGGTTAGTTGCCTGCCAGTGTGTGTCAGGCCCACTTCCACTGACTGTAGTGTGCCCACTGCCAGTGCCCACCACTCATACCGTGTGGCACAGGACTTTGCATTAAAAAAAGGCACTTAATTATTACACTTTCATCTAATTTCAGTTGCCTGCCTGCTGCCAGTGTGTGTCAGGCCCACTTCCACAGACTGTAGTATGCCCACTGCCAGTGCCCACCACTCATACCGGGTAGCACAGTACCTTGCACGCATAGTACTACTAATCAAAAAAAAAAAATTACAGGCAGAGGCAGGCCACCCCGCAGGGGCCGTCGTGGTGCTGTGATTTCCTTTGGCCCTAGAATAATGCCCAGTGTTCAGAGGCCACATACCCTGAACTCGAAAAATTCATACATAGTTGACTGGCTTACACAGGGCTGTCACAGTTAGGTCTGTCACTGTGAAGCGGGCGTAACCCTTACACTACCTGATCGATACAATATCATACCTGATCATATACACACACTGGGTGTTTTAACCGCCTGCCGACCGCCTAACGCATGGCTGTGTCCAGGCGGCGGCAGGCTTGTTCCTCCTTGATGCGGCAGCGCGTCATCTCACGAGAGGCGAGATCTGCTGTGAACGCGCGCGCGTTCACAGCACATCGCATCTCGGAAGTTGTACTACAGCCTGCCAGCGATGATCAATCGCTGGCAGGCTGTAGATCTTAAATAAAAAGCATCAAACAGGTATATTAGACGCTGTTTTGTTAACAGCATCTGATATACCTGCTACCTGGTCCTATGGTGGTCCCATTTGCTGGGATCGACCACCAGAGGACCAGGTAGCTATGTAAAGTAGCACCAAGCATCACACTACACCCCCCCTGTCACTTATTAACCCCTTGTTAATCCCTGATCACCCCATCTAGACTCCCTGATCACCCCGTTGTCACTGATCACCCCCCTGTAAGACTCCATTCACATGTCCATATGTGTTTTGCGGATCCACGGATCCGCAAAACACGGACACCGGCAATGTGCTTTACGCATTTTGCAGATCCGCACATTGCCAGAACTATATAGAAAATGCCTTTTCTTGTCCGCAATTGCGGAAAAGAATAGGACTTGTAGTCGGGCTTAAACATGAAGGAATGACCCCTACCTACTGGATACCTAAAAGCGGTTAGAATTATGCCGGAACCGCGACGCTGAAGGGATGTCTGAAGGGGGCCAAAAAGGACAACAAACTTGATCAAAGAGCTTTATCACAACCTCTAATTGCGATTTCGCTACCAACGAGCGAGCTGCAGCCAGGGTAATTGGATCGGAAGTAGTGAAGCGTACCGAGGCATTGTGGCACCGCAGATGTCCGCTTTGGGAAACTTGTGAAAGAGAATTAGCTCGGGACAGGGCATCGGCTGCTATATTTTGGATTCGGGTACATGAAAGTGTGTAATAAATTTGGTGTAGTAACGAGCGAAGCACCTGACGCCTAACAAAAGATATCAGTTGGACCAAGTCGTTAATCAAATATCCATGACCGCGACATTGACATAAACATACACCATGTAACCAGCCCATTCCCGACCCCCTGCATGCACAGTTTCCATTATAGGATAAAGTTCAAACAACGCTGAAATCTGTGGAACCTGGGATTAACCAACCTCACTCGGCCACCCACCAGCTAGCCAGTGGGGGCCAAAAAGGGCAAGAAAACCTGAGTTTGACGTGGCCTCAGGAAACTAGGAGAATTACTGTATACCTCTGGAATAAAAGAGAAATACCATACCCATGCCTGAGAAAGTGGTCCCACATGGAAAGTCAGCAATTGCCTGATCATCAAGGCATATATAAACACTTGATCCTGGAGAGAAAAACGCAAGAAACCCTTTAATCTTTACCAATCGAATACGTATGCGTAAAAACGTGCGTCAAGCGTAACACTATTCGGAATCTGGCGCCGAATCCACAGTGCGGACAAACATCCTAACAGTGCCCCTATTTTTGGAAGTAGTTTTTAGTTTGTTTTTAGTTTTAGCTATTTTAGGGGTATATCTGTGTGTGCAGGTGACTATTACTGTGCATAATTATTAGGCAACTTAACAAAAAACAAATATATACCCATTTCAATTATTTATTTTTACCAGTGAAACCAATATAACATCTCAACATTCACAAATATACATTTCTGACATTCAAAAACAAAACAAAAACAAATCAGTGACCAATATAGCCACCTTTCTTTGCAAGGACACTCAAAAGCCTGCCATCCATGGATTCTGTCAGTGTTTTGATCTGTTCACCATCAACATTGCGTGCAGCAGCAACCACAGCCTCCCATACACTGTTCAGAGAGGTGTACTGTTTTCCCTCCTTGTAAATCTCACATTTGATGATGGACCACAGGTTCTCAATGGGGTTCAGATCAGGTGAACAAGGAGGCCATGTCATTAGATTTTCTTCTTTATACCCTTTCTTGCCAGCCACGCTGTGGAGTACTTGGACGCGTGTGATGGAGCATTGTCCTGCATGAAAATCATGTTTTTCTTGAAGGATGCAGACTTCTTCCTGTACCACTGCTTGAAGAAGGTGTCTTCCATAAACTGGCAGTAGGACTGGGAGTTGAGCTTGACTCCATCCTCAACCCGAAAAGGCCCCACAAGCTCATCTTTGATGATACCAGCCCAAACCAGTAATCCACCTCCACCTTGCTGGCATCTGAGTCGGACTGGAGCTCTCTGCCCTTTACCAATCCAGCCACGGGCCCATCCATCTGGCCCATCAAGACTCACTCTCATTTCATCAGTCCATAAAACCTTAGAAAAATCAGTCTTGAGATATTTCTTGGCCCAGTATTGACGTTTCAGCTTGTGTGTCTTGTTCAGTGGTGGTCGTCTTTCAGCCTTTCTTACCTTGGCCATGTCTCTGAGTATTGCACACCTTGTGCTTTTGGGCACTCCAGTGATGTTGCAGCTCTGAAATATGGCCAAACTGGTGGCAAGTGGCATCTTGGCAGCTGCACGCTTGACTTTTCTCAGTTCATGGGCAGTTATTTTGCGCCTTGGTTTTTCCACACGCTTCTTGCGACCCTGTTGACTATTTTGAATAAAACACTTGATTGTTCGATGATCACGCTTCAGAAGCTTTGCAATTTTAAGAGTGCTGCATCCCTCTGCAAGATATCTCACTATTTTTGACTTTTCTGAGCCTGTCAAGTCCTTCTTTTGACCCATTTTGCCAAAGGAAAGGAAGTTGCCTAATAATTATGCACACCTGATATAGGGTGTTGATGTCATTAGACCACACCCCTTCTCATTACAGAGATGCACATCACCTAATATGCTTAATTGGTAGTAGGCTTTTGAGCCTATACAGCTTGGAGTAAGACAACATGCATAAAGAGGATGATGTGGTCAAAATACTCATTTGCCTAATACTTCTGCACTCCCTGTACATATCTATATATAGCTTAAAAAACGATGATAGCACCATCCAAAGATATACAAAAGAAATTGGGTGCAATGTCCACAGGCAGGGTTTAGGCACTTACCCCATATAAATAAAGACAAAAATGGACTGCACTCCACAGAAGCTTCAGAAGTGTAAAAGTGTAGTTTTATTCACCCATAATGGCGGTGAGCGACGTTTCGGCTCAGTGTGAGCCTTTCTCAAGCATTGAAACAAAGTGAGATGCAAGCAATATATAGGTAACCAGTGCATGTCAAATAGGTGCTTAATTAAAATACATGATTGATAATTAACAAAGATACAAAACATTATATATCAAAAGTGTCATTATACATGATTGTGTGATCGCAGCGTTGTATACAAAATAGTAGCTAGATAAAACATGTGCAAAATTAGCAAAAACCAGTTAAAAACTCACAATAGAGTAAGTTATGTGCAAGTGTACATACTTAATCAAATCAGTGACAGGTGTAATCAGCTAAAATCAATATTGAGAGGAGGAGGGAACAGGCATTTACCTCGGATAAAGATGTCGTCCGCATGTTGTAAACATAGCGTGCCCTGTCAGGGTACTGAGCATGTCCATGCAGCGTCACGTCATAACCAAGGGGCTGTATCGAGTCTGGGCATGCGCTCTCGCATCTCATTGCATTGGCGCCATCTTGGAAAGGGCGCCAGGCTGAATAAGAGCAGCGCATGCTCACTCCCTCTACAGACTGAAGACAGCCATCTTAAGTGAGGGCATATCCTCAGAGTTGCCAGAAGATGGTATAGCTTGAGAGCATAAAGTAAAATACTAATACGTCGGGTAAAGAACGCCACTGTGAGGAAATCTCACCTGTATCAGACTAGGTGGGAACGCGGCCCTTCCGAACAGAGTTACCCACCCACATATAGGACATCACGGGTGGCAGCACGCCAATGTCGCCGTCCGCGGATACCTACAGTGTCCATATATATGTGGCCAGGGAGGGACATCCTCCCCATTAAACCCATGTAAGTTGTATATGCATACTTAAACCATGTACGTACAATATATAAGATACAGCCCATGGTACTGGTGAAACACATGTATATAAATAACCAACTTAATAATTAAAAAAGAGTGAAAGAAATCTCATGTGGACGTAATCAATTCAAGCCGAGGAAAATCGTGTTCCAATCAATGCCTCCTCTTCATAATGTGAAAATATATCTAAAAAAAGGAGAAAAAGGAGTATTTTAGTAAAAAATCAATTAATACTTCTCACGTTTGTTTACAAAAATCCAATGTCTCACAACAGTTAGAGGCATCTCGCACAATATAGGGGACCAAAGGCAAGCCAACATTAGTACCAGAATTTTTTTTTACCTATAATCGACATTTAAACCATTGGGACTCAAGCTATTTAAAACATAGATCCAGTGTAACTCTCTCTTTTTAAGAAGGGACAAGCAGTCACCTCCCCTTCTTGGCATATTTATTTGGTCTATAATCCAGCATTTCAATTCACTTTCTTTATGGTTAGAGGACACAAAATATCTTGGGACCGGCAAATCAGTTCGTTTCTTTCTGATGGAATAACGGTGGTTGTTTAACCTAGTTTTTAGATCAGTGGAGGTCTCCCCGACATATAAAAGATTGCAAGGACAGGAAAGTATATAGATAACATAAAACGAATCACAGGTAAGGTGAAATTTAATGGGAAAAGCATTTCCCGTGATAGGATGTACAAAGGACCTGGATTTACAGATGTATCGGCAATTTACACAACTTAAACAAGGAAAGCAACCAAAACCTGACTTAGTGTATCGCATTTGCGTAGATGTTTTCCTAGAGCCAACATCGGCTTTCACTAGTTGGTCTCTGATACTCTTGTTCCTACGATATGAGCATAGTGGAGGAATTTTGAACTCGGGTACATCTCTAATGCTACCCCCTAATCTCCCCCAGTGAAACTCAGTGAGTGCTTGATGTGTGCCGGTCCAAATGAGGAACACATCGTCTATGTAGCGCCACCACCCCAAAATATGTTGGTGGTGGCAACTACCATAGACAATGCCTTCCTCACTATGGTAGTTGCCACCACCAACATATTTTGGGGTGGTGGCGCTACATAGACGATGTGTTCCTCATTTGGACCGGCACAAATCAAGCACTCACTGAGTTTCATCACTACTTGAATAGTGTGGATCCCGAGCTACAATTTACTTTGACCTCTTCTAATACTGAGATACAATTTCTGGACACTACGGTCATCTACAGTGATGGCAAGCTTCATACGCAGTTATTTGTAAAACCCATAGATAAGAATACTATGGTACGGTATGAAAGCTGCCACCCCCGCAGTATGATCAGACATCTCCCGTATTCGCAGTTTTTAAGAGCCAAAAGAATAGTATCCGATGAGACCATTGTTGACAGGACTCTGGATGACATGGCTGTCAAATTTCGACAGCGTGGTTACCCTGGGAAAATATTACAAGAGCAGAAACAAAGGGTCTTACAGCTTGATAGACAATCACTATTGCTTAGCCAGAAAAACAGAAGCAGTAAAAATAGAATCGCCTTCATAACTACCTATTCTGAACATAGTGGAGAAATCAACAAAATTCTTTGCAAACACTGGGGGACATTAGGGGGTAGCATTAGAGATGTACCCGAGTTAAAAATTCCTCCACTATGCTCATATCGTAGGAACAAGAGTATCAGAGACCAACTAGTGAAAGCCGATGTTGGCTCTAGGAAAACATCTACACAAATGCGATATACTAAGTCAGGTTTTGGTTGCTTTCCTTGTTTAAGTTGTGTAAATTGCCGATACATCTGTAAATCCAGGTCCTTTGTACATCCTATCACGGGAAATGCTTTTCCCATTAAATTTCACCTTACCTGTGATTCGTTTTATGTTATCTATATACTTTCCTGTCCTTGCAATCTTTTATATGTCGGGGAGACCTCCACTGATCTAAAAACTAGGTTAAACAACCACCGTTATTCCATCAGAAAGAAACGAACTGATTTGCCGGTCCCAAGACATTTTGTGTCCTCTAACCATAAAGAAAGTGAATTGAAATGCTGGATTATAGACCAAATAAATATGCCAAGAAGGGGAGGTGACTGCTTGTCCCTTCTTAAAAAGAGAGAGTTACACTGGATCTATGTTTTAAATAGCTTGAGTCCCAATGGTTTAAATGTCGACTATAGGTAAAAAAAATTCTGGTACTAATGTTGGCTTGCCTTTGGTCCCCTGTATTGTGCGTGATGCCTCTAACTGTTGTGAGACATTGGATTTTTGTAAACAAACGTGAGAAGTATTAATTGATTTTTTACTAAAATACTCCTTTTTCTCCTTTTTTTAGATATATTTTCACATTATGAAGAGGAGGCATTGATTGGAACACGATTTTCCTCGGCTTGAATTGATGACGTCCACATGAGATTTCTTTCACTCTTTTTTAATTATTAAGTTGGTTATTTATATACGTGCGTTTCACCAGTACCATGGGCTGTATCTTATATATTGTACGTACATGGTTTGAGTATGCATATACAACTTACATGGGTTTAATGGGGAGGATGTCCCTCCCTGGCCACATATATATGGACACTGTAGGGATCCGCGGACGGCGACATTGGCGTGCTGCCACCCGTGATGTCCTATATGTGGGTGGGTAACTCTGTTCGGAAGGGCCGCGTTCCCACCTAGTCTGATACAGGTGAGATTTCCTCACAGTGGCGTTCTTTACCCGACGTATTAGTATTTTACTTTATGCTCTCAAGCTATACCATCTTCTGGCAACTCTGAGGATATGCCCTCACTTAAGATGGCTGTCTTCAGTCTGTAGATGGAGTGAGCATGCGCTGCTCTTATTCAGCCTGGCGCCCTTTTCCAAGATGGCGCCAATGCAATGAGATGCGAGAGCGCATGCCCAGACTCGATACAGCCCCTTGGTTATGACGTGACGCTGCATGGACATGCTCAGTACCCTGACAGGGCACGCTATGTTTACAACATGCGGACGACATCTTTTATCCGAGGTAAATGCCTGTTCCCTCCTCCTCTCAATATTGATTTTAGCTGATTACACCTGTCACTGATTTGATTAAGTATGTACACTTGCACATAACTTACTCTATTGTGAGTTTTTAACTGGTTTTTGCTAATTTTGCACATGTTTTATCTAGCTACTATTTTGTATACAACGCTGCGATCACACAATCATGTATAACGACACTTTTGATATATAATGTTTTGTATCTTTGTTAATTATCAATCATGTATTTTAATTAAGCACCTATTTGACATGCACTGGTTACCTATATATTGCTTGCATCTCACTTTGTTTCAATGCTTGAGAAAGGCTCACACTGAGCCGAAACGTCGCTCACCGCCATTATGGGTGAATAAAACTACACTTTTACACTTCTGAAGCTTCTGTGGAGTGCAGTCCATTTTTTTCTTTATTCATATCTATATATATCTATACACACACATATAAACTAAACACGCATATATATATACTCACACTCTGCCCCGCGCTTCCAGCTCTGGCCACATAGAGGGCGACAGAGCCACAACTATGCGTGTCTGTGGAACCCAGCCAGCAGATCAGAGCGAGGGGCAGAGGCGAGAGCATGCCTGAATAGTGCGGGAAGAGAGACTGACTAAAACAGACACCGTGCACCCTATACACCCCACCTCACTAGTAGCTCTGTGTGAGGAACTATATTTTGGAAAACACATGACAGCCAGCTGCAGAGCTGAATACGTGGTTGAGTGACCCCTGTAAGCGACTCCTGTGACCTGCTTTCCACAAAGTGTAATCTCACACTAAAGCCATATTAAGAAGCCTAACATACCCTGTCTAGAACACTAGACTCAATGTCCCTTCCCCAAAATAAATGTATGTTTTTTTTTAGTTTTTTTTTCAGACATTTTATTTATTTTATAACACACCCTTTTTCTTTTTTTTTAAACACACACCCTTCCTGAACCTTACTACTCCCCCTTGCTGAGTGAATTCACCTGTGCGCCCCCTGGATAGAAACAACATGCTGAATCCTAATTTGTCCGCCCCTCCCCCCCCTGCCTGTCTAACAGCACAGCAGCCTGTGCAATACTTTATCGATCGGGCACACGCTGTGTCATGCCGCGTGGGGAGAAGAGCGTGTCTCCCTGGCAGACCGCTCCAGTGCGGTGCTGCTCCCCCTTACCCAGGGAGCCGACACACCGCTGGCCGGACTTAAAGCAACGATGCTGCTGGATGAGGCAGCTACTTATCTGGACCGTAGAAAGTCGGGGCCTGGTACTGCCGTGTAGCGCTGCACCCTTGTTGCTCCCTGAGGACGGTATGTAGAGCTCCCACACCATACGCTGGAGACGACGTTCACTGTGGGAGGAGACGCCCGGCCAGATATAGTCATCATCGCCCCTCCCACAAATACAGGCCAATAAACCGGCCTTAACAGATGTTAACGGAAGTGCAGACCTGGAAGTGCGGATCCGTAATTCCGGATCCGAGCGGGACAAAGTCTGTCCCTATTGAAATGAATGGGTCCGCAATTCCGTTCCGCAAACAGAATTGCGGATGTGTGAATGGGGCATAAAGGTCCCTTATCACCGCCAGTTAGTTAGCTACCTGTTAGGTAGTTAGTGCCCAGCCCACCGCACCGCAGTCACTGATTTTGGCAGAGATCCACATCCACATTGATCGATGCGAATGAAAAAATCTGTGCCGTTCATTATTTTTCTTTCAGCCCAGAGGCTGAATGGAAAAAAAAAATCTCATTACCCGTATGCTCAATATAAGGAGAATAGCAGAAACTCCTAATGCTGGCCATACGTGTAATGATTGCGGAGACCCTCAAATGCCAGAGCAGTACAAACACCTCACATGTGACCCCATTTTAGAAACAAGACACCCCAAGGTATTCCGTGAGGGGTATTGTGAGTTCATGTAAAATTTTATTTTTTGTCACAAGTTAGTGGAATATGAGACTTTGTAAAAAATATATATATAAATATATATCAATTTCCGCTAACTTGTGCCCAAAAATTATTTTTTTTGTGAACTTGCCGTGCCCCTCACGGAATACCTTGGGGTGTCTTCTTTCCAAAATGGGGTCACTTGTGGGGTATTTATACTGCCCTGGCATTTTAGGGGTCCTAAAACGTGAGAATCCAAATGCGTAAATCCTGTGAAATCCTAAATCATCTTAGCTGCAAAAAACTTGTCACACATGTGGTATTGCAGTACTCAGGAGAAGTAGGGCAATGAGTTTTGGGGTGTATTTTTACATATACCCATACTTTGTGTGAGAAATATCGCTGTAAACCACAACTTTTTACATTTTTTTATACAAAGTTGTCAGTTTACAGAGATATTTGTCTCACCCAACATGGGTATATGTAAAAATACACCCCAAAACACATTGCCCTACTTCTCCTGAGTATGGCGATACCACATGAGTGACACTTTTTTGCAGCCTGGGTGCGCAAAGGGGTCCAAATTCCAATGAGTACCTTTAGGTTTTACAGGGATGCTCACAATTTAGCCCCGCCCAAAATGCCAGAACAGTAAACACACCCCACAAATGACCCCATTTCAAAAAGTAGACACCCCAAGGTATTCACTGAGGGGCATAGTGAGTCCGTCGGAGATTTTATTTTTTTTTGCCAGAAGTTAGCAGAAATGGAAACTTTATTATTATTTTTTTTTCCTCAGAAAGTGTCATTTTCCACTAACTTGTGAAAAAAAATGAAATGATACATGAACTCACCATGCCCCTCCGCGAATACTTTGGGGTGTCTTCTTTCTAAAATGGTGTCATTTGGGAGGTATTTATACTATCCTGGCATTCTAGCACCTGAAGAAACATGACAGGTGCTCAGAAAGTCAGAGCTGCTTCAAAATGCGGAAATTCACTTTTTGCACCATAGTTTGTAAGCGCTATAACTTTTACCCAAACCAATAAATATACACTTATTGGATTTTTTTATCAAAGACATGTAGAACAATAAATTTAGAGAAAAATTTATATAGAAATGTAGTTTTTACAAAAAAAAAATACAACAGAAAGTGAAAAATGTCATTTTTTTGCAAATCATTTGGTCATTTTTGATTAATAGCAAAAAAAGTAAAAATGTCAGCAGCAATGAAATACCACCAAATGAAAGCTCTATCAGTGAGAAGAAAAGGAGGTAAAATTCATTTGGGTGGTAAGTTGTATGACGGAGCAATAAACGGTGAAAGTAGTGTAGTGCAGAATTGTAAAAAATGGCCTGGTCATTAAGGGTGTTTAAGCTAGGGGGGCTGAAGTGGTTAAAGCACGTTATTCCAAACAATTTAGGAATGTTAGGTGGTTTATGCCCTTTATGGATTTAAACCCGAATCTGCGTACACTACGTAATTTTCCGGCATGCCACAGTCCAGGTGTTAGTCCCCTTGAAACAACTTTTCCTTCATTATTGTGGCCAGAAAGAGTCCCTGTGGGTTTTAAAATTTGCCTGCCTATTGAAGTCTATGGCAGTTTGCCCGTTCGCGAACATTTGCGGAAGTTCGCGTTCGCGAACGAAATTTTTACATTCGCGACATCTCTAATGATAAATATCTTGTGAGTAGAGTTGAGCGAACCCGAAATGTAAAGTTCGGGTTCGTACCAAACTTTACAGTTTTTCACAACCGGACCCGAACCCGAACATTTCCGTAAAAGTTCGGGTTCGTTATTCGGCGATTTCTTTGCGCTTTTTTAAAGGCTGCAGGGCAGCCAATCAACAAGCGTTTCACTACTTTGCCCTAAGAAGCCATCACAACCATGCCTACTAATGGCATGGCTGTGATTGGCTAAGTGCAGCATGTGACCCAGCCTCTATATAAGCTGGAGTCACGTAGCGCCGCACGTCATTCTGCTCTTCTCAGTTTAGGGATAGGATACTGCTGCTGCTGTGAGGGAGAGATTAGGGAAGAAATCTGTTGAACTTGGTGGTGTTAAATATTCGAAATACAGGCAATTATTGAGGGTGCTATGCTACATATTTGTACCCAGCCCTGAACCCAGTGATATTCCAAAATAATTTTTAATCCATTTGTTAGTAAGGTGGGGGTCAGCAGTCATTTTAGCAACTGCAGTGTTCTTGGAACTGCATGTGACCTGCATGTGTACCAGGGACATTAGTCTAGTTATTTTCTGGTAGCTCAGTGGAGGAAAAATTCATTTTTTCTGGCAGGTCAAGTCCCGCTACATTACCTATTTTATAATTTAGCGGTGACATACTGCATTTCTGTAGTTGGGGCAAAAAACCTGTATTGTGGTGCCACAGAGCACTTTTGCATACAACACTGAAAAACCTGTTTTATAATTTTGCGGTGACATACCGCATTTCTGTAGTTGGGGGAATAAACCCGTATTGTGGTGCCACAGAGCACGTTTGCATATAACGCTGAAAAACCTGTTTTAAAATTTTGCAGTGACATACTGCATTTCTGTAGTTGGGGGAATAAACCTATAGTGTGGTGCCACAGAGCACTTTTGCATACAACTCTGAAAAACCTGTTTTAAAATTTTGCGGTGACATACTGCATTTCTGTAGTTGGGGGATTAAACCCGTATTGTCATGCCACAGAGCACTTTTGCATACAATGCTGAAAATCCTGTTTTAAAATGTTGCGGTGACATACTGCATTTCTGTAGTTGGGGGAATAAACCCCTTTAACCTGCAACAGAGCACTTTTGCATACAATGCTGAAAACCCTGTTTTAAAATGTTGCGTTGACATACTGCATTTCTGTAGTTGGGGGAATAAACCCGTATTGTGGTGCCACAGAGCACTTTTGCATAGAACTGAGCGGACACCTGGATGTTCGGGTTCGAGAAGTTCGGCCGAACTTCACGAAAATGTTCGGGTTCGTTATCCGAACTTGACCCCGAACATTGGGGACCCGAACTTTTGGGCACTAACATGGCTGTAAAATAACCCTGGAAAGGGCTAGAGGGCTGCAAAAGGCAGCAAAATGTGGGTAAGTGCCCTGCAAACAAATGTGAATTGGGAAATAACTTAAAATAAAATAACTAAAAATGAAACAATATTAATTGGCAACTCGGAGGAGGAGGTGGAATAGAAGGTTGGGGAGGCATCAGGTGGGAATGCCATCAGCACCGCGCCTACCAGCATGCGTTTTGTAGTCAGTAGTCACGCATCTTTTGATCAGTAACTAAATTTGGTTTCCTGCCACCAATGCTCAGCTGTGGCTTATCACTGGCAAAAATGGGTTAATGTCACCCACCAATGGAACAGGTGATATTCAGAAATGTTAGGCCCCTGACACCCAGACAGAGGAGAGGTCAATGTTTGGCAAAACAGTCTTCACATCACCCACCAATGCAGCAGACGATTATCAGAAATGTAGGTCCCTGGCACCCAGACAGAGGAGAGGTCATTGGACGGCACCAAAGCAACAGGTGATTATCTGAAATGTAGGCCCCTGGGACACAGACATAGGAGAGGGCAATGCATGGCAAAAGAGGCTTCATGTCACCCAGCAATGGAACAGGCCACTTTAAGTAATTTAGGCCCCTGGCACCCAGACAGAGGAGAGAGGTCATGTAACAGCAAAACAGGCATCATGTCACCCACCAAGGCAACAGGCGATTATCTGAAATGTAGGCCCCTAGCACCCAGACAAAGGAGAGAGGTCATGTAACAGCAAAACAGCCATCATGTCAACCAGGAATGCAGCAGTCGATTATCATAAATGTAGGCCCCTGGCACCCAGACAGAGGAGAGGTCAATGCATGGCAAAAGGAGGTTAATGTCACCCACCAAAGCAACAGGTGATTATCATAAATGTAGAACGCAGACACCCAGACAGAGGAGAGAGGTCAATGCACGGCAAAACAAGCTTCATGTCACCCACCAAAGCAATAGGCCATTTTCAGTAATTTAGGCCGCAGGCACCCAGACAGAGGAGAGGTTCATTCAAATTGGGGTAGCCCCCAAAATAATAGTACAAATAAAAAAGGATTCAATAAACAAGTGCACTGGAGTCCAAGAATGTATGGTTGAGGCGGTTATAAATGTCTATTCTGCACAAGGTACGGACAAGTCCTGTGGGATCCATGCCTGGTTCATTTTAATGAACGTGAGCTTGTACACATTGGCTGTGGACAAGCGGCTGCGTTTGTCTGTAATTACGCCCCCTGCCGTGCTAAATACACATTCAGACAATACACTGGCTGCAGGGCAGGCCAGCACCTCCAAGGCATAAAGGAAAATCTCAGGCCATGTGGAAAATTTGGAGACCCAGAAGTTGAATGGGGCAGAACCATCAGTCAGTACGTGGAGGCATGTGCACATGTACTGTTCCACCATGTTGTTCAAATGCTGCCTCCTGCTAAGACGTTCCGTATCAGCTAGTGGTGCAGGTTGCTGTGGCGCGGTGACAAAACTTTTCCACATGTCGGCCACGCTAACCCTGCCTTCTGAGGAGCTGGCCGTGACACAGCTGGTTGGCGACCTCTGGGGAGCCTTCGCCTTGTGCTTCCACTTGTCTCCCCGTGTCAGTTGGGAATACCCTCAGGAGCTCGTCTACCAGCGTGTGCTTGTACTCGAGCATCTTTCTATCACACTCCATTGTGGGAATTAAGGTATTTGTAGCGGGGATCCAGCAGGGTGGCAACCCAGTAGTCAGCACAAATTACAATGTGGGCAACTCTGCTGTCGTTGTGCAGCCACTGCAGCATGTAGTCGCTTATGTGTGCCAGGCTTCCCAGAGGTAGAGATAAGCTGTCCTCTGTAGGTAGTGTATAGCCTTTGTCCTCCGTATCCCCCCAGCCACGCTCCAGTGATGGCCCTGAGCTGCGTTGGGTGCCATCCTGCAATGATCCCGATTCCTCCTCCTCCTCTACCTCCTCCTCCTCGTCCGCCAGAACTGTGCCCTGGCTGGCCACATGTGTACCTGGCCTCTGCTGGTGCATGAACCCACCCTCTGAGCCACTTCGGAATGACTGGCCTGAAACCCTGTGAAATGTCCCCTCTTTCTCCTCCTCTGCCACATCCTCTTCCATCATCGACATAATAGATTTTTCAAGGAGACATAGAAGTGGTATTTTAATGTTAACAATGGCGTCATCAGCACTGGCCATGTTGGTTGAGTACTCAAAAGACCGCAACAAGGTGCACAGGTCTCGAATGCAGGCCCAGTCACTGGTGGTGAAGTGGTGCTGTTCCGCAGAGCGACTGACCCGTGCGTACTGCAGCTGAAACTCCACTATCGCCTGCTGCTGCTTGCACAGCCTCTCCAGCATATGCGAGGTGGAGTTCCACCTGATGGGCAAGTCGCATATGAGGTGGTGAGCTGGAAGGCCGAAGTTACGCTGCAGCGCAGACCAGCGAGCAGCAGCAGGGTGAGAACGCTGAAAGCGAGCACAGACAGACCGCACTTTCAGCAGCAGCTCTGACATGTCTGGGTAGTTTTTAAGAAACTTCTGCATCACCAGATTCAGCACATGCACCAGGCAAGGGATGTGCGTCAAACCGGCTAGTCCCAGAGCTGCAACGAGATTTTCCCATTATCGCACACCACCAGGCTGGGCTTGAGGCTCACCAGCAGCAACCACTCATCGGTTTGTTGTTCTATGCCCCTCCAAAGCTCCTGTGCTGTGTGGGGTTTGTCACCCAAACACATGAGTTTTAAAATCGCCTGCTGACATTTACCCCTGGCTGTGCTGAAGTTGGGGGTGAGGTTCTTTCAATGACCAGATGTTGGGGGTGGTAGAAGAGAAGGAGGAGGCAACAGGAGGCACTGAATAATGCCCTGCGATCCTCGGTGGTGGAAGGACATGCGCCAAACTGCTATCCGCCTCGGGACCAGCCGCCACTACATTGACCCAGTGTGCAGTTAGGGAGATATAGCGAACCTGGCCGTGCTTACTGGTCCATGTATCTGTGGTTATGTGGACCTTGCAACAAATGGCGTTGCGCAGCGCACACTTAATTTTATCCTCCACTTGGCGGCTGGGAACAACGTACTGGGGGAAAGCCACCGCCATCAGCTGTTTGAAACAGTCCATCTCCACCAGACGTAATTACAGCATTTTAAAGGCCAGTAATTGTGAAATGCTGGCATTCAGGGCCAGGGCTCGAGGGTGGGTAGGCGGGTATTTCCTCCTTCTCTCCAATGTTTGGGAGATGGACAGCTGAATGCTGCCGTGTGACATGGTGGAGATGCTTGGTGATGGTGTCGTATGTGGTGGTGTTTGTGGAACATCCTCTGTTTGCTGGTCGGCAGGTGCCACGGTGATGCCAGAGGTGGAGAGAGCAGAAGAGGGAGCAGGAGGAGCATGAGAGAGTTCCTTGTTTCTAAGGTGTTTACTCCACTGCAGTTCATGCTTTGCATGTAGATGCCTGGTCATGCAGGTTGAGCTCAGGTTAAGAACGTTTATGCCTCGCTTCAGGCTCTGATGGCACAACATGCAAACCACTTGTGTCTTGTCATCAGGACATTGTGTGAAGAACTGCCAAGCCAATGAACTCCTTGGAGCAGGCCTTGGTGTGCTCGGTGCCTGGGTGCGGTGGACAGTAGCAGGCGTACTGTCTCTGGAACAGCCACTGAGCTTTTGCAGCCTGCTCCCTCTTTTGCTGTGCTGTTGCCTCTGTGAGACTACCGCCTCTTTCTCAGAACTGCACACATCACTAGCACGACCTTTAGTCCAGTCGGGGTCTAGGACCTCATTATCCTCCACATTATCTTTCACCCATTCTTGACCCCTGCCCTCCTCGTCAGTCTGCACACTGCAGAAAGCCACAACAGATAGCACCTGTGTTTCGTCATCATCAGAGAAGTGCTGCGGTGGTATTCCCATGTCCTCATCCTGCAACATAAGTGGTTGGGCATCAGTGCATTCAATGTCTTCCACTTCTGGGGCAGGGCTAGGTGGATGGGCCAGGGAAACCCTGCCGACAGAGTCATCAAAAAGCATAAGAGTTTGCTGCATGACTTGGAGCTCTGACTGCTTGGCTGATTTGCAAGGGAGTGAGGTAAAAGACTGATGAGCATGGGCTGCAAGTGCCAACTCTGAGCTTTCTGCAAAGGACTGGGTGGGAGACATTGTGAGGGAACTGGAGGCACAGTCAACCACCCAATCTACTATCGACTGTACTTGTTCTGGCCTCACCATCCGTAGAGCGGCATTCGAGCCTACCAAATAATGCTGCAGGTTCTGTCGCCTACTCGCACCAGAGGAAGGTGTTTCACTTGGACTTGTAATTGGCATTGAACGTCCACGTCCTCTTCCAGCAACAGGAGCTCCACCAACACCTCCACGACCATGCCAAAGTCCCTTATTTGATGTTCTCCTCATTATTTGCGTTCACCCAATAAGCTGAAAGATGGTTTCTCTTCGGTGATTGGCTGCGCCGCAAGAGTGTTATTTCTACGGTTTATGCAAAAGTGGTTTGTGGACCCAGAACATGGATTTTTTCAATAAAACACAGAAAATCGGTTTTTCTTTTCTATTATTAAAACTTAGCTATTTCTACGCTTTATGCAAAAGTGTTTTGTGGACCCAGAGCAAGGATTTTTTTATAAAACACAGAAAAGCAGTATTTCACTGCTATTAATAACACGTAGCTATGTCTATGGTTTATGCAAAAGTGGTTTATGGACCCAAAACAAGGATTTTTTTAATATAACACAGAATATCAGTATTTCACTGGTATTAATAAAACTTAGCTATTTCTATGGTTTATGCACAAGTGGTTTGTGGACCCAGAACACGGATTTTTTTAATAAAACACAGAAAAGCAGTATTTCACTGCTATTAATAAAACATAGCTATTTCTACACTGTATGCACAAGTGGTTTGTGGACCCAGAACAAGGATTTTTTTAATAAAACACAGAAAAACATTGGTATTTCTATGCTGTATGCATAACTGCTTTGTGAAGCAAGAATATTGAATTTTTCCTACCCAAAAAAAATTTTAATTCACTATTTCACTGCAGGAATGTCAAATGTGTATTTGGAACTGCTTTGTGGACCAGGAATCCTACTATTTTTCCCTACTATTTTTTGCGGGGTATTTGAATTTTTAAGTAAGGTTACAGTATAAATGTACATTAAATAAGGTACACAGAAGAGTACCAAAGTGAAAAAAGGCAATTACAAGGGACATATTTGTAATAAATAGAAACCGAACCAAGTACAATCAGTCCATCTGCAACTTAAAGGAACAGTCAGTGAAGAAAGCAATCAAGCTGGGTACATAAAAAAAATAACAAAAAGATAATGATGTAAACTAAAGCAAAATACATTAGAGACGTATAGATGCATTAGTAGGTATCTTACATTCGTTATGATGCAACCAAACTTCCCATTTCCTAATAAGAGAAGCTTTAGAGTTTTGGGATGAAGCCCATAGACCTTCATATAAGCAGCTGTTGTCAAAAGATCTGTACATTCTTGTAATATTAGGAAGAGAGTCACTTTTCCAACAGGAGGCTATTTTTAGTTGAATATAGCAAATATAATGTGACTAGCAATCGATCTTATGTGTATAGGGAGGTCTTTCAAACCAATAGACAATAGGGCCATTTTAGATAAAGGTTCGACATGACAGGAGGATATTGAAGAAATGAAAGCAAAGACCGAAGTCCATAAACTTTTGGCTAGAGGACATTCCCACCATAGATGAATATATGAACCCAAAGCATTTTACACAGCACAAGTTACTCCTACAGACTACTGGATAGGGTGTTCGTTACTTCAATCTCTCAACTAGCCTCCTGATTGGAGTGTTGCAAAGGGAGGCGAGGTTATAAATACAGGCACTGACGGCGCCCGCATTCAATTGTGTCCTTACCCTGAAGACGCCAGCATGTTCTGGCGAAACATGTTGGGGGACTAATTGTTTTTTGTTTTATGTTCTCTCTCAGTTTATCATTGGGCCGAGCAAATAGTGAATACACACGAATGGTAGTCTAGCAGCTGGCAGCTGCCCTCACACAGTATTACTGTGATGCAGTATACTCTGCATTCACCAGCGGCAAGTGCACGGCCGTGGTGAAATGTTTAGATCACAGTCTATAGGAGGCTCCAAGATTTCACTGGGAGTAGAAAGTTTTAAACATGTGTGCTCACCATAGGTACTTTTAACTTTAATCAATAAAAGTTACTTTTTAATTAATTGGGGATAAAAGAGGCTGTTAGCTCCTTTGTGAGCGTTGGTGTATGTATATGTTATGAGCCCCTCCCCAATAGGGTCCTATTTGTAGTGTATAGTAAAATTGGGGTTAAACACCCCTTGTTATTTGGACCCGTCCTATTCACCAGACAGCGAAAAATTTAAATGGCAGGATTTCTTTCACACCAACTGAATCCAAATAAATTCACAGCTGAAGCTGATTTCGTGTTCTCAAAAGGTAGTTTACCAATTAATCTTGGTGATATTGAGACGGGATTCAAAGAATTAAATAGAACATACAAGCAATATATTAGAACAATATGGGAGGTGACAAGCCTGGAGACGTACATTAAACAAGGAATTGTGTACCGTGGTATGCGCATTAATATAGTACCTAATGCACACCAGGACGACCCAGATTTCATCAAGGGGTGGCATAAACTATTAACTGAAATTTTTTTACGCATGTTAAAGTATATTTTGGATTATGAACAAGCAGCCCTGTCCAATATTGGTGCCCAATTAGAGAGGGAGATTGTGCAAATACAGAACTTCAGTTCATCCCCTGATCTTGCAATAAATGAACAAAAATTACAAAAAAATATAGAACGGATACAAACCTAGATTAAAGAAAGGAAACATAAAAAATACATCCGTGACAGATGGGATTTTGAAACGGGACAGATTTATACTACTAAGAATACCCGTAACTCTAATTTTAGAAGGACCAACTACACCAATAGCCAGTTTTCTAATACTGATATATCAGAATCAGATATATCAGGATCTGAAGATCAGTCTCGGATTAATACCAACAGGCAGACGGGGGTTAAACGTAAAACAAAATTTAGAGCCACTGCGCAACAGAAAAAAGCACCTACTCCCCAAAATATAACAACTACTGTGTCACCAAATCAAACATGGGCTGCCACAACAAATATGATGGAAACTGGATTGGTACATCAAATTGGCGCACACAAAGCCCCCACAATGTCAGGGCAATCAGGGGGTCTGCAAGCTCAGCTTGTTTTGCCATCATGTGCACCTACCTTGTCTTCTGGGGTATTGCAGTCGACATCACAGCAATCATTGTCGTTGGCGACGAGTGCGGGTACAGGAAACCAGTCGCCTTTTTTAGTCTCAGGCATGACTTTGCGGGACAGGGACAAATGGGCCCAGAACAGCAAGAACTAGGAAGGAAGGACAAATTGCAAATTATCAACTTATCCAATTTTGATTTACAGGCGAGACACATTAAGTTACTCACTAAGGGCCTATCCTTTACACCTACACCCAGGTTTGAATGTTTCACTTGGGTAAAGGATGTAAATTGTTTTGCGAGGAGACTAGCCTTACACAAGGTACATAAACAGAAAGAAAGAGATTATCAAGTGGTAAAGAACCAGGAGCAAAGAGCATTACAGATCTTAGAATCTCTGGATAGTGAGAATCCATTAGCTCAGGATACGATTGACCCCCCCTTGTCCAAATTAAAACCTAGATCTCTCTTTACACCACCGTTCTCGCAATTTGCAAATATTGAGACCTTTGTAAATCTAGTCACTAGGGATTTAAAATCTGTCTCGCACCCAGTGAATTGCAATATTAACCTAGAGGAAGATGAGATTGTGGCATTAGATGAACTGAAAACTGCCGCAAATTTGATTGTAAAATCCTCAGATAAGGGGGGCAATATTGTCCTGATGGACAATGAAATATACGAAGATATGGTTATGAGGCTCCTTAAGGATACGAATACGTATACAGTACTTGATGGCAATCCCACAACCCAATTTCAAGCTGAGTTAAAAGATATACTGCTTAAGGCAATGGAAGACAGGGTGATATCAAAAGACGAATTCAAATTTTTATATAAGGTGAAACCAACAATTGCTACCATTTATGCAATCCCCAAGGTGCACAAGCAAAGGATTCCCATTCCAGGGAGACCAATTATTTCAGGCAATAACAGTCTGACTGAAAACATAAGTGAATATGTAGACGAGTTTATTTTACCGTTTGTACCGTCTCACCTAAGTCTCACCTAACACTTTTCTGGCTAGTTTAGATGTTGAGGCTCTCTACACTAACATACAGCACGATTTGGGTATTCAGGCAGTTCGCACTTTTCTTTCCACTAAAGGCACTCAATTCAACTGTCACAATAATTTTGTTCTGTCACTATTACGGTTTCTTTTGACTCACAATTATTTTTTATTTAATGGGCACTTTTATTTGCAGAATAATGGGACCGCGATGGGTAGTAAATGTGCACCGAGTTACGCAAATTTGTTTTTAGGGTGGTGGGAGGACTCAATTGTTTTCACGGATCACATGGTACAGTACACGTCACACATCCTCTTTTGGGGTAGATACATCGACGATGTTTTGATCTTATGGGATGGCACTACAGCACTTTTTCAAAAATTTGTTTCATGCCTCAACACGAATGCAATAGGGATGCTCTTCACATCGGAGATCCATAATGAGACACTTACCTTTTTGGACGAATTTCCTTGACATCTGGTGGCCGTATAAAGACAGAGGTATTTCGTAAGCCTACCTCTACTAACAATTTACTGCATTGGCAGAGTTTTCATCCTGAACCTCTAAAAAGAGGTATCCCTGTGGGTCAATACATTAGGGCAAGACGGAACTGCTCTGAGGAGGAGGGATTTATACTGGAGTGTGACGTTCTCAGATCAAGGTTCAAACAGAGGGGTTATTCCAACAAAACTCTCCACAAGGCGTTTAGGAGAGCGAAAAACCTCACTAGAGCAGAACTATTGTCACCAAAGAAGGTGGAGGAAACCCCAATAATAAGGTGCATAGGAGTCTTTGACGATCAGCACAAAAGGATTTCGAATATACTACATAAACACTGGCATATCCTCCAAAATGATAATGACCTCAAGGAAGTTCTGTCCACTCGGCCGCAAATAACTTACCGGAGAGGGAAAAACCACAGAGATGAACTTGTGCATAGTTTCTATAACTGTGGACCTGAGCGGCATACGTGGCTGACATCTTCAGTGGTGGGCAGCTACCCGTGTGGTAATTGCAGCTTTTGTCCATTTTTACCTAAAAAGAAAACATTTACCAATCCAGTTAATGGGAGAAACTATGATATTAGGCAATTCATTAATTGCCGCACATCAGGAATAGTTTATGCTGCTCAATGTGTCTGTTTTAAACTCTATGTAGGAAAAACAGCACAGGAATTTCGTAAAAGAATCTGCCAACATGTTAGTAGCATCAATACTAAAAAAGATACCTCCATCTCCAGACATGTCAGAACCTTCCATGGTGGTGACCCCAGTTGTCTTAAATTCTGGGGCATCTGCAAGAAGAGACTGGGACCTAGACGTGGAGACCTGGATAGAATCCTCTTACAAGAAGAGGCCAGATGGATCTACCGTCTAGAGAGCCTGAGTCCCAATGGTCTCAATGAAGGATTTACCTTTACATCCTTCCTATAAATGTCGCTGTTCTGGTCTTCAACTACTTTGATCTATATATCATTCGTAGTGAGCCTTTTGCGAAAATGGGTGCCAAAACTTATCAACACTGATTAGGTACAAACTGACATTTTTGTAAGTACATGTTACAGTTTACTATGCCTGTATTAAATGAGAGTATATGATCAGTGTCATAGCACCTGTAGGTGCATTACACTGTCTGACAAGTGACACGCTCGGTATTTCTTGCTTTACTGTACATAATAACTGGCCCCACTTGACCCAGTATGGAAGTAATGAGTACCCCTTCAGATTGCATATGATTATGCCAACTACCTACATTCTCAAATTTTTGTTTGCTGTGGTGCAAGAAAAAGAATGTTGGTGACCCCTGTAAAACTAATTGACACACTCTGGGGCATACCAATGAGAATAGAACTGATAGTGACTAAGAGGATAAAGTGAGCTAATGTTTCCTTTGTTAGTTACATCTGTTGATGCAACAATTCGCTACATACGGACTTGCAATATACTTTAATCCTGTTGATGAATTATACCAAGCCTATAGTAGCTAGTATATACCATGTTCTTCCTGCCAAAAGGTTGTTAACATCAGCAACAATGTAATAATACATGCATAACTACTCTTATATGGGTTTTTCATAGTTACTAGGGTAAGATTTTTATACATCAATAGGCAGTCATTAATTATTGTCAAGTCATAGCGCATTGATAACCATCTTTGCACAATTGTGTTTATAGTCCAGTGTGTTGTTGTCACTTGACAATGTATATTAGCAATTCACCAACTGAAATAAGGAGGCAAATTATGATACAGTATTTTAACGCAGTAGGTTCTGAGCGTGTCTAGTGTTATGATCGAGTCATTTACAACTATATACGGACACCTTTATCACTTTTAAGGTAGTGTTTCTGTACCGAGTACCACACGGTCTGAAGACTATGCCCAATCGCATGCGCACGGAGTAGGTAAAATACATTCTTCAGGTTAAGTATTAACTAGGCCGTATGAGAATCTAGTGTTACGGCTGGGATTATGATCCAATGCCGCCGCAGCAAACTTGATGTACTTTCCTCTTATGCACTCGTATGCACTCACCACTGGTACTAAGATTAAATATAGCCGCATCACATATATTGCTTCCATCTAGGACTAAGTCCAAATGTAGTCATAGTGACTAAGAGATTACGCGCGCGCATTTGAGCGCATGAATATGAGCATCCTTCAAACCAAGAGGGAGCGCAGCCGCAGTGTACGGAAAAAGTCACTGCTGACACTAAGAGGCTGCGCCTGCGTAGTCTGTGGATGCACATAGTAGCGGTTTAAAATACAAGTGAGAGCGCAGTCGCAGTGAGAGGAATTTTATCCTTTAAAGACTAAGTTTTTGCGCTTGCGTACCTGGGACAATTGAATGGATATGAAGCTAAGTCTGTGCGCAGAGCGTCACACTGACATAGCACCAGACACAGCACAAGTTACTCCTACAGACTACTGGATAGGGTGTTCGTTACTTCAATCTCTCAACTAGCCTCCTGATTGGAGTGTTGCAAAGGGAGGCGAGGTTATAAATACAGGCATTGACGGCGCCCGCATTCAATTGTGTCCTTACCCTGAAGACGCCAGCATGTTCTGGCGAAACATGTTGGGGGACTAATTGTTTTTTGTTTTATGTTCTCTCTCAGTTTATCATTGGGCCGAGCAAATAGTGAATACACACGAATGGTAGTCTAGCAGCTGGCAGCTGCCCTCACACAGTATTACTGTGATACAGTATACTCTGCATTCACCAGCGGCAAGTGCACGGCCGTGGTGAATTGTTTAGATCACAGTCTATAGGAGGCTCCAAGATTTCACTGGGAGTAGAAAGTTTTAAACATGTGTGCTCACCATAGGTACTTTTAACTTTAATCAATAAAAGTTACTTTTTAATTAATTGGGGATAAAAGAGGCTGTTAGCTCCTTTGTGAGCATTGGTGTATGTATTAGTAGGTATCTTACATTCGTTATGATGCAACCAAACTTCCCATTTCCTAATAAAAGAAGCTTTAGAGTTTTGGGATGAAGCCCATATAAGCAGCTGTTGTCAAAAGATCTGTACATTCTTGTAATATTAGGAAGAGAGTCACTTTTCCAACAGGAGGCTATTTTTAGTCGAATATAGCAAATATAATGTGACTAGCAATCGATCTTATGTGTATAGGGAGGTCTTTCAAACCAATAGACAATAGGGCCATTTTAGATAAAGGTTCGACATGACAGGAGGATATTGAAGAAATGAAAGCAAAGACCGAAGTCCATAAACTTTTGGCTAGAGGACATTCCCACCATAGATGAATATATGAACCCAAAGCATTTTTACATCTCCAACATTGTGAGGATATGTCGGGGAAGATTTTGTTTAAGAATAGTGGGGTCCTATACCATCTATATAAAAATTTTCTGGCTCCTTCAAGATGATCAGAGCATCTGGATAATTTGGATACACATGTATAAGCTTCAACCCATTCCTCATCCGATATATCAGATTCTAATTCAGAGTTTCATAGATTAATGATACGTTTTAAAGGATCAGTGGATGTCTCCTTTAGTATTTGATAACCTCTTGTGATGCCTTTGTCAGCAACTTTTGAAAGTTGTATCCAGTCTAGAAGTTGAGAGTTATGTGGGGCAGACAAAAAAGTTTTTGTGGATTGTAACAAGTGTCTTAATCTTAGATATTTATAAAAATCCCTATTAGGGATATCAAACTCTTTATGAATTTGTGAGAATTCAACCATGTTCCCTCCCTTCCAAATCTGTCCAATTTTGGTAATACCTTAGTTAACCCAGTTATCAATGTGTAGATCTGGGAGAACTAGTTCGCAAATTTTTAGTGAGGCTGAGGCTATAGATAAGGGAATTAATTTATCAGTTCTGACTAGTGTGAACCAGGTTTTGTAAATGGCAGACAGGGTTGATAATGACGATGAAGATTGGATACCAAAGGTAGCAACGGCTGAAAGGTGTAGAGACAAATCATGGGAACCCAATATATGCTTTTCCAATTGCACCCAGTTTTTGGAGGTGTCGTCTTTAATCAGATATCTCATTTGGTCTAGTATAGAAGAAGTATAGTAATGTTTTAGGGAAGGGACATTGAGACCGCCTGACCTTGATGGTTTAAAAAGAATAAGTGCCTTCATTCTGGCTTTATATTTTCCCCAAATGTGGCGATTGATTAAGGATTGAAGCTTAGATAGAAAAAAAATTGGGAATACTGATTGGAATGTTACGAAACAAATATATAATTTTTGGAAGGATGACCATTTTAATCGCCACTATTCTCCCCAACCAAGAAAGCGAGTCCAGTTTTAAATTGCCCATTGATTCTCTTATTTTATTATAGAGAGGCCAGAAATTGACCTTAAATAGTTTAGTGGTAGGATATGCTAATTGAATGCCCAGATATGTCAGAGATTCACCAGCCCAAGGGAATTTGTAACGACTAGAGATTAAACGTCTAGTAGCCAATGAGAGACCTAAGTCAAGCAACTGGGACTTATTTACAATAATTTTATAATAAGATGCTTCACTAAATTTCCTAATAATATCGTTAATCGCAGATAGAGCAGATGTGGGATTTGAGGTTATAATAAAGTCATCATCAGCGAACAAACCTGTGCGATGATCTGCGCTTCTAACCTTTATCCCTTTGATGTGGGGAGAGGATCTGATATGTTCCGCAAACGGCTCCATTGCTAGGGCAAAAATCAGGGGGGACATGGGGCAACCCTGTCTGGTCCCATTTTTTATGTTAAAAGGGGGTGACAGGATGCTGGAAAAATAAACTGCTGCAGTGGGATTAGAGTACAAGGACATTATAGCAGAGAGAAAGAAGTTTCCAAATCCAAATTTTTTTAATGTGGCTTTAATATACATCCAATGTATTCTATCGAACGCCTTCTCTGCGTCCAGAGAGAGGAGCAGAGAAGGCATCCTAGATGCATATGCTACATCCAAAAGATCTATGAATCTTCTAGTCCCGTCTGATGATTGTCTGCTGGGAACAAACCCTATTTGATCATTGGATATTAATGAAGGGAGAATATTAACAAGTCTTTTTGCCAAATTTTTTGCAAAATTTTTTATGTCAGAGTTTAATAGTGAAATGGGTCTGAAATTGGCCGGTTTGTCAGGAGGCTTTCCTGGTTTTGGAAGGGTGATAATTAGAGCATTCAACATATCTTTGGGAATTGATTGTTGAGTGGCTATTAAGTTGAAGGTTCTTTTCAGATAAGGATTCAAGATGTGTGGGAAGATTTTGTAATATTCATTGGTAAGCCCGTCTGGGCCTGGGGACTTATTGTTTTTGAGAGAGCGAATTGCATCATATATTTCTAATGAAGAAATCCTAGAGTTGAGGAATTGGCTTTGGGATGGGGAGAGGGATGGGAGGGAAATACCTTTAAGAAAGTCATTGATAGATTCATCAGTTGGATGGAAGGTCTCGGGGGAGTTCTCCAAATTATAGAGGTTGGCATAAAATTTAGAGAATTCTTCCGCTACGTGTTTAGGATTACATAGTTTATCGCCCTTCGAATTGTATAAGAAGGGAACTTTGGTCTTGGCCTCCCTCTTTTTGATTCTATTTGCAAGAATCTTTGAGGCTTTATTGCTCTGTTAGTAGTGATCTGGCTTAATTTTACGTAGGTGGAATTCATGTTCTTCATGGAGATGTAAATATAGATGGTGTCTAGCTGTTTTCAATTTGGAGGAAGTTTTGGGATCAAGAGAGGATTTAGAAGCCTACTCCAAGTTTTTGATATCATTAAGCAATCCTTCTAACGTTTTCTTTCTACCTTTTTTCCTTACTGCCGCATGTTTTAATAAGATTCCTCTAATGTACGCTTTATGAGCGCTCCATAGAGTAGTGTCTAGCACCATATTATTGTCATTTAATTTGAAATAATGTCGTAAAGATTTTTCTATATCCGTACAGATGTTTAAATTTTGGAGCAGGGAATTCTTAATTCTCCATGGCGAGTATACTCTATTGTTGTATGTATCATCTACTATAAGGGTGGTAAACGCGTGATCAGACCAAGTAATATTAGAGATGGAAACCGCCAACACTTTTTGCAATAACCATTTATCCACTAAAGATAAATTTATTCTAGAATAGGTATTATGTGAATGTGAGAAGAAGGTAAAGTCTTTCTCATTAGCATGGTAAACTCTCCATGTGTCATGGAGACCTTCTTTAAAAAGGGGAGGAGGGGGAAGTCTATCAATTGAAGAATCTGGGCACATATTAAAATCGCCACAAATCAATAATGATCCTTGTTTGGAATCTTAGGCTATTTTAATAATGCGTTTAATGAATTTTAATTGATCCGAGTTAGGGGCGTTCAGATTTAAGATTGTGTACTTAGTGTTGTTTATGTCACACGTAATGATGACATATCTACCATCTTTATCTAGTATTACTTTGCGACATTGAAAGGCAATGGTAGTCCTGAAACCAATTATAACACCCCTCTTTTTTTTTGAAGCTGGAGAAAAAAAAATGTGCGGGAAAGAGGTTGTGACAGAATCTACGGGAGTCCTCCTCATTTAGGTGGGATTCCTGAATGCAGATAATGTCAGCTCTCTGTCTTTTCACTTTTCACCAACAAGTGGAGCATTTAAAGGGGCTATTCAAACCTTTAACATTTGCTGAGAAAATTTTAATTCCTGTGTTAGCCATTTAGAAAAACAGGACGGAGACTCTAAATTCTGATCTACAAATGGCACATGTAAATGCATTAATTAAAGAAAACAGTACCCAAATGAGAGCTGAGCAAGGCAGAAGGGGAACGCAGATCCGTTCCTTAGTTGTCAAGCTTTCAGAGGATGAGGAGCAAGCCCCTTGTGTGTAACCTGGAAAAACATTATAACCAAACTTAACGAAAACAGTACCAAACAAAAACATAATAATGGTCTGACGCAGACCTACAATTTGTGATGCCTATCAGTTATACTAGAAGGCGGAAAAAGCAAAAAAGCAATGGATAAGGGATTATGGGACACTTAGATGGAATATGTGTCCTGAGTATTAGGGTGTGGAACCCCGTAAGAATTATATATACTAAAGTAAATATGGAATGTAGACAAAGTTACTGTCCAAGTTGAGGATCACAGAGGCATTCTTTCCACTTTGGTCCATTCCAGCGTTAGGTTGGATTGTTTTCTACCAGCATGGATGTTGTTGGAGGGAGAGTTCTTTACTTTGTCTTCATCCTTGTCTGTGGCGCCCACTGGTGGTATGGTTATGTTCGATTTGGTGAGAGTTTCTGCAGCTTCCTGAGGAGAAACTAGTACATGCGATGAATTTTGATATTTCACAATTAACTTAACGGGATACCCCCACTTATAGGGGATGTTGTTTTCACGTAGCACCTTAGTATAGGTTTGAAATTCCTGTCTCCTGCTTAAAGTCGCTGGTAAAAGATCCGTGAATAAGAGAACATTACAAAATCTTTCAGGAATGTCTGCCCTTTTTTTTTGAGCTTCTCTCATAAGGGATTCTTTCAGGTGGTAAAAGTGTATCCTAGCAAGGACGTCCCTGGGAGTGGATGGAGGTAAAGCTTTAGGCTTTGGGACCCGGTGTGCACGGTCAATGATTAGCTCTGATCCAGGAGTGTCTGGTACATACGACACAATAAGGTCTAGTACATATTCTTGCAACTGAGAGTAATGCTTTCAGGAATGTTCCTAAATCTTATATTATTTCTCCAGGAGCGATTCTCCAGGTCTGCAATTTTCAATTTAATGGCTGCTAGATCATCCTCAACCAAGTTGTGGTTATCCACCAAAGAGTTATGAGCTGTGACAAACTCCTCCATCTTTTCTTCTAAATGAGCAGTTCTTTCTCCTATGGCAACTATGTCTGTATGTATAGTTGCAATGGTCTCTTTAAAATCGCTATGAATGGATCTTTTTAGATCAAGTAGCATATCTTGCATAGTTGAGACTGTTATGCAGGAGCCTTTACATGGAGGTATATTAGGTGCATCAGGGAGGGAGGTAAAATCATGTTGGTCACTCACCCTCTTTTGTTTTTTAGGTTCATGTTGCAGGGTGGGGCTGGATAGTGACCACGGGGATCGCTGACTGGAATGCTGGCTGCAGATATCTGCAGAGGAGCGGAGCTCTTCCTCTGAGTGGCGGGAATCAGCGCCATTTTGGGAGCCCCGGACTGCTGGCTGGAAAAAGGCCGTCATTTTCTGGGGCTGGCCTCCCTTCTTTTTCCCTCTGGTCATCATCGGCAGGTGCCACAGGACTATATGCTGGGCTGGAGGAGCTTTTTATGCAGTTCAGCGCAGGAGAGGCGATGCTGTGTGCCGCTGAGCGGGGTTCCACACACGGAGCTCAGGCACTATGCGTCCTCTCCTCCCGACATCCGGCCATGCCCCTCAAACTTTTTTGTGGACCAAGAATACATTTTTTTCCCCTGAAACACACTGATGAACTATTTCCCTGCAAAAATATTAAATATGTATATGTACGCTGTATGCACAACTGCTTTGTGAAGCAAGAATATTGCTTTTTTCCCACAAAAATTTTTTTTTTTCACTATTTCACTGCAGAAATGTCAAATGTGTATTTGGGCAGTGTATTTCAAACTGCTTTGGGGACCAGGATCACAGCTTTTTATCACAAAAATACTGCAGAAATTGAATATACGGTTTAGTGAATTGTATAAACAAGTGCTCTGTGGCACCACAGGTCCCAGACTAGACAAATGGACTATGTCACCCCTTAATTATACCAAAGGTAATGTAGGGGACTTGAGCAGCCATAAAAAAAGCATTTACTCCTTCTCTGAGCTTCCAAAAAGGATTAGGTTGATGTCCCTGCCAGACTGCTGACCCCCACCTCAACAACGGACCCGAACTTTTATGAAAATCTTCGGGTTCGGGTCTGGGTCCCGAACACCCCAAAATTCGGTACGAACCCGAACTATACAGTTTGGTTTTGTTCAACCCTACTTTTGCATACAACGCTAAAAAACCTGTTTTAAAATTTTGCAGTGACATACTGCATTTCTGTAGTTGGGGGAATAAACCCGTATGGTGGTGCCACAGAGCACGTATGCATACAATGCTGAAAAACCTGTTTTAAAATTTTGCAGTGACATACTGCATTTCTGTAGTTGGGGGAATAAACCCGTATTGTGGTGCCACAGAGCACTTTTGCATACAACGCTGAAAAATCTGTTTTATAATTTAGCGGTGACATACTGCTTTTCTGTAGTTTATTGCAATAAACACTGGTTTTGTGTTACATAGCAGATCTGAGGCCTACTCTGTATTTTAGTCATTTTAAGTAACCTGGGGAAATCCGCATTTACATAGTTGGTTGCAAAAACACAGGTTTTGTGGTAGATAGCACATTTGCAGTGTACGCTGCGTTTCTGGCAATCAAATTAAACCGTTAACTTCTGCTGTTACATTGTTGGTTTGAAAAATCAAATTTTTGGTGATAGTAAAGTAATTGTATTGAATTGCTCCGTTACACTGTTGTGTGACCTAAAGAAAGTTATTCTGTTTATGACATGGGCACTGCCTTACTGTTAGTGAATAGGGTTAAGCCCCGAATATTGGGGTGTTGCGGACACGGACCCGAACCCGAACATTTCCGTAAAAGTTCGGGTTCGGTGTTCGGCGCTTTCTTGGCACTTTTTGAAAGGCTGCACAGCAGCCAATCAACAAGCGTCATACAACTTGCCCCAAGAGGCCATCACAGCCATGCCTACTAATGGCATGGCTGTGATTGGCCAGAGCAGCATGTGATCCAGGCTATATATAAGCTTGAGTCACATAGCGTTGTATGTCACTCTGCTGTTACAAGTGTAGGGAGAGGATGCTGCTGGTTTCAGGGAGAGAATAGGAGAGAATCTAACTCAGCGATCTATCTAGAAATAGTTGTGTGGGTGCAGGGCACTATCCTTTTACCCTGCCCTGAGCTCATTGACCAAAAAATACAAACTTTTAGAATTCTGTTAGTTAGGTGGGTGGCGGCGGCCATTTTATGCATGCTCAGTGCACCAGCACTGCATCTGAGCTTTTGGGACATTGCAAATCCCCATTTTTTGGGGGCAAACTACAACATCTGTATTAGTTAGTGTGCAATTTAAGCTAGAAATACACCAATCATTTTCTGGGGTTTGAAAAAAACTCTTTTTTTTTCCAAAAACAGTATTTTCCAAATCTGCAAGTGTTAAATTCAAGTTTAATATATACAGCATTCATAGATTTTTTTGGCAATCTACAACATCTGTATTAGTCAGTGTTAGAGTTGAGCGAACACCTGGATGTTCGGGTTCGAGAAGTTCGGCTGAACTTCCCGAAAATGATCGGGATCCGAACTCGACCCAAACTTCACTCCGAACCCGAACCTGATTCAAGTCAATGGGGACCCGAACTTTTGGGCACTAAAAAGGCTGTAAAATAGCCCAAGAATGGGCTAGAGGGCTGCAAAAGGCAGCAAAACGTAGGTAAATCCCCTACAAATAAATGTGGATAGGGAAATGACTTAAAATAAAATAAATAAAATTTAACAAATATCAATTGGCAACTTGGAGGAGGAGAAGGTGGAATAGGAGGTTGGGGTGGCATCAGGTGGGAATGCTATGGGAGTTAATGTTCTCATCACAGCCAAAAAGGATTCATGTCCGCCTGCAGTGTCACAGGCCTCATTCACAGACTCAGGGCCATGGCACCCGCAAAAAGGAGAGCGATCCCGTAACAGCAACACAGGCCTCATGTCAACCTGCAATGGAACAGGCCATTATCATTTATGTAGGCCCCTGACACCCAGACAGGGAGAGGCAATTTGACAGTAAAAAGAGTTTAATGTCTCTCACCCAGACAGCAAGCAATTAAACGAAATATAGGCCACTGACACACAGACAATGGGGCAGTCATTAGACAGTAAAAAGAGTTTAATATCTCCCACCAAGCCCTGGAGTACAAGAGTATATGGTTAAGGGGAGGTAGTTATAAATGTCTATTCTGCACAAGGGATGGACAGGTCCTGTGGGATCCATGCCTGGTTCATTTTTATGAATGTCAGCTTGTCCACGTTGGCTGTGGACAGGTGGCTGCGTTTGTCAGTAATGACGCCACCTGCCGTGCTGAATACACGTTCAGACAAAACGCTGGCCGCCGGGCAGGCCAGCACCTCCAAGGCATAAAAGGCTAGCTCTGGCCATGTGGACAATTTGGAGACCCAGAAGTTGAATGGGGCCGAACCATCAGTCAGTACGTGGAGGGGTGTGCACACGTACTGTCCCACCATTTTAGTGAAATGCTGCCTCCTGCTAACACGTTCCGTATCAGGTTGTGGTGCAGTTAGCTGTGGCGTGGTGACAAAACTTTTTCACATCTCTGCCATGCTAACCCTGCACTCAGAGGAGCTGGCCATGACACAGCTGCGTTGGTGACCTCTCGCTCCTCCTCTGCCTTCGCCTTGGGCTTCCACTTGTTCCCCTGTGACATTTGGGAATGCTCTCAGTAGCGCGTCTACCAACCTGCGCTTGTACTCGCGCATCTTCCTATCACGATCCAGTGCAGGAAGTAAGGTGGGCACATTGTCTTTGTACCGGGGATCCAGCAGGGTGGCAACCCAGTAGTCCACACACGTTAAAATGTGGGCAACTCTGCTGTCGTTGTGCAGGCACTGCAGCATGTAGTCGCCCATGTGTGCCAGACTGCCCAGAGGTAAGGACAAGCTGTCCTCTGTGGGAGGCGTATCGTCATCGTCCTCCGTTTCCCCCCACCCACGCAAAAGTGAAGGGCCCGAGCTGCGTTGGGTGCCATCCCGCTGTGAACATGCTTCATCCTCATCCTCCTCCACCTCCCCCTCATCCTCCTCGTCCTCCCGTAGTGGGCCATGGCTGGCCACATTTGTACCTGGCCTCTGCTTTTGCAAAAAAACTCCCTCTGAGCCACTTCTAAGAGACTGGCCTGTAAATGACCCCTCTTCCTCCTCCTCCTTCTCCTCCTGGGCCACCTCCTCTTCCATCATAGCACTAAGTGTTTTCTCAAGGAGACATAGAAGTGGTATTGTAACGCTGATAACGGCATCATCGCCACTGGCCATGTTGGTGGAGTACTCGAAACAGAGCAACAGGGAACACAGGTCTCGCATGGAGGCCCAGTCATTGGTGGTGAAGTGGTGATGTTCCGCAGTGCGACTGACCCATGCGTGCTGCAGCTGAAACTCCACTATGGCCTGCTGCTGCTCGCACAGTCTTTCCAGCATATGCAAAGTGGAGTTCCACCTGGTGGGCATGTCACATATGAGGCAGTGAGCGGGAAGGCCGAAGTTACGCTGTAGCGCAGACAGGCGAGCAGCGGCAGGATGTGAGCTCCGGAAGCGCGCACAGACGGCCCACACTTTATGCAGCAGCTCTGACATGTAGGGGAAGTTGTGAATGAACTTCTGCACCACCAAATTCAGCACATGCGCCAGGCAAGGGATGTTTTTTAAACCGGCTAGTCCTAGAGCTGCGACGAGATTTCGCCCTTTATCGCTCACCACCAGGTCGGGCTTGAGGCCCACCGGCAGCAACCATTTGTCGGTCTGTTGTTCAATATCCCGCCACAACTTCTGCGCGGTGTGGGGCCTGTCCCCCAAACATATGAGTTTCAGAACGGCCTGCTGACGTTTACCCCGGGCTGTGCTGAAGTTGGTGGTGAAGGTGTGTGGCTGACTGGATGAGCAGGTTAAAGAAGAGGAGGAGAAAGCCGAGTAGGAGGAGGAGGCTACAGGAGGTAAAGAATGATGCCCTGCGATCCTTGGCGGCGGAAGGACGTGCGCCAAAGAACTATCCGCCTGGGGCCCAGCCGCCACTACATTTACCTAGTGTGCAGTTAGGGAGATATAGCGTCCCTGGCCGTGCTTACTGGTCCACGTAACAGTGGTGTGGTGGACCTTGCCACAGATGGCGTTGCGCAGTGCACACTTGATTTTATCGGATACTTGGTTGTGCAGGGAAGGCACGGCTCTCTTGGAGAAGTAGTGGTGACTGGGAACAACATACTGTGGGACAGCCATCGCCATCAGCTGTTTGAAGCTGTCTGTGTCCACCAGCCTGAATGACAGGATTTCAAAGGCCAGTAGTTTAGAAATGCTGGCATTCAGGCCCAGGGCTCGAGGGTGGGTAGGTGGGAATTTACGCTTTCTCCCCAATGTTTGTGAAATGGTGAGCTGAACGCTGCCTTGTGACATGGTGGAGATGGTTGGTGATGCAGCTGGTGGTGTTGGTGGCACATCCTCTGTTTGGTGGGCGGCAGGTGCCAACATTCCTCCCGAGGCGGAGGAAGAGGCTGAGGCAGCAGCAGAAGAGGGAGCAGGGGGAGCCTGAGTGAGTTCCTTGTTTTTAAGGTGTTTACTCCACTGCAGTTCATGATTCAGGCTCTGATGGCACAGCATGCAAACCACTCGGGTCTTGTCGTCAGCAATTTTTTTGAAGAAGTGCCATGCCAGGGAACTACTTGAAGCTGCCTTTGGGGTGCTCGGTCCCTGGTGGCGGTGGCCAGTAGCAAGCGAACTCTCTTAGCGGCTGTTCTGCTTTTGCCCCCTGCTCTCTCTTTTGCTACGCTGTTGGCTCACTCTCACCACTGCCTCTTCCTCTGAACTATGAAAGTCAGTGGCACGACCTTCATTCCATGTGGGGTCTATGACCTCATCGTCCTCTGCATCGTCTTCCACAAAGTCTTCCTCCCTGACCTACTGTTCGGTCTGCACAATGCAAAAAGACGCAGCAGTTGGCACCTGTGTTTCGTCATCATCAGATACGTGCAGACTCAGATGAGGTGGTATTCCCATGTCCTCATCATCAGGAAACATCAGTGGTTGTGCATCAGTGCATTCTATGTCTTCCACCACTGGGGAAGGGCTAGGTGGATTCCCTTTGGGAAACCCTGCCAGCAGAGTCTTCAAACAGCATAAGAGACTGCTGCATAACTTGAGGCTCAGACAGTTTCCCTGATATGCATGGGGGTGATGTGACAGACTGATGGGCTTGGTTTTCAGGCGCCACCTGTGCACTTTCTGCAGAAGACTGGGTGGGAGATAATGTTGTGAACGTGCTGGATCCACTGTCGCCACCCAATTGACTAGCGACTGAACTTGCTCAGGCCTTACTATCCTTAGAACAGCATTGGGCCCCACCAAATATCGCTGTAAATTCTGGCGGGTACTGGAACCTGAGGTAGTTTGTTCACTGGGACGTGTGGCTGTGGCAGAACGGCCACGTCCTCTCCCAGCACCAGAGGGTCCACTAACAACACTACGACCATGTCCGCGTCCCTTACGAGATGTTTTCCTCATTTTCAAGAAAAAAAATTATTTGGCCCAATGTATTGAATTTAAATTCAGGCCTTTTTTTACAGGCACCTAACACTATCTGGCTATCTATTTATCTACCGTATTACACTAATCCAGGCACAGCTGTAACCACAGATTTAGGGGAATATCAATTGTAGGCCTAGTATTTAGGCCCTGGATGAAAGATATCCTTTTACGGACAGATTTACACTTGGAGATGCACAGTAGCGTGTGAAAAAATATATAGGATTATGCTTTCAGTACTTGTATTTTAACACTTTGTGTAATATACCCTTTAACGGACAGAAATACACTTAGAGATGCAAAACAGTGTGTGCAAATCTAGAGGATTATGCTGTATTTTAACACTTACTCTAATATACCCTTTAACGGATAGAAATACACTTGGAAATGCACGCTGTGTGTAATATACCCTTTTACGGACAGATTTACATGTGGCCTGCAATAGCTGGAACACCAGATTTTGGGTATTGCTATTTTGGCAATTGAATTTCACCCCAGAAAAAAATATATCCTTTGACGGATACTATTAAACTACTTGTCCAGCCACAGCTAGAACACCAGATTTACTGTATTTCTATTTTTGCAACTGAATTTCACCCCAGAAAATAATATAGCCTTTGACGGACACTATGAAACTTGTCCAGTCACAGCTGGAACACCAGATTTACGGTATTTCTATTTTTGCAATTAGAATTTCACCCCAGAAAAAAATATATCCTTTGCTGTACACTATTAAACTTGGCCAGCCACAGCTGAAACCACTGATTTACGGTATTGCTATTTTGGCAATTGAATTTCACTCCAGAACAAAATATATCCTTTACTGGACACTAATAAACTTGGCCAGCCACAGCTGAAACCACTGATTTACCGTATTGCTATTTTGGCAATTGAATTTCACCCCAGAACAAAATATATCCTTTGCCGGACACTATTAAACTTGGCCAGCCACTGCTGGGACACCAGATTTAGGGGATTGCTATTTTGGCAATTGAATTTCACCACAGAACAAAATATATCCTTTGCCGGACACTATTAAACTTGGCCAGCCACTGCTGGGACACCATATTTAGGGGATTGCTTTTTTGGAAATTTAATTTCACCCCAGAAAATTATCTATCCTTTACCGGACACTATTAAACTTGGCCTGCCACAGCTGAAACCACTGATTTACGGTATTGCTATTTTGGCAATTGAATTTCACCCCTGAAAATTATCAATCCTTTGCCGGACACTATTATACTTGGCCAGCCACTGCTGGGATACCAGATTTAGGGGATTGCTATTTTGGCAATTTAATTTCACCCCATAAAATTATCTATCCTTTGACGGACACTATTAAACTTGGCCAGCCACTGTTGAGACACCAGATTTAGGGGATTGCTATTTTGGCAATTGAATTTCACCACAGAAAAAAATGTATCCTTTACTAGACAGCAGACAGTATTACACTTGGCTAGCCACAGCTGGAACACCAGATTTAGGGGATTGCTATTTTGGCAATTGAATTTAACCCCTTAATAAAATATAGAAATTTCTATCCTGAGTTTCTAGGGGTGACAATAAGCACAGCCAAGCCCATGATGTAGGATATAGCAAAAAAAAAAAGCTAGTATTGATGGATTGATGGACTTGGTGGCAGCTTGTGCTGGTGCACCACAAGACACAAAATGGCCTCCGATCACCCATGAAAAAAGTGACAGAAAAACGCTTTGTGCAGCCTAAAAACCAGTGAGCAATTAAGCAATTAACTAGCAATTAACCAGTGAGCAATTAACTAGCAGAAGTTGAATGATTTACAACTGTAGATCGATCACTTCATTAGGTGTTTTTGCTGAGTTTTCCCTGCCTAATCTCGCCCTCACAGCAGCTGCATCCTAGTCCTACACTAATCAGATTAAATAGAGGCTGGGTCACATGCTGCACTTGGCCAATCACAGCCATGCCATTAGTAGGCATGGCTGTGATGGCTTCTTAGGGTAAGAAGTAAAACGCTAGCTGATTGGCTGTGCCCTTCAGAAAGCGGGAAGAAATCGTCGAACAACGGACCCGAACCGGAACTTTTTTGAAAATGTTCGGGTCCGGGTCCGTGTCCCGAACACCCCAAAATTCGGTACGAACCCGAACTATGCGGTTCGGGTTCGCTCAACTCTAGTCAGTGTGCAATTTAAGCTAGAAATACACCCATCATTTTCTGGGGTTTGAAAAACACACTTTTAAAAAAAAAAAAACAGTATTTTCCAGATGCAAGTGTTAAATTCAAGTTTAATATATACAGCATTCATATTCTGTTAGCATTTACATTATTTTTGGGCAATCTGCAACATTTGTATTAGTCAGTGTGCAATTTACGCAAGAAATACACCCATCATTTTCTGGGGTTTGAAAAACACACTTTTTTGACAAAAAACACTATTTTGAGGCCTTGCAGCATCAGCACGTGTGAAATTACAGGCTTATATACTGCTGTCAAATTCAGTTGGCAGCCTTTGATGCAGATGTCATTGTGAGATACACCCTTAATACATTTGGGTTACATTCAGAGATTTTAAAAACCGCCATTTGGTGCACCAATATTGATTCAGGCTAGAGATGGCCCGAACTATTCGCCGGCGAACATAGGTTGTTCGCGTTCGCCTCGGCGGGCGAACATATGCGATGTTCGGTCCGGCCCCTATACATCATCATTGAGCAAACTTTGACCCTGTACCTCACAGTCAGCAGACACATTCCAGCCAATCAGCAGCATACCCTCCCTCCCAGTCCCTCCGACCTCCTGCACAGCATCCATTTTAGATTCATTCTGTAGCTGCAGTCTTAGTGAGAGGAGGGACAGTGTAGTTGCTGCTGATTTAATAGGGAAATTGATAGCTAGGCTAGTGTATTTAGTGTCCACTCCAGTCCTGAAAGACTCATCTGATCTCTGCTGTAAGGACAGCGTCCTGATAGCACCCCAAAAAGCCCTTTTTCGGGCTGCTACATTAGTCTGCTTTTTTTTTTTTTTCTACATATATATATTGCAGTTGCCTGGCCTGCCCGTGTGTGAGGAGCTGCAGGCCCACAGACTACATAGTGCCCACTGCCAGTGCCCACCACTCACACTGTGTAGCACAGGACTTTGCATCAAACAAAGGCATTTAATTTTTACCCTTTAATCTAAGGTTAGTTGCCTGCCAGTTTGTGTCAGGCCGACTTCCACAGACTGTAGTGTGCCCACTGCCAGTGCCCACCACCACTCATACCGGGTGGCACAGGCATTTAATTTTTACACTTTAGTCTAATTTCAGTTGCTTGCCTGCTGCCAGTGTGTGTCAGGCCGACTTCCACAGACTGTAGTGTGCCCACTGCCAGTGCCCACCACCACTCATACCGTGTGGCACAGGCATTTAATTTTTACACTTTAGTCTAATTTCAGTTGCTTGCCTGCTGCCAGTGTGTGTCAGGCCGACTTCCACAGACTGTAGTGTGCCCACTGCCAGTGCCCACCACCACTCATACCGGGTGGCACAGTAGCTTGCCGATAAATAAGGCATTTAATTTTTACACTTTAGTCTAATTTCAGTTGCTTGCCTGCTGCCAGTGTGTGTCAGGCCGACTTCCACTGACGGTAGTGTGCCCACTGCAAGTGCCCACCACTCATACCGGGTAGCACAGTACCTAGCACGCGTAGTGCCACTTATCTAAAAAAAATGACAGGCAGAGGCAGGCCACCCTGCAGGGGCCGTCGTGGTCATGGTGCTGTGATTTCCACTGGCCCTGGCATAAAGCCCAGTGTTCAGAGGCCACGTACCCTGAACCTGAAAAATTCTGAGGACATAGTTGACTGGCTTAGACAGGACACCCAATCTTCAACAGCTTCCGCTAAGAACCTTGACGCACCATCCTCCTCCAGCTCAGCTTCAATCACCTGCTCTCAAGTTACCACACTCCAGCCCGCCGCCACCACCACAGCCACCACAACCGCTTCACTTGATCAATCAGAGGAGTTATTTACACATCAGTTGTATGCAATTAGTGATGAGCAACCATTATTGCCAGATGATGTAGATTACAGGGATATGTCTCAGTCAGGCAGGATTACACACATGGACGTATAGTGTGATGATGATGATAATGATGTTGTACCCGCTGCTGCTTCCTTTGCTGAGGTGTCAGATACAAATGAAGCGGCTGATGATGATGATGTGTCCACGGATGCCACGTGGGTGCCTGCTCGAAGAGAAGAAGAGGGGGAAATTTCAGAAGGGGAGACAGAGAGAAGGAGGAGACAAGTTGGAAGCAGGGGGAGGTCGTCGCAAGGAGTTAGTGGCACAGTCAGACAGCATGTATCGGCACCCGGGGTCAGCCAGACAGCACACCAGTCAACGCAAGCTTTTGCCATTGCAAAGCTCAGCAGTGTGGCATTTTTTTTGTGTGTCTGCCTCTGATAACAGCAATGCCATTTGCAACCTGTGGCAAAAGAAACTGAGTCGTGGAAAGTCCAACACCCACCTCGGTACAACTGCTTTGCGAAGGCACATGATCTCACATCACAAACGCCTATGGGATCAACACATGCGTACAAGCAGCACACAAACTCAAAGCCACCATCCTCCTCCTGGTCCAGCATCTTCAGCCACGTCAACCACTGCTGTCCTTCTTGCCCCCTCTCAACCACCCGCCACTCCGCCTCTTACCTTCAGCAGTTCCATCTCATCTGCCCACAGTCAGGTGTCTGTTAAGGAAATGTTTGAGCGTAAGAAGCCAATGTCACAGAGTCACCCCCTTGCCTGGCATCTGACAGCTGGATTGACGGAACTCTTAGCCCGCCAGCTTTTACCATACCAGCTGGTGGAGTCTGAGGCCTTCAAAAAATTTGTCGCTATTGGGACACCACAGTGGAAGGTACCCGGACGAAATTTTTTTTCAAAAAAGGCAATCCCTGATATGGGACTTAACAGGGATTAAACTGATAGGAATAGTACTAGTTAAGACACCACTCGGGTGTGACAGTAAATTGCACGGTGCAGACCCAGTGACCGTGTATTAAAACAAAAGGGAGGGAGCCAGCGTTTTTTTAACCATCTCCCCGTTCGAAAAATCAATTCAATAGATGGACCCCAGATTGGGGACGTAACAGGGATTAAACTGATGAGAATAGTACTACAGAAAATACCACTCATATCGGGTGTGACAGTAAGTTACACGGCGCAGACGCAATGACCGTGGATTAAAACAAAGGGGAGGGAGCCAGCGTTTTTTTAACAAACTCCCTGTTCGAAAAATCAATTCAATAAATGGACCCCAGATTGGGTAACGTAACAGGGATTAAACTGATGAGAATAGTACTACAGAAAATTCCACTCATATTGGGTATGAGAGTAAATTGCACAGCGCAGACGCAGTGACCGAGGATAAAAACAAAGGGGAGGGAGCCAGCGTTTTTTTAACCATCTCCCTGTTCGAAAAATCAATTGAATTCACCTTTCGGGGACCCTTGGTGTTGTACGTGGCTGGGTGGAGGAAGAAACCTTCAATGACATCACCGGGACATGGCTAGCTTGGTATCCAACCTTGTGCAAATAGGCAGTTTGCGGTTGTGCAAATGGACTGTTTGCGGTTGTTTGCGGTTCATTAAAAGGGGAGTTTGGTCTGTCAATGTCTGTGATGCGGGCGTAACCCTTACACTACCTGATCGATACAACATCATAAGAGAAAATAAATAAAATGTCAGTCCTGTGTCCCAAAACACGGACGGTTACTTGCGCTGCTGGTTCCGATGTAGTGTGGTGAGTGGACACACTGGAAAGTCATATAATAAAAGTTTGAAACCGCACTGCTCCAGATTTCAACACACGTGAATGAATCGGGGTATTCGCCTCCGTCCTCCTCAATCAAAGGGTTCGATCCTCATCAGACCGCCTCCTCTGTGGGGTTAAATGATCGGCAAATAGTGAAGTACCCTCTAGATGGTAATAAAAAAACGGTTTTATTCTACTCACAGACAAAGGTAGATAAAAGGCATATAACAAATAGTAAAATCGGTCCAAATTCCTGCCCGACCCGGGTTTCGCACTCTGGATTCCTCAGGGGCGACAACTGCGCATGTCCATCATGTGGCCCTTTAAATAGCCTGATTCCTCATTCCCAATCAATGGGAACCTCATTCAGTCAGAAACTTACTAAAACTTATCAATAAATTCCATTATTCTCAAAAACCATCTAGTTGAAAATTATCACGTAAGAAGGTTAGTACCATAAATTATTACATATATCCATCATTCAATTTTTAAAATCATTTTGCATTCCTCCAGTCCCCGCACAAAATAAACCTCAGTAACACATATTCTCCACTTACATATCGCCGCAACCTGCCTATATACATGCTTTCATTCTTATATTCACCGCCTTGTCATAAACAGTTTATCCTTATGTTTACGGAGTGACCTAGTTTAGCTCCGCCTACTAATGATCACATGACTCAAGGGGTAACACTCCCACCTATTCCCATTCACAAAGTTCAGATCACCTGATCCAGCCGTCCAATGAGTATCCACAACTATGACGTATCCTGAAAGGTCCTGAAAGGTCATAAAACTAAGGTAACCCCATTTCCTCATACCTCCCTCGGCGAGCTCTCTAATTCACCCATAAAGAATCTTCCCTTTATATTAAACAAGGTTCAAGATCGAACTCTATATTCATCCCACCTGGCTGTAGGGTCCCGAGTTGATAAATCCACTGTACCTCTTTCCGATTGATCAGTGACAGCGAATCACCTCCTCTCCAGTGAGGTTTAACCACTTCCACTCCAGCAAACTTCAAGCCCCGCGGGTTCTTACTATGCACCAGCTTGAAGTGAGCTGATACGCTGTGACTCATCAATCCTTTTTTAATATTTCTTATATGTTCCTGAATTCTTATTTTCAGCTTCCTAACTGTCCTGCCAACATATTGGAGTCCACATGGGCACTCCAATACGTATATTAGACCCTCATTTTCACAGGAACAGTCTCCTTTTATGCCGAACTCTCCTCCATTTTTCTTAGATACAATATTGTTGAGCGTTCTCATTTTTTCTTTTGTATTCCTATTTTTACATCCAATACAGAACCCGCACCACGTAAATTTCCCCCCTCCTTTACTCTGTTTTACACTCACTGGGGGGATGGCACTGTGTACCAACTTAGTTCGAATATTTGGAGCCTTTTTAAAAATAAATGAGGGATTTTCAGGTATGACTTTCCCTAATACTGGGTCGTTTTTGAGGGTTCCCCAATTCTTTCTAACTGCTTTCTTGACGATATCCGCCATTGAGCAGTATCCTGTAATAAAGGAGAACCGATAGTCTTTCTCATTCTTTTTTTCTTTCATACTACCACTTCCTTTCTTTTTTTTTTTGTCAAGCCAAGGTTTATAATGGCAACTTCTCTTGTCGATATATGAATTGACATCAGTTTCCTTAAAGAAGGAACAGGTTTTAAAACTACCATCTTCTATTTTTATACACAAATCCAGAAAGTTAATGGATACACTGCTAATCTCCCCCACGAACCTCAAATTCCATTCATTATGATTGAGCTGGTAAATATATTCCTCTAATCCTTCCTTTTCTCCTTCCCACACAAGGAGACAGTCATCGATATACCTCCTCCAGAGGATAAGTCTCCCCCTGGCCGTGTCCGCTCCTAGTGTGGGAAGGATAGTCACCTCCTCCCATGCCCCCATAAAGATGTTAGCGAAACTGGGGGCGAATTTCGCCCCCATCGCTGTACCAATCTGTTGTACATAATAGGAGTCCCGAAACCAAAAATAATTATGCTCCAAGCAATAATCCGAGCATTTCAAAATGAAGTCCCCCTGTACAACACCTATTTTGGGGTCCTCCCTAATCCTTTACTCTACCGCTTGCATGCCAAGTTTTTTGGGGATGACTGTGTACAGGGACGCCACGTTGACTGTGGCCATCCATGTGTCTACAGTAGGGGGGCTTAAATTCTCTATCAGCTGTATAACTGCCTCTGTATTTTTCAGATGTGAAGGGTTAAGCGCAACATACCCCTGTAAAAAAAAATCTATGTATTCAGTGATTCTACATGTCATGAAATTCGCCCACAGTTTCACTAACATCTTTATGGGGGCATGGGAGGAGGTGACTATCCTTCCCACACTAGGAGCGGACACGGCCAGGGGGAGACTTATCCTCTGGAGGAGGTATATCGATGACTGTCTCCTTGTGTGGGAAGGAGAAAAGGAAGGATTAGAGGAATATATTTACCAGCTCAATCATAATGAATGGAATTTGAGGTTCGTGGGGGAGATTAGCAGTGTATCCATTAACTTTCTGGATTTGTGTATAAAAATAGAAGATGGTAGTTTTAAAACCTGTTCCTTCTTTAAGGAAACTGATGTCAATTCATATATCGACAAGAGAAGTTGCCATTATAAACCTTGGCTTGACAATATACCGAAAGGTCAGTTTAAGAGAATGGCCCGAAATTGCACTACAGTGGAAGACTATAGGCTACAATGCAAGGTGTTAAAAGATCGATTCCTTGAAAGGGGCTATGAGGAAGACAATCTGGATGTTTGCATCCAGAATGTAGAAGAGGAAAAAAAAAAAGAAAGGAAGTGGTAGTATGAAAGAAAAAAAGAATGAGAAAGACTATCGGTTCTCCTTTATTACAGGATACTGCTCAATGGCGGATATCGTCAAGAAAGCAGTTAGAAAGAATTGGGGAACCCTCAAAAACGACCCAGTATTAGGGAAAGTCATACCTGAAAATCCCTCATTTATTTTTAAAAAGGCTCCAAATATTCGAACTAAGTTGGTACACAGTGCCATCCCCCCAGTGAGTGTAAAACAGAGTAAAGGAGGGGGGAAATTTACGTGGTGCGGGTTCTGTATTGGATGTAAAAATAGGAATACAAAAGAAAAAATGAGAACGCTCAACAATATTGTATCTAAGAAAAATGGAGGAGAGTTCCGCATAAAAGGAGACTGTTCCTGTGAAAATGAGGGTCTAATATACGTATTGGAGTGCCCATGTGGACTCTAATATGTTGGCAGGACAGTTAGGAAGCTGAAAATAAGAATTCAGGAACATATAAGAAATATTAAAAAAGGATTGATGAGTCACAGCGTATCAGCTCACTTCAAGCTGGTGCATAGTAAGAACCCGCGGGGCTTGAAGTTTGCTGGAGTGGAAGTGGTTAAACCTCACTGGAGAGGAGGTGATTCGCTGTCACTGATCAATCGGAAAGAGGTACAGTGGATTTATCAACTCGGGACCCTACAGCCAGGTGGGATGAATATAGAGTTCGATCTTAAACCTTGTTTAATATAAAGGGAAGATTCTTTATGGGTGAATTAGAGAGCTCGCCGAGGGAGGTATGAGGAAATGGGGTTACCTTAGTTTTATGACCTTTCAGGACCTTTCAGGATACGTCATAGTTGTGGATACTCATTGGACGGCTGGATCAGGTGATCTGAACTTTGTGAATGGGAATAGGTGGGAGTGTTACCCCTTGAGTCATGTGATCATTAGTAGGCGGAGCTAAACTAGGTCACTCCGTAAACATAAGGATAAACTGTTTATGACAAGGCGGTGAATATAAGAATGAAAGCATGTATATAGGCAGGTTGCGGCAATATGTAAGTGGAGAATATGTGTTACTGAGGTATATTTTGTGCGGGGACTGGAGGAATGCAAAATGATTTTAAAAATTGAATGATGGATATATGTAATAATTTATGGTACTAACCTTCTTACGTGATAATTTTCAACTAGATGGTTTTTGAGAATAATGGAATTTATTGATAAGTTTTAGTAAGTTTCTGACTGAATGAGGTTCCCATTGATTGGGAATGAGGAATCAGGCTATTTAAAGGGCCACATGATGGACATGCGCAGTTGTCGCCCCTGAGGAAGCCAGAGTGCGAAACCCGGGCCTTTTATCTACCTTTGTCTGTGAGTAGAATAAAACCGTTTTTTATTACCATCTAGAGGGTACTTCACTATTTGCCGATCATTTAACCCCACAGAGGAGGCGGTCTGATGAGGATCGAACCCTTTGATTGAGGAGGACGGAGGCAAATACCCCGATTCATTCACGTGTGTTGAAATCTGGAGCAGCGCGGTTTCAAACTTTTATTATACGATACAACATCATACCTGATCGTATACACACACTGGATGTTTTAAAGCATGTTATTCCAAACAATTTAGGAATGTTACGTGATTTATGCCCTTTATGGATTAAAACCCGACTCTGCGTCCACTACGTAATTTTCCATGGGAGTTTTGCCATGGATCCCCCTCCGGCATGCCACAGTCCAGGTGTTAGTCCCCTTGAAACAACTTTTCCATCACTATTGTGGCCAGAAAGAGTCCCTTTGTTTTTTAAAATTTGCCTGTCTATTGAAGTCTATGGCGGTTTGCCCGTTCGTGAACATTTGCGGAAGTTCGCGTTCGCCGTTCAAGAACTGAAAATTTTATGTTCGCGACATCACTAATTCAGGCCTACAGAGGTTCAGGCCCTGTGAGACACCCCCCTCAATACATAAAGGGGTTTGAATTAGGCATTTGAAATACAGCCATTTGAAATACAGCCTTTTTGTGCAAAGATATATTTACTTCAGGCCTAATCTGATTCAGGGCGTGTGTGATCCCCCCTATACATACAGGGGTTTGAATTAGGCATTTGAAATACAGCCATTTGGAATACAGCCTTTTTGTGCAAAGATATATTTACTTCAGGTCTACAGTGGTTCAGACTGTGTGAGATACCCCCTATACATACAGAGGTTTGATTCAGCCATTTGACATACAGCCATTTGAAATACAGCTATTTGAAATACAGCTATTTTGTGCAAAGAAATCTTTATTGAAGTCTATGGCGGTTCGCCCGGTTCGCCCGTTCGCGAACATTTGCGGAAGTTCGCGTTCGCCGTTCGAGAACTGAAAATTTTATGTTCGCGACATTACTAATTCAGGCCTACAGAGGTTCAGGCCCTGTGAGACCCCCCCCCCCCCAATACATAAAGGGGTTTGAATTAGGCATTTGAAATACAGCCATTTGAAATACAGCCTTTTTGTGCAAAGATATATTTACTTCAGGCCTACACTGATTTAGGGTGTGTTTGATCCCCCCTATACATACAGGGGTTTGAATTAGGCATTTGTAATACAGCCATTTGAAATACAGCCTTTTTGTGCAAAGATATATTTACTTCAGGCCTACACTGATTCAGGGCGTGTGTGATCCCCCCTATACATACAGGGGTTTGATTCAGCCATTTAAAATACAGACATTTTAAATACAGCCATTTAGTGCAAAGATATATTAACTTCATTCCTACACTGATTCAGGGGCGTGTGTGATCCCCCCTATACATACAGGGGTTTGAATTAGGCATTTGAAATACAGCCATTTGAAATACCGCCTTTTTGTGCAAAGATATATTTACTTCAGGCCTACACTGATTCAGGGCGTGTGTGATCCCCCTATGCATACAGAGGTTTTAATTAGGCGTTTGAAATACAGCCATTTGAAATACAGCCATTTTGTGCAAAGATATATTTAACTCAGGCCTACACTGATTCAGGGCGTGTGTAATCCCCCCTATACATACAGGGGTATGAATAAGGCATTTGAAATACAGCCATTTGAAATACAGCCATTTAGTGCAAAGATATATTTACTTCAGGCCTACACTGATTCAGGGCGTGTGTGATCCCCCCTTATACACACAGGGGTTTGATTCAGCCATTTAAAATACAGCCATTTAAAATACAGCCATTTAGTGCAAAGATATATTTTCTTCAGTCCTACACTGATTCAGGGCGTGTGTGATCCCCCCTATACATACAGGGGTTTGAATTAGGCATTTAAAATACAGCCATTTGAAATACCGCCTTTTTGGACAAAGATATATTTACTTCAGGCCTAATCTGATTCAGGGCGTGTGTGATCCCCCCTATACATACAGGGGTTTGAATTAGGCATTTGAAATACAGCCATTTGGAATACAGCCTTTTTGTGCAAAGATATATTTACTTCAGGTCTACAGTGGTTCAGACTGTGCGAGATACCCCCTATACATACAGAGGTTTGATTCAGCCATTTGAAATACAGCCATTTGAAATACAGCTATTTGGTGCAAAGAAATCTTTAATTGAGGCCTAATCTGGTTCAGGCCGTGTGAGATACACCCTTTACATACTGTCGTTCTTTTTTACTATTAATTAAACACCCATTTAGTGCAAGATCCTGAATTAAAAAAATATGAGGAGAGCGTCAAATAAGGGACGTGGCCCAGGTCGTGGTGCTGCTGGTGGAGCTCCTGTTGCAGGGGGAGGACATGGTCGATCTGTGCCAGCTACACGCACAAGTAAAACCCCTTCCTCAGGTGCGAGTATGCGACAAAACCTGCAGCAGTATTTGGTCAGGGGAGGTCCATGCGAGACCTGTGTTCCTTGTTGCGCTGTTTCGAGTACTCCACCAATATGGCCAGTGCCAATAACGCCGTTCTCAGCGTTACTATCCCACTTCTATGCCTCCTTGAAAAAACGCTTATGACGGTGATGGAAGAGAATGTGGCACAGGAGGAGGAGGAAGAGGAATCATTTCATAGGGTTTCCGGCCAGTCATTCCCAAGTGGCTCCGAGGGTGGTTTCCTGCACAAACAGACCCAAGATACACAATTGTCCAACCAGGGCACAGTTCTGGAGGATGACAAGGTGCAGGATGAGGAGGAGGAGGAACCATGTTCACAACAGGGTGACACCCAGACCAGCTCATGGCCATCACTGGTGCGTGGATGGGGGGATACAGAGGACACAGACGATACACCTCCCACAGAGGACAGCTTTTCGTTGCCTCTGGGCAGCCTTGCACACATGAGCGATTACATGCTGCAGTGTCTCCACAACGACCGCAGAGTTGCCCACATTCTAATGTTGATTACTGGGTGGCCACGCTGCTGGATCCCCGTTACAAGGACAACGTACAACATAAAATTTAATCTTTATTAATCACTCTATTAAAAATACATTAACTACTTGGGAACATGTAACTTCTGGGTCTCCAAATTGGGCACATGGCCTGAGCTTGCCCTTTACCCCTTGGAGGTGCTGGCCTGCCCTGCAGCCAGTGTATTGTCTAAACATGTGTTTAGCATGACTGGAGGTGGTTATCACAGGTTAAATTTCCCAATGTTTTGGGGTGTACCCTAATTTTAAAAATAAAATTTAAAACCAAAAAGCAGTGAAGGCTACCTCCTCCTCTTCCACCGTTGCTTTTACCTACACCGCCACATCCACCGCCTCCTCAACCTCCTACTCCATATGGACCTCGTCCTCCTAGATCAAGATTATAATTTTTTATTTTTACCTATTTTATGTTATTTAAAGTAATTTCCCTATCCACATTTGTTTGCAGAGCACTTGCCATGCTCTTAACAACATCTTACTGGCTTTTGCAGCCCTCTAGCCCTTTCCATGACATTTTTACAGCCATTTTAGTGCTCAAAAGTTTGGGTCCCCATTGACTTCAATGGGGTTGTGGTTCAGGGTCAAGTTCGGGTCCCGAACTCGAACTTTTTTCTGAAGTTCGGCCTAACCCGTCGAACCCGAACATCCAGGTGTCCGCTCAACTCTATTAGTGAACTTAATTGTTGACAATTGGCAGTTAAATTGACATCTGTTAGTTTGGTGGGTGAACGCAAATAATGAGGAGAACATCAAATAAGGGATGTAGACATGGTCGTGGTGGTGTTGGTGGAGCTTTTGTTGCTGGGAGAGGACGTGGCCGTTCTGCGCCAGCTAGGGGTCCAAGTGAAACACCTTCCCCAGGTGCGAGTAGGCGACAGAACCTGCAGCATTATTTGGTAGGCCCGAATGCTGATCTACAGATGGTGATGCCAGAACTAGAACAGGCGATAGTAGATTGGGTGGCTGACTGTGGCTCCAATTTCTTAACAGTATCTCTCATCCAGTCCTCTGCAGAAAGCTCAGAGTTGGCACCTGCAGCCCATGCCCATCAGTCTTTCACCTCACCCCCTTGCAAAGCAGCCAAGCAGTCTGAGCTCCAAGTCATGCAGCAGACTTTTATGCTTTTTGATGACTCTGCTGGCAGGGTTTCCCCGGGCCATCCACATAGCCCTGCCCAAGAAGTGGAAGACTAGGAATGCACTGACGCCCAACCACTTATGTTGCAGGATGAGGACATGGGAATACCACCGCAGCACGTCTCTGATGATGACGAAACATAGGTGCCAACTGCTGTGGCTTTCTGCAGTGTGCAGATCGACAAGGAAGGCAGGGGTAAAGAATGGGTGGAAGATGATGTGGAGGATGATGAGGTCCTAGACCCCGACTGGACTCAAGTTCATGGTAGTGACGTGCAGTTTTAAGGAAGAGGCGGTGGTCGCACAGAGGCAACAGCATAGCAAAAGAGGGAGCAAGGTGCAAAAGCGGAGCAGCCGTCCCTGAGACAGTACGCCTACTACTGCCCACAGCACCCAAGCACACCAAAGCCAGCTCCAAGGAGTTCATTGGCATGGCAATTCTTCAGACAATGTCCTGCCGACAAGACACAAGTAGTTTGCATTTTGTTCGATCAGAGCCTAAAGCGAGGCATAAACGTTCTAAACCTGAGCACAACCTCCATGACCAGGCATCTACATGCAAAGCACGAACTGCAGTGGAGTAAACACCTTAAAAACCAAGAAAGGTCTCAGGCTCCTCCTGTTTGACGCACGTCCCTTGCCTGGTGCATGTGCTGAATTTGGTGGTGCAGAAATTCCTTAAAAACGAACAAAAATTGTCAGAGCTGCTGCAGAAAGTGCGGTCTGTCTGTGCTCGCTTTCGGCGTTCTCACCCTGCTGCTGCTCGCTGGTCTGCGCTGCAGTGTAACTTCGAACTTCTCACTCACCGCCTCATATGCGACTTGCCCACCAAGTGGAACTCCACCTTGCATATGGTGGAGAGACTATGCGATTAGCAGGAGACGATAGTGGAGTTTCAGCTGCAGCACGTACGGGTCAGTCGCTCTGCGGAACAGCACCACTTCATCACCAATGAGTGGGCCTCCATGTGACACCTGTGTGTCTTGTTGCGGTGTTTCGAGTACTCAACCCATATGGCCTGTGGTGATGATGCCGTTCTTAGTGTTACAATACCACTTCTATGTCTCCTTGAAAAAACACTTAGGGTGATGATGGAAGAGGATGTGGCACGGGAGAAAGATTAGGAGGAAGAGGGGGCATTTCACAGGGTTTCAGGCCAGTCATTCAGAAGTAGCTCAGCTGGTGGGTTCCTGCACCAGCAGAGGCCAGGTACAAATGTGGCCAGCCAGGGCACAGTTCTGGCGGATGAGGAGGAGGAGGAGGAGGAACCGAGTTCACAGCAGGGTGGCACCCAACACAGCTCAGGGCCATCACTGGAGCGTGGCTGGGGGGATACGGAGGACACAGACGATATACCACCTACAGGGGACAGCTTATTCTTACCTCTGGGCAGCCTGGCACACATTAGCGACTAGATGCTGCAGTGCCCACATTTTAACTTGTGCTGACTACTGGGTTGCCACCCTGCTTGATCCTCCTCCTCCGGGTTGCAGATTAATAATTTTCATTTTTTATTTATTTTATTTTAAGTTATTTCCCTATCCACATTTGTTTGAAGGGCACTTACCCACATTTTGCTGTTTTTTTGCAGCCCACTAGCCCTTTCCACGACTTTTTTACAGCCATTTTAGTGCCCAAAAGTTTGGGTCCCCATTGACTTTAATAGGGTTCGGGGTAAAGTTCGGGTCAAGATCGGGTCCCGAAACCGAACTTTTTTGTGAAATTCGGCCGAACCCGTTGAACCCGAACTTTCAGGTGTCCGCTCAACTCTACATGTGAGAGCCCCCCTGATGCTCCACACTATAAATATTTCAACCCCCCCCCCCCCCTTATCTAAGAAACATACCCCTCTGGAATACGGATTTCCAATCAGGTAAGGTGGGTGTACTCATATGCTAATAACAAAATGATGTCATGTTAACCCTTGAAATTGTATTAAAAAAATTGTAAAAATGATATACTATCCATCTGCCTCCAGATGGCACTGTTATACAACATATTAACCTCAAACTTTCAAGTGAAAAATTTGATAACGTAGCTTCATTTTATATATGTACATTTGATCTTTCTCAAGTTATATCAACGAGGAGGAAGATCTCTTTAACATTTCAGAACAAATTTCCCCAGACTTCGGGGGGCCATCAAAGGCTTCCCAGCCTTTTGAATTTATGGGAATTGATAAAATACAATGGACTTTTAGGCTTACTACGTTGGTTTGTATAATCTAACTGTCTAAGCTATTGAGTAACGACGTCTAGAATAACATTAGCTCTTCTGAGAAACTCCTATTATCAGAAAACCTCAGTGTTTTCTATACCTCCTAAGACTATATCCAGTCAGTGAGATATACACGGCACAAAGTATACATTAATACTTGGTTATAATATGTATCAATAATGCATATTATGCTTGAATAATTAATATATTCACACTAAAAAGCTAAATAAATCCACACATGATTATATATAATATACTTGTGAATATATGAATATACACTACACACCAGATGTGTCTTAAGGATATAAATTCTTATCTTGTCATAGCTTAGCCATGAAATAAACATTGTTCCCTTCAGACAGACATGCCTGGAGAAGCCAGTATATTCCCTATCCATAAACCCATATCTTTTAGCAATAGCTTTTAAAATACAATATTTTCTGTATTCACCATGACTCTTATACAAACTTATGCTGAACTTGCCATGAACTCACCTTGGCCACTTCAGCTACAGAACAGATCTTTGGTTCAAACTGATTTAACTCTAAAAGGCAATCAGCATTTATTTTAACTATATTATCATCAGATAACACTGTACACTTATAAAATGCCAGACAAATCCCCCTTTATTACAATATATTCCATTGCTATAAATGCGAATGTATTGAGATGTCCAAAAGGGCTTTTCATACGGATTCTTCTAAGGATTGAGTGCTTAAACTTTGCTTGTAATGTTTCAGCCATAACGTGGCCAAAGTCTTTTTTGAAGAATCTTATTCAATCTACCACTTGGATGGTCAAAAAGCTCAACCATCCCAGGATGATGATAAACAATACACCCCATGCATAATCTCCCACCATGTCCAAATGGAGGAATACAAGATATTGTTGTCCCCTGGCGAAAACTAGGTGTGTGTACTCATATACTAATAACACAATGATGTCATATTAACCCTTGAAATGGTATTAAAAAACGGTAAAAATTATATATTATCCATCTGCCTCCAAATGGCACTGTTATACAACATATTAACATCAGACTTTTAAATGAAGAATTTGATAACGTGGCTTCATTTTATATACATACCTTTGACCTTTCTCAACTTATATCAACGAGGAGGGAGATCTCTTTGACATTTCAGAGCAATTTTCCCCAGACTTGGCGGGGCCATCATAGGCTTCCCAGCCTTTTGAATTTATAGGAATTGATAAAATACAATGCTTTTTTAAGCTTACTCTGAGGGTATATATAATCTAACTGTCTAAGCTATATAGTATCGACATCTAGAATAACATTAGCTCTTCTAAGAAACCCCTATTAGCAGAAAACCTCAGTGTTTTCTATACCTCCTAAGACTATATCCAGTCAGTGAGATATACACAGCATAAAGTATACATTAATACTTGGTTATAAAATATATCAATATTGCATATTATGCATGAATAATTAATATATTCACACTAAAAAGCTAAATAAATCCACACATGAATATATATAAAATTCTTGTGAATATATGACTAGACACTACACACCAGATGTGTCTTAAGGATATAAATTATTATCTTGTCATAGCTTAACCATGAAACAAACATTGTTCCCTTCAGACAGACATGTCTGGAGAAGCCAGTATACTCCCTATAGATAAACCCATATGTTTTAGCAATAACTTTTAAAATACAATGTTCTCTGTATTCACTATGACTGTTATACAAATTGAACTTGCCATGAACTCATCTTGGTCACTTCAGCCACATAACAGAACTTTGGTTCAAGCTGATTTCACTCTTAAAGGCAATGAGCATTCATTTTGACTATAATATCATCAGATAACACTGTACACTTATGAAAATGCATGACAAATCCCCCTTCATTACAATATATTCCATAGCTATGAATGTGAATGTATTGGAATGTCTAAAAGGGCTTTTCATTCGGATTCTTCTAAGGATTGGGTTCGTAAACTTTGCTTGTAATGTTTCAGCCATAACTTGGCCAAAGTATTTTTGAAAAATCTTATTGAATCCACCACTTGGATGGTCAAAAAGCTCAACCATCCCAGGATGATGATAAACAATGCACCCCATACATAATCTCCCCACCATGTCCAAATGGAGGGATACAATATATTGTTGTCTGTCGGCAAATACTAGGTGTGTGTACTCATATGCTAATAACACAATGATGTCATATTAACCCTTGAAATGGTATTAAAAAAATTGTAAAAAAGATATATTATCTATCTGCCTCCAGATGGCACTATTAAACAACATATTAACATCAAACTTTTAAGTGAAGAATTTGATAACGTGGCTTCATTTTATATATGTACCCTTGACGTTTCTCATCTTATGTCAACGAGGAGGGAGATCTCTTTGACATTTCAGAACAATTTTCCCCAGACTTGGCGGGGCTATCATAGTCTTCCCAGCCTTTAGAATTTTTGGGAATTGATAAAATACAATGCTCTTTTAAGCCTACTCCACGGGTTTATATAATCTAACTGTCTAAGCTTTTGAGTAACGACGTCTAGAATAACATAGCTCTTCTGAGAAACACCTATTAGCAGAAAACCTCAGTGTTTTCTAAACCTCCTAGGACTATATCCAGTCAGTGAGATAAACAAGGCATAAAGTATACATTAATACTTGGTTATAATATTTATCAATATTGCATATTATGTATGAATAATTCATAAATTCACACTAAAAAGCTAAAAAAATTCACACATGAATATATATAATATTCTTGTGAATATATGACTAGACACTACACACCAGATGTGTCTTAAGGATATAAATTATTATCTTGTCATAGCTTAGCCATGAAACAAACATTGTTCCCTTCAGACAGACATGTCTGGAGAAGCCAGTATACTCCCTATAGATAAACCCATATGTTTTAGCAATAACTTTTAAAATACAATGTTCTCTGTATTCACTATGACTGTTATACAAATTGAACTTGCCATGAACTCATCTTGGTCACTTCAGCCACATAACAGAACTTTGGTTCAAGCTGATTTCACTCTTAAAGGCAATGAGCATTCATTTTTACTATAATATCATCAGATACCACTGTACACTTATGAAAATGCATGACAAATCCCCCTTCATTACAATATATTCCATAGCTATGAATGTGAATGTATTGGAATGTCTAAAAGGGCTTTTCATTCGGATTCTTCTAAGGATTGGGTTCGTAAACTTTGCTTGCAATGTTTCAGCCATAACTTGGCCAAAGTATTTTTGAAAAATCTTATTGAATCCACCACTTGGATGGTCAAAAAGCTCAACCATCCCAGGATGATGATAAACAATGCACCCCATACATAATCTCTAGAATAATAATCGTCTAGAATAACATTAGCTCTTCTGAGAAACTCCTATTAGCAGAAAACCTCAGTGTTTTCTATACCTCCTAAGACTATATCCAGTCAGTGAGATATACAAGGCATAAAGTATACATTAATACTTGGTTATAATATGTATCAATATTGCATATTATGCATGAATAATTAATATATTCACACTAAAAAGCTAAATAAATCCACACATGAATATATATAAAATTCTTGTGAATATATGACTAGACACTACACACCAGATGTGTCTTAAGGATATAAATTCTTTTCTTGTCATAGCTTAACCATGAAACAAACATTGTTCCCTTCAGACAGACATGTCTGGAGAAGCCAGTATACTCCCTATAGATAAACCCATATGTTTTAGCAATAACTTTTAAAATACAATGTTCTCTGTATTCACTATGACTGTTATACCAATTGAACTTGCCATGAACTCATCTTGGTCACTTCAGCCACATAACAGAACTTTGGTTCAAGCTGATTTCACTCTTAAAGGCAATGAGCATTCATTTTGACTATAATATCATCAGTTAACACTGTACACTTATGAAAATGCATGACAAATCCCCCTTCATTACAATATATTCCATAGCTATGAATGTGAATGTATTGGAATTTCTAAAAGGGCTTTTCATTCGGATTCTTCTAAGGATTGGGTTCAGTAAACTTTGCTTGTAATGTTTCAGCCATAACTTGGCCAAAGTATTTTTGAAAAATCTTATTGAATCCACCACTTGGATGGTCAAAAAGCTCAACCATCCCAGGATGATGATAAACAATGCACCCCATACATAATCTCTAGAATAACAATCGTCTAGAATAACATTAGCTCTTCTGAGAAACTCCTATTAGCAGAAAACCTCAGTGTTTTCTATACCTCCTAAGACTATATCCAGTCAGTGAGATATACAAGGCATAAAGTATACATTAATACTTGGTTATAATATGTATCAATATTGCATATTATGCATGAATCATTAATATATTCACACTAAAAAGCTAAATAAATCCACACATGAATATATATAAAATTCTTGTGAATATATGACTAGACACTACACACCAGATGTGTCTTAAGGATATAAATTCTTATCTTGTCATAGCTTAGCCATGAAATAAACATTGTTCCCTTCAGACAGACATGTCTGGAGAAGCCAGTATACTCCCTATAGATAAACCCATATGTTTTACCAATAACTTTTAAAATACAATGTTCTCTGTATTCACTATGACTGTTATACAAATTGAACTTGCCATGAACTCATCTTGGTCACTTCAGCCACATAACAGAACTTTGGTTCAAGCTGATTTCACTCTTAAAGGCTATGAGCATTCATTTTGACTATAATATCATCAGCTAACACTGTACACTTATGAAAATGCATGACAAATCCCCCTTCATTACAATATATTCCATAGCTATGAATGTGAATGTATTGGAATGTCTAAAAGGGCTTTTCATTCGGATTCTTCTAAGGATTGGGTTCGTAAACTTTGCTTGTAATGTTTCAGCCATAACTTGGCCAAAGTATTTTTGAAAAATCTTATTGAATCCACCACTTGGATGGTCAAAAAGCTCAACCATCCCAGGATGATGATAAACAATGCACCCCATACATAATCTCTAGAATAACAATCGTCTAGAATAACATTAGCTCTTCTGAGAAACTCCTATTAGCAGAAAGCCTCAGTGTTTTCTATACCTCCTAAGACTATATCCAGTCAGTGAGATATACAAGGCATAAAGTATACATTAATACTTGGTTATAATATTTATCAATATTGCATATTATGTATGAATAATTAATATATTCACACTAAAAAGCTAAATAAATCCACACATGAATATATATAATATTCTTGTAAATATATGACTAGACACTACACACCAGATGTGTCTTAAGGATATAAATTCTTATCTTGTCATAGCTTAGCCATGAAATAAACATTGTTCCCTTCAGACAGACATGTCTGGAGAAGCCAGTATACTCCCTATAGATAAACCCATATGTTTTAGCAATAACTTTTAAAATACAATGTTCTCTGTATTCACTATGACTGTTATACAAATTGAACTTGCCATGAACTCATCTTGGTCACTTCAGCCACATAACAGAACTTTGGTTTAAGCTGATTTTACTCTTAAAGGCAATGAGCATTCATTTTGACTATAATATCATCAGATAACACTGTACACTTATGAAAATGCATGACAAATCCCCCTTCATTACAATATATTCCATAGCTATGAATGTGAATGTATTGGAATGTCTAAAAGGGCTTTTCATTTGGATTCTTCTAAGGATTGGGCTCCTAAACTTTGCTTGTAATGTTTCAGCCATAACTTGGCCAAAGTATTTTTGAAAAATCTTATTGAATCCACCACTTGGATTGTCAAAAAGCTCAACCATCCCAGGATGATGATAAACAATGCACCCCATACATAATCTCCCCACCATGTCCAAATGGAGGGATACAATATATTGTTGTCCGCCGGCAAATACTAGGTGTGTGTACTCATATGCTAATAACACAATGATGTCATATTAACCCTTGAAATGGTATTAAAAAAAATTGTAAAAATGATATATTATCTATCTGCCTCCAGATGGCACTGTTAAACAACATATTAACATCAAACTTTTAAGTGAAGAATTTGATAACATGGCTTCATTTTATATAGGTACCTTTGACGTTTCTGATCTTATATCAACGAGGAGGGAGATCTCTTTGACATTTCAGAACAACTTTCCCCAGACTTGGCGGGGCCATCATAGGCTTCCCAGCCTTTTGAATTTATGGGAATTGACAAAATACAATGCTCTTTTAAGCTTACTCCGTGGGTTTGTATAATCTAACTATCTAAGCTATTGAGTAACGATGTCTAGAATAACATTAGCTCTTCTGATAAACTCCTATTAGCAGAAAACCTCAGTGTTTTCTATACCTCCTAAGACTATATCCAGTCAGTGAGATATACAATGCATAAAGTATTCATTAATACTTGGTTATAATATATCAATATTGCATATTATGCATGAATAATTAATATATTCACACTAAAAAGCTAAAGAAATCCACACATGAATATATATAATATACTTGTGAATATTTAAATACAAACCGGATTCCAAAAAAGTTGTACACTATACAAATCGTGTATAAAAACTGAACGCAATGATGTGGAAGTGCCAACTTCTAATATTTTATTCAGAATAGAACATAAATCACGGAACAAAAGTTTAAACTGAGAAAATGTACCAATTTAAGGGAAAAATATGTTGATTCAGAATTTCATGGTGTCAACAAATCCCCAAAAAGTTGGGACAAGGCCATTTTCATCACTGTGTGGCATCTCCCCTTCTTCTTACAACACTCAACAGACGTCTGGGGACCGAGGAGACCAGTTTCTCAAGTTTAGAAATAGGAATGCTCTCCCATTCTTGTCTAATACAGGCCTCTAACTGTTCAATCGTCTTGGGCCTTCTTTGTTGCACCTTCCTCTTTATGATGCGCCAAATGTTCTCTATAGGTGAAAGATCTGGACTGCAGACTGGCCATTTCAGTACCCGGATCCTTCTCCTACGCAGCCATGATGTTGTGATTGATGCAGAATGTGGTCTGGCATTATCTTATTGAAAAATGCAGGGTCTTCCCTGAAAGAGATGAAGTCTGGATGGGAGCATATGTTGTTCTAGGACCTGAATATATTTTTCTTCATTGATGGTGCCTTTCCAGACATGCAAGCTGCCCTTGCCACACGCACTCATGCAACCCCATACCATCAGAGATGCAGGCTTCTGAACTGAGCGTTGATAACAACTTGGGTTGTCCTTGACCTCTTGGGTCCGGATGACATGGCGTCCCAGATTTCCAAAAAGAACTTCGAATCGTGACTCGTCTGACCACAGAACAGTCTTCCATTTTGCCACACTCCATTTTAAATGATCACTGGCCCAGTGAAAACGCCTGAGCTTGTGGATCTTGCTTAGAAATGGCTTCTTCTTTGCACTGTAGAGTTGCAGCTGGCAATTGTGGATTGTGTTCACTGACAATGGTTTCTGGAAGTATTCCTGAACCCATTCTGTTATTTCCTTTACAGTAGCATTCCTGTTTGTGGTGCAGTGTCGTTTAAGGGCCCGGAGATCACGGGCATCCAGTATGGTTTTACGTCCTTGACCCTTACGCACAGAGATTGTTCCAGATTCTCTGAATCTTCGGATGATGTTATGCACAGTTGATGATGATAGATGCAAAGTCTTGGCAATTTTTCGCTGGGTAACACCTTTCTGATATTGCTCCACTATCTTTCTGCGCAAGATTGTGGGAATTGGTGATCCTCTACCCATCTTGGCTTCTGAGAGACACTGCCACTCTGAGAAGCTCTTTTTATACCCAATCATGTTGCCAATTGACCTAATTAGTGTTAATTGGTCTTCCAGCTCTTTGTTATGCTCATATTTACTTTTTCCAGCCTCTTATTGCTACTTGTCCCAACTTTTTTGGGATTTGTTGACACCGTGAAATTTTGAATCAACATATTTTTCCTTTAAAATTATACATTTACTCGGATTAAACGTTTGATCTGTCATCTACGTTCTATTACAAATAAAATTTTGACATTTGCCATCTCCACATGATTGCATTCAGTTTTTATTCACAATTTGTTTAGTGTCCCAACTTTTTGGGAATCCGGTTTGTAGACACAACACACCAGATGTGTCTTAAGCAGATAAATTCTTATCTTGTCATAGCTTAGTTGGTTAAAAGATGGCTGCACAATACATCATAAACTAACAGAAAAAAAATTAAAAAGAGACTCATTCCAAAATGGAATGAAGAAAGCTCTTAGCGCACATTTTTGATTAAAAGTATGTCGGGCCCAAGTGCCACATCACGGCGGCTTCCGCACAAGGGTCCCTAACATTACAGATACTGCCTCTTATAGACTTACCAGTCTCCTTTTATTCAGGGCACTGCAGGAACCAGCTAAATTGATTTTGTGCTAAAAAGTCCCAGGTACTTGGGCGTTGCTCAGACCAAAAGAGGCGCCACCCTCAATATATACTATAAGATAGAGTTCAGACTAAGCTTTCTTCATTCCATTTTGGAATGAGACCCTTTTTTATTTTTTTATTTTAGTTTATGATGAATTGTGCAGCCATATTTTAACCAACTTTATTTGCCTTATGGCTATGCACTTTTGAGTGTAGATATATATTTGCTTAGTCTGAACTCTGTCTTGTCATAGCTTAGCCATGAAACAAACAATGTTCCCTTCAGACAGACATGTCTGGAGAGACCAGTATACTCCCTATAGATAAACCCATATCTTTTAGCAATAACTTTTAAAATACAATGTTTTCTATATTCACTATGACTCTTATACAAATTGAACTTGCCATTAACTCATCTTGGTCACTTCAGCCTCATAACAGAACTTTGGTTAATGTTGATTTCACTCTTAAAGGCAATGAGCATTCATTTTGTCTATAATATCATCAGATAACACTGTACACATATAAAAATGCACGACAAATCCCCCTTCATTACAATATATTCCATTGCTATAAATTTGAATGTATTGGAATGTCCAAAAGGGCTTATCATACGGATTCTTCTAAGGATTGGGTTCGTAAACTTTGCTTTTAATGTTTCAGCCATAACTTGGCCAAAGTATTTTTGAAAAATCTTATTCAATTCACCACTTGGATTGTCAAAAAGCTCCACCATCCCAGGATGATGATAAACAATACACCCCATACATAATCTCCCCACCATGTCCAAATGGAGGGATACAATATATTGTTGTCCACCAGAAAATATTAGGTGGGTGTACTCGTATGCTAATAACATAATGATGTCATATTAACCCTTGAAATGGTATTAAAAAAATTGTAAAAATGTTATATAACAGTGCCATCTGGAGGCTGATGGATTATATAACATATTATCAGACTTTTAAGTGAAAAATTTGATAATGTGGCTTCATTTTATATATGTATCTTTGACCTTTCTCAACTTATATCAACGAGGAGGGAGATCTCTTTGACATTTCAGAACAACTTTCCCCAGACTTGGCAGGGCCATAAAAGGCCTCCCAGCCTTTTGAATTTATGGGAATTGATAAAATAAAATGCTCTTTTAAGCTTACTCCGCCGGTTTGTATAATCTATTTGTCTAAGCTCTTGAGTAACAACGTCTAGAATAACATTAGCTCTTCTGAGAAACTCCTATTAGCAGAAAACCTCAGTGTTTTCTATACCTCCTAAGACTATATCCAGTCAGTGAGATATACACGGCATAAAGTGTACATTAATACTTGGTTATAATATATATCAATATTGCATATTATGCATGAATAATTAATATATTCACATTAAAAATCAAAATAAATCCACACATGAATATATATATAATATACTTGTGAATATATAAATAGACACAACACACCAGATGTGTTTTAAGCAGATAAATTCTTATCTTGTCATAGCTTAGCCATGAAACATATTCCCTTCAGAGAGAAATGTCTGGAGAGACCAGTATACTTCCTATAGATAAACCCATATCTTTTAGCAATAACTTTTAAAATACAATGTTCTCTGTATTCACAATAAGAGTTGAGCGACCACCTGGATGTTCGGGTTCGAGAACTTTGGCCGAACTTCCCGAAAACTTTCTGGTTCGGGATTCGAACTCGACCCGAATTTCACTCCGAACCCGAACTCCATTGAAATCAATGGGGACCCGAACTTTTGGCCACTAAAAAGGCTGTACAATAGCCCAGGAAAGGGCTAGAGTGCTGCAAAAGGCAGCAAAATGGAGGTAAATCCCCTGCAAACAAATGTGGATAGGGAAATGACTTGAAATAAAATAAAATTAATAAAAATTAACCAATATTTATTGGCAACTTGGAGGAGGAGGAGGTGGAATAGAAGGTTGGGGTGGCATCAGGTGGGAATGCTGTGGGAGTTGTTTCTCATCACAGCCAAAAAGGATTTATGTCTGCCTGCAGTGCCACAGGCCATATTCACAGACTTAGGGCCATGACACCAGCAAAGAGGAGAGCGGTCCCGCAACAGCAACACAGGCCTCAGATCAACCTGCAATGGAACAGGCCATTCTCATTTATGTAGGCCCCTGATACACAGACAGAGGAGAGGTCATTTGACAGGAAAAAGAGTTTAATGTCTCTCACCCAGACAGCAAGCAATTAAACTAAATATAGGCCCCCGACAACCAGACAATGGGGCGGTCATGACAGTAAAAAAAGAGTTTAATATCTCCCACCAAGACAACAAATGATTAAACGACATATAAGCCCCTGACACCCAGACAATGGGGCAGTCATTAGACAGAAAAAAGAGTTAAATGTCTCCCACCAAGACAGCAAGCAAGTACGTGAAAGTTAGGCCCCTGACACCCAGACAGAGGAGAGAGGTCCCATAGCAGCAAAAGAGGCATCATGTCACCCACCAACGGAGAAGGCCACTTTTAGTTATTTAGGCCCCAGCACCCAGACAGAGGAGAGAGGTCCCAAAGCAGAGAATCAGGCTTCATGTAAGCCACCAATGGAGAAGGCCACTTTCAGATATTTAGGCCCCTGGCACCTAGACAGAGGAGAGATTCATTCAACTTTGGGTTGCCCCGCAAAATAATGGTAAAATTAAAAAAACAGGATTCAATAAAGAAGTGCACCGGAGTACAAGAATATATGGTTAAGGGGAGGTAGTTATAAATGTCTATTCTGCACAAGGGATGGACAGGTCCTGTGGGATCCATGTCTAGATAATTTTTATGAACGTCAGCTTGTCCACGTTTGTCAGTAATGACGCCACCTGCCGTGCTGAATACACGTTCAAACAAAACGCTGGCCAGCACCTCCAAGGCATAAAAGGCTAGCTGTGGCCACGTGGACAATTTGGAGATTCAAAAGTTGAATGGGGCCGAACCATCAGTCAGTACGTGGAGGGTTGTGCACACGTACTGTTCCACCATGTTAGTGAAATGCTGCCTCCTGCTAACACGTTCCGTATAAGGTAGTGGTGTAGTTAGCTGTGGCGTGGTGACAAAACTTTTCCACATCTCTGCCATGTTAACCCTGCCTTCAGAGGAGCTGGCCGTGACAGAACCTCTCACTCCTCCTCTGCCTTAACGTTGGGCTTCCACTTGTTCCCCTGTGACATTTGGGAATGCTCTCAGTAGCGCGTCTACCAACGTGCGCTTGTACTCTCGCATTTTCCTATCACGCTCCAGTGCAGAAAGTAAGGTGGGCACATTGTCTTTCCAGGGATCCAGCAGGGTGGCAACCCAGTAGTCCGCACAAGTTAAAATGTGGGCAACTCTGCTGTCATTGCGCAGGCACTGCAGCATGTAGTCGCTCATGTGTGCCAGGCTGCCCAGAGGTAAGGACAAGCTGTCCTCTGTGGGAGGTGTATCGTCATCGTCCTCCGTTTCCCCCCAGCCACGCACCAGTGATGGGCCCGAGCTGTGTTGGGTGCCATCCTGCTGTGAACATGCTTCATCCTCATCCTCCTCGATCTCCAGTAGTGGGCCCTGGCTGGCCACATTTGTACCTGGCCTCTGCTTTTGCAAAAAACCTCCCTCTGAGCCACTTCTAACAGACTGGCCTGAAAGTGCTATAAATGACCCCTCTTCCTCCTCCTCCTCCTCCTCCGTGACAACTTCTTCTTCCATCATCGCCCTAAGTGTTTTCTCAAGGAGACATAGAAGTGGTATTGTAATGCTGATAAAGGAGTCATCGCCACTGGCCATGTTGGTGGAGTACTCGAAACAGCGCAACAGGGCACACAAGTCTCGCATGGAGGCCCAGTCATTGGTGGTGAAGTGGTGCTGTCCTGCAGTGCGACTGACCTGTGCGTGCTGCAGCTGAAACTGCACTATGGCCTTCTAATGCTCGCACAGTCTCTCCAGCATGTGCAAGGTGGAGTTCCACCTGGTGGGTACGTCGCATATGAGGCGGTGAGCGGGAAGGCCGAAGTTCCGTTGTAGCGCAGACAGGCGAGCAGCGGCAGGATGTGAACGCCGAAAGCACACAGACGGCCCGTACTTTATGCAGCAGCTCTGACATGTCGGGGTAGTTGTGAATGAACTTCTGAACCACCAAATTCAGGACATGCGCCAGGCAAGGGATGTGCGTCAAACCGGCTAGTCCTAGAGCTGCGACGAGATTTCGCCCATTATCTCACACCACCAGGCTGGGCTTGAGGCCCACCGGCAGCAACCATTTGTCGGTCTGTTGTTCAAAACCCCGCCACAACTCCTGCGCGGTGTGGGGCATGTCCCCGAAACATATAAGTTTCAGAACGGCCTGCTGACGTTTACCCTGGGCTGTGCTGAAGTTGGTAGTGAAGGTGTGAGGCTGACTGGATAAGCAGGTGGAAGAAGAGGAGGAGGAAGCCAAGTAGGAAGAGGAGGTTACAGGAGGCAAAGAATGATGCCCTGCGATCCTTGGCGGCGGAAGGACGTGCACCAAAGAACTCTCCGCCTGGGGCCCAGCCGCCACTACATTTACCCAGTGTGCAGTTAGGGAGATATAGCGTCCCTGGCCGTGCTTACTGGTCTACGTAACTGTGGTTAGGTGGACCTTGCCACAGATGGTGTTGCGCAGTGCACACTTGATTTTATTGGATACTTGGTTGTGTAGGGAAGGCACGGCTCTCTTGGAGAAGTAGTGGCGGCTGGGAACAACATACTGTGGGACAGCCATGGACATCAGCTGTTTGAAGCACTCCAGCCTGAATGACAGCATTTCAAAGGACAGTAGTTTAGAAATGCTGGCATTCAGGCCCAGGGCTCGAGGGTGGCTAGGTGGGAATTTACGCTTTCTCTCCAAGGTTTGTTAGATGGAGAGCTGAACGCTGCCGTGTGACATGGTGGAGATTCTTGGTGACGCAGCTGGTGGTGTCTGTGGCACATCCTCTGTTTGGTGGGTGGCAGGTGCCAACATTCCTCCCGAGGCGGAGGAATAGGCTGAGGCAGCAGCAGAAGAGGTAGCAGGTGGAGCCCGAGTGAGTTCCTTGTTTTTAAGGTGTTTATTCCACTGCAGTTCATGCTTTGCATGTAGATGCCTGGTCATGCAGGTTGTGCTAAGGTTTAGAACGTTAATGCCTCGCTTCAGGCTCTGATGGCACAGCGTGCAAACCACTCGGGTCTTTTCATCAGCACATTGTTTAAAGAAGTGCCATGCCAGGGAACTACTTCAAGCTGCCTTTGGGGTGCTCGGTCTCTGGTGGCAGTGGCCAGTAGCAGGCGAACTCTCTTGGTGGCGGCTGTTCTGCTTTTGCCCCCTGCTCCCTCTTTTGCTATGCTGTTGGCTCGGTCTCACCACTGCCTCTTCCTCTGAGCTATGAAAGTCAGTGGCACGACCTTCATTCCATGTGGGGTCTAGGACCTCATCATCCCCTGCATCGTCTTCCACACAGTCTTCCTCCCTGACCTCCTGTTCGGTCTGCACACTGCAGAAAAACGCAGCAGTTGGCACCTGTGTTTCATCATCATCAGAGACGTGCGGACTCCGATGAGGTGGTATTCCCATGTCCTCATCATCAGGAAACATAAGTGGTTGTGCATCAGTGCATTCTATGTCTTCCACCACTGGGAAAGGGCTAGGTGGATTCCCTTGGAAAACCCTGCCAGCAGAGTCTTCAAACAGCATAAGAGACTGCTGCATAACTTGAGGCTCAGACAGTTTCCCTGATATGCATGGGGGTGATGTGACAGACTGATGGGCTTGGTTTTCAGGCGCCACCTGTGCGCTTTCTGCAGAAGACTGGGTGGGAGATAATGTTGTGAATGTGCTGGATCCACTGTCGGCCACCCAATTGACTAGCGCCTGTACCTGCTCAGGCCTTACCATCCTTAGAACGGCATTTAGCCCCACCAAATATCGCTGTAAATTCTGGCGGGTACTGGAACCTAAGGTAGTTGGTTTACTAGGACATGTGGCTGTGGCAGAATGGCCACGTCCTCTCCCTGCAGCAGAGGGTCCACTAACACCACCACGACCGCGTCCCTTACTAGATGTTTGTCTCATTGTTACCATTCACCAAGCACCACAATAAGAAAAAAAATATTTGGCACAATGTATTGATTTCAAATTCAGCCTTTTTTTTTTACAGGCACCTAACACAATCTGCCTATTTATTTATGTACCGTATTACACTAATCCAGGCACAGCAGTAACCACTGATTTAGGGGAATATCAATTGTAGGCCTAGTATTTAGGCTCTAGATGAAAGGTATCCTTTTATGGACAGATTTACACTTGGAGATGAACAATAGCGTGTGAAAAAATATGTAGGATTATGCCTTCAGCAATTGCATTTTAACACTTTGTGTGTATGGGAGATGCACGGTAGCGTGTGAAGTTATTGAGGATGACCCTCTCAGCACTTGTGTATATATATATATATACACCTTGAGTGTAATATACCCTTTTACGGACAGATTAACACTTGGTCTGCAACAGCTAGAACACAAGATTCAGTGTATTGCTATATTGGCAAGTGAATTACACCCCAGAACAAAATCTATCCTTTGACGGATACTATTAAACTTGTCCAGCCACAGCTGGAACACCAGATTTACTGAATTTCTATTTTGGCAACTGAATTTCACGCCAGAAAAAAATATAACCTTTTACGGACAGATTTAAACTAGGCCTGCAACAGCTGGAACACCAGATTCAGGGTATTGCTATTTTGGCAATTAAATTTCACCCCAGAAAAAAATATACCCTTTTACGGACAGATATAAACGAAGCCTGCAACAGCTGGAACAACAGTTTTACTGTATTTCTAATTTGCAACTGAATTTCACAGCAGAAAATAATATATCCTTTGACGGACACTATTAAACTTGGCCAGCCATAGCTGAAACCACAGATTTATGGTATTGCTATTTTGGCAATTAAATTTCACCCCAGAAAAAAAAAATATCTTTTGCCGTACACTATTAAACTTGGCCAGCCACAGCTGAAACCACTAATTTATGGTATTGCTATTTTGGCAATTCTATTTTGGCAATTGAATTTCACCCCAGAACAAAATATACCCTGTGCCGGACACTATTAAACTTGGCCAGCCACTGCCGGGACACCAGATTTACTGTATTTCTATTTTTGCTACTGACTTTCACCCCAGAAAATAATATACCCTTTACGGACAGATTTAAACGAAGCCTGCAACAGCTGGAACAACAGTTTTACTGTATTTCTATTTTTGCAACAGAATTTCACCGCAGAAAATAATATATCCTTTGCTGGACACTATTAAACTTGGCCAGCCACAGCTAAAACCACTGATTTATGGTATTGCTATTTTGGCAATTGAATTTCATCCCAAAACAAAATTTATCCTATGCCGGACACTATTAAACTTGGCCAGCCACTGCTGGGACACCCGATTTACGGTATTGCTATTTTGGCAATTGAATTTCACCCCAGAATAAAATATATCCTATGATGGACACTATTAAACTTGGGCAGCCACAGCTGAAACCACTGATTTATGGTATTGCTATTTTGGCAATTGAATTTCACCCCAGAACAAAATATATCCTTTGCAGGACACTATTAAATTTGGCCAGCCACAGCTGAAACCACTGATTTATGGTATTTCTATTTTGCCTATTGACTTTCACCCCAGAACAAAATATATCCTTTGTCAGACACTATTATACTTTGCCAGCCACTGCTGGGACACCAGATTTAGGGGACTGCTATTTTGGCAATTGAATTAGACCACAGAAAATAATCTATCCTTTGCCAGACAGAAGACAGTATTACACTTGGCTAGCCACAGCTGGAACACCAGATTTAGGTGATTGCTATTTTGGCAATTGAACTTAACCCCCACCACAAGTCACAAAATGGCTGCCGATCACCCCAGAAAAAAGTTACAGAAAAAGGCTCTGTGCAGCCTAAAAACCAGTGAGCAATTAACTAGCAGAAGTTGAATGATTCACAGCTGCAGATCAATCACTTCATTAGGTGCTTTTGCTGACTTTTCCCTGCCTAATCTCGCCCTCACAGAAGCTGCGTCCTCTCCCTACACTAATCAGAGCAGTGTGACGTGCGGCACTATGTGACTCCAGCTTAAATAGAGGCTGGGTCACATGCTGCACTTGGCCAATCACAGCCATGCCATTAGTAGGCATGGCTGTGATGGCTTCTTAGGGCAAGAAGTAAAATGCTAGCTGAGTGGCTGCTGTTCAGCACTTCAGAAAGCGGGAAGAAATCGCCGAACAACGGACCCGAACTTTTTTGAAAATGTTCCGGTCCGGGTCCGTGTCCCGAACACCCCAAAATTCGGTACAAACCCCAACTATGCTCGAACTGTTCGCTCAACACTAGTCGCTGGCAGCCCTATATTCTAATTCTGAAAGCCAAATAAACATTGATCTGGCTACCGAGGTGGCCGTTATGCTAGATTTCAATGTGTACATGGTCGCCTCCCAAGATCTCTTCAATAAACCATCCGCCTTCCTTTCCATGGGGTCTCTGAGTTGTGAGGCTTCCTCAAAGGGTAGGGAGTTTTTTTTTTTAACAGTTGCTACCTGAGCGTCATTTTTGGGGATAGTATTAAACGTCTTCACCTCCTCATCAAAGAGTAACCGTATTTGATAGGACTTAGAAACTCCAAGGCGTTTTTCTGGGTCATCCAAAATCATCCCCTTAATGTTCTCATTAACTTCTTACCGACCGCCTAACGCAGGATTGCGTCCTGCAGGCGGTCGGTCTGTTCCTCTCTGATGCGCGGGTGCGTCATCTCGCGAGAGGCGAGATTTCCTGTGAACGCGCGCATGTGCGTGCGCGCATTCACAGGATCGCGTCGGTGACAAGGTAAACTACAGCCTGCCAGTGCTGATCGTGCGCTGGCAGGCTGTAGAAGTGGCATATCAGACGCTGTTTTGTTAACAGCGTCTGATATGCTTGCTGATCGTTCCTTTGGTGGTCCCTTTTGCTTGGGACCACCAAAGGAAACTTTTATAAGTGCACCAATCACCACACAGACCCCCCCCCATCCATCCCCCCTACCCCCGTCACTGATTTACCCCTGATTAACCCCCGATCACCCCATGTCAGCCCCCTGACACTAATTACCCCCCTGTAAGGCTCATTCAGACATCCGTATGTGTTTTGCGGATCCGCAAAACACGGACACCGGCAATGTGCTTTCCGCATTTTGCGTATCCGCACATTGCCAGAACTATATAGAAATTGCGGAATAGATGCGGACATTTTTGCGGACGTGTGAATGGGGCCTTACTACTTTTTTTTTTGCACATTTTTTGGCAGAGATTTATTCATCCACATTGATCGATGCGAATGAGGAAATCTGTGCCATTTTTTTTTCTTTTTTCAGCCCAGAGGCTGAACGGAAAAAAAAAATCTCATTACCCGTATGCTCAATATAAGGAGAATCGCAGAAACTCCTAATGCTGGCCATACGTGTAATGATTGCGGAGACCCTCAAATGCCAGAGCAGTACAAAAACCTCACATGTGACCCCATTTTAGAAAGAAGACACCACAAGGTATTCCATGAGGGGTATGGTGAGTTCATGCAAAATTTTATTTTTTGTCACAAGTTAGTGGAATATGAGACTGTAAAAAAAAAAAAAATCAATTTCCGCTAACTTGTGCCAAATTTTTTTTTTCTGTGAACTCGCCATGCCCCTCACAGAATACCTTGGGGTGTCTTCTTTCCACAATGGGGTCACTTGTGGGGTTTTATACTTCCTGGCATTTTAGAGGTCCTAAATCGTGAGAATCCAAATGCGTAAAATGCCCTGTGAAATCCTAAAGGTACTCATTGGTTTTAGGGCCCCTTTAGCATCTTGGCTGCAAAAAGTGTCACACATGTGGTATCGCGTACTCAGGAGAAGTAGGGCAATGTGTTTTGAGGTGTATTTTTACATATACCATACTGTGTGTGAGAAATATCACTGTAAACGACAACTTTTAAATTTTTTTATTCAAAGTTGTCAATTTACAGAGATATTTCTCTCACCAGCATGGGTATATGTAAAATACACCCCAAAACACATTGCCCTACTCTCCTGAGTACTGGCGATACCACATGAGTGACACTTTTGCAGCCTGAGTGCAAGGGGCCCAAATCCAATGAGTACCTTTAGCTTTACATGGCTGCTCACAATTTAGCCCCACCCAAAATGCCAGAACAGTACAAACACCCCACAAATGACCCCATTTTGGAAAGAAGACACCCTAAGGTATTCGCTGAGGGCATAGTGAGTCCATGAAAAATTTAACTTTTTGTCAAAAGTTAGCAGAAACGGAGACTTTATGAGAAAAAAACAATAAAAAAATCAATTTCCGCTAACTTGTGCCCAAAAAAAAAAATTTTCTATGAACTCGCCATGCCCCTCACAGAATACCTTGGGGTGTCTTCTTTCCAAAATGGGGTCACATGTGGGGTATTTATACTGCCCTGGCAATTTAGGGGCCCTAAAGCGTGAGAAGAAAAATGCGTAAAAATGCCCTCCTAAAAGGTACTCATTGGTTTTAGGGCCCCTTTCCGCATCCTGGCTGCAAAAAAGTGTCACTCACGTGGTATCATCGTACTCAGGAGAAGTAGAGGGCAATGTGTTTTGGGGTGTATTTTTACATATACCCATGCTGGGTGAGAGAAATATCTCTGTAAATTGACAACTTTGAATAAAAATATGTAAAAAGTTGTCGTTTACAGCGATATTTCTCACACGCAGCATGGGTATATGTAAAAATACACCCCAAAACACATTGCCCTACTCTCCTGAGTACGGCGATACCACATGAGTGACACTTTTTGCAGCCTAGGTGCGCAAAGGGGCCCTAAAACCAATGAGTACCTTTAGATTTCACAGGCCATTTTTACGCATTTGGATTCTCACGCTTTAGGGGCCCCTAAAATGCCAGGGCAGTATAAATACCCCACATGTGACCCCAATTTGGAAAGAAGACACCCCAAGGTATTCCGTGAGGGGCATGGCGAGTTCACAGAATTTTTATTTTTTGGCACAAGTTAGCGGAAATTGATATTTATTTATTTTTTTAATTTTGTTTTTTTACAAAGTCTCATATTCCACTAACTTGTGACAAAAAATAAAATTTTACATGACCTCACCATACCCCTCACGGAATACCTTGGGGTGTCTTCTTTCCAAAATGGGGTCATATGTGGGGTATTTATACTGCCCTGGCATTTTAGGGGTCTCTAAAGCGTGAGAAGAAGTCTGGAATCCAAATGCGTAAAAATGCCCTGTGAAATCCTAAAGGTACTCATTGGTTTTAGGGCCTTTGCAGCATCCAGGCTGCAAAAAGTGGCACACATGTGGTATCGCCGTGCTCAGGAGAAGTAGGGCAATGTGTTTAGGGGTGTATTTTATATATACCCATACTTTGTGTGAAAATATCTCTGTAAACGACAACTTTTAAAAATTTTTATACAAAGTTGACAATTTACAGAGATATTTCTCTCACCCAACATGGGTATATGTAAAAATACACCCCAAAACACATTGCCCTACTTCTCCTGAGTACGGCGATACCACATGTGTGACACTTTTTTGCAGCCTGGCTGCGCAAAGGGGCCCAAATTCCAACGAGTACCTTTAGGTTTTACATGGCGGCTCCCAATTTAGCCCCGCCCAAAATGCCAGAACAGTAAACACACCCCACAAATGACCCCATTTCGGAAAGTAGACACCCCGAGGTATTTACTGAGGGGCATAGTGAGTCCGTCTGAGATTTATTTATTTTTTGCCAGAAGTTAGCAGAAATTGAAACTTTTTTTTTTTTTCTCAGAAAGTGTCATTTTCCGCTAACTTGTGAAAAAAAATGAAATGATACATGAACTCACCATGCCCCTCCGCGAATACTTTGGGGTGTCTTCTTTCTAAAATGGTGTCATTTGGGGGGTATTTATAGTATCCTGGCATTCTAGCACCTGAAGAAACATGACAGGTGCTCAGAAAGTCAGAGCTGCTTCAAAATGCCGAAATTCACTTTTTTGCACCATAGTTTGTAAACGCTATAAATTTTACCCAAACCAATAAATATACACTTATTGGACTTTTTTTTTTTTATCAAAGACATGTAGAACAATAAATTTAGAGAAAAATTTATATAAAAATTGTTTTTTTTGAAAAATTTTACAACAGAAAGTGAAAAATGTCATTTTTTTGCAAAAATTTCGGTCATTTTTGATTAATAGCAAAAAAAGTAAAAATGTCAGCAGCAATGAAATACCACCAAATGAAAGCTCTATTAGTGAGAAGAAAAGGAGGTAAAATTCATTTGGGTGGTAAGTTGTATGACGGAGCAATAAACGGTGAAAATAGTGTAGTGCGGAATTGTAAAAAGTGGCCTGGTCATTAAGGGGGTTTAAGCTAGGGGGGCTGAAGTGGTTAATAAGAAAAGACTTTGGTTTTCTTTACTCTGAGACTCCCAAACATCTCATCCTGTACCGAAAGGGATAGATTGTACCTCCTCCACCCCATAGTAGCCCTGACCACTTTTAAGAGCTCAGGCATATCCTCAGAAGAGAAATAAAATTTTCTTCTGCCCTCTGAAAATTCTCGCTCCGAGAGTCTATCTTCATCTTCAGCAAGTATAGAAGAGGAGGCCTTATAGCCAAAATCTTCAGAGTCAGAGGAGACATAATCGCCTGATCTAGGACGTTTGGATGGGGGTTCAGTTAAAGCGGGTTTTTCTCTATGTAATGCAGAAATAGCCGCAAAAGAGAGAGATGGCTGTTTCTCACGGACAATTTTGGCAATACAATCGCCACACAATTTCTTTTGATGATCATCAGGCAATCTAGTTTAAGGCATGAAATACATTTTCTGGATCTCTTGGGCTTTCTTTGCGTATCCTTAGATATCTGGAATAGCAAGAACAGCCCATTAGAATATCTCTTAAAGATCCACAAACTGTGCCCAGGTAGAGAGGAAAAAGTACTCTCCCCCACAGGGGACTTACGGACGGCTGAGTGGTGGCCTCAGTATGCTCAGAAGCAGAGATCCTGGTGGAGTAGCAGGGAGAAGGAGCACTCACCACAGGACGGTGAAGCAGAGGATCCCTTTGAATTGCAGATCCAGATCCCGCTCGTCCACCTCACTTCCGGTGACGTCCACCACAGGCCGGAAGTGACAAATTTCTATAGCGCACCCATGGACCTGGGCGCGCAACCCGGCTGAGACTACCAGAGCCCAGGCGGGAGTCAGCGCTCCGGGAGCGGGCCACGGATCAACCGGAGGCGAGTCTCTCCCCACACCAGCGTTAGTACAGGATCTCGGGATGGCAGGGGGGGTCCCGCATAAGCAGGTACGCGTCTCCACATCACAGAAATCTTCATCTCCACGGCAAAGCCACACAAGGAGACCTTTCTCAGCCCCTGTCCTCTTGTAGGGACAGGAAACACTGGTGTTGGTGGTGGGAGGGGGGTATTTAAACCTTTCTCTGCTTCCTGCCCCTACAGAGGTCAGGGGTCAATCTCCTTGTGTGGCCGTTGTGGTGATGCTATGGAAATACAAATTAAAGCATCCGTTCAGAACAGATCCGTTTGTTCTATATATGCGAAAAAATTCTAAGTCTCAAACGGGACTTTTACCGTTTACAATTGCACCATTTTGTGTCAATGCAAACGGATCCATCCCCGTTGACTTACATTGTAAGTCAGGACGGATCTGTTGGAGCCCAACCAATGCATTCTTAACAGATCCGCATCAATTCAGAATGCATTGGGGCTAAACTGATCCTTTTAGGGCCACTTGTTAAAGCCTTGAAACGGATCTCACAAGCGGATCACAAACGCAACTGTGAAAGTAGCCTTAGTTTTTAGGCACAGGACAGTGAAGGGCTCTAAATTATAAATGTAGGGACAGCAAGAGGACATTAGTACAATTGAGTGTGAGACTGTGTGTGGATCACAAAAACTTTGCAGCAGTGTGTTTGATGTGGCAGCCACATTGTATCAAATTGAGCAATTTAGGCTTCTGTGAATAAGTACTCAGCAATGTGTGCTTGATAAGACTATGCAGGAAAACGAAACTGCATGATAACTGGCTACAGATTAGCAGTATAGCATGCACCTTTGATCAAATACAACTGTTGTATTTGTACACCCACCTAATGTAATATCTTTTATGTTACAGTAGTTTAGGCGCAAAATAAGCACTATAGGTGCAAATTAATTTCAGGAGGTGTGTGTTACACATACACATGGCATTTTGTAGAGTGAGTGTGTGGACAGGATATTTTGTGCAGCAGTGTGTTTGCTCTGGCAACCACATTGTATCGGACTGGGCAATGTAGGCTTGCAAGTATATGTATTCAGCAGTGTATGAAACTGCTAGATAAGTGGATATAAAAGAGTACTATAGTACACCGCACATTATAGCACACCGCTCTGATTAAATATAATAGTGGTAGTGGGTGGATAGAAAACTTTCCACTGGACAGCCACATTGTGTCGGACTGAGCAATGTAGGCTTACAAATATATGTATTCAGCAATGTGTGTTTGACAAGAATATGCAGCCTATAAAATAAAGAAGTAGCTTAATTTGTGGACACAGAAAAGAACTATAGCACACCGTTAGGATCAAATACAATTGATGCACCCCCACTCAACACAATATCTGCAAAGAAATAGCAGTGAATGCATAAAAAGAGCACCATATAGTGTAAACAGACTCTAGAGTTGTGATGGTGAAAAAACATTTAGAATAACAACACCACACAAATTAAATAAGAATAGTGTTTATTTATAAACCAAAAAAGGGGGAGTCTATATACACATAAGTCCCTCTTTTCACCTATAAATAAGAACTAATGGTAACCCTGGACCACTGTCCACTGATAGTTTTAATCACACATTATTTTTCCCTATTGCACATGTAGAGGGTTTTAAGGCTTACCAAATAAAGATGTAGTTTTAATTTGTAGAATATATTGTGTTGGGACCCCTAAATGGATTTTTCTGGTCAGTAGACCCTCTGATATTTTGTTTAAATTATCCCGAAGGGCCAGACCTAGGGCCTTTAACTTGATCATTTGATAAATTAACTCTCCGCAGTGGACACCGTCTACGAAAAAAGTACACTGGATGTCACTGATATTTTGGGGATGCGCACACTTTACACAGGAGATGTGGCACGGATAATTTAACCAATTAGACACTACTTAGCGCAGGATGCGCTAACAATATATATTGCTCCTGTCACACACAATAGTCCTTAAAAGGACTTTTGGGTCTCCGAAAAGTCTGTCTAACAAAAATCTTCCAATAACACTCCCTACACTGTCTGTCCCTTCCTATGCAGAATTCTCCCTGACTGATACTGAGCCGAACACGTGTCATCGGGTGCAATATAGCACCCGATGACACGTGTTCGGCCAGCTAATTACCGTAATTCCAGTAGCCAATGGGCTACGGCATTACAGTGCGTGCCAGTACCTCCCTGCACATTTATCGGCTGCGTAGCAGGCAAGAAACGTGCGGGGAGGAGACTCGAGCATTGCGCTCAAGCACATGCGGTACTCGGCCAAGTATCTCCATGTGCCGAGCATAGAGATGCTCGAGCCTAACTGTTGTTTGGCCGAACATGCTCGATTAACTAGCATGTTATCACTACTGTGCAGCGAAGCGAACAATCCGAAGTGGAATTTAGTCTGAATATCAGGAAAAATCTGAAGCCGAATTTCCTTGGGCTTCATGATAATGAATCATTTTTCCTAAAATGGCGGCTGGAATGGTCTTGGAAAAAACGTTAAAAAAAATTACTTACCTCATCCACTGGCTCACGCAGAGGCAGTCCGCTCCCCTCTTGACTAAAATAGACCTATCGAAGGACCTGCGCTCAATGTGATAATGTCACCATTATCTCCCAGCATGATCACATGGTGAAGTCATCACGCTAAGCTCAGGTCCTTCAGCAGGTCTTTTTCAATCAAGAGAGGAGCGGACAGCCCCTGTGTGAGCAAATGGATGAGGGGAGTGATTTCTTTTTTTACCCAAAATGCCATATTCTAGCGTATTACCATTTTTAATGGCCGTTAGATAGGTGCACTTCAGTCTAAGGAGCCGTTAAAAATTGTTTCATTCATTGACAGGCTAAATGGGGTTTTAACATAGTGATTCATGACAAATTAGTTCGGAATTAATCAAATTTCTTGTTGAACTTTGACCAAGCTGCAGAATTCTAAACATTAAAATTGCTTCTTTCCAGTGTGAATTCTCTGATGTTTAACAAAAGTAGATTTCTGTATGAAAGATTTCCCACATTGTAAACAAGAAAATGGCTTCTCCCCTGTGTGAATTCTCTGATGTTTAACAAGATCTGGTTTCTGTGCAAAAGATGTTCCACATTCTAAACAAGAAAATGGCTTCTCCCCTGTGTGAATTCTCTGATGTTTAACAAGATTTGATTTATCAGTAAAACATTTCCCACATTCTAAACAAGAAAATGGCTTCTCCCCTGTGTGAATTCTCTGATGTTTAACAAGATCTGGTTTCTGTGCAAAAGATTTTCCACATTCTAAACAAGAAAATGGCTTCTCCCCTGTGTGAATTCTCTGATGTTTAACAAGACTTGATTTATCAGTAAAACATTTCCCACATTCTAAACATGAAAATGGCTTCTCCTCTGTGTGAATTCTCTGATGGTTAACAAGACTTGATTTATAAGTAAAACATTTCCCACATTCTAAACAAGAAAATGACTTCTCCTCTGTGTGAATTCTCTGATGGTTAACAAGAGTTGACTTATCAATAAAACATTTCCCACATTTTAAACATGAAAATGGCTTTTCCCCTGTGTGAGTTCTTTGATGTGTAACAAGACGTGATTTAGATTTACAATATTTCCCACATTCTGAGCATGAAAGAGCATTCTCTCCTGTGTGACTTCTTTGATGTTGGACACTTCTTCTGTGGCCTTTATTTTGCTTAACAGTCTGTGATAAATCAGAAGATTGCAATCCATCCAAAGGATCAGATGATAGATCTTTGCTATGAAAGGCTGAGATAATGTCATACTCTTCATGTGTATCTTCTGTGACACCACAATCATCTGTTCTAAAATCTGGCAACATCACATGTTTCTCTGAGCTCCTGGTACAATCATCTGCCAAGAATAAATCGGAGTTTAATAATTTTTAAATAATTGAATCTTAAAATGATATTGCTATTTTATAACATTTTATATAAAAAAAATCCATACAAATTACAAGCAAAATTAAATTATAAACTGACTATGGGAAAACAGATCACAATCTGACAGACCAGTAGCCTGGACCAGTAGATGATGTTAGATCACCAGGCTGTTCACTTGTATTTTCCATTCTTGTGCTGAAGCCAGCATCTTCAAAAGGTTCACAAGTGATCTGTAGGTCAGTGCTATAAGCTGGTGTCCGTCTCACACAGACCGCTAACTTAAAGAGGAGAAGCACTAGATGCACAAGTTCTCGCGAGAACTTTAGCTTCTACTTCCTGGCTGTGAGCAGTCCGCTCTGATTGGATCGCGCTCACAGCCTGGGAGAAGGAGAAGCGCACTGAGAAAGACTCAGTCTCCTCCTCCCTAGTCCGATACTCCTCCTCATAATACAAGGCACCAAAATCAACGGGGGGGGGGGGTTACTACAGAAGAACGGTAGGGTCTTTTAAAAAAAAAACAGCAATGGCATCAGTGGGAGCTACCCTAATTAGACTTTTTGAAACTGATGAAAGGTCCTCTTTAAGCACAAAACACACCAGAAATTTTACCTATCTACCTTAAAGATGTAGTAAATATATTATTGCTCATCTACCACATATGTCTAAATAATACCAGCATGTACTGTACATATAATGCTCTGTTCATATCACATTTATGGGCTCTAACATATACACCCAGGTTGTATACATTGAACTGATGTGTATGACAGATACAGTGACATTTAAGGCTTTTTTTTTACTGGATATAGTTGTATGGAATACAGTGGTCCCTCAAGATACAATGGCCTCAGGATAAAATACTTTCAACAAACAATGGTCTTTTCTGACCCATTGTAAGTTAAAACTAGACCCAATATACAATGCCTCAGACTTAGATCCAACCAATCAAAGCCACTTCTCTGGTAAAATAGCTGGATTAGTTGCTAGTTATCAGTTGTTCCTGACTGTTATATGCAAGGACTTGTTTTATCTGTCTTAGTTATCTGCTTGTTTTTCTTAAATCTTTATTTTCTCTTATCTTGGATTACATTTTGGGGCTTTGGAACCGATTACTCAACTTACAATGGTTTCAAGTTCAACATACAATACGAATTGGTTCCAGGATGACCATTATATGTTGATACAGTGATACAGTACTAACCTCAGTATCTGAGGAAAGGGATTTAGGGGTCATTATATCAGACGACCTAAAGGTGGGCAGACAATGTCATAGAGCAGCAGGTAATGCCAGCAGAATGCTTGGGTGTATAGGGAGAGGCAGTAACAGTAGAAAGAGGGAGGTGCCGCTCTACAGAGCACTAGGGAGACCTCCTTGGGAGTATTGTGTGCAGTACTGGAGACCATATCTGCAGAAGGATATTCAGAGAAGAGCTACTAAACTAGTACATGGATTGCAGGACAAAACTTACCAGGAAAGGTTAAAGGACCTTAACATGTATAGCTTGGAAGTAAGAAGAGACAGAGGGGATATGATAGAAACTTTTAAATACATAAAGGGAAGCATCACGGTAAAAGAGGAGAGAATATTTAAAAGAAGAAAAACTGCTACAAGAGGACATAGTTTTAAATTAGAGGGGCAACGTTTTAAAAGTAATATCAGGAAGAATTACTTTACTGAGAGAGTAGTGGACGCATGGAATAGCCTTCCCGCAGAAGTGGTAGCTGCAAATACAGTGAAGGAGTTTAAGCATGCATGGGATAGGCATAAGGCCATCCTTCATATAAGATAGGGCCTGGGGCTATTCATAGTATTCAGTATATTGGGCAGACTAGATGGGCCAAATGGTTCTTATCTGCCGACACATTCTATGTTTCTATGTTAAGGGACCACTGTATTGATGTATAGAAGCCAGATGGAGACCAAAAGCCTCTGGACACATATACCTTTTATGTTGGTAGTTTTTCCAATGTACAAACTAAACATATATTGCAATCATGATGTGATCCCAGCCTAGATAATAAGATAGATTCACTCACACACATAAAGGTCCATCATTAAATTACACACATGTAAGTACATACTACATAGACACATACACAAATTACATGAATATACTGTACACATGTTGCGCATTACTCATACACATTACATGCTTATACAGTGTGTATATATATTAGGGCTGCATGATATGCGAATTTTGTGCAATTGCGATTAGGGCCCTAAAAATTGTGATAACGATATGCGATGCGATATTTTAAGGGAATTGTGCTAGAGGTCTATTTGCTTGGATTTTCCCGTATGAGCTGCTGATGCTGCCACAGGAGCCCCTGCCGTGACCTGTCACCCAGGGACCGTATTTTTCGCTTTTTAAGACGCACCTAGGTTTTTGAGGAGGAAAATAAGAAAAAAAAGATTTTGAACCAGAAGGTGTGCTTTTGGTGGATTTTGAACTAATGGTGGTCTGGGTATGACATTGTTATGGGGGATCTGTGGATGGCACTGTTATGGGAATCTGTGGTTGGTACTGTTATGGGGGACCTATGGATGACGCATTGTTATGGGGGGGGATCTGTGGATGATGCACTGTTATGAGGATCTGTGGTTGGCACTCGTATGATGGATTCTTTGGATGGTACTGTCATGGGGGACCTATGGATGACGCACTGTTATGAGGGGGGGATCTGTGTATGATGCACGGTTATGGGGGGGGGGGATCTTTGGATGATGCACTGTTATGGGGGATGTGTGCTATGACACATAGGGCCATGAGAGGGGCCAGCATAAGATGCTATATGTGTGAATGACACACATATAGCATCTTATGCTGGTCCCCCTCATAGCCCTATGTGTCAAAGCAGTACTTTATTAATGTCCCCTCATGTGTTCAAAACAGTGCACATAACTGTCTTTGTATGCAAAGTCTTTCTTTACTGCTGAAACAATCAATCTCCTTTTGATAAACTCCTATTGATAAAATCGCCAGCCTCTAGTCTGTACTCACTATGAATGCACAGCAGCGAGCGGTCCGCCCAGCGGTTGACTGGCGTCACTCAGTCACGCTCCTGCCACTTCATTAATGAAGCAGGAGTGCGACTGACTGAAGTCATGCGCCAGCCAGACCGCTCGCTGCAGTGCATTCATAGTGAGTACATTAATAGGAGTTTATCAATAGGAAAGCGATTGTTTCAGCAGTAAAGAAAGACTTTACATACAGACATTTATGTGCGCGAGGCCTGCGGCGACTTGCCTCCAGCCTCTCCTCCCGCACTCATCCCTCCCCTGACTCCCTCGCTATAAATCGCAGCATTTTGGGGTCGGCCAAATCGCCATATCGCAATCGGCGATTATCGAAATACAAATACTTTGGAGATATATCGTGCAGGCCTAATATATATATATATAGATAGATAGATAGATAGATAGATTATAGATATACACACATAGTGTATAGAGAAGAAGGAAAGCAGCACAATCAAAAGTGGAAGGATCATTGACCATAAACCAAATTTTGATAAAAATAGGAAAAGAGGCAGCACTCCAAAATAGTGAAAAATGTGGAGTTTTTGTTCACCCATGTTATTGCAACATTTCAGCTCAACTCAAAGTGCATAATCAATTAACCCCTTAATTATCTGCAGTGACGCTCCATATGCGGAGGGTGCCGGCTGTATTATACAGCCGGCTCCCTGCCGCAATAACGGGGAGCAGCGGTCGCGTCTGTCACTAAACTCCTCAGGTGCCGCAATCAATGCCGATTGCGGCACCTGTGTGTTAAGGCAAATAAATGTGGTTCCCTCTGCTTCCGATCGGAGCCCCCATAGTAATATATATATATATATATATATATATATACACACACACACACACACACACACCCACACACACACACACACACGTGGTAATTATCCCATAAAGTGCATAATCAATTAACCCCTTAATGCTCTGCCGTGACCTGGCTCCATACGTGGAGGGTGTTGGCTGTATCATATAGCCGATATTCGGCCACAATGACGGGGAGCAGCGGTGGCGATTGCAGCACATGTGAGTTAAAGGGGTTCTCTGTAGGAATGGAGTTCATGAGGAGACATGAAGTACAGAGAGGAGGTGGGGATGTGGCTAATGAGCAGCAGCACTTGTATGCAGTCTCCATTACCACAGTCTGTCCTGTCCATACTCTCTGTACTTCATGTCTCCTAATAACCTCCATTCCTACAGAGATTCAGCTGAAGATCTTATCAGTTGTATTTAGGATCATAATCCCTAACAAGCAGAGCAGAGAGGAGGATGAGGCAGCTCTTTACCTCAGTGTTGTGAAGTAACTTGTCCAGCTGTGCGATTAGGACAGGTTGTGTGTGTACTAACAGGAAAGCGGCCATTTTATTTCTTCTGATGATTGCTCCATGGACGAAAGGCCATTATAACTAATAAAAGGTATTTGGGAATACATTTATAATAAAGTAATATTTAAGTATTTTTATTTCATTAATTCCCGGAGAACCCCTTTAAGGCAGACTGATGTGGTTCCCTCTACCTTCCGATCAGAGCCCCTGCAGTGAAATCATGGGGCTCCGATAGGTTGCCATGGCAGCCTGGACGCTGCTGAAGTGTTCCAGGTCTGCCATGGCAATCTCTGTCCTGAGCTAAGCATGAGGCATAGTTAAGAATGGACATTGTAAAAATCCTATTTACCCTAATATATAACCTATTTTGTTTTTAAGTGAAAAAAGTAAAAAAAATTCAAATAAGAAACCCCCAAAATATTAAGTTTAAATCACTTCCCTTTTTACATATAAAAATATACAAAGAATAAAAAAATTAAATATAAGGTATTGCCGCATCCGAAAATGTCTGAACTAATAAAATATGAAAAAAAAAAAAAAACTGCCTGTGGGCTGAACGCTGTAATACAAAAAATAGAAAAAAAATGAAAAACTTGTGATTCGCCATTTTTTTGTCATCTGGCCCCCCAAAACAATTGAATAACAGTGATCAAAAAGTCATAGATTCCACAAAAATGGTACCAATAAAAAGTACAAGTCTTCATACAGCTCTGTAGACCGAAATATAAAAAAAAGTTATGGATGGCAGAATATGGCGATGCAAAGAAAATTAAAAAAAAGTCATTTTTTTTTAAAGTAATTAAAATAAAAACTATACAAGTTTGCTATTGCGTCAATCGTATTGAGCTGCAGAATAAGGACGTCAGGTCATTTTTAGTGTACAGGGAAAGCCGTGATATCAAAACCCCAAAAACCTTAGCAGAATTCTATTGTTTTTCTTTTCAATTTTACCCCACAAAGAATTTTTTTACCGTTTGCCGATACATTTTTTTTTTAATGACCCCTATGTGTTGTATCTTGTCTCGCAAAATATAGGCTATGTGAATGAAAAAAATAAAAAAGTTATGGCTATTGGAACATGGGAAGGAAAAATCCAAAATCAAAAAAATAAAAATAGGGCCAGTCTTTAAAGGGTTAATGAAGTGTTGTAAGAATAGTACAGTAACAAATGTCATCATGATTCAATCAGTGTACAAACTATACAGACATATATCATTGTCCATAATCCTGTTAAATTCATATTGTCATCTTGTCATCTCAATATGTGGGTAAAGTGCATGATTAGTGGTAATACATAAAGTACATCTGTGCTGATCATGTACATGGCTCCCCCTGTCCTGGACTCCATGTGGATCTATCACGCTGCTGCCGTCCCTGTATTTTCACAGCGCATGCCCCACCACGATGTATACACATCACAGCGTGAGCTGCATATACAGATAGAGAACAACATTAAAGATGGCCGCCTGCATCCTAATAGTTACTGTGCATGCGAATTGCCATTCCAGTCTGCGCTTCTTTCATTACAAGGAGCTGAAATTCTTAGGCAACCAAGTAAACTACATCAGCGCGCCTGCGCATAGCTTCAGTAAGCGCTGAAACATATAAACAAGGGACATAATGTTACTTAATGGTGGCCATGATAATCGCCAATTTATTGAACACTCCACCAAGGGGGAGGAACCCAGGGTTCCCAGCCGTTTCCGCCTTGTGTAGGTGGAAAACAAAAATTACTCTTACCGGTAATTGTTTTTCTTGAAACCCATGAGAGCACCCATGCAACTATGTCCTCCCATTCAGGACAGGAAACCTGAAGAGATAAAATGGTTTACACCCCACCACACCTCATTGATTATAATAACCAAACCTCCAGAGGCGTGCCAACCAATATCATGCATCGATCTGCCCATATTGGCAAATTAAATACAAAGATTAAATTAAGGGTGGGAAATTTTGGGACTCTGTCATAGGTTTCAAGAAAAACAGTTACCGGTAAGAGTAATTTTTGTTTTTCCCTCACCCATAACAGCACCCATGCGAGAATAAACTATAATTAAACTTTTAGGCGGGGGGACTACAGCCTGTAGTACTTTCCTCCCGAAGGCTGCATCTCAATTTAGATGCAGCCCATAGTGTCTAAAAAAAGGTATGAGGAGAACTCCAAGTGGCTGCAGATTTGGGCCAGTGAAGCATCCGCCTTTTCTGCCGAAGAGGCAGCAACTGCTCTTGTTGAATATGTCCCACACCCAGTTGGGGGAGACAAGTTCAAAAAAGGAAATAGCATTTTTGACCCATCTAGGAAGGGTACTAGTAGGAGCCTTGTGACCCTTGAATCTACCTTATAATTGTATTAATAGATTCTCATCTATTCTCCAGGATGCCATGGAATCTAAGTAACATAACAAACATCTTCTGACATCCAGACAGTGGAATTTTTCCTCTAACGCAGCCATGCTCAACCTGCGGCCCTCCAGCTGTTGCAAAACTACAACTCCCAGCATGCCTGAACAGCCTACAGCTATCAGCCTACAGCAGGGCATTGTGGGAGTTGTAGTTTTACAACAGCTGGAGGGCCGTAGGTTGAGAATGCCTGCTCTAACAGATTTGCAGGGTTTGGGCAAAAAGATGGCAACACCACATCCTGATTCCTGTGGAAATCTGAGACTACTTTAGGCTGGAAAGATGGAATGGGCCTAATAATTTTTTTATCCTCCAACACCGTAATGTAAGGGGGAAAAGCTGAGAAAGTGTCAAAAATAAAAAAAATACTCAAAACCGCAACTTGTATACTTGTATGCTTTTAGATTTTTATCTAGACCAGCTTGTAAAAAATCTCAAACTTTTGGGTCAGAAGGGCCCAGGTTAAAGAGTATGAGCCCCCCCCCCCCCCTACCATCGAGGCTGGCTCATACAATTAGGAGGTCAGGGATTGGATTAGGGTGGGGTTAGGTGGTCTACTGGTCGCTTATCCTTGCATCCAGGCTTAGTGGCTTTTCCTTCTCCTTACATTGTACGGTGGGGGTTTCCTCCACTCCCCATCGTGGCAATATGTGAATCAGTCCTTATATGCCCTCTTTTATATTCTACCCAGTGTTTCAGTCCCTTAGGTCTACTCACAGATATGTGCCCACTCACATTAGATATGCCCAGATACGTGCCCCCGCACAGTAGATATGCCAAGATATGTGCCCCCTCACAGTAGATACAGTTAGGTCCATATATATTTGTACAGAGACAACATTTTTTAAATTTTTGTTGGATTTTGAACAAAACAATTCAAATGCAGTTGAAGTTCAGACTTTCAGCTTTAAAGAGGACCTTTCATGGGTCCAAAAATTATGAACTAAGTGGCACCCAGTGATCTAAGTGCACTTACTATTATCTCTGGGCGCCGCTCCATTCGCCCCCTGTGACCCCCGGTAATTTTTCACTAAAGAGCAGGGAGGAAGAGTCTGCCCTGCATTTTCTGCTCCCTGGCTGTAGCGCTGTCCAATCGAAAAGCACAGAGCGTCACAGCCAGGGAGAAGGTGAGTTTTTTTTTCTCCCTAGATGTGACGCTCTGCCCTGCGATTGGACATCGCTACAGCCAGGGAGCAGGAGACGCAGGGCAGACTCCTCCTCCCTGCTCTTCAGTGAGAAATTTCCGGGGGTCACAGGGGGCGAACGGAGCGGCGCCTAGGGATAATAGTAAGTGCACTTACGCCGCTCTAGATATCCAGCTACTTAGTTTATAATTTTTGGACCCATGAAAGGCCCTCTTTAATGCAGTGAGTTGAACAAAATGATTGCATAAAAACTAAAGCATTTTTTAAACTCAATCCCTCCATTTCAGGGGCTCAAAAGTAATTGAACAAATTAAATAATTTTAAATAAAATGTTAATTTATAATACTTGGCTGAAAACCCTTCGTTGGCAATGACTGCCTGAAGTCTTGACCTCATGGACATCACCAGACGCTGTGTTTCCTCCTTTAATGCTCGGCCCGGCCTTTACTGCAGCAGTTTTCAGCTGCTGTTTGTTTGTGGCCTTTCTGTCTGAGGTTTAGTCTTTAACATGTGAAATGCTCTATTGGGTTGAGATCCGGTGACTGACTTGGACATTCAAGAATATTCCACTTCTTTGCTTTAATAAACTCCTGGGTGGCTTTGGCTTTATGTTTTGGGTCATTATCCATCTATTATGAAACACAGACTAATCAGTTTGGCTGCAATTTCTCGGATGGGTTTTTTCTGTTTTTGCAGATAAAGGATGGCTTGTTTCACCTGCACCGAGAGCTCCTTTGACCGCATGTTTACTTCAAAATGCAAGCACCGCACCTTAAATCAACTTTGGTGCTTAATTGAGAATGAAATAATGAAGGAATTGGCCACACCTGCCGATGAAACAGCCTTTGATTCAATTATCCAATTACTTTTGGTCTCTTTAAAAACAGGATGCCACATGTAAAGCAGCTGAAACGCCTAAACCATTCATTCAACCAATTTTAATGTGGATACCCTCAAATGAAAGCTAAAAGGTCTGGACTTTATGTTCATGTTCATTACATATCAATAACTTGAATATGTTTTAGTAAACAGAAAATAGAAACAAAATTTGTGTCAGTGTCCAAATATATATGGACCTAAGTAGATATGCCAAAGATATATGCCGCCTCACAGTACATATGTCAAGATATGTGCCCCCTCACAGTACATATGTCAATATATATGCCCCCTTCACAGTAGATGTCCCAAAATATGTGCCCCCTCACAGTAGATAGGCCAAGATATGTGCCCTCTTACGGTGGACATGCCACAATATGTGCACAGTGCCTTCTTCCCAGTGGTTATGCCCAAATGTGCCCTCTTCACAGGAAGTGGAAAAAAAAATAAAAAATACTCCTCGCCTCAATCACCTGGCTCCTAGGAGCATAGGCCGATTCCAAGCCTGCCCCGCTACTCCTCCTACACAGATCAGCAGGACCATATGTGAGGACATTGTGCTCCTGCTGTGGAGCGGGGAGCAAATAATTCCCTGCTTCAGTGGCATGCCTACGGCGTTTGGCATCTTCACAGTAGTTTTGTACAGATGTGTGCCACCTCACAGTAGTTATACCCTCTCTGTGCCCCTTTCACAGTTTCTAATACTCTATCTGTGCCCCCTTCACTGTAATAATCCCCATTGTGCCCCCTTCATAGTAATAATCCCCATTGTGCCCCTTCACAGTAATAATGCCCACTGTTCCCCCTTCACAGTAATAATGTCCACTGTGCCCCCTTCATTGTAATAATGCCATCTGGCTCTGTGCCCCCTTCATTGTAATAATGCCATCTGGCTCTGTCCCCCCTCCATAGTAGAAATGCCCATTGTATCCCCTTCACATTAGTAATGCCCTCTGTTCCCCCTCCATAGTAATAAAGTCCTCTGTGCCCCCTCTATAGTAATAAAGTCCTCTGTGCCCCCTCTATAGTAATAAAGTCCTCTGTGCTCCCTCTATAGTAATAAAGTCCTCTGTGAACCCTCTGTATTAAAAACAAAATAACACAGTAACTACTCACCTTGTCCCGTTCCTGAAGCTCACAGTCCTCTCTTTGCTGCAGGCACAGATCGCTCTGCAGCACTGTGTGGGTGGAGCTTATGCAGATTACTTGGTTGCAGGTTCCACCCACATAGGCCAACATTGCGATCCGTGCCTGCAGGCTGAGCCTGAAGGAGCGCGGGGATCTAATAGGTGAGTGACAGGACATTAGCTCCCTGCGCTCCAGCTAAGAGCGCTTCCATCTGTATTGATGGTAGCGCTCATTGCTTCTGGCCTCTGGCAGCTGTGCTGTGGTCCCCTGCAGGAGCTGTGGGCCCCGGCACTTGCCCGGGTATGCCGAGTGCTGACGCCAGCCTTGCTTTCGGCACATCCGGGACTTTTAAAGGATCTGGACTGTAACCTAGGAAGATAGAAAAAATATTCTACACCCTAATGTACTTTAAAGAGGTGGCATTGTGGAAACTACTCTGTCTGATAAACCTCTCCTAGATTTCCCTTTCAATTTCCATACTGAAAGATGAAGTATCTCTGGATTGGGATGCAATAGAGGCCCCTGGTAAAGTAGATCTCTTTTAACTAGTAAGGTCCAAGGAGGCTCTACTGCTAACCTCTGAAGGTTTGTGTACCAGGATCTCTTTTGCCACTTTGGAGCTACGATGATTACTGAGGCACCCTCGTCCTCTATTTTCCTCAATACTTGGGGAATAAGGCAAAAAGGGGTAAAGGCATAGCCCAGATCCCGACTCCAGTCTTGCGCTAACCCATCTATTGCAAGAGGACTGTCGAAAGGATTGAGGGAGAAGAACCTTTCCACCTTTCTTTCAGCTCTGGAAGCAAACAGATCTACTGTGGAAAGACCATATTTTTGGACTATTTCTAAAAAGACACCCTTGTTTAGACACCATTCCCCCTGCTTGATGGATGTATGACTTAGAAAGTCTGCTATCAAGTTTTTCTTTCCCTTTAGATGAAATGCTGAATAGAAAAGCATTCTTTCTTCCGCTATACGAAAAATCTCTTGGGACAAAAGCAAAAGATGTGGAACTTTTGTTCCTCCTGACAATTTATGTAGGCCACTGTTGTTGAATTGTCTAAATTAAAAATTATTTTCTTGCTCCTTTCCTCTGGAACTGCTAATTCTAGGGCCATCTTTACCGCTTTTAGTTCCTTGAAGTTGGGGGAGGCTTTCCTTGAGTTTATGTCCCACCTTCCTTGCCAGTTCCTGTTCTGAGAGTGAGCTCCTCAACTGCCTGCTGTCGTTTCCCCCTGGCTGTGCTGAAGTTGGTGGTGAAGGTGTTCTGCTGAGAGGATGAGGAGGTGGTAGAGGAGGAAGAGGAGGAGGCAAAGAGAAATGCCCTGCAATCCTCGGGGGCGGAAACACTTGCCCCAAACAGCTATCTGCCTCAGGCCCAGCCGCCACTGCATTTACCCAGTGTCCTGTTAGGGAGATATAACGGCCCTGGCCGTGCTTACTGGTCCACGTATCGGTAGTTATGTGGACCTTGCCACAGATGGCGTTGCGCAGTGCACACCTTATTTTGTCTGTCACTTGCTTGTGTAGGTAAGGGATGGCTCGCCTGGAAAAGTAGTGGTGGCTTGGAACGAGGTACTATGGGACAACCACCGCCATAAGTTTTTTAAAACTCTCCGTCTCCACCAGACTGAATGACAGCATTTCAAAGGCCAGCAATTTTGAAATGCTGGCATTCAGGGCCAGGGATCGTGGGTGGGTAGGGGGGTACTTCCTTTTTCGATCCAGTGTTTGGGAGATGGACAGCAGAACAATTCCATGGGACACTGTGGTGGTGCTTGTTAAAGGTGACGGACATGGTGGCGTGGGTGTCACATCCTCCATTTGCGGGGTGGCCGTTGCCACTGTCACCACAGAGGTGGAGGAAGAGGCCGAGATTGCAGCAGAAGAGGGAGCAGGAGGAGCCAGAGACTTTTTTTGGTTTTAGAGGTATTTACTCCACTGCAGCTCGTGTCTTGCACTTAAATGCCTGGCCATGCAGGTTGTGCTCAGGTTTAGAACGTATGTGCCTCGCTTTAGGCTCTGATTACACAGCATACAAACCAATCGTGTCTTGTCGTCTGCACATTGTGTGAAGAACTGCCACGCCGGGGAACTCCTTGGAGCTGTCTTTGGTGTGCTCAGTCCCAGGGTGCGGTGGGCAGTAGCAGGCATAGTGTCTAGGGGACGGGCGCTCTGCTTCTGCACTCTGCTCCCTCTTTTGCTGTGCTGGTGTCTCTGTGTGACCACCGCCTCTTCCTCCAAACTGCACGGGTCACTAGCATGACCTTTATCCCATGTAGGGTCTAGGACCTCATCGTCCTCCACATCATCTTCCACCAAGTCTTCTGCACCCCTGCCCTCCTCTTCGGTCTGCACACTGCAGAAAGCTGCAGCAGTTGGCACATGTGTTTCGTCATCAGAGACTTGCTGCGGTGGTCTTCCCATGTCCTCATCCTCAAACATAAGTGCTTGGGCATCGGTGCACTCAATCTATTCCACTTCTGGAGCAGTGCTAGGTGGATGGGCCGGGGGAACCCTGCCAGGAGAGTCATCAAAAAAGCATGAGAGTCTGCTGCATGACTTGGGGCTCAGACTGTTTGGCTGATTTGCAAGGGGGTGAGGGCTAGATAGCTGTCCATGGCCTGCAGGTGCCAACTCTGATCTTTCAGCAGTGGACCGGGTGGGAGACAACGTGAAGGTACTGGAGGCACTATCAGCCACCCAATCTACTAGCGCCTGTACGTGCTCTGGCCTCACTATTCGTAGAGCGGCATTTGGGCCTACTAAATAACGTGGAAGGCCCTGTCGTCTACGCAAACCTGAGGAAGGGGTTTCATTTGGGCGTGTAGCTGGCACAGATCCACCTCGTCCTCTCCCTGCAACAGGAGCCCCACCAACACCAGCAGCACCACGACCATGGCCACATCGCTTATTTGACGGTCTCCTCATTCTTTTCGGTAACCCAATGAAGTAACAGACAGATTTAATAAAGCTTGTTCCCTGTCAGGTATGCCATGCCCGTGTCATAAACAGAAAAAATTGGTTTTGGTCACACCTCTATGTGACAGATTCATTTATTACACTTTGTGCCCTGCCTAATATGCCCTGGCAGTGTGATAAAGATATTTCTAGGTCACACCACAATATGAGAAACAAATGTATTACACTGTGTGGCCTGCCCAATAGGCCCTGGCAGCTTGTTAAAGATAAAAGATTAATTAAGGTCACAAGTTTCATTGAAATATATGAGGGGCACAGATCCCCCAACAATCGGTAGTATGCCACCTAATTTACCAAATAAATTTTGGCAATTTAGGTATGCAGTGCAGCAGGAACACCAACGCAGGCCGCAGGGGTACTTTATGGGCCAAAATTATGTTGTTTTTTTTCAACCACAATATCCTAGTGTAATTTACTGGTTTTTTTTAAATTTGCAGTTCAAGGCAAAAAGGTACTTTATAGGGAAAAAAGAGGATTTTTTCAACCCCAGTGAAACAGATGAATAAACAGATAATTTTTCACCATCAGATTGCCTATGCAGGCACAGGATGGATTTTATTTCAACCAAATATCAGATTTCTTTAACCCCAGTGAAACTGACGGATGCAAATAAAATTCTTTCACTAGCACTAGTACCAAGCAGGCCACAAAATAACTTTGTGCCAAAAATAACATGTTTTTTCCACCCACAATGTCTCAGTGGAATTTACTGATTTAATTTGATTTACAGTACAAGGCAAAAAGGTACTTTATAGGGAAAAAATTGATTTTTTTTCAACCCCAGTGAAACAGATGAATTAACAAATTATTTTTCAGTATCAGATTTGCTGAGCAGGCAGAAAAGGCACTTAATGATAGATAGAATATATATATATATATATTGTTTACACCCACAGTAAAATAGATGGATTTACTGATTATTTTTTTCACTATCACAAATGTAATGCATTGGATTTATAGAATCAATGACAAGGATATATGCAGCACAGGGGTTCTTTACAAAACAAAATTGTCACCCCCTAGGTGGTCCCTAAAATCACAAACGGTGTAACTATTATTTTTACCTTCCCCAGCCAGATATGCAGTGCAGGTGCACTTAAAAAAGTGGACAAAATTACAGAAATTTAATTTTGCCCACAGGCCCCTGGTATTGCCCATATGGCACAGGTAGGTGAGTGTTAGGTCCCGAGATACTTGAAAAACCTTGGCGTGGTGCTTGGGCTTAAGACATGTCCTCCACTGCAGGATATGTTGACTAATCTCTCAATTTTAACCTCAGTTTGAGGGCTTAGTAAGACCGCAGTGTGCACCTGTTTTGTCATTTGTTATTGCTATTGATTTAGGCTGTTTTACGTTCTCTAACTGCATGGTAGCTTTAACAGCCTTTAATAAAAGTTCAATATCTTCAGCTGGAAACAGGGCCCCCTGAAGACAAAAATCATCTGAGATATTGTGACTGGAATTTTCAGAGTTTTCAGAATCAGTCTTTTTACTGTAACTAGTCCTTTCTGGTGACCGTGGCCGATATTTGTATGTTTGGCAATCATCTATGCCTCTAGTTTTTTGTCTCATTGAAGGGATTGTATTTTAAAGTGATTCTGAGTAAAAGTTATGTTTTAACTCCTCCCATTTACCACGTTTTTTGTTATGCTAGAACCCGATAACACACAGTGTAAGACAAATATAGAACTGCTCCCCTATAAGACCACTCTGCACATACAATAATCCTTTATGTTGTCAAACCAGGACTGCGACTGTGTTCTCTGAGGTGTCAACAAGTAGACCATTTAACCCCTTCAAGCGACATCCAGTTTGGACCATATGCCGGAGCCCCATTTTTCAAATATGTATCACTATATGTGGTAATACCTTTGGAACGCTTTTACTTACCCAGACCATTCAGAGACTGTTTTCTCGTGACACATCGTACTACATGTTAGTGGTGATTTTTTTTATGGACCATTTCAGTTATGAAGTCACTTTGTGGGGCTTACACAGTTTAAACCACCCATAAATGGCCACACTTTTTAAATTACCGTACACCCCTTAAGTTATTCAAAACTGATTTTACAAACTTTATTAACCCTTTAGGTGTTTTTAGATGTTCTTTATAGTGTCACAGCCCGGGTAAGCAAATTGGACGTGACTAAGTCCAAATGCAGAAAGTGACTTGCAATTTGGACTTAGTTACGTCCAAATGCGTGAAAGGGTTAACAGCTGCCATGAGATATTTTGGGGCCCCACATACTGGGATTGGTCAGAGCCCCTGGGGAGAGTGGGGTATAGCATTGAAGTCTTTAGCAGGAAGGGGTGAGCAGAACGGACAGCAAGCTGTCACTGACCGTTGGGGATTTGTCCTCCTATGATTACATTGTGAAATCTTTATTGTCAGACAGGAAGCTGCTACTGTTCATTGGTGGCTCTTTTTATTTCAGCTCTACCATAAGTACCACGGGAAAAGGGTTCATAGATTGTTAGAAGAATGGGTGATAACCGAAACCTTCTGATCAATACTGTGGGACACCTGGTATTGGTAACAATTGTGTGCTAATAAAGGAAAACCTGTCAGAAAGTAGAATATGTGACCCCCAAACTGCCACCACTACCTGACCATACAACGAGTAATCAGCAGCCAGTGAAGGAGCAGAATCTGAGTCTTTTCTGCTTTATATAGTGGTACTACTCACCTGGGTGGTTATTAGTGGGAATGTCCTCTATGATCTGCTCATCACCCCTCACATATGTATCTTCAGCCTTAATATTGTTCAGATCTTTACCCAGATTTAAAAGCTGTGAAACAGAAATGGTAAAAGTCAGCAGACTGATGGAGACGTCGTGTGGAATGTTTGATGTGACCAGAAAAGATCATTAATAGCAATGACAAAAAGTGATGAATGGACAGCAGAGTTATCTGCTATGGCAGCGGTCCGTGCCCATAGCTCCTCTCCTTCCTGCTGGTGGGCACGCCTGCTGCCTGCTTTACCTGCTCCATAGCTTTAGGGCTCCAGCGGTCCGTGCCCATAGCTCCTCTCCTTCCTGCTTGTGGGCACGCCTGCTGCCTGCTTTACCTGCTCCATAGCTTTAGGGCTCCAGCGGTCCGTGCTTATAGCTTCTCTCCTCCCTACGGGTAGGCACACCTGCTGCCTGCTTTACGTGCTCCAGTCCCACAGACATCCCTCTCTCCCTTCCCAGTAGTCCCGGCTGCTGGAATAACACTCTCCTCCCACACAAGCTGAGGCCTGCTTCCTGCCGATAATGACCTTCTCTGCCCATAGGTCATGTGTGCACACATTCTGGCTCTTATAGGGCCGGCATGCACGCACTCTAATCTCTACAAGCCATGGAAAGGAGCCTGATTAATAGGTTCTAGTATGCTAGTTTCATGCAAAGCTTGTTCTGTGTACAGACTTCTGCCTGACTTCTAGATTGGACCCTTTGCTGCCTGACCTGACCCCCGTTCTGATCTTAAACTGCTTGCCCTGACAACAGACCATTTATCGGACTGCATGTATTCTGCCTTTCCTGACCACATGGGTCACAAGTCACTTGTACAGAAACTACTTCAAGTGCAGCAGCCTAGTGGTTCCCCTGCAACAAAGTCCAGATTCCTGTACAGGAGATAAGGGTCACTTATATAACACACTTTGGAGCAGAACCTTGTCAAATATGTTCAATTGGGTCAGACATGTTCCATTGTCTGACCCAAAAATATCTGCAGGCCTCCTGTATATATGCATCTAGTTGGTTCATTATTCCAACCAGAAGTCTCTTCAGACCAGAAAACTGTGAGAAGATCCAGACGACATGTAAGGTCTATAGTTAGCTGTAATCCTGCCAACTCTACCGTTCTCATTATACAAGAATAAAACATATAATACTGGTTTTTAAAACAAGACTGAAAACAAGATCTTCACAGCACTTCTATGGATCATAGGGAACCTTTCATGAGACCTTATTTCCATTTATCGGATCATCATATGGAATGCTTTGATGTTCTTCTGAACCCTCCTGTAGAAGAGGAGGACTGGGACATCTCTCATTCTGTAGAAGACGAGGACTGGGACATCTCTCATCCTGTAGAAGAAGACTAGGACATCTCTCATTCTGTAGAAGAAGAGAACTAGGACATCTCTCATCCTGTAGAAGAGGAGGACCGGGACATCTCTCATCCTGTAGAAGAAGACTGGGGCATCTCTCATTCTGTAGAAGAAGAGGACTGGGAGTTGTTCTCTCTTCTTTAACTATAGGAAAAACATACAGTGACAATTCATTTCTTACATATAACTAGTGAGAGGATGTGTGTATTTAGTCATGTCTTTTACTTGGTGGCTGGTGACTCTCCATCATAACTTTCTTGTACAGATCTTTATGTCCTTCCAAATACTCAGACTCCTCCATGGAGAAAATGACGGCGACATCCTGACACCTTATAGGAACCTGACAACACAAGAATACAGTCATCACCTAGATCCCTTCATAGCATTACTGTAAATTGTCCCGGCATTCCCAGCGACATCACCTCTCCAGTCAGCAGCTCAATAATCTTGTTGGTGATCTCTAGGACCTTCTCTCTGTTGACTTTCTCATGTATTGGGATGTGAGGTGTAGGCCTGGATATTGGGATCAGGATTCCTCCCCGTCCTTCAGATACCGGGACCTGACAATGCTCACTAGAGGTCTTCACTACTGTGTATTCCTGATTAGGGAGAGACGCAACAATAAATATCACTCCATACATCTCCAGAGTCCATCAACTCTCCAGTAATGTCCATCTGTTAGTCACATAGAGAAGATGATGTAATGTGACATCATCAGAATCTCTCACCTGTCCGGTAAGCCGGAGGAGGATCTCTAGAGCGAGATTTATTATATTCTCCGACATCTTGTCTCCATCCCTATCCATCCTTGATGGGTCAAATCAGGAGAACGATCTTATATAGGAGATAAACACTGAGCAGATCCTATATTGTAGGAACCTGAATGGAAAGAAGATGAACCGATGTAAAATCATAGAAAATCCCATGTAAAATACAATTACTGGAGATAAGAAGAGGAAACAGTGGAGGAGGTAATAACGTGGATCAAGGCAGTTCCTCCATGTTTCAGGTCAAAATCATCCCTTTATATTACCACTATAGTCAGTCACAGATCACAGCGGTAATCCCTCTATACGGCTACTTTCACACTAGCGTTTTTTGAGGATACGTCATGGATCTGCAAAAACGCTTCCATTACAATAATACAACTGCATGCATCCATCATGAACGGATCCGGTTGTATTATGTCTTCTATAGCCATGACGGATCAGTCATGAACACCATTGAAAGTCAATGGGGGATGGATATGTTTTCTATTGTGTCAGAGAAAACGCATCCGTCTTTCTCCGCACCACATCGTGGACAGAAGAACGTTGCTTGCAGCGTTACTCTGTCCGCGATGGGAGCACAACCAATTGGAACAGAATGCATTTTAAAGCACTCCGTTTCATTCAGTTTTGTCCCGATTGACAATGAATGGAGACAAAACTGAAGAGTTTTCATTACATGATCAAAATAGCAGAATTGAAAATGCTAGTATGAAAGTAGCCTAAGGCCTCTTTCACACAAAAGTGTGCGCCCTGTTCCTGTATTGCGGACCGCATTTGCGGTCCGCAGCACGGGCACGGGACACCTTTCGTCGTGTAAAAGAGGCCTAAAGCTGTAATCTGGTAGATCACTTCATAGATCTAGAGCTCAGACTGCCCCAGTCCTATCAGTTGGAATCTCAATAATTAAAGGGCATCTGTCAGCAGATTGGTACCTGTGACACCGGCTGAACTCGTACATGTGCGCTTAGCAGCTAAAGGCATCTGTGTTAGTCCCATGTTCATATGTGTCCGCATTGAGAATATTATGTTTTATCATATGCAAATGAACTTCCAGGAGTAACAGGGGCGTTGCCTTTTTACCTAGAGGCTCCTCTTTCTCTGCACCTGCCACGCCCTTTTAATTTTGATTGACAGGACCAAGCAGTGAAAACATAATCGTGCCTGACCCCAGCAATGAAAGTGAAAAGGGCGTGGCAGGTGCAGAAAAAGAGGCACCTCTAGGTGTAAGGGCAACACCCCTATTGCTCCCAGAGGCTTATTTGCAAATATTAACCCTTTCTACCTCAGGCCACTTTTCACCTTCCTGACCAGGCCTATTTTTGCAAATTCGGACCTGGGTCACTTCATGTGGTAATAACTTTGGATTAGTTTTACTTATCTAACAATTCGGAGATTGTTTTCTGGTGACACATTGTACTTCATGTTAGCGGCAAAATTGGGTCAATGTTCTTTCCTTAAAGGGGTATTCCCACTTTAATGATCACTGTTAAATCTGTTAATGATTTAACAGTGATCATTTTTCTAAATATAATGAATTAACTAATTCCCACCCCTTAGAAGATAATTAACATATACTTACCTGATTGTTGTTTTCCGTCTCCCCTGGTTACGGCCACCGCTCTTCTCCGGAATCGCGGTGGCCGCGCTTGCGCAGATGACTTCTTTTCTCCTGGCCGGGTCACGCGCGTACTCCCGAAAGCGCACGCCAGCGCCGCGCATGCGCTATGATGACTTCTTCCTGGCCAGTATAGTATACTTGCCAAGAAGAAGTCACCAGGGCGCATGCGCGGCGGCGTGCGCGTCCAGTCCAGCGTGCGGCCCGGCAGGGAGAAGACTTCAATCAAGAAGGATCCCGCCCCCTGCCGAAACCAGGAAGTGGACGGCGCGCCGGGAGCAGGTAAGTATGAAATACGCAAATGGGAATACCCCTTTAACTTATAAAATGGACCATGTGATTGGACCATGTGATGTGACGTCATCACAGGTCCTTTAGTTGTTAGCTACTGCTGGGAAAGAGAGGACAGATCACAACTACGCGATCAAGTGGCTAAGGTAAGTTAACTTTTATTATTTTTAACCCCTTCCTCTTCATTTTACTATGCATTCTTTATTAAGAATGCTATTATTTCCCCTTATAACCATGTTATAAGGGAAAATAATAAAGATCTGGTCCCGTTGCTAAGCAACCATGCGGGAAAATTGCACTGCAACCGCTCTTGCTTGCGATTTTCCCGCAGCCCCATTCACTTCTATGGGGCCTGCGTTGCGTGAAAAACGCACAATATAAAGCATGCTGCGATTTTCACGCAACACAGAAGTGATGCGTGAAAATCACCGCTCATGTGCACAGCCCCATAGAAATGAATGGGTCCGGATTCAGTGCGGGTGCAATGCGTCCTCCTCACGCATTGCACCCGCGCGGAAAACTCGCCCGTGTGAAAGGGGCCTTACAGGCGGTCTGTCCCCAGCGTCCGTCCTGTCCGGCTGTTATACCACCTTGTAGGTCACAAACAGATAACACACGGGACCTTTTCTGCCACTTCTGTAGCTGCAATGTTCCAAAAATGAAGTTTACACAATATGGAAATGGGGTTTGCGAGTGCCCAGGGGCAGTGTTTGCTGCTCAAAGTGCCTAGGCCCCCGGCAAATACTCCTCCCCTCTATACATTGCTTCATGCTCCGCCGTACATGTACGCCGTTGGTTGAGAAGGGTTTAAAATATCATTTTTAGCAATGCAGCCACATACTAACATGTATGCTGGACAGTGGCCCAAACCCCTTAAATAACACTCCTGCCCACTTTGATGCCGTGTGCCAGTCATTACTGCGGTCTTACCGCGTTCCGCTGATTTCCCCTCAGGACCGCTCAGTGCAATTTATTTAATTACTGGGAAAAGTTCTCATAATTCATTAATAATGCTCGAAAAACACTAATGATTTGAATAAGAAAGTAATGAATAAGGGTCCTTTCACACTGGCGTTTTTGTTTTCCGGCATAGAGATCCGTCGTCGGGTCTCTATGCCGGAAAAATCCTGATCAGGATCATCCCCATGCATTCTGAATGGAGTGAAATCCGTTCAGGATGCATCAGGATGTCTTCAGTTCAGGACCGGAACGTTTTTTGGACGCAGCAAATACCGCATCATGCTGCGCTTTTTGCTCCGGCCAAAAATCCGGAACACTTGCCGCAACGACGGATCCGGAATAATTGCCCATTGAAATGCATTATTCCGGATCCGTCTTCTAATCTTCAGTTGTTACGACGCAGCGACGGATCCGGAAGTGTCTTCTGCGCCTGCGCCAGGAAGTAGGATGGGCTTGGCTGGCGCGAAAACTTCCATTAGACGTCCTGCGCGGGAGAAGACAGGGCGTGGAAGACGCTCCAGGAGGTGAGTATTGTGTGTGTCTGTCCATATATATAAAAATATTAACTACGTGCATCTACTATGTCCCAGACATAGTAGATGTATGTAGGAGGCATAAAAGGATGCTGGGGGTAGTAGTCCCCTGGGGAATGCTACCTCAGCACCTCCATGCATTCACCCCAGCTGCAGTCCCAAGTGCTTTTGCTTTGGGACTGCAGTTGGAGTGACTGCATGGAGGATGTTGGGGTAGTAGTCCCCTGGGAATGCCACCTCAGCAGCCTCCATGCATTCACTCCCAGCTGCAGTCCCAAGTGCTTTTGCTTTGGGACTGCAGTTGGGGTGACTGCATGGAGGATGTTGGGGGTAGTAGTCCCTGGGAATGCCACCTCAGCAACCTCCATGCATTCACTCCCAGCTGCAGTCCCAAGTGCTTTTGCTTTGGGACTGCAGTTGGGGTGACTGCATGGAGGATGTTGGGGTAGTAGTCCCCTGGGAATGCCACCCTCAGCAACATCCATGCATTCACCCCAGCTGCAGTCCCAAGTGCTTTTGCTTTGGGACTGCAGTTGGGGTGACTGCATGGAGGATGTTGGGGGTAGTAGTCCCCTGGGAATGCCACTTCAGCAACCTCCATGCATTCACTCCCAGCTGCAGTCCCAAGTGCTTTTGCTTTGGGACTGCAGTTGGGGTGACTGCATGGAGGATGTTGAGGGTAGTAGTCCCCTGGGAATGCCACCTCAGCACCTCCATGCATTCACCCCAGCTGCAGTCCCAAGTGCTTTTGCTTTGGGACTGCAGTTGGGGTGACTGCATGGAGGATGTTGAGGGTAGTAGTCCCCTGGTTAAGGTATAATGTGCTTAAATACAAATTTTTAATTTTTTTATTTTTCTCATTGTTTAGTTTACCGATTTTTGGAGAGAGAAAAATTAATCCTTCCACAGAGGATTTTAAAAAAAAGGCCAGTCAGCTGGTGAGTATATGCAAGAATATTGAAGTCTGAGTTCTGTGGATGCTGGGGGTAAAAGTCCCCCTGGGGAATGCTACCCCCTGCACCCACCGTGCGGTCACCCCAGCTCCAGCCCCAAGTCCCATTTCCTTTGGACTGCAGCTGTGGTGACTGCGTGGTGTATGCTGGGGGTAGTAGTGCCCTGGTTAGTACTCTTTACAAATTTTCATTTTTCTTTTTTTTTTTTTGTCTCAGTGTTTAGGTTTTTCGGGCTATCCCCAAAAGGAAATTGTTCTATTGAAAAATGTCCAGTAAGTATTATTTTCAAAGGAATATTGGAAATTTTTAAAAGTCAATGCTTTAATATTATAATTTTTTTCAATAGGCTCTTCAAGTGAGGCCGGGACTCCCTCCACGTCAACGGGTGCGCTTGGATACGGTATGTAATTTTTTATTTATGTATGTAATTTTTTATTTATGTAAAATTGTTTTACAACTTTTCAAAATTTTAATTGGTTAAATTTTTCCATTCACAGCAATCGTCAACTGAGGAGAGGGGTTCCGGCCGTGCAGCTACTGCGGGGAGGAGGAAGTCGGGGTGGAACCCAGGAAGCGGTAAATATATTTTTTATAAAAATAACAATTTTTTTAATAAGTATTTATTTAATTGTAATTAATATACGTTTTTTATCCTTTATTTTTCTAGTCTGCTCCTCCTGTGGCCTCAAGAGGTCGTCAGCAACCATCCACAAGGCGCCGGGGAGCACGCGGCGGTCGGGGACGTGTGAGTATATCTTGAAATTGTATCTTGTTAGATCATATTTTACATCAATTTGTTTTTTTTTAAATACATGATTTTCTCATTTTTTAGGGTTCAAGGGCCTCTTCCAGAACTGATGAGGAGGAAGTTTCTGGCTTCTACATTGATAATGATCTCCTCATCAGTCTGGTGGAGGAATGCGTCCCACTCTGGGACCCTACCGACCGCCGACATGCAGATCATCACCTGACCCGGACCTTGTGGATGGAGATATGCTCGAAAATTGTTCCAAATTGGGACGACCTCAGTGAAGGCCAACATGAGGAATGCAGTAAGTAGCCTAAAAGAATTGTAATTTTTTTTAATTTCAGTCCTATTCAAACTGCAGCCAACTGTTCAAAAATTAAAACTCTCAACATAGATTATCCTGCCATGTCGTGAGTTTTGGTTTAGCAACAGCTTGGAAGTAGTTTGGTAATGTCAGTAATTTTTGATTAATCTTATTATTTATATTTTTCAGAGACGACAGTCATGGTGCGGTGGCGCTCAATAAGGGACCGCTATAAGAAGGACTATAACGAGGAGGTCAATCGCCCGAGTGGGTCTGGCGGAAGCCGACGGCAGCCGTACCGCTATTCGGCTGCCCTAGGGTTCCTACGTAGAACCCTAGAGCTGCGAAGGTAATTAACAAAATGCCATTAAAAAATGTCATGATGTTTACTTAGATTGTATAAAAATACTAATTTTTTTTTTTTTTTTGGCAGAACAACAAGCAGTACTCGGGCGCCTGAACCTCCTCGTGATAGAGAACAGGAGGCGGTCCCTGCTGAGCTGCCCCCGCGGATCCCTCTCCACCTTGCCCTGCACCTGGTCAGGATCCTAACCGTCCTCTACTCGTGCCCTCTGGTGACGCAACAATGGCCGTTATGTCGCCACTTTTGAGGCATTGATGCGTCGCCAGAGGGCCGGTAGAAGCCGCCAAGCTGATTATGAAGACCTCACAAGGCTCTTGTATGAGACCTTGTGTGGTTACAGCCAGAGGATTGTAGCCATGGAGGCCGAGCTGCGAAGTCTGCGGGAGTGGGCGGCGCAGTTTTCTCAGCCCGGCCCTCTACAAACCTACTGGCCGTCAGTGAATCAGCTGGTGGCGGACTTCACGCCTGACCAGGTGTTGGAGTTCAGACGAAGGGTGGAGGAAACGGTGTGGGATTTGAGACACCGCCCAACTTCCTTTCACCAACCAACTACCTATCCCACGTCCCATTCCTATCCCCCACCACAACCTCCTCACCACTACCAACCTCCTCGCCACTACCAACCTCCTCACCCCTTCCAAGCTCCACAAACTCCAACCCGTCCACCTCCCCAGTCTCACACCCCTGAGCCTTTTCAACTCTCTTCTCCATCTCCTCCTCACTATTTTCCACCTACCACTTTCACCACTCCTTCTTCTCTGGCTCGGGCAACTCCATCACCCCTTCCCCCGTCCCGTCTGAATACTCCCTCTGTCTCTCCTCCCACATCGCATCATTCAGGCCCCACCAGAACATCTCAAGGTGGAGAGGGATCAAGCCATGGACTGCCTGCCCCCAAACCTGCTCCCCAATATCCTCATTTTAAGGATTTATGATGTTTATGATGTTTTATTGTTTTTATATTTAATATTTATCTTCAAAAATTTTTTATTTATTTTGGTTATAATGTTTGAATTAAAATTATTTTTAAAGTTTTTGGTGTCCAGGTGTTTTTAATTAAAAATTAACAAACCAAACACCTTCTCCCACCCCTTGGGGAGCGATAGTGGAACCTTGTCGCTCTCCAGGCGGTGGGAGAGGGAGTGCTGGATGAAGGCCTGGCACCCTCTCCCACCCCTTGGGGAGCGATAGTGGAACCTTGTCGCTCTCCAGGCGGTGGGAGAGGGAGTGCTGGATGAAGGCCTGGCACCCTCTCCCACCCCTTGGGGAGCGACAGTATCATTGTGGCTACTAAAGAGGTGATAAGAGTATTTATACAATAATACATATTATAATAAGGAAAAATAAACACCATAGAACCAAAATTTTAGCAAAAATTTATTAAACATTTAAAATTTTTATAAAATAAACAACTTTGTACATAAAACATTATGCTTCTGCCACCAGCATGTTAGCTAATAGGCATGCTGAAAATATTTTATACATTTCAGTCCGGCCACTGGAAACGTCCCGCATCCGAGCAGAAGTAGTCGGCAAAGGCATCACGCATGGCGGACACTGCCACACTACCACGTGGTCCAAAGGTGGAAATACTAGTCAATTCACTGTCCTCTGTCAAGCGCTCTATAGTGGGTTCTTTTGTCCTTAGAAAATTGTGAAGTACCACACCACACTTCACCACTTCATCCACAGTTTCTATTTTCAATTGAATCGGTTTTGCAAAAACTCTCCACTTTGAAACAAGGATACCAAAAGTGCACTCAACCATTCGTCGTGCCCTTGTCAATCGATAATTAAAATTTTGTTTTTGCCATCCAATCCACGGCTGGCGTAAGGTTTGATTAGGTTCCCAGCCATTTGGAAAGCCTCATCTCCCACCAATACATATGGCAGTGGTGGACCGTTGGTACCAGGCATTGGTTCAGGAGGTGGAAAATCAAACCTCCTATTATACACACTGCGACCCATGAACGAAGTTCTTAAAAATCATTGAGTCGTTGGTGCGGCCATAAGCACCAATATCAACTGCTACAAAACGGTACTCAGCGTCAGCTATGGCCATGAGAACAATAGAAAAATATTTTTGTAGTTGAAAAATTCCGATCCTGTACCTGGCGGCTTTATTATGCGGATATGTTTTCCATCAACTGCGCCAACACAATGCGGAAATTGACACACCTCTCGGAATTTTTCTTCAATTTGTAGCCATCTCTGGCGATTTGGGGTCGGTATGAACTCATCGTGTAGTTCGTCCCATAAAACCTTACAGGTTTCTTTGACAATGCTGGAAATTGTAGAAATTCCAAGGCGGAAGTTATAGTGCAACGACGTGAAGCTATCACCTGTAGCCAGAAAACTGAAGAAAAAAATAAAAATTATATGTTTGATAAATAACCATTACATATTATGGAATTTATCTTTTCATAAGTATCCTATTTCTTTAAAAAATGTATATATAGTTTAAAGATCTAGTAGAAATACATTTTTGATGGCTAATTATAGGTGCTAGAAAATTTGTAATTGAAATATGAATAATTAACAACACATATAAAAAATATATATATATAAGCTATATGTCAGTTTCTTACCGGATGGTCACCATAAGTCGTTCGGTGGGTGAGACACACCGGCGGAAAGACGTGTCCATTCGAGTTAGTTTTGGTGATACTCGCTCTAGTAGATCATCGAAGGTATCGATAGTCATCCGAAAATAATTATAAAATTTTTCGGGATATAGACGTAATTCCGGGTAAAGCAGTTCAAATGCACCTTCGGTCATACGTGCAGAGGATATCGGATGCACCCAATAACGACGTAGCTGACGCCGACGTCTTTCTCTCTCTTGTTTCCTCCATCTAGAAATCAATATAAGGGCTTTCCACGCAAATGCTTGTTCAGGCATCATCCTGGCAACAATCCAAATCTCAGTCTGAGGTGTAGTCTGCAATTTTTACTCTTTATATCCCAAGAAATTAGCATATCTGATTGGTTTTTTAAAATGCAAATATACATTGTCTGATAAAGATAAGATTAAATGACTGATCCGCTTAATTTTTCAGGTAATTCCGTTGTTACGACGGATCCGGACGACGGATCCGTATACAGCACGGATCCGGACGACGGATCCGGCTACAAGACGATTGAGGTGCATTCCGGTTTTCCGGATCCGTATATCAGGAAATAATCCTGAAAGACGGATCCAGATTGCAATTATGATGCGTTTATATGCGTTTTTCCGGATCCGTCGTGTAATTCCGTTATGTGTAGAACACGACGGATCCGGACGACGCAAGTGTGAAGGAGCCCTAAGAAACCTTCAGCCGCGTCCATTGCACGGTATAGAAATAATTCCGCCATATAGCACATAGAGAACAGCTGCAGTGAGGTATAAGGCGGGGTTCACACATGACTGGTCAGCTGCGGATTTACTTTGTGGATTTCTGTGCGGTAAATCTGCAGCGTTGTACAGAACCAGCAGAGTGAATGAGCTCTTAGAAATTCTCAGTCACACATAGGGCGGTCACGTCCACAACCCCATAAAAGAGGACATCGTACCAGGGACAGCGGCACACAATACTTCAGTACTACAGCATGCACGATACTACAAGACATGCTTGTAGTACTAATTACACTATGCCACCGCTCCACAGGAGACAACGTGCGAGGGAGTGGCGCCCACACTGGAGAATCATCTCCTCTTCCAACAGCTGATTGTCGGGGATCAGATCCCGCCGATCAGATACTGATGACCGATCCTGACAACCGGTTATCAATATAAACAGCCGACAACCCTTATAACTGCCTCTGGGGAACTGGAAAAAAAAAAAAACAACACACCAAATATTGACATGCTAAGAATTTGTAAATTTGCACGGCAGGTCGATATCCGCTTAGAGGGAAAAAAAGCCTAATATAGATGAGATCTGTCTGATCCACTGCAGGTTCTGTATTACACTCTACCTGGGAAATCCGTATGGAATCAGCTGTGGATAACACACGTAAAAACCAGAGCACGAGCGAAATACAGGACAGTTTGGGTTTCCACAAAAGCTTTGATTATGTCCTCCATGTACGGTATTTTTCGCCCTATAAGACGCATCGGCCCATAAGACGCACCTAGGTTTTGGGGAGGAAAATAAGAAAAAAATATTTTTAACCAAAAGATGTGCTTTTGGTGGGTTTTGAATTAATGATGGTCTGTGGATGGCACCGTTACGGGGGGATCCGTGGGTGGCACCGTTGCGGGGGGGATCCGTGGGTGGCACCGTTGCGGGGGGGATCCGTGGGTGGCACCGTTGCGGGGGGGATCCGTGGGTGGCACCGTTGCGGGGGGGATCCGTGGGTGGCACCGTTGCGGGGGGGATCCGTGGGTGGCACCGTTGCGGGGGATCCGTGGGTGGCACCGCTGTGGGGGATCCGTGGGTGGCACCGTTGCGGGGGATCCGTGGGTGGCACCGTTGCGGGGGATCCGTGGGTGGCACCGTTGCGGGGGGGATCCGTGGGTGGCACCGCTGCGGGGGATCCGTGGGTGGCACCGCTGCGGGGGATCCGTGGGTGGCACCGTTGCGGGGGGGATCCGTGGGTGGCACCGTTGCGGGGGGGATCCGTGGGTGGCACCGTTGCGGGGGGGATCCGTGGGTGGCACCGTTGCGGGGGGATCCGTGGGTGGCACCGTTGCGGGGGGATCCGTGGATGATTCATAAAGTAGGCGATGCAGGCACATGACATCAGGGAGTTACACTGCCGCCCGCCCGACCTGCCTGCGTTTACTTCAGCTGTAATGAGTAAGTGAGGGGGCATGTTTAATGAACTTAAATTGAAAAAGGGCTCTTTCACACTTGCGCATTTGTTTTCCGGTATAGAGATCCGTCGTCAGGGCTCTATGCCGGAAAAATCCTTTATCCCCATGCTTTCTGAATGGAGAGAAATCCGTTCAGGATGCATCAGGATGTCTTCAGTTCAGGACCGGACCGGACCGGACCATACATTATACTGTATGGGGCACTAGGGCAGCCCCAAGGTGACGTTATACTGTATGTGGGCAGCCGCAAGGAGACGTTATACTGTATGGGGGCCACAAGGAGACGTTATACTGTATGGGGGCAACAGGGAGCCATTATAGTTTTCAAGTGCCACGTGCAGTGCACAACCTTTATTTCTGACACCCTGGCTCTTAGGCCCCTTGCAGATAAGCGTTCCTCCCGGAGCCTGTCAACGGAGCTCCCGGCCTGACCTGCAAGCATTGACTGGGGTCACATAGCATTAGAGTTGTTTCGGTACCAAAATTTTGATTCGGTATCGATACCATAAAAAAGTATTGCGATACTCGATACCATTCGATACCACGCGAAAAAAATAAAAACGCCAAAAAAATCCGCATGCATTCCACATTTTATGAAACCGCCGACTCATAATACAACAGTCCTATCCTACTTTTTTGTGGGGACAAGGCGACTAAAAGAAAATGGCGAATTGTGCATTTTTTCTTTTACGGCGTTCACCGCATAAAAGTGGATTTTTTAATAGTTTGGACTTTTGAGACGCGGCGATATGTAATATTTTATTTATGTATTGTTTATATATTTTATATGTAAAATTGGGAAAGGGGGTGATTTATAATTAATATTTTGGTGTACTTTGTTAACTTTTTTTTTACAGTTTATTTATTAACTATTTTCCCCCTTAGGGGCTAGAACCTGGGATCTTCTCATCCTATTCACCCTGATACAGCTCTATCAGGGTGAATAGGACCTCACACTCTCCCTGCTGCCCTGTGCTCTGTGCACACAGCAGCAGGGAGCAGACCAAGGCAGCCAGGACTTCAGAAGCGTCCTGGTTACCATGGTAACCGATCGGAGCCCCAGCATTACACTGCTGGGGCTCCGATCACTGCCACTGCCACCAATGAGGAGGAGGTGAGGGGACCCTGTGGCCACTGCCACCAATGATTTTATTACTGGGGGGAAGGGGGAGGCATGCACTGGCCACCAATACTGTATTTATTACTGGGGACAGGGGGGGCACACTGCCCACCAATGTTTTAATACTAGGGAGGGGGCGGAGCGGAGCACTGGCCAGCAATGCTAAGTACCGTTTCATATATAAATGCAGGCAGAAGACACACGCTGCCGGCACCTGCCTGTGACCCAGCGCTGCGATCAGAGGCTATTAACCCCTCAGGTGCGGCACCTGAGGGGTTAATAGCCTCTGATCGCAGCGCTGGGTCACAGGCAGGTGCCGGCAGCCTGTGTCTTCTGCCTGCATTTATATATGAAACGGTACTTAGCATTGCTGGCCAGTGCTCCGCTCCGCCCCCCCCCTCCCTAGTATTAAAACATTGGTGGGCAGTGCTCCGCTCCGCCCCTTCTCTCTCTATTGGTTGCAGCGGCAGCACAGGGGGAGGGAGAGACTGCCTCCTTCTCCCTGTGCTGCCGAGGAGAACATGGCCGCGCTGAGAGCGGCGCAGCCATGCTCTCCTATACTGGGCTGTGCAGTAGCGCAGCCCAGTATCGATAAAATACTTATCCTGGTATCGAGCTCGATACCAGAGAAAAGTATCGATTGGGTATCGAAAGTTCGATACCCGAAACAACCCTACATAGCATTATACCGATTTATGATGCTATGTAACCCTTACAGTTCTGTAATGTGTTGGATAATGCTGACATAATGCTGTCAGTGTTATCCAACACATTCCAGAACTGCAAGGGTTACATAGCATCATAAATCAGTATAATGCTATGTGACCCCAGTCAGCGCTTGCAGGTCAGGCCGGGAGCTGCGATGTGGACAGGCTCTGGGAGGATTGCTCATCTGCAGGGGGCCGTGTGGTCTCTCACTCTTCTTCTACCATCTTGGCCTGCAATTACTCACTCTCTGGAGACGGTGTGCTGTTACTGTGCGCTCCGTGCTGGCAGGTGGGCGGAGACTTCGATACAGGAGCCGGGAGGAGCGGGGGCCGGCCTGCAGGAAGTGATATGTATGGGTCAGATACACGATGCAGGGGCAGGCTGACAGATTTAGGAGCGGTCAGCTCGCAGCTCGCATATGACCGCTCCTATTACTGCCCAATAATAGCCCAACTTGTGCCAAAAAAAAAAAATCTTCTATGAACTCACCATACCCCTCACGGAATACCTTGGGGTGTCTACTTTCTAAAATGGGGTCACATGTGGGGTGTTTGTATTGCCCTGGCATTTGAGGGTCTCCGCAATCATTACCTGTATGGCCACATTAGGAGTTTCTGCGATTCTCCTTATATTGAGCATACGGGTAATGAGATTTTTTTTTCCGTTCAGCCTCTGGGCTAAAAAAAAAAAATGAACGGCGCAGATTTCTTCATTCGCATCGATCAATGTGGATGAAAAAATCTCTGCCAAAAAATATGCAAAAAAAAAAAAAAAAAAAAAAAAAAGAGAGGGGATAGGACATAGGAGTGCTTGCGAAGTAAGGCCCCATTCACACGTCCGCAAAAATGTCTGCATCTATTCCGCAATTCTGCGGAATAGATGCGGACCCATTCAGTGTAAATGGGGCCGGCAGTGATGCGGAGAGCACATTTGCGGAGCCACGGCCACGAACTTCCGGGTTTCGGCCCCGAATCATCCGGCCGCAGCTCCGCAAAAGATAGAGCATGTCCTATTCTTGTCCGCAATTGCGGACAAGAAAAGGCATTTTCTATATAGTTCTAGCAATGTGCGGATCCGCAAAATGCGGAAAGCACATTGCCAGTGTCCGTGCTTTGCGGATCCGCGGATGCGTGGATCCGCAAAACACATACAGATGTCTGAATGAGCCTTACAGGGGGTGATTAGTGACGGGGGGGGGGGGGGTGACGGGGTGATCAGGGGGGTGACATGGGTTGATCAGGGGTTAATCAGTGACGGGGGGGGTGGGGTGGATGGGGGGTGGGGGGGTCTGTGTGGTGATAGGTGCACTTACATATGATTCCTCTGGTGGTCCCAAGCAAAAGGGACCACCAGAGGAGCAGATAGCAGGCATATCAGACTCTGTTAACAAAACAGCGTCTGATATGTGATTTTTTTAACTACTACAGCCTGCCAGCCCACGATCAATGCTGGCAGGCTGTAGTTAAAGTTCCTCCAGACGCGATGCTATGAGCGCGCGCGCACTCAAAGCAAATCTCGCCTCTCACGAGATGACGCGCCGACGCGTCAAGGAGGAACATCCCGGCCGCCCGCAGGACGCATCCCTGCGTTCGGCAGTCGGGAATAGGTTAAACTAGCAGAAGGACCCGACTTCGCACGGGTATATTTCATCTATTTCGTTTCATGTTTCCGTGTGTCGTAAAAAGATATCAACAGTATCCCCCATAACAGTGACCTCTACAGCACCCCGCCCCACTGTCTGCTGAGCTGTGTATCTAATCCTATCATGTGTGATACTGTGTGCTGAGCTGTGTATCTAATCCTATCCTGGGTGATACTGTCTGCTGAGCTGTGTATCTAATCTTATGTTGTGTGATACTGTCTGCTGAGCTGTGCATCTAATCTTATGTTGTGTGATACTGTCTGCTAAACTGTGTATCTAATCCTATCCTGTGTGATACTGTCTGCTGAGCTGTGTATCTAATCTTATGTTGTGTGATACTGTCTGCTGAGCTGTGTATCTAATCATATCCTGTCTGCTGAGCTGTGTACCTAGTAGTTGATTTTTAACTTTATTTTTTCAACCCTATAGCTATAGGCTATAGCTACTAAAGATGGGTCGTTGATCCAGGGAGTTATTCTGATGCCTGATTGGAGTCGGGAAGGAATTTTTTCCCCTTAAGTGGGGAAAATTGGCTTCTGCCTCACAGGGGTTTTTTGCCTTCCTCTGGATCAACTTGCAGGAAACAGGTCGAACTGGATGGACAAATGTCTTTTTTCGGCCTTATATACTATGTTACTATGTTACCCCTGTTGGCTGAGTGGGAGGGGGTGTGGCCTAACTGGATTGGGGCGTGTCCTTTTGAACATCTCAATCTAAGACAGCAGCACTGTCCTCTCTGAGTGTGAGCTGCAGGGAGAAAGTCACTGTCCCTCCCACCTCTGCAGCTGACAGAAGTTGATTTTTAACTTCATTTTGTCACTACTCATTGGCTGCAGAGGGGGAGGGGTGTGTCCTAAACGTATCAGGGGTGTGGCATAGTGGACCTAAACGTTGATTTTTAATTTTAGTTTTTAATCCCTGTTCGCTTAGTGGGAGGGGCCGTGGCCTAACATGATTGGGGGTGTGTCCTTTTAAACAACTCTCTCTAAGACAGCAGCACTGTTCTGTCTGAATGTAAGCTGCAGGGAGAAAATCAACGTCCCTCCCAACGTCTGTCTGTCTAGACGTTCTTTATGCCCGATCAAACGACTGGACCGATCTTCACCAAATTTGGCACACGGGTACATCAGGTGTCCGGGAAGGTTTTAGACCAGGTCTCAGCTCTCTAGGACGTACCGTTCCTGAGAGATTCCCAAAAAATGGCCTTCATTATAGCCAATACAAGCCAGCAAGCCTTTCATTTAAATCCAAACTGTCATTTACTGCTCCCCGCCAGTTCATCTCCACACACACAGTTTTACTCCCGGTAACCATAACAACCCCGCCATGTTTCCACACTGCTCTAGATGATGTTTAAAGATAATATGTCACCAGGATAATCGCTATAGAAGTAAAGCCAGGGCCTAATAGCACTTAGTACCTTATTTCCTGAGGTTTCCAAAACAACTCGGCCATTTCTCTCCACTGCTGCATGTTAGCGTTAATGAGGCAGGGCGCTGTGGATGACACTGTTAAGGCAGCAGAGTGCTGTGAAGGTCACAGTTCAGGGGCAAAGTAGGGTGGCTATTCAAGTCGCCCTTAAAACCCCTCCCCCAGGACCAGCTAAACCATACCTCTGATTTGGTTAGACCATGCCCTCTCACCTGCAGAGGTGGGAGGGACGGTGACTTTCTCCCTGCAGCTCACATTCAGACAGAACAGTGCTGCTGTCTTAGAGAGAGCTGTTTAAAAGGACATGCCCCCAATCCTGTTAGGCCATGCCCCCTCCCACTCAGCCAACAGGGATTGAAAAAAAAAAAATTAAAATCAACTACTAGGTACACAGCTCAGCAGACAGGATTAGATACACAGCTCAGCAGACAGGATAGGATTAGATATACAGCTCAGCAGACAGTATCACACAGGATAGGATTAGATACACAGCTCAGCAGACAGTATCACACATTATAGGATTAGATACACAGCTCAGCAGACAGTAGCACACATTATAGGATTAGATACACAGCTCAGCAGACAGTATCACACAGGATAGGATTAGATACACAGCTCAGCAGACAGTATCACACAGGATAGGATTAGATACACAGCTCAGCAGACAGTATCACACAGGATAAGATTAGATACACAGCTCAGCAGACAGTATCACACAGGATAGGATTAGATACACAGTGCAGCAGACAGTATCTCACAGGATAGGATTAGATACACAGCTTAGCAGACAGTATCTCACAGGATAGGATTAGATACACAGCTCAGCAGACAGTATCACACAGGATAGGATTAGATGCACAGTGCAGCAGACAGTATCACACAGGATAGGATTAGATACACAGCTTAGCAGACAGTATCAAACAGGATAGGATTAGATACACAGCTCAGCAGACAGTATCACACAGGATAGGATTAGATACACAGCGCAGCAGACAGTATCACACATTATAGGATTAGATACACAGCTCAGCAGACAGTATCACACAGGATAGGATTAGATACACAGCTCAGCAGACAGTATCACACAGGATAGGATTAGATACACAGCTCAGCAGATAGTATCACACAGGATAGGATTAGAAACACAGCTCAGCAGACAGTATCACCCAGGATAGGATTAGATACACAGCTCAGCACACAGTATCACACATGATAGGATTAGATACACAGCTCAGCAGACAGTGTGGCGGGGTGCTGTAGAGGTCACTGTTATGGGGGATACTGTTGATATCTTTTTACGACACACGGAAACATGAAACGAAATAGATAAAATATACCCATGCGAAGCCGGGTCCTTCTGCTAGTATATATATATATAAGAGATACAGGAGATACCCAGGTTATACCAGCTGTACATATATAATTATATACAGGAGATGCCCAGGTTATACCAGCTGTACATATATAATTATATACAGGAGATGCCCAGGTTATACCAGCAGAGTCCATATCACTATATACAAGAATATGTATAACTTATACCAGCTGTACATATATAATTATATACAGGAGATGCCCAGGTTATACCAGCTGTACATATATAATTATATACAGGAGATGCCCAGGTTATACCAGCTGTACATATATAATTATTAGGGATGTCCCGATACCATTTTTTTAAGACCGAGTACGAGTACCGATACTTTTATTTAAGTACTCGCCGATACCAATTACCGATACCTCGTATAAATAGCGGCGCAGTTACTGATAGCAATGAAAAAAATTAAAGCTGGAATTTGGTTGCTATGAATAACGGCTTTTCTTTTCCTTTGTACAAGTGTTAATAAATGGTAATATAATAGCGTTTTCAAACCAATGTGCATCCAGGGGGATCTGTTTTTGGGGGATCTGTGGTGGACACACTGTTGTGGAGGATCTGTGGATGTCACCGTTATGGGGGGGATCTGTGGATGACACACTGTTGTGGAGGATCTGTGGATGTCACCGTTATGGGGGGGATCTGTGGATGACGCACTGTTATGGGGGGGATCTGTGGATGACGCACTGTTATGGGGGATCTGTGGATGACGCACTGTTATGGGGGATCTGTGGATAACACAGTGTTATGGGGGATCTGTGGATGACGCACTGTTATGGAGGATCTGTGGATGACGCACTGTTATGGGGGATCTGTGGATGACGTACTGTTATGGGGGATCTGTGGATGACGCACTGTTATGGGGGATCTGTGGGTGACACTGTTATGGGGGATCTGTGGACGGCACCGTTATGGGGGGACCTGTGGACGCCACCGTTATGGGGGACCTGTGGATGTCACCGTTATGGGGGACCTGTGGACGCCACCGTTATGGGGGACCTGTGGACGCCACCGTTATGGGGGACCTGTGGACGTCACCGTTATGGGGGACCTGTGGACGCCACCGTTATGGGGGGACCTGTGGACGCCACCGTTATGGGGGACCTGTGGACGCCACCGTTATGGGGGACCTGTGAACGTCACCGTTATGGGGGACCTGTGGACGCCACCGTTATGGGGGAGGGGGACCTGTGGACATCACCGTTATGGGGGAGGGGGACCTGTGGACATCACTGTTATGGGGGAGCCTGTGGACATTACTGTTATGGGGGGAACCTGTGGACATTACTGTTATGGGGGAGCCTGTGGACATTACTGTTATGGGGGGAACCTGTGGACATTACTGTTATGGGGGGAACCTGTGGACATCACTGTTATGGAGGGGAGCCTGTGGACATTACTGTTATGGGGGGGGGAACCTGTGGACATTACTGTTATGGGGGGGGGACCTGTGGACATCACTGTTATGGGGGAACCTGTGGACATCACTGTTATGGGGGGACCTGTGGACATCACTGTTATGGGGGGATCTGTGGATGAGGCTGTAATGGGGGATCTGTGGATGAGGCTGTAATGGGGGATCTGTGGATGACACTGTTAGGGGCTATGTGGATGACACATATATAGCATCTTATGCTATATACATGTCATCCACAGATCCCCCATTAGTGTCGGGGCCGGTGCAGCTTGACTCATACACCGGCCCCGCAGCTGCTATATTGTCTTTCATTAACCCTAACTTACTGTGCCCGTGATTACTAACTATTAATGCGCAGTCCCTCCATGCTCCTGCCCGCGCGCCTTCTGTAATCATAAAGTGGGCGGAGCGGGCAGGCAGGACATGAGGCGCATGGAGGAACTGAGAGCTCAAGCTGCCCGATTCCTCCATGCGCTTCATGTCCTGCCTGCCCGCTCCGCCCACTTTATGATTACAGAAGGCGCGCGGGGCAGGAGCATGGAGGGACTGCGCATTAATAGTTAGTAATTACGGGCAACAGTAAGTTAGGGTTAATGAAACACAATATAGCCGCTGCCGAACCGGAACTTCCGGTATCGGCAGTGGTATCGGCGGCATTTTTACGAGTACAAGTACTCGTGAAAATGCCGGTATCGGGACATCCCTAATTATAGCCAATACAAGCCAGCAAGCCTTTCATTTAAATCCAAACTGTCATTTACTGCTCCCCGCCAGTTCATCTCCACACACACAGTTTTACTCCCGGTAACCATAACAACCCCGCCATGTTTCCACACTGCTCTAGATGATGTTTAAAGATAATATGTCACCAGGATAATCGCTATAGAAGTAAAGCCAGGGCCTAATAGCACTAAGTACCTTATTTCCTGAGGTTTCCAAAACAACTCGGCCATTTCTCTTCACTGCTGCATGTTAGCGTTAATGAGGCAGGGCGCTGTGGATGACACTGTTAAGGCAGCAGAGTGCTGTGGAGGTCACAGTTCAGGGGCAAAGTAGGGTGGCCATTCCAGTCGCCCTTAAAACCCCGCCCCCAGGACCAGCTAAACCACACCTCTGATTTGGTTAGACCATGCCCTCTCCCCTGCAGAGATGGGAGGGATGGTGACTTTCTCCCTGCAGCTCACATTCAGACAGAACAGTGCTGCTGTCTTAGAGAGAGCTGTTTAAAAGGACATGCCCCCAATCCTGTTAGGCCATGCCCCCTCCCACTCAGCCAACAGGGATTGAAAAAAAAAATTAAAAATCAACTACTAGGTACACAACTCAGCAGACAGGATATGATTAGATACACAGCTCAGCAGACAGTATCTCACAGGATAGGATTAGATACACAGCTCAGCAGACAGTATCACACAGGATAGGATTAGATACACAGCTCAGCAGACAGTATCACACAGGATAGGATTAGATACACAGCTCAGCAGACAGTATCACACAGGATAGGATTAGATACACAGCTCAGCAGACAGTATCACACAGGATAGGATTAGATACACAGCTCAGCAGACAGTATCACACAGGATAGGATTAGATATACAGCTCAGCAGACAGTATCACACAGGATAGGATTAGATACACAGCTCAGCAGACAGTATCACACAGGATAGGATTAGATACACAGCTCAGCAGACAGTACACACAGGATAGGATTAGATACACAGCTTAGCAGACAGTATCACACAGGATAGGATTAGATACACAGCTTAGCAGACAGTATCACACAGGATAGGATTAGATACACAGCTCAGCAGACAGTATCACACAGGATAGGATTAGATACACAGCGCAGCAGACAGTATCACACATTATAGGATTAGATACACAGCTCAGCAGACAGTAGCACACATTATAGGATTAGATACACAGCTCAGCAGACAGTATCACACAGGATAGGATTAGATACACAGCTCAGCAGACAGTATCACACAGGATAAGATTAGATACACAGCTCAGCAGACAGTATCACACAGGATAAGATTAGATACACAGCTCAGCAGACAGCGGGGTGCTGTAGAGGTCACTGTTATGGGGGATACTGTTGATATCTTTTTATGACACACGGAAACATGAAACGAAATAGATGAAATATACCCGTGCGAAGCCGGGTCCTTCTGCTAGTATATATATAAGAGATACAGGAGATACCCAGGTTATACCAGCATACTCCATATCACTATTGTGGGGATTCGCTCTGGTAGACAGGACCAGCGGGTGCAGTACAGAGGCAACGTTCAAGCTTGTAAATTAAATGTCCGTGTTTTATTCACACAACAAAAAGAGCATCCCAAAAACAGGTGGCTTGGTGTTTGTTCACACACACAAAAGTCCATAAACGGAAGAGTCACCTTAGCTCCTTGGTGTTAGCAAGTCCATAGACAGGCTTTTTCAGGCAGCCTGTTCGTTTTCACAGGGGTCTGAGCCCTCCAGCTTGGCTCCAGCCGCAGGTCCCAAAAACACAGCCCTCAGCTCCCAGCACTATTAGGGACAATCACTCTCCCAGCTGCTGGTGCTGGCTGAGTTTTTAAACCCAGCCCAAAACCAGGACTGGACCGTGGGGAGCAGCCACCCACCCTACACTTTAGCTGCTCCCGGTAAGAGCCGGCCCGGATCGGCTTTGCAGCCATGCTATCTATCAATGTCAAGCAGCACTAGCTGCTGCTGACACAAAAAAAACCCGGCTCTCACCTCACCGAGGCCAGGAACCTCGGTGACACGTATCTTCCGTCCATGACGGCACCTTGCGCCCTCTTACATACCTCCCCCCTTTGTTCAACCCCGACAGGGTGAACACACGCCAAACACTGTACTCGAGACAGTGCATCCGCATTTCCTTGCAAGCGGCCTGCCCTGTGTTCCACTGTGAACTTGAAGTTCTGCAGAGACAAGAACCATCTGGTGACCCGAGCATTCCTGTCTTTCGCCTGGCACATCCACTTTAGAGGGGAATGGTCGGTCACCAGACGGAACTTTCTCCCTAGCAGATAATAGCGGAGAGACTCTAGTGCCCACTTGATGGCCAGGCACTCTCTCTCCACTATACTGTACCTGGTTTCGGCTGGGGTGAGTTTGCGACTCAGGAAAACCACGGGATGCTCCTCCCCATTGATTTCCTGAGAGAGTACAGCCCGAGGCCCACTTCAGAGGCATCGGTCTGTACCACAAACTCTCTCTTGAAGTCGGGCGTCACCAAAACCGGGGACCCACACAGGGCCGACTTCAGAGCAGAGAAAGCCTTATCCGCCTGCTCATTCCACTGGATCGACACTGACCTGCGTCCCTTTAAAAGGCTTGTCAATGGAGCAGCAATTGTAGCAAAGTTGGGAATAAACCTCATGTAGTATCCCACCATGCCCAGGAATGATTTTACTTGCCGCGTAGTGACAGGTCGGGGCCAATTCTTAATTGCCTCAATTTTGTTTACCTGAGGTTTGACCACCCCCGCCCAATGACATACCCTAGGTATTTGGTCTCTTCTAACCCTATCACACACTTTTTGGGTTAGCAGTTAAGCCAGCTTTCCTAAGGGAGTCCACTACGGCCTGTACCTTCGGTAGGTGACTCTCCCAGTCGGTGCTATGGACAATGATATCATCCAGATACGCTGAGGCGTACCGTCGATGTGGACGAAGCACAATATCCATAAGCCTTTGAAACGTGGCGGGGCGCCATGTAGACCAAAGGGTAATACCTTGTACTGATACAACCCCTCCGGTGTGATAAAAGCAGTTTTTCCTTGGCAGCCTCCGTTAAGGGTACCTGCCAGTACCCTTTGGTGAGGTCCAAGACAGAAAAATACCTGGCTTGGCCCAATTTTTCAATGAGCTCATCCACCCTCGGCATGGGATATGCGTCAAACTTGGACACCTCATTCAGCTTGCGGAAATCGTTACAGAACCTCAATGTCCCGTCCGGCTTGGGTATTAAGACTATCGGACTGGCCCAATCACTTTTTGACTCCTCGATGACACCTAACTGGAGCATCAGCTGCACTTCCTTCACAATGGCTTGTCGCCGAGCCTCGGGTACCCGATACGGCTTTAACCGGACTTTGGCCTGAGGCTCAGTGATAATGTCATGCTGGATTAGGGATGTGCGCCCAGGGAGGTCCGAGAACACATCCGTGTTCCGACTAATGAACTCCTTAACTTCCTGGACCTGTTTGGAGGACAGGCTATCTGAAATTTTTACGGTGGCGGCTGCTTCCCGGACTTCGAGGTGAGGGGCTGGATCCTTCTCACCTAGAAGCCCTGGCCGAGGGCTGTCATCGCTGGACGAGTTCCTATCCTTCCATGGCTTCAGCAAATTCACATGATACACCTGCTCCGGCTTCCGCCGCCCTGGCTGGTGCACCTTGTAATTTACTTCCCCACTTTCTCGAGCACTTCATAGGGCCCCTGCCACCTAGCTAGAAATTTGCTGTCAAGGGTGGGTACCAGAACTAAAACTCGGTCTCCGGGATTAAAGTCTCGTACTCGAGCCTGACGATTATAGACTCTACTTTGGGCCTGTTGTGCTGCCTCCATATGCTCCCGGACCAGCGGTAACACCCTCTCCATACGTTCCTGCATCTGGGTAACATATTCAATTACACTTTTGTGGGGACGGGCTGTTGCTCCCACGCTTCCTTAGCGATGTCCAACAGGCCCCGTGGGCGTCTGCCATAAAGCAGTTCGAAGGGTGAGAACCCAGTAGAGGCCTGGGGCACCTCTCGCACTGCAAACATGAGATAGGGCAGAAGCAGATCCCAGTCCTTCCCATCTCGGGACACCACCCTTTTAGCATATTTTTCAAAGTTTGGTTAAATCTTTCCACAAGGCCGTCCGTTTGCGGATGGTAAACGGACGTCCACAATTGCTTTATATGCAACAGTTTACACAATTCCCTCATAATCTTAGACATAAAAGGGGTCCCTTGGTCCGTCAGAACCTCCTTAGGTAGGCCCACCCGGGTAAACATCTCCATTAACTCCTTTGCAATGAGCCTAGCCGATGTGTGTCGAAGAGGCACCGCCTCTGGATATCGAGTAGCATAGTCCAGAATCACCAGGATATGTTGGTGACCCCTAGCAGACTTCGGTACGGGTCCGACCAGATCCATGGCAATACGCTCGAATGGGACCTCAATTATTGGGAGAGGGACCAGGGGACTTCTGTAATGCGGATGGGGGCTATTTACCTGACAGGTCGGACAGGACTTACAGAACTCCTCTACTTCCTTAAACAAACCGGGCCAGTAAAATCGCTGTAGTACGCGGTCCTGCGTTTTCTGCCACCCCATGTGTCCCCCAAGAACATGTTGGTGGGCAAGCTCCATAACAAGCTTGCGATATGCGGTGGGCACCACCAACTGTTCAACTGGCTCACCTCGGATTTGGTTCACCCGATACAACATATCCTGAAGAATAATAAACCGTGGAAACATTAATTCAGCCCCAGGTTTCTGGGGTTTACCGTCAATTATTACAACACTTTCCCAGGCCCTGGTTAGGGTTTGGTCCCGGTGTTAGGCGGTCCCAAAATTTTCCCCGGAGACATTGAGGTCTGCCAACTCAGGTCCCGGTGGCAAGTCCTCCGTGTCTCCCACCATTACACTCAGTGGGGTTGTCTCCCCCTCTACCGCTGGAGCAGTGGTCACCCCTACCGCTGGCCCTTCAGATTCGGGCTCCCAGGGTTCTGGCCTTCCAGTGGTATCAGGCCACTCTACTAGGGTTACCCCTGTCTCGGGCCCATCAGACACTTTTATAGCCGGCCACAGCGCCGGGAAACCTGGGAAGTCCCTCCCAAGAATCAGTTCATGTGGGAGTTTGGTAGCGACAGCCACCTCGTGGGTCCACTTACCAGCAGCTGTGGACAAAGTCACTAATGCAGTGGGGTAGTCTTTTAAGTCTCCGTGGATGCATAGGACCCCGACTTTACGGCCGGTATACTCCGCAGGCCGTACTAGGGCAGCTCTTACCAGGAGACTAAACTCCCGGAGTCCAGCAGGGCCACCGCCAGAGAATCTCCCACCTCTACCTGACACAGGTGGGTATTGTCCTGCCCCTCACGGGTGCCAGTTGCACACAGCTTCCGTGCATACAGGGAGTGGCGATACCCGTAGTTCACATCCATCGGCTCACCCTGATGCGGACAGTCGGCCCTGATGTGGCCTGGCTCCTGACACCTCCAGCATACCACGGGAGGCGGATCCGCAGGGGATACATTCCGTGCAGGTCTCTCTGTCGCCGGTCGTCGGAACTGGGGTGGAGGCCTCCAGGGTTTGACTGGCCCCTTCCCAGCAAGACTCCCCTGCAGGTTTCTGGTGGCCTCGTAACGCTCCACCAGGTCGACCATCTCCAGGGCACTTACCGGAGACGCCTGGCCGACCCAGTGCTGGAGGGGATAAGGCAGGGCCCTCCAAAAGATGTCCGCCAACAGTCGATCCAGCATGGCAGTGGGACTTAGTAGATCAGGCTGCAGCCACTTTTGCAGCCTGTGCAGCAGATCGTAGTACTGCGGCCTAGCAGGTTCAGTCGTTTTAAAGTCCCACTGGTGGACTCTTTGAGCGCGGACCAGCACGTTCACCCCCAGTCTGGCTAGGATCTCTCCTTTCACGGTGTCATAATCGGCCGCTTGGTCGTCCGACAAGTCGAAAAACACCTGCTGGGGTCCGGAAGCCAGGAACGGAGCGACCACCTCAGCCCACTGGTCACGGGGCAGCTTCTCCCTCACGGCCACTTTTTCGAAGACTGCCAGGTAGGTCTCGGCATCATCCTCGGGGTCATCTTGGGAATTGCTGCACGGACCGCTTTCCGGGCATCATGGGCACGGTGAGAGGCTCCAGTCGCTTGCAAAGCCATTACATGTTGCAACAGCAGCTGGTTTGTCTCCTGCTGCTGCTTGTTGGCCTCCCGCTGCTGTAAATTGGCCTCCACGGAGCCTTTACAACTGCCTCCATCTTGTCAGAGTTCACGTGTTGAAACTTTGCCGGCTTGACATATGACATTCACTTTGGAAAAAACTTCGGCGTTACGCCAGCCTCACTGCGCATGCCCGCATCCGACACCAAATGTGGGGATTCGCTCTGGTAGACAGGACCAGCGGGTGCAGTACAGAGGCAACGTTCAAGCTTGTAAATTAAATGTCCGTGTTTTATTCACACAACAAAAGAGCATCCCAAAAACAGGTGGCTTGGTGTTTGTTCACACACACAAAAGTCCATAAACGGAAGAGTCACCTTAGCTCCTTGGTGTTAGCAAGTCCATAGACAGGCTTTTTCAGGCAGCCTGTTCGTTTTCACAGGGGTCTGAGCCCTCCAGCTTGGCTCCAGCCGCAGGTCCCAAAAACACAGCCCTCAGCTCCCAGCACTATTAGCAGCTCCAGGACAATCACTCTCCCAGCTGCTGGTGCTGGCTGAGTTTTTAAACCCAGCCCAAAACCAGGACTGGACCGTGGGGAGCAGCCACCCACCCTACACTTTAGCTGCTCCCGGTAAGAGCCGGCCCGGATCGGCTTTGCAGCCATGCTATCTATCAATGTCAAGCAGCACTAGCTGCTGCTGACACAAAAAAAACCCGGCTCTCACCTCACCGAGGCCAGGAACCTCGGTGACACGTATCTTCCGTCCATGACGGCACCTTGCGCCCTCTTACACTATATACAAGAAGATGTATAACTTATACCAGCTGTACATATATAATTATATACAGGAGATACCCAGGTTATACCAGCTGTACATATATAATTATATACAGGAGATGCCCAGGTTATACCAGCATGGTCCATATCACTATATACAAGAAGATGTATAACTTATACCAGCTGTACATATATAATTATATACAGGAGATACCCAGGTTATACCAGCTGTACATATATAATTATATACAGGAGATGCCCAGGTTATACCAGCTGTACATATATAATTATATACAGGAGATGCCCAGGTTATACCAGCATGGTCCATATCACTATATACAAGAAGATGTATAACTTATACCAGCTGTACATATATAATTATATACAGGAGATACCCAGGTTATACCAGCTGTACATATATAATTATATACAGGAGATGCCCAGGTTATACCAGCTGTACATATATAATTATATACAGGAGATACCCAGGTTATACCAGCATGGTCCATATCTCTATATACAAGAAGATGTATAACTTATACCAGCTGTACATATATAATTATATACAGGAGATGCCCAGGTTATATCAGCATGGTCCATATCACTATATACAAGAAGATGTATAACTTATACCAGCTGTACATATATAATTATATACAGGAGATGCCCAGGTTATACCAGCATGCTTCATATCACTATATACAAGAAGATGTATAACTTATACCAGCTGTACATATATAATTATATACAGGAGATGCCCAGGTTATACCAGCATGGTCCATATCACTATATACAAGAAGATGTATAACTTATACCAGCTGTACATATATAATTATATACAGGAGATGCCCAGGTTATACCAGCATGGTCCATATCACTATATACAAGAAGATGTATAACTTATACCAGCTGTACATATATAATTATATACAGGAGATACCCAGGTTATACCAGCTGTACATATATATTATATACAGGAGATACCCAGGTTATACCGGCTGTACATATATAATTATATACAGGAGATACCCAGGTTATACCAGCATGCTCCATATCACTATATACAGAAGATGTGTAACTTATACCAGCTGTACATATATAATCATATACAGGAGATACCCAGGTTATACCAGCTGTACATATATAATCATATACAGGAGATACCCAGGTTATACCAGCATGGTCCATATCACTAAATACAAGAAGATGTATAACTTATACCAGCTGTACATATATAATTATATACAGGAGATACCCAGGTTATACCAGCATGGTCCATATCTCTATATACAAGAAGATGTATAACTTATACCAGCTGTACATATATAATTATATACAGGAGATGCCCAGGTTATATCAGCATGGTCCATATCACTATATACAAGAAGATGTATAACTTATACCAGCTGTACATATACAGTATAATTATATACAGAAGATACCCAGGTTATACCAGCTGTACATATATAATTATATACAGGAGATACCCAGGTTATACCAGCTGTACATATATAATTATATACAGGAGATACCCAGGTTATACCAGCTGTACATATATAATTATATACAGGAGATACCCAGGTTATACCAGCTGTACATATATAATTATATACAGGAGATACCCAGGTTATACCAGCATAGTATATGGTATATTATACAGCCAGATGACTATACTTATATATGTACAGCACAGGTACATACATACTCAGATATACCAGGTGCTGCTCCTGTAGTAAGTAAGTCCCTGGCAGCCTAGTGGGCTGAATGCTGACTGTGCCTGGCAGACAGGGCTGGTGGTGAAGGGGTTAATGACACCACTGCCCCAGTAATCCTGACACAATGGCGGTGACTGCCACCTACCTGCCCTGCTGTACACAACATGTACCCACCTAGAATGGATGGGCTTCTGAGAGAATGTAGCCCTGCCCCAAGTTGTTCTAAAAACTAATGTTCTCCACAAAACCTCCCTGACTGTAAACCAGTCCCTAATCCTAACCCACACAGGAGACCGCACAGAACATGGAGAGAACGTCCCACAGCCCAACACAGGACACTTACCTAAACCTTACTTACCACCACCACCTATCTCAGGGTCACATTACATCACCAAGGGAATCCTGTGTGGGAGGAGTCAGGATCCAGGCTGTGCGGCTGAAGGTGGTAAAGGACTTGTGATGATGTCATGACCATGTGATCTAGTGTGGGAGGATCTATGCTTTAAACTGTGCTGCTGGAGGAGGTAAAGGACCTGTGATGATATCATAACCATGTGATCTAGTGTGGGAGGAGTCATGCTTCAGACTGTGCGCCTAGATAAGGTAAAGGACCTGTGACGATGGCATAACCATGTGATCTAGTGTGGGAGGAGTCATGCTTCAGACTGTGCTCCTAGATGAGGTAAAGGACCTGTGATGATATCATAACCATGTGATCTAGCGTGGGAGGAGTCATGCTTCAGACTGTGCTCCTAGAGGAGGTAAAGAACCTGTGACGATGGCATAACGATGTGATCTAGTATGGGAGGAGTCATGCTTCAGACTGTGCTCCTAGAGGAGGTAAAGGACCTGTGACGATAGCATGACCATGTGATCTAGTGTGGGAGGAGTTATGCTTCTAGAGAAGGTAAAGGACCTATGACGATGGCATGACCATGTGATCTAGTGTGGGAGGAGTCATGCTTCAGATTATGCTCCTAGAGGAGGAAAAGGACCTGTGACGATGGCATGACCATGTGATCCTGTGTGGGAGGAGTCAGGCTCCACATTGTGTGATGATTAGAGACGACCGAAGTTTTAGAAAATTCTATTCATGCACATTGAATTAACTTGCCAAGAAATGCTATTCATAGTATGGAGTGGGCTGCTGCAGTGAGCCAACTCTATACGCGGCATGTGCCGGCTGAAATGATGGTGAACAACGAACGCGCCTCCCCCATCATTTAACTCCTCAGATGCCGCAATCAACGCCCATCGCCTTGAAATTGCAGGGCTCCGATTGGTTACTATGGCAACCTGGATGCTTCTGAAGTTTTCCAGGCCTGTCACGGTATGCTCCATGGTACGCTGTGCACGAGGCACAGCTCAGCAGGGAGCGCAGTAGAATGCCATTCACCTTCCTGGATCTCTGTTAGGGCTCTTTCACAAGAGCGGATCCCTAGCATGTAATCCACTGAGTGAAAGAGAGTCACGCCCCATTCCGGACAGCAGAGACATGGAGCAGTAACATGATTGGTAATGCTCTTTGCCTCTCTGTGACCATTTTACTACAAAATCACGGTGACAACTTTATCTCACTGTGATTTTGAAGTAAAAAGATCACAGCAAAGCACGGAGCATTATTAACCCCTTTAGGACCCGCGCTGTACATGTATGGGGCTGGTGCACGTGACTGTGGAACCAACGCCGTATATGTACAGCGGGCTGATCGGGCGGATGAAGGTGCTGCCCGCAATCAGCACTGACCGCGGCACGTGCAGTATCCTGCAGGGTGGCCATCGGGTCCCCGCGCTGCTATGACAGGGACCTGATGGCAGCCCGATGCCTTCCTTAAGCATCGTGGCTGCCTTCCGTGACAGCCTGTGAGTTCCAGCCCCCTGGATCTCACAGGCAGGAAGCGGTAAGTGTATTACACTGTGTATTACACTTATAGCCAATGCATTACAACACAGAAGTATTGTGATGCATTGTCAAGGGGATCAGATCCCCAAAAGTTGAAGTCCCAGAGTGGGACAAAAAAAAAAAAGTAAAAAAAAAACTGTTTTCCATAATAAAATAAATAAATTTTCAAGTAAAAAAGAACACGACAAAACCAAAATTACAGGTATTGAGGGTACACGTTCTCTTTAAATACTAATAACACATAATGATTCATAGAACGCTAAAAGAATTATTGTTGGCCTGTGCGCCAGATATGTCACTTATTACTAGTATATATGCGTTGTGCCGCTAATGCATGATAAAGTGTGTCATCTATTGGTATTGCAATATCCTTGCTTAAGGTCCCCATCGTAATTATTTGCTTGCATGAAAAAGATTCTCACTTGTAGGGTTTCCTACCCCATCTGCATATATACTGCTGGGGTTTTGTTACAATAGCCGCCGGTATGTTCCCTCAATATACTTGAGCGCTATGCGCTATGCACTCCTCCGTCACTACTTTACTCCTCCCCCGTATAGCGATCCCCTGCTGTTTCGCAGACTGGATTGGCTTACGGCTGGAAGGGGGTGTGTCAGGGGTGGGGCGATGCCTTTATCTGTCGGCGTTCTGTGAGCCACCTCGCGGCCATCACAGTGCCGAATGACACATGTTTAGCACGCTGTCCCTCCAAACTAGGAGGTGATCGGCTTAGGCAGGTCTCCCCTAATGTTGTCTGGTGCTACTTCTAAACTAGGAACTTGAGCACTAGACTGGTCGGCTGCCTCTGTGTGCATGGAATGTCCCGCTAAGTTATACGGGACACTAACAGGCTGCGCCTGGCTGTAATACAATTCAGCAGCGCAGGGCATTTCTTTCTTTTTTCTGGTGTTTGATGGTGCTCCGGCTCCTGATGAAATAGGGCACAATTCACATGTGCCTTATGGAAACGCGTCGAGCCTCCCTCAATCTATACACTGAGGAATATGTTATGTAAACAAACTTACATTCCTCAGTTTTGCTAACAGCACCATTTCAGTGGTATGGCTAGCTAGGCGCGCTCTAGCCATGCTTATATGTCTGTAACCACACTGTCAGGCCTGCACCAAGGGCTATAGGGTATAGCGTAGACTCTCATTGAGCAGCCCTGTGACTACTTATACACAGCTATATCCAGGGTACTAACGTGTAGACGCAGCCCTATTCTGTACATTCAGGGTGTCACCCCAACGAATTTTTAACTATATAGACGATAATAAAGTTGTTTATTATTTTTTTGTCTTTTAGCGTTCTATGAATCATTATGTGTTATTTAAAAAGAACACGCCCCTTTCTCAAAATAAAAACACACAAAATTGTAAAAAAAAAAAAAAATTGATTAAAATGGAAAATCTGCCAAAAAAGTGAAATTCAGAAATGTCATCTACATTTTCTTTTAAAGGGGTTGTCCGAGTTAATTTTTTTGTTCTTTGTATGTTTCTAACCAGCCAAAGTAAAGGACTTTACAATTGACTTATGTTTTGTCCAGTTGCTGGTTTCTCAGAAGTGACAGAGGGTCACATGACCTGTGATGTCAGCTTCTCTCCCTGCTCTGACGCTGTTTCGTGCACAAAGCCTAACGCTGGGTTCACACCTGAGCGTTTCTGAGACACGCCTTTTTGTCGCGCGTTTTACGCGCGTTTTTGGCAATAGTAAACGCGCGTTGTATGCGCGTTTGTGTGATTGACTGCAGTGTTGTCCAATGACCAAATATCCCTGTCTATATGAAGTTTGGCCTTTCCAGCATGTTGCAAATTCATAAACGCGCGTTCGAACACGCGTTTTCAGTGTCAAAAACGTGCAAAATACAAGCGTTGCGCGTTCCCATAGAAGTCTATGGGCCAAAACGCGTGAAAAACGCCCAAAAAAAGCTCAAGTACTTGTTTATGCGTCGGGCGTTTTTCAGCACGTTCGAACGCGCTGTAAAACGCGAAAATGTGAACCAGTCCCATAGGGAAGCATTGGTTTGCATCGGTTATGCGTTTTACAGCGCGTTCGAACGCGCTGTAAAACGCACAAGTGTGAACTGAGGGTAAGAGATCGGATATGTGTCTGTACACCAGATGTCACTGGGCTGGCCGCGTCTCCACCTTCTCTGCAGTCTGCTGCTCTCTGCCTTGTGTCTCCCTCCCACTGGATACTTCAGGAAAGATTAACCCCTTCAGGAGCACAGACTCAGGGCTGAAGGCTTTACTGAGTAGCTGCAGGCAGTGAGGAGACAAATGCTGGGCACAGGGGCTGACAGAGGAGTTCTGCACAAGAACAGGTAGGGAGAAGATCCTGTGTGTATCATCAGTGTTATTGTACAGCTGGGACTTCTAGCCCTACACATATAACATGCTGCTGAGTCTCCCAGCAGGCAGACATGTCACTCAGGGCAGCACTTGTATTCACATTCTTTGCAGAGCAGGGGGAGGGGCAGAGATTGTTGTTATTGCAGGTAAACAAAGGGCCAGAAGAGAACCAGGGAAATTAGGAAATATAGTTTTTTTCTTGTACCTAAAACTTGCCTAGCTGAGTTATATATTGTTGCCCATCAGATTTACAGTGCTATATATATATATATATTTTTTTTTATAACTAGGACAACCCTTTAATTCTTGTGAAACACCTAAAGGGTTAACAAAGTTTGTAAAATCAGTTTTGAATACCTTGAGGGGTGTAGTTTCCAAAATGGGGCCATTTTTGGGTGGTTTCTATTATGTAAACCTCACAAAGTGACTTCAAATCTAAACTGGTCCTTAAAAAGTGGGTTTTGAAAACTTTCTGAAAAATGTCAAGAGTTGCTTCTAAACGTCTAAGCCTTCTAACATCCCAAGAAAAGAAAATGTAATGTACAAAATAATTAAAACATGAAGTAGACATATGGGAAATGTAAAGTAACAACAATTTTAGGAGGTATCAATATCTGTTTTAAAAGCAGAGAAATTGAAATGTCAAAAATTGCGAATTTTTCCAAAATTTTGTTAAATTTGGTCTCTTTTTTTTTAAAATAAAAATGAAATATTTTGACTCAAATTTACCAGTGTCATGAAGTACAATATGTGACAAGAAAACAATGTCAGGATGGCCTGGATAAGTAAAAGCATTTTAAAGTTATCACCACATAAAGTGACACGTCAGATTTGCAAAAAATGGCCTGGTCCTGAAGGGGTTTATCATGTTAATGCTCCATATCTCTACTGTCCGGGATGGGGCTTGGCTCTCTTCCACTAAGCAGATTACCCGCACGGTATCGAAAAAATTATGGTTGAGGGCCTGCTGCTGAGCTGACCCTGTAAAACATTATGGTTGAGGGCCTGCTGTTGAGCTGACCCTCAAAGGTTGTAGGTGAGGGCCTGTAGGTGAGCTGATCCTGTAAAAAACATTATATGCGAGGGCCTGCAGGTGAGCTAACCATCGAAAACATTATGGGCAAGGGCTTGCTGTTGCTTTGTTGACTCTAGATAACTTCTGGCTGATCGCATGTCCCCGTGACATTGACGATCCATTTGGATGTCTGCCCATCAACCTTGGAGCAATTTTTCAACAAGGACCCTCTGGTATTGCACCGTTTTACTCGTCCTCTCCACCAGAGGAATGAGAGATGAGAAGTTCTTTTTGTAGCGGGGGACGAGAATGGTGAACAACTAGTAATCCGTGTTTAAAATGCGTATAACGCGCGGGTTGCGGGAAAGGCAGCTGAAAATGAAGTCAGCCATGTGTGCCAGAGTACCAACAGGCAAGACTTCGCTGTCGTCATCAGGAGGTGAGCTGACCCTGTAAAAGATTGTAGGTGAGGGCCTGCAGGTGAGCTAACCATCGTCAACATTGTGGGCGAGGGCCTGCTGCCTCTTTGTTGACTCTAGATAACTTCTGACTGATCGCACATCCCCGTGATGTCTAAGATCCATTTGGATTTTTGCCCTATCAACTTTCGATGGTACTTTCTGCACCTACAACGGTGAAAACGGGTAACGGGGAATCAGGGTTTGATTCCGGAGAGGAAGCCTGAGAAACGGCTACCACATCCAAGGAAGGCAGCAGGCGCGCCAATTACCCACTCCTGACTCAGGCAGGTAGTGGGACAGGGAAGTGGATGAGGTCGCTAATGGTGCTTGCGAAGGTCCAGGTGCAAGGCGGAAGGTATCCGGGCCTGCGCCTTTGACAGGGGATTGGCCAGCAGCATATAACATAGGGGAAGAGGAGGCAGTGGTGTGACCCGCAGACACAGATTGTGGACCCAGGCGTTCGTCCTACTTATTAAGGTGCTTGAATGCCATGTGGCGGATCATGCTGGTGGTGGTGAGGTTGCCAGTGTTCACACCCGGCTCATTTTGGTATGGCAAAAGTTGCAAACTACTATTCTTTTGCTGTCCGCACTCTCCTCAAAAAAGTGCCAAGGGAGATTTCTGCAAGGGGGTTCTCCATGGAACAGTTGCAAGCCTGTTTAGTGTGGCCCGCCTTCTCCCTTTTGCCACCCCACTGCCTCTTCCAGCCTGTTGCGGTGCTGCAGATTCCTCCCCCTCTGTACTGCTGTCTTCGCTCGACTTTCCACCTTCCCAGGTTCGGTCAGTGACTTCATCGTCCACCACCTCCTATTCCACTTCCTCACTCTGCTCATCATCCTGACTTGTTGACCTAACCACAACCTCAGTGATTGACAACTGTGTCTCATCCTCTTCATCAACTTCTTGAGACAGTAATTGCCGTTGACTTATTGGCAACTGTGTCACATCATCGTCCACCTCATTAAACAGTAATTGCCGTTTCCCACCGTCATCTTCTTGTGACTGTGGATGCTCAAGAGTTTGAGAATCAGGGCACAAGATCTGTACCTCTTCAAGTGTGCTTGGGCGAGAGGGCCAACTGAAGGAATGGCAATGAAAAGAGGTCCTGGGAATATCCGAGTGTGGGATGACTTGTTTGGCCAGACTCTCCATGTTGGGAGGAAGGAGGATTAGGGTGAGGATTGTGTTGACCAGACTCCTGGCTACTGAGACTGGACTTGGTGGAAGACACGGTGATGCTTAACCGACTGGAAGCATTATCTGCTGCAATCCAACCGACCACTTGGTTGCACTGGTCTGACTTCAAGAGTGGTGTTCTGCGCCGCCCTGCAAACTGGGACATAAAGCTAGGTATCGTGGATGATTGTTTTTCTTATGCTCTGGCAGCAGGCACAGTTTCAACACGCCCAGGGCCACAGCCTCTATGTGCACCATCAGCATCACGGCCACTTCCCCGTCCCTTTCTGCTCGCCTTCTTCATTTTAAATGTTATATATGCTTGAAAGTATGTCACACCTACAGTAGTGCCGGATTTGGAATTGTATGCGCAAAAATATGTAAAAAGGTATTTGGGATGTGGAAACGTCACACAGGAAATATCCCGCAGATAATGTCAATGCTGTCGACCAGCAGCTAATAAAAAATGACAGGAAATGTCACAGGTATTTGGGATGAGGAAACGTTATACAGGAGAGGTACCATCGGTAATGTCACTGTTCGCAGCATCTATGGAAAAAGTACACTGTATGTCACAGATACATTTTTTAAACGCACACGTTACACTGGAGATATGCCCCTGGTAATGTCACTTTCACCGTCTACGGAAAAAGTACACCGGATCTCACTGATATTTTAGGGATGCGCACACTTTACACAGGAGATGTGGCACAGATAATTTAACTGTCCACAGCGGCCTATTAGATGCTATTTAGCGCAGGCTGCGCTAAAAATATATATTGCTGCTGTCACAGACAATAGTCCTTCTAATAAAAATCTTCCAATAACACGCCCTACACTGACTGCCCCTTCTATGCTCAGCTTTCCCTGACTAATACTGAGCCGAACACGTGTCATTAGGTGCTATATAGCACCTGTTGATGTGTTCCGGTCAGCCAATCACTGTAATGCCAGTAGCCAACATTGCTATGGCATTACAGTGTGTGCCAGTAGCACCCTGCATGTTTATTGGCTGTGTAGCAGCCAAGAAACGTGCGGGAAGGAGACTCGAGCACTGCGCTCGAGCACATGCGGTACGAGTACTGCCATGTGCCGAGCATTGAGATGCTCAAGCCAAAGTGGTGTTCGGCCAAGCATGCTCGATCAATACTAGATGTGGCCAAAGGATGTCCGCTTTTCTGGCTTTCTGTGACTCCTCCAGTCTCTGTATCTCTGATACAACCTGCTGATGACATGCTGTGACACTCTAAGCTCAGTGGCCACTTCCATCTGAGAACATCCTGCTTGATACCTTACAATGGCGAGGTACTGTTGATTAATTATTAGGTGTTGTCTTGGTCTCATGATGTCAAAATGTGAACAGCATGATGAGAAGGACTGTTTAAATACCAATTCTAATCGAACCAGGAAATGTATTAGGTGATTTAAGGATCAAATACCTGTACTGAAATATTGACACAGTTGGACTTGTGCATTTCTAAGTTTATAGAAGGTCACATTAGGTTCACCTGTAAAGGTTAGAGTGCCTTTTAGGTTTATCCTGAAATTTCCCCCACAAGCCAAATATCCCAAACTTTTTGTAAGTAGTGTATACACACACTCACACAGTCATACACCTATTTATACACACAGACATTTACCTTTCCTGTAGACAATTGATGTCTGGTTCTCACAGGCACCGTTCAGAAGTAGGTGCCATTGCGTGCGGTGCCATTCAGGGAACGCAGTGGAGGGGTATTCAATAAATATAAGCTACAGGCATTGCCAAGCTCTGTGTTGAAGAGCGGCCAGCCTGCTCTATGGTAGCTTTGTGCTGGTGGGTGGGGCTTGATCCCATGAAGCTCTGGTATTGGCTGGCAGCGGATGTCATAGTAAGCTGCCAGCCAATAGAAAAATAGAGGTACTGGTAAATGGTGTGCCAGTACTGCGGATCTCAGTGTGATAACAGCCATAGGAGGAGGAGACAGCATGGAGGAATTTAACTCTGTCTGCTTGTCACTGAGCAAGAACCTTCAGCAGGAAGAGGTTCCAGCAGCTGCTGCTGTAAGTGGCATCTACTTCTATAAAATACAGCACAGCTGTGAATAGGGGCAGCATGTAGATGAAAAGAAAACATTCAGTACTGCTCTCGGCCCCGGAAGCAGTTGCTTTCCCTGCTTCCCTGATAGCTACGCCACTGGTGCTTCCTCGTCAGACCAACGGATCACACGGAGTATCTATTGCGGCCCCATTAAAGTGAACAGGTCAGATTCCAAACCGCTACGGTCGTGTGCATGGGGCCTAACAGTTTACCAGTGTATTAGCGTTCAAGTATGACAGTTTACTGGCAGAGACAGTCAGACATCCAGTAGGGATATTTCACAGGATAGACTTCAGCAGGGCAAGTGTTAAAGCCAATATATCAGTGTCAGTATATTGGTATGTCAGCATAGAAGTTTACCGGCACAGTCAGTCAGACATCCAGTAGTGATACTCCAGGCACATATCTCTAACATATACATTTCAAGTATTCCAAGGGTTAAACAGCAGTATTTGCTTTAAGTGCTTGAAAGCACATACAGGAGCTCAGATGTGACAGGCACTTCAGCTTCCAACTTCACATAAATTTTGCCTGCCCTGACCTCAGCTTTTCCCCGACTATGGTTTTGCCTGATGTAGTATCTCTTGACCCCCCCAAGGGTCAGCAGTCATATGGCGTTCCTTTCCTTCTGCACCCTGCCGTGTGGCCATACAGCAGTATACGACCACATATGTGGTGTTTCTGTAAACTTCAGAATCAGGGCAAAAAATAATGAGTTTTGTTTGGCTGGTAACCTTTGCTTTGTTAGCGGAAAAAAATGATTAAAATGTAAAATTTGCCAAAAAATAGAAATTCTGAAATTTCTTCTTCATTTTCCATGAATTCTTGTGGAACACCTAAAGGGTTAACAAAGTTTGTAAAATCAGTTTTGAATACCTTGAGGGGTGTAGTTTTTTGGGTGGTTTCTATTATGTAAGCCTCACAAAGTGACTTCAGACCTGAACTGGTCCTTAAAAAGTGGGTTTTGGAAATTTTTTAAAAAATTTCAAGATTTGCTTCTAAACTTCTAAGCCTTCTAAAGCCCCAAAAAATAAAATGACATTCCCAAAATGATCCAAACATGAAGTAGACATATGGGGAATGTAAAGTAATAACTATTTTAGGAGATATCACTTTCTGTTTTAAAAGCAGAGAAATTTAAATTTTTCCAAATTTTTGGTAAATTTGGTATTTTTTTTATAAATAATAAATACAATATTTGACTCAAATTTACCACTGTCCTGAAGTACAATATGTGACGAGAAAACATTCTCAGAATGGCCTGGATAAGTAAAAGCGTTCCAAAGTTATTACCACATAAAGTGACACAGGTCAGATTTGCTAAATTTGGCCTGGGCAGGAAGGGGGCAAATGGCCCAGATGCGAAGTGGTTAAGAAATGCATGCGCTTCAAGAGCCTTTGGGCCAGCCAGTTTACATTAATGATTTTGAAAAACACGCTTAAAAAAAAAAAAAAAAATGTGGAAACTGCGTTGTTTTTCAGCATGGATTTACATAGAGCTGTTTTTTTTCCGCTTCCTAGTCATTTTAATGGGAGATTCAGTGCTGATTCTGCCCCAAGATACGGTACGCTGCTTCTTTTTTCCCATGTGTAAACAAAAAAATATCAAGTGCTGCTTCCCATTAGATGAATGGGAGGATGTTATGAAATGTTTTTGGAGCTGATGTTGAGGCAGAACCACTCCATAATCAGAGCCAAAAAACTAAGAAACACATCTGTGCGGCTCCAAACTGCAAGTTTCATATACACGCAGCTCAGACCAAACAGAAGGAGGATGAGAGAGGGGGAACCATGAGGAGCGGTCTGAGTGAGAGAGGGGGAACCATGGGGAGCGGTCTGTGTGAGAGACAGGGAACCATGGGGAGCGGTCTGTGTGAGAGACAGGGAACCATGGGGAGCAGTCTGTGTGAGAGAGGGGGAACCATGAGGAGCGGTCTGTGTGAGAGAGGGGGAACCATGAGGAGCGGTCTGTGTGAGAGAGGGGGAACCATGAGGAGCAGTCTGTGTGAGAGAGGGGGAACCATGGGGAGCGGTCTGTGTGAGAGGGGGAACCATGAGGAGCGTTCTGTGTGAGAGAGGGGGAACCATGGGGAGCGGTCTGTGTGAGAGAGGCGGAACCATGGGGAGCGGTCTGTGTGAGAGAGGGGGAACCATGGGGGGCGGTCTGTGTGAGAGAGGGGAACCATGGGGAGCGGTCTGTGTGAGAGAGGGGGAACCATGGGGAGCGATATGTGTGAGAGAGAGGGAACCATGGGGAAAGATCTGTGTGACAGAGGGGGAACCATGGGGAGCGGTCTGTGTGAGAGAGGGGGTACCATGGGTATCGGTCTGTGTGAGAGAGGGGGAACCATGGGGAGTGGTATGTGTGAGAGAGGGAACCATGGGGAGCGGTCTGTGTGAGAGAGGGGGAACCATGGGGGGCGGTCTGTGTGAGAGAGGGGAACCATGGGGAGCGGTCTGTGAGAGAGAGGGGGAACCATGGGGAGTGGTCTGTGTGAGAGAGAGGGAACCATGGGGAAAGATCTGTGTGACAGAGGGGGAACCATGGGGAGCGGTCTGTGTGAGAGAGGGGGAACCATGGAGATCGGTCTGTGTGAGAGAGGGGGAACCGTGTGTTCTGTGTGAGAGGGGGAATGACTTGCTTCTGAAGAAGGGGACTTCTTTATCCCCGAAACGCGTTGGGCCACATATCATAATAAAAAGGTGTTGACCAGAAGCGACTTGATTACTGCCGCTGTCATTCACCAATATTCTACAAGCGATCCTGGCCGGGGGGAGTCTGCCACGGGTGTTATGTGCTTATCCCGCTGACAGCCCCCCTCGTGAAGTAAGTTTACTTTATTGTGGTAATCCACATTTTAAACAATACGTAACACCAGATCACCCTTTTGTGGTGTTTTTAACCATGTCATGCTGTGTTTTTTAAAAAAAAACTTTTAATAAAATTATATTGCGTTTTATCGAACGCTCTGTTTAAAATTGATCATCTTATTCGCCTTGGGACTTGGCGCTCCTTTTCCCTCCACTCCCTCCATTGTCTATTTCCCTTTCTCCCTCAGTTGTTGGGGGTCTGATTTCCGTCGGACCACCTACACCTCAGATACTCTAATTACTACCAGTGTCATTGACACTTTCTGATGCTGCCGTCCCATTTCTTCACTGCACTACTATCTTTTTCTTCCCTACCACCACTGTCGGCGCCCATTTTTGTCACATCCTCAGGGATATCATTCCCTTGGTGATCTGACTAACTTCCCTCTTTTTTTCCTTCTTTCATTTGAGAGGGAACCTACAGGGAGTGGTCTGTGGGAGAGGGTGAACTAATGGAGATCGGTCTGTGGAGAGGGGGAACCATGGGGAGCGGTCAGGAGAGGGGAACCATGGGGGACGGTCTGTGTGGGAGAGGGAACCATGGAGAGCAGTCTGTGTGGGAGAGAGGGAACCATGGAGAGCGGTCTGTGCATGGAGAGATGTGTCGCCTTCTGTACATCTTTCACAGGGGGAACCACAGGGAGTGGTCTGTGTGAGAGAGGGTGAACCACGGAGATCGGTCTGTGTGAGAGAGGGGGAACCATGGGGAGCGGTCTGTGTGAGAGAGGGGGAACCATGGGGAGCGGTCTGTGTGAGAGAGGGGGAACCATGGAGAGCGGTCTGTGTGAGAGAGGGGGAACCATGGAGAGCGGTCTGTGTGAGAGAGAGGGAACCATGGGGAGCAGTCTGTGACAGAGAGGGGGGACCATGGGGAGCGGTCTGTGTGAGAGAGAGGGGGAACCATGGGGAGCGGTCTGTGTGAGAGAGGGGAAACCATGGGGAGCGGTCTGTGTGAGAGAGAGGGAACCATGGGGAGTGGTCTGTGTGAGAAAGGGGGAACCATGAGGAGCGGACTGTGTGAGAGAGGGGGAACCATGGGAAGCGGACTGTGTGAGAGAGGCGGAACCACGGGGAGCGGTCTGTGTGGGAGAGGGGGAACTATGGGGAGCAGTCTGTGTGAGAGGTGGGGAACCATGGGAAGCGGACTGTGTGAGAGAGGGGGAACCACAGGGAGCGGTCTGTGTGAGAGAGGGGGAACCACAGGGAGCGGTCTGTGTGAGAGAGGGGGAACCATGTGGAGCGGTCTGTGTGAGAGAGGGGGTACCATGGGGAGCAGTCTGTGTGACAGAGGGGGAACCATGGGGAGCGGTCTGTGTGAGAGAGGGGGTACCATGGGTATCGGTCTGTGTGAGAGAGGGGGAACCATGGGGAGTGGTATGTGTGAGAGAGGGGGAACCACAGGGAACGGTCTGTGTGTGAGAGGGGGAACCACAGGGAGCGGTCTGTGTGAGAGAGGGGGAACCATGGGGAGCGGTCTGTGTGAGAGAGGGGGTACCATGGGGAGCAGTCTGTGTCAGAGAGGGGGAACCACAGGCAGCGGTCTGTGTGAGAGAGGAGGAACCAAAGGGAGCGGTCTGTGTGAGAGAGGGGGAACCATGGGGAGCGGACTGTGTGAGAGAGGGGGAACCATGGGGAGCGTTCTGTGTGAGAGAGGGGGAACCACAGGGAGCGGTCTGTGTGAGAGGGGGAACCACAGGGAGCGGTCTGTGTGAGAGAGGGGGAAACATGGGGAGCAGTCTGTGTGAGAGAGGGGAAACCATGGGGAGCGTTCTGTGTGAGAGAGGGGGAACCATGGGGAGCGGTCTGTGTGAGAGAGGGGGAACCATGGGGAGCAGTCTGTGTGAGAGAGGGGGAACCATGGGGAGCAGTCTGTGTGAGAGAGGGAAAACCATGGGTAGCGGTTTTACCCATTTCCTTCTAGTCTCTGCTGTATGTTGGAGGAAGCTACACTAACATTAACATATATAGATGTTATGTCCTAGTAGCTACAGGACCTTTGATGATGTCATGGTCATGTGATCAGTCACATGAGGGGAGGAGTAAAGCAGTGCATGTTTTACTATTCAGGACTTCCTGTCATGTGACACTTGTGACATCATCGCAGGTCCTGCAGCCCCTGGAGGTGAGATCTGCAGGTCAGTTATTGGTCCGGGGATGTGTGACTTGGTTCTGGGTTTATTAGAATGGAGCGGTTCTATAGGTGATATATAGCAGGTCCAGCCAGCAGGGGGCAGCACCGGCCATAGAGAGTCTCTGCTCACACAGTCTGGAGGTCAGGAGGGGAGTTCTCCTCAGACATGTCTGCTCTCCCCCTGGAATATTAGGAGACCCCCAGACCCCTGTAAGAGTGGCTGTTCTCCTGGATTAGAGGGGTCTTCCATCACACAATGTCCTGTGATATCACTAGGATATGGAGTCAGTGTGTGATCGGTGGGGACAACCTCTTCTAGATGAAGGGGCTGCAGCGCTGTGTCCTCTCCTCACTTTCCCTGCACAGCGGAGGCCGGAGCTCTAATGAGCAGGAACTGTGGAGGAGATTCAGCAGTAAAGCAGCTCTGCAGCCCCTTCATTCTCAGGATTAGTGCGGTCCTGATAGAGATGAGCCCCCACCTACCGCACAGTGATGACAAGTAGTGATGAGCGAGCACCAAAGTGTTCGGGTGTTTGGTCCGAACACATAGCGATAAACGTGCGCTCGGCCGAGTACCTTAGTATAATGGAAGTCAATAGGAGACAACCAGGCACCTCCTGCTCAGATGAGGGGAGGGTGCCTGGTCCATTGGATAGGGTAAGAAAGTGACAGAAACACCACCGAAATGGATCTGGAACAGCATGAGGATGATGTCTGGGTGCATCTTGGACTCCAATGTCACTGCTGGGAACCATATTGTCCTAGTTGTTTTTTACATAGTGACAAAATCACGCCAAAATTCGGCCCCCTCGAAAAAAAAAAAAAAAAACATTTTTAGATGTAAAATTGTTAGGAAACATTTTTTTCTGTATATTCAATTGTATATACAGTGAAAATGCTGCCAAAAATTACAAGGAAGAGGCACTCCGATACAGCCTGTATATCACATAAAGGCGGGCCTCATTCACATGGTGCTACAATTGTTCAGGTATACTGCTGCACTCATAAAGTCTATGCACTAAGTTAAAAGGCTGCCAAAAATTACAAGGAACCAGCACTCCAATACACCCTTTATTACACATAAAGGAGGGCATCATACACACCCTTGGAAAATTTAGATTGATGACTGGTGACCCTCAATAACATTTGGAGAAAGGGCCTGCTGGTTCTCCTCTAAAAAATTATAGTTGAGGGCCTGAAGGTGAGCGGGCCCTATAAAAAATAGTAATGAGGGCCTGAGGCCGAGCAAACCCCATAAAACATTGCAGTGATGGCCTACAGGTGAGCAGACCGTATAAAACATTGGAGGTGAGGGCCTGAAGGTGAGCGAACCCTATAAAACATTGCAGTAATGGCCTACAGGTGAGCAGACCGTATAAAGCATTGGAGGTGAGGGCCTGAAGCCGAGCAAACCCCATAAAACATTGCAGTGATGTCCTACAGGTGAGCAGACCGTATAAAACATTAGCGGTGAGGGCCTGAAGCCGAGCGTACCCCATAAATCATTGCAAGGATGGCCTATAGGTGAGCAGACCGTATAAAACATTAGAGGTGAGGGCCTGAAGCCAAGCAAACCCCATAAAACATTGCAGGGATGGCCTACAGGTGAGCAGACCGTATAAAACATTGGAGCTGAGGGCCTGAAGCCAAGCGAACCCCATCAAACATTGCAGTAATGGCCTACAGGTGAGCAGACCGTATAAAACATTAGAGGTGAGGGCCTGAGGCCGAGCGTACCCCATAAAACATTGCAGTGATGGCCTATAGGTGAGCAGACCGTATAAAACTTTGGAGGTGAGGGCCTGAAGCCGAGCTTACCCCATAAAACATTGCAGTAATGGCCTACAGGTGAGCAGACAGTATAAAGCATTGGAGGTGAGGGCCTGAAGGTGAGCGAACCCCATAAAACATTGCAGTGATGGCCTACAGGTGAGCAGACCGTATAAAACATTGTAGTAAGGGCATATGTATTCTGTATGGAAGAGGAGGCGGATGAGAAAGCAAGATTCAAACATATACCTTTTTTGTGGTGAAAAGGGTGCATCTGATTCTTGTGGATTGAGTACATTATAAAGTGTACATTTAAATTGCGTTTTTGTTCCTGATTAGCTCAGCTTTCATCTGGTGGAGTGGAGAAGTCAGGGGCAATCCAGGCCTTGTTCATTTTGATCTGAGTCAACCTGTCAGCATTGTCAGTGGACAAGCGGATATGCTTATCTGTTATAATGCCACCAGCAGCACTAAATACACACTCAGATAATACACTGGCGGCAGGGCAGGCCAGCACCTCCAAGGCATAGAGCGCAAGCTCGTGCCACGTGTCCAGCTTGGGCACCCAGTAGTTGTAAAGCACTGAGGGATCATTTAGGACGCTGACATGGTCTGCAATGTATTCCTTCACCATCTTCCAAAACTTTTCCCTCCTTGTATCACTAGGCCGCAATTCAAGGTGAGGTTGTTGGCAGGGTGTCATGAAAGTGTCCCATGCCTTGGAAAGTGTTGCCCTGCTTCTGTTGGAACTACTATGTGTTTCACTTGTCTCCCTTCCTCGGTTGCCTAAGCAAATACGAACTCTGGCGGGCTCATTGTCAGATGGAAAATTTGGGAGCAATCTGTCAACAAGTACCTACTGGTATTGCACGGTTTTACTCATCTTCTCCACCACAGGAATGAGAGGTGAGAAGTTCTCTTTGTAGCGGGGGTCGAGAAGGGTGAACACCCAGTAATCTGTGTTACCTAAAATGCGTATAATGCGAGGGTCGCGAGAAAGGCAGCCTAACATGAAGTCAGCCATGTGTGCCAACGGGCAAGATGTCGATGTCAACATCAGGATGACACTCCATACCCTCATGCTCCTCCTCCTCCTCTTCTGCCCATCCACGCTGAACAGATGGAATTAAAGTTCCATAGGTACTACCCTCTGTAGCAGAGGCAACTGTCTCCAGCTCCTCCTCATCCTCTTCATGGCCCAATTCGCTCTGAGAAGACGAACTGGGGGAGGTATGGCTATCACACTTTGTCACCACCTCCACCATTACCTCGGCTGCCACATTCAGAGCATCCTCATTAATTGTGAGCAGCGATCGTTTGAGTAGACACAGCAGTGGGATGGTTACGCTGATAATAGCGTTATTGCTGCTAACCATCTGTGTGGATTCATCAAAGTTTTATAAAACTTCACATAGGTCTGATCTCAATGCCCACTGCTCGCTTGTGAATAGTGGCAGTTGACTGGAAAGGCGACGACCATGTTGCAGCTGGTATTCCACATCTACCCTCTGCTGCGCACAAAGCCTGTCCAACATATAGAATGTAGAGTTCCACCGTGTGTCGCACAACAGTCGGTGAGCTGGAAGCCGCAAGGACTGCAGCGTTAACAGACCGACTGAAGCTGTGGACGACTTTCGGAAATGGGCACACAAGTGGCGCGCCTTCACTAGTAGCTCCTGCAAATTGGGGTAAGTTTTGATAAACCACTGAACCACTAAGTTTAAGACGTGGGCTGAGCATGGGATGTGTGTCAGGTTGCCGAGCTCCACAGCTGCCACCAAGTTACGGCCATTGCCAGACACAACCATGCCTGGTTGTAGGTTGAGTGGGGAGAGTCACAGCTTGGTCTGGTCCCTTATACCCTGCCACAGCTCTGAGGCAGTGTGCTGTTTGTCCCCTAAGCAGATCAGCTTCAGCATGGCCTGTTGACGCTTACCCACAGCAGTGCTACATTGCTTCCAGCTAGCGACTGATGGCTGTTGGAGGTGGAGGAGGCGGCGGAGGAGGAGAAGTGTGGGTTGGAGCCAGTAACATAGCTGCTGGCCGAGACCCTGATGGACGTAGGGCCCGGAATCCTGGGCGTGGGTAGCACCTGTGCCATCCCAGGGTACGACTCACTCCAGGCCTCCACAACATTCACCCAATGTGCGGTCAGGAAATGTAGCGTCCCTGTGCTATGGCCTGTGGGTGGGTGAGTGGGTATTTGCATTCAAATGCCTGTGTTATCGAAATTTGGACGCTGCGCTGGGACAGGGAAGTGGATGTTGTTGCTGACAGTTCATGGGACGGTCCAGGTGCAGGGCGAGGGGCATCCGGGCCTGCGCCTTCAACATGGGGTTGGCCAGCAGTGCGTAACACAGAGGAAGAGGAGGCAGTGGTGTGACCCCCAGATTGTGGACCCAGGCGTTTGGCCCACTTATTAGGGTGCTTGGATGCCATGTGGTGGATCATGCTGGTGGTGGTGAGGTTGCTAGTGTTCACGCCCCGGCTCATTTTGGTACGGCACAGGTTGCAAACTACCACTCTTTTTTCCTAAAATAAAAAGTGCCATACTGCGGAACACCTACCCCTTGGCAAGGTAGATTTACGCATGGGGGTGCTCAGTGTAACGGGTGTGGGCCGACGACTCCCTTTTCAAACCCTAATGCCTCTTCCAGACTGTTGCGGTGCTGCGGATCCCTCCCCCTCTGTACTGCTGTCCTTGCTCGGCTTTTCATCTTCCCATGTTGGGTCAGTGACCTCATCATCTTCCACTTCCTCACTCTGCTCATCATCCTGACTTGACCTATCCACCACCTCAGTGATTGGCAACTGTGTCTCATCATCATCCACCTCGTGAACGAATGATTGCCGTTCACCGCCGTCATCTTCTTGTGACTGTGAAGGCTCAAGAGGTTGGGAATCAGGGTACAATATCTCAGAAGCCAAACCAAGTACTGGCGATGAAAAGAGGTCATGTGAATATCCGAGTGTGGGATCACTTGTTTGGCCAGATGCGACATGGTGGGAGGAAGGAGGATCAGAGTGAGGATTCAGTTGACCAGGCTCTTGGCTACAAAAACTGGACTTCGTGGAAGAGAGGGTGGTTCTTAACCGACTGGAAGCATTATCTGCTGCAAGCCAACCGACCACCTCTTCGCACTGGTCCGACTTGCTAAGTTGGACATGAAGTTGGGTAAGGTGTATTTTTTTGTTTTTTTCTGGTGCACTGACAGCAGGCACAGTTTCATTGCGCCCAGGGCCACGGCCTCTGCTTGCACCATCAGCATCAAGCCCAGTGCCACGGCCTCTGCTTGCACCATCAGTATCACGCCCAGTGCCACGGCCTCTGCTTGCACCATCAGTATCACGCCCAGAGCCACGGCCTCTGCTTGCACCATCAAGCCCACTTCCCCGTCCCTTTGTGCTCGCCGCCTTCATATTAATGGTTTTGTCTGTAGATGTGGCGCAGATTGTTTTACTGTCCGCAGTTTTACTGACACCGTTTTCTGATGCAAGACAGTACTGGATACAGAAAAATACAGATTTAGGCCACAACACTAGTCCAGAGATAATGTAATTTTTTAATATACTCACTGTATTCGGATGTAGTTCTATATTGGATACAAATTTGTCCCAAATAAAATGTATTCTCTGCTGAAATACTTTATATACGGTTGCTGCCTAAACGCACAAACAGATGCGCCCAAAACGAGTTAACTATGGCCAAAATATAAATCACTCTCTACTGGAGATGTGGCACAAGTTAGGTTAATTTCCCCAGAAGAAATGTCTCTGATGGTGCAGTGTATATCTTACTAGCAGGCACACTGTAGTGAATAAGTCCCTTTTTATAATGTCTGCCCAACACACTTCTTTATGATGGTGCAGTGTATATCTCAGTACCAGGCACACTGTAGTAAATAAGCCCCTTTTTGTAATATCTGCCTAACACACTGCTTTATGATGGCGTATTGTACATGTCAATAATTGGAAATCTTTCTGTCTTTTAGAAGTTAAAAAAGCGATTTTCAAGCCCTGTACTATCTGTCCCTTCTTGGTGACACCTGTCCCTGATAGTGCTGAAGAAAACCCCTTCTTAAAAAAAAAAAAAGGTGCTGAACTGCTGTCAAACACACACTCTAATCCTTAAAAGGACTGTTAGGTCTTTCAATAAGGTTTTTTGGAGTAAAATCAGTAAGTTTAGAGCAAAACGCTATCTGTCCCTGCCTACTGTCTGCTCTCCCTGATGCTGAATGAGCCGAGCGCCGGACCTCAGCTCCTATACAAAATGGTATCACGTGTTTTGGCCAGCCAATCAGTGTAAGGCTTACAGCTAACATTACTATGGCCTTACATTGAGAGGAATTACTTACCTGGACCTTGATTGGCTGCTTAGAATGCGCTAAACGTGCGGGGAGGAGACTCGAGCAATGCGACGAATACACGTGGTGCTCGGCCGAGTAAAGCCAAGCGCTGACCATATCGATGCTCGAGCCGAACCAATACTCGGCCGAGCATGCTCGCTCATCACTAATGACGAGTCCTAGCGATAGAACCTCATGTTATGTGATGGGAATAGCCCTTTAATGCTGATGATATAGTTGGGGTTAAATGATTGTACACACATGTGATAGTAACAAACCTGTAGCTGTGCGAGCAGCAGGACAAACACCGGATACATCTCTGACCCGGGAGCAGAACACCACCGATTAGAGGAAAGAGGCGACTGACAGGACGGGGACAGGACTTCTCTTTATCTCCTTCCTAACCTGCGCTGATGATGGACATATTTGTTGATCTGGTGGCTGCTGTCGATGCAATTGTGAGATCAGCAGCAGCGTTAAGTGAAGCGAGCTTTGTTCAAAACTTCAAAATAATACTGTACAGAGATTCGTCTCCGTACAATATTAGAATGTATGGCTCCAATAAGCCGAAGTTAGCTATTCACAAAGTTGCGCGTGACTTCGTCAAATAGCTTCGATAGTTGATTTTTAAATTAAAAAATCACTTTAAAACTTGAAACCGAACTCGGCTTCGGGTTTTGGCCTCGGACCTGAATCTCGACTTGTCCATCCACAATGCAACCCTGCCTGACATGTCACTCTTAACCTGCACTTATTCCTCCTTCTTTCCCTCAGGTTTCTTAGGTGCAGGACTCTCTTCTTTTTAGAGCCAATGGTCCTTTCCATCAATGACCCACCAAGGATGGAGAAGGACAGAGACCACATGGCTGCGAGGATATTAGACCTCACCCTGGAGATCATCTACTTGATAACTGGAGAGGTGAGAGTCTCACATGACATCACTCTTATCTCTAGTAATAAACCAGGGAAATGTCTGGAAAGGTGAAGGATTCTTAGAATCTCTGTAGTGATCGGCGTCTCCCCGTACACAGGATTACACAGTAGTGAAGAAGTCGTCTGGTGAGTGTGTGACACCCCGTGTGTCAGGAGGACGGAGCAGGACCCAGAGCCCCATCACCGAGCCTCCACCTCATTCCCTGATACATGAGCAGAAGATCCTAGAACTTACCACCAGGATCACTGAGCTGCTGAGCGGAGAGGTGAGCGCTGCTGGGAATGCTGGGACATTATACAATAACGCCAAGGGAGGGGTCTGGTAATGACTGTGTCCTTGTGTTGTCAGGTTCCTGTAAGGTGTCAGGATGTCGCTGTCTATTTCTCCATGGAGGAGTGGGAGTATTTAGAAGAACATAAGGATCTGTACAAGGACAGAGACCACATGGCTGCGAGGATATTAGACCTTACCCTGGAGATCATCTCCTTGATAACTGGAGAGGTGAGAGTCTCACATGACATCACTCTTATCTCTAGTAATAAAACAGGGAAATGTCTGGAAAGGTGAAGGATTCTTAGAATCTCTGTAGTGATCGGCGTCTCCCCGTACACAGGATTACACAGTAGTGAAGAAGTCGTCTGGTGAGTCTGTGACACCCCGTGTGTCAGGAGGATGGAGCAGGACCCAGAGCCCCATCATCGAGCCTCCACCTCATTCCCTGATACATGAGCAGAAGATCCTAGAACTTACCACCAGGATCACTGAGCTGCTGAGCGGAGAGGTGAGCGCTGCTGGGAATGCTGGGACATTATACAATAGCGCCAAGGGAGGGGTCTGGTAATGACTGTATCCTTGTGTTGGTTAAAAGATGGCCGCACAATACATCTCAAACTAACAGAAAAACAAAAAAGGGGCTCATTCCAGAAATAGGAATGAAGGAAGCTCTTTGCGCACATTTTTGATCAAAAGTATGTCGGGCGCCTCTTTTGGACTGAGACCCGCCCAAGTTCCTGGGACTTCTCAGCACAAAAGCAATTTAGCTGGTTCCTACAGTGCCCTGAAAATAAGGAGACTGGTAAGTCTATAAGAGGCAGTATCTGTAGTGTTAGGGACACATGTGCGGAAGTCGCCGTGAAGTGGCACCTGACCCCGACATACTTTTGATCAAAAATGTGCGCAAAGAGCTTCCTTCATTCCTATTTCTGGAATGAGCCACTTTTTTGTTTTTCTGTTAGTTTGAGATGTATTGTGCGGCCATCTTTTAACCAACTTTATTTGCCTTATGGTCATGCACTTCTGAGTGTAGAAATATATGTGCTTAGTCTGAACTTTGTCTTATTGTATCCTTGTGTTGTCAGGTTCCTATAAGGTGTCAGGATGTCGCTGTATATTTCTCCATGGAGGAATGGGAGTATTTAGAAGAACACAAGGGTCTGTATCTGGACATGATGGAGAACCACCAGTCCCTCACATCACCGGGTAAGAGGAGACCTTCCATGACTGTAGAAGATAGAAAGGTTTTGAGAGTTAGCATTGTAGAAATGGATGTTATTTGGGGCTAATTCTAATGGAGTTATTTAAGTGCCCCGCCTGCTCTTCAATCTTTAATCCATATGGACTGCAGAGGTACCATGAGGTCACTACTTCTTGGAGTAGTCTGTTCAGTGGCTGCAGACCCATGGGGATGTAGAGAATCCAGTGTAGAGCACCAAGGGATCAGGCAGAAGTTTAGTCAGGAAACAAGCAAAGGTCAGGGCAAACAGTATGTGTGCAATCCAGTAAACAGTCCAAAGGTCAGGGCAGACAGGAATTGGTTAAATTCAGATAAAAAGGCAGAGGTCGGTACATTGGCAAACAACAAACAGTGTCACTGTTAGTTTCACCCATCATATGACTATCTGATATAAACGAATGTGTTCTACTTACAGATGAGACCAGTCAGAGGAATCCCCCAGAGATATTTTTCAGATCCCAGGATTGTCCAGGAGAAAAGCAGAATATCACACTGGATTATCAGGTAGATGAAGCTGAAGTTCCTACAAATTATAGATTTACGTTGCGATGTTTTCTAGTATCCTTCCCCAGCAGCAGTGGAGTATACTGTGTGCTCTGTTTCATGTTGGTTGTAAATAGTTTCTGGTGTCATAAAAGATTGTATTAGTTAATTAAGCAATTCAGCGCATTTTACTACTGTGTTTATACAGTTGCATAGCACATGTTGCCAGCACCTGGGAAAAACCAAGAATTGTGCCCCCTAACCTGTGGACACGTGCCTTTTTATAGAACCATGCCCCACAGCATACCAAGACCAATATTACCAATAACAACACTGTATGAGTGACAAAAAATACTGCAAAGACCATGAGCATGTATTACCACCATACTGACACTGAATATAATACAATATAATGCCTTAGGCTAAATGCACACGACAGTTGTTTTTCTCGGCTTCCGTTTCAGTTTTTTTTGCGGATAGGACAGGAACCCATTCATTTCAATGGGTCAGCAAAAAAATGCTGACCGTTCATCCGTGTGTGTTCCGCGTCCGTTGTCCGTGTTTCCCTTCAGCAAAAAAAGTAGTGCATGTCAAAATCAATGACGTGTCAAAATCAATGACGTGTGATGGAAATCAATGACGTGTGAACAAGGCCGAAGACCGATATTAAGACCATACAGTGACCATTTGGTGGATACCTACACAAGTGCATACACACCAAATAGTATACAATAGTTTTTATTGTATTTTACTATACAAACCTTTAAAACAAATTAGCCTTTTTTATAGCCTGACCATTTTCTGACACCAATAATGTTTTATAGTTTTTTTTCTACAGTTGTGATATATTGTTTTTTTTGTGGGGTGAGCCCCATTTTTTTTTATTTTATTTTGAGGGACATATAGATTTTTGATCACTTTTTGCTCTTTATTTTTTGGAGGGCCAAGGAGACCAAAAAACCAAGACACATTTTCTTTCCATTATGGCATTCAGCGCCGAAGAATAACATTTTTATATTTCAATTATTTGGACGTTTTAAAACATTTGAATCGTTCAGACATTTGGCAATAACACTCAGATGCCACAGTTGCTATTGACCAGCGGATCTGAGGGGTTAAATTTATTATTATTTGTTTTTAGAGCGCCATTCATTCCATAGCGCTGTACATATCATAAGCGGTGCACATACATAATACAGGCAATTGCCTTAAGCATGAACGAGACAAGTTACAGACTGGTACAGAAGGATAGAGGGCCTTGCCCGTGAGGGCTTACAATCTACATGGTATGGGGGATGGAGACAGTAGGCGAGGGTGAAGCTGGTCATGTCGGTATAGAGGCAGCAGTGTCACTGGTCGTAGGCTTGTCTGAAGAGGTGCAGTGTTATCTCTGATCCCGGTCATTGCGGCCAAGTGCTGGCTGTATTTTACTATTACTTTAGGTGTCACAAAAGGGTTATTGAATCCTGTGCCAATCCCTATGTAGGCTCCATGTTCTGGATCGACCATCCCTACTCACAGCAGTACAATTAAAATTCCCAGTGAGACTCTCAGTGGAGCTGGCCGGGGCGCAGGGCCTAAATGAGGATTGACAATGGATTAATATGGAGAGCAGTGCGTACACAGAAAGCAGGGAAAGGAGAGTGTTGGGCACAAGAAAGGTGTTACTACTCTTATTATTTTAAGACATTCTGATATCTTCTGATTTGGGTAGAATCAATTCGAACTACATAACAAAATAACGTGGTCTCAAAGAGCAGGAAATGTTTAACCCCAAATGCAGTTGTGCATCTATACCCGGTGCATCTATGGTCCGTTGCTAATGGTGATCCCCAGCAAAAAATGCATGCAATGGAGGATGCCCGCAGCGGACCACAAGTGCCACAAAGACATCCTACACCAGATAGCAAAATGTGTGGATGTAATTGACTATATGAAATAAACATTTACAAAAATAGGTGCACTACTGTGGTGGATGCAATCAACTAAATCTGACTAAACCCTCACACTGATGTTGAAATGAGACTTTTAGGTATCTCAGGTGACATGGGACCTAACGCTAACCCACCTGTGCCGTATGGCCAGTATCAGGGGCCAGTGGGCGAATTACAGAAGCCTAAGGTCCGACTCACAGCAAACAGCTTTTGTAAATGTTTAGAATCAATTCGGACCCTAATTGAATTTTTGCATGAATTGGTTGAATTGAGCCCAAAACTAATTTCAAGAAATTTGCTCATTTTAAATTCATGTCCTCTAGAGCTTTTTTGGTTTTCACCTGGATTTTTTTTTTTCTTATATCTTCAATCTTGCAGGAAAGTTCTGATGGAACGACGAGTAGACTCAAAAAACCCCTATTGGTGTCCGTGATTGGTAAGAGCCTTTCCTAAATCTTTTTTGACTGTAAATGTCTTTATTAATGGGAAAACTGATAGGAAGTTCTGAGAAACGTCCTCCTCATCATCATTAATGTTACAATATATATTAATTTAGTTACTGCTATAATATTCTGTTAATTTCATTGGCACAGATACAATGTGACACAATATGGACAGATAGAATCACAAACAAAAACATTGGATAGTAAATGGTGATTCCGATCAAAGGTCACATGATACGATTGACCGTTATGAACCTGTGGTACGTGGATCCGTGGGGTACATGTTGTGCTGGGGATATCTGCACTGTATTTACACCAGTGGGAACCATATTGTAACTGAGCAGATTTCAAGACTGGCACAGAAAGCTCCAGTCTTGAAAAATATCCCCCATAATCCCTGGCAACTAGAGCAGAGAGGCGGATAAATCACCTCTTTAGCTCAGTGTTCTGAAGTAACTTGTCCTGCTGTGTGATTAGGACAGGTTTTGTGTGTACTAATAGGATTGCGGCCATTTTATTTTTCCTGATGATTATCCCTAGACAAAATGAGCCATAATAACTAATGAAAGTATTTGGGAATACATTTATAATAAAATAATATGTAAGTATTTTTAATTTGTGAATTCCCAGAGAACCCCTTTAAGCATATGGATGACATATTCTATTGTAGAGCTATACAGCGGGCGTATACACAGGTGATGTGTATATTATACATGTTCATGTTTTTTGTCATTTTTTTTATTTCCTTCCACTGATGATATTTATGATATACATTTTTGGTGGTATCTATTACATTTCTGGAGCTTTTGTTCTCTATTCACATGGGGATGTATTGCAATATATGGTCTGGATAGAAACACCTGCCACTATCTACCAGGGATTATTTAGCAGACAAAGAATACCTAAAAACTATGCTGTTTTCTATGATCTTTCTTTGTGCTTTACAAGTACATGCAATTTACTTACTGAAACTGTACATTATTATTGTTGATCGCGAATATTCTAATCGCTTATTTTTATCCTGAATATTGGCAAATCGAGAATTCACGAATATCTAGAATATAGTGCTATATCTTCGTAATCGCGAATATTCTAGACTTTTTTCATCAGTACCCATGATCCCTTACTGCTTCTTGCTTGTGGGCCAATTTGAAAGCTGCAATATATTTGACTTTAGGAGTAGTGCTGATTGAGAATTTTTATAGCGAATTTTCTTTCGATTGCCGATTTTTGAAATCAAGAAAATAATGAGATAACTAATTCTAGAATTTACGAATTTATGGCGAATATTAGGCGAAAAATTCGAGATATATCGCAAAAACGAATATTGCCTATGCTGCTCACTATACATTATCCTGTTTTCTTACATTGCCTATATACTTTGATTCCGATCTTCCTATTGTCTTAATAAGGCTTGCTTGATTAATGGAAAAATACATAATTTTGTTTCATTTTCCAGGTGAAGACAGGTCTAGAGTATATCAGAAGCATCTATCTTTGTATCATGAAGTAAAAGATAATACCACACAAGATGATTCAATAACTCCTAATGTACCCTCAGTCCTTCACAGTGGAGATCTATCCGATACCGCTGGTCACAAGAAACCTTCATCTAAGCAATTACTGATTAGTAAAACAAGAACTAAACAGAAGTGTGGAAAAATATTTCAACGTGAGAAACCTTTTCAAAAGAAATCTAATATTTTTTTACATGAGAAAAATTGCAGAGACAAAAGGTCATTTTCATGCTCAGAATGTGGAAAGTCTTTTACCATGAAATTCATTTTAGTTGCACATCAGAGAAGTCACACAAGGGAGAAGTCGTATTCATGTTCAGAATGTGGGAAGTGTTTTAGTCAGAAATCAGGTTTTGTTATACATCAGAGAACTCACACAGGGGAGAAGCCATTTATGTGCCCTGAATGTGGTAAGTATTTTGTGGTGAAATCCTTGCTTATAGACCATCAAAGAAGTCACACAGGGGAGAAGCCATTTTTATGCTCAGAATGTGGGAAATCTTTTAGTCAGAAATCAAATCTTGTTACACATCAGAGAACTCACACAGGGGAGAAGCCATTTATGTGTCCTGAATGTGGCAAGTGTTTTGGTGTGAAATCAATGCTTATAAAACATGTAAGAACTCACACAGGGGAGAAGCCATTTTCTTGTTCAGAATGTGGTAAATGTTTCCGTCAGAAATCACATCTTGTGAAACATCTAAGAATCCACTTAGAAAAAAAGCTACATTCGTGTCTTGAATGTGGAAGGTGTTTTAGTCATGCATCAAATCTTGTTTCACATCAGAGAACTCACACAGGGGAGAAGCCATTCTCATGTCTTGAATGTGGGAAATGTTTTAGTCTGAAATCACATCTTGTTACACATCAGAAAACTCACACAGAAGAGAAGCCATTTTCATGTCTTGATTGTGGAAAGTGTTTTCGTCTGAAATCACATTTTGTTACACATCAGAGAACTCACACAGAAGAGAAGCCATTTTCATGTTCAGAATGTGGGAAATATTTTCGTCTGAAATCACATCTTGTTGCACATCAGAAAGTTCATGCAGGAGAGAAGCCATTTTCATGTCTTGATTGTGGAAAGTGTTTTCTTCTGAAATCGCATCTTGTTACACATCAGAGAACTCACACAGGGGAGAAGCCATATTCATGCTCAGAATGTGGCAAGTGTTTTAGTCTAAAATCACGTCTTGTTAGACATCAGAGAGCTCATGCAGGGGAGAAGCCATTTATGTGTCCTGAATGTGGGAAGTGTTTTGGTGTGAAATCAACTCTTAAAGCACACATCAGAAGTCACACAGGGGAGAAGCCACATTCATGCTCAGAATGTGGTAAAAGTTTCAGTATGAAATCACAACTTGTTTCACATCAGAGAACTCACACAGGGGAGAAGCCATTTATGTGTTCAGAATGTGGGAAGTTTTTTGGTGAGAAATCAATGCTTATAAAACATCTTAGAGTTCACACAGGGGAGAAGCCATTTTTATGTTCAGAATGTGGGAAATCTTTTAGTCAGAAATCGAGTCTTGGTAAACATCAGAAAACTCACTCACAGGGGAAGCCATTGTAATGCTCAGGTTGTAGGACATGTGAGAGAAGTAGAGCTTCATTGTGGGACTTGCTGCCTAGGGATGTATGACTTAAAGGGGTTGTCCGGCAAGGGTGGACTGGCTATAAATCTTACAGGGAAAACTACCAGTGGGCCGATGTCCAGGGGGGCATCTGAGTCCTCCTGCAGGCTGGGTACATACTGATCTGATGCTCTCAGCATTTATTAATGGTAGGAGCATCAGGTACTTATGCACCTGGCCAATGACTGCCACTGCCCTCCTGAACTGAATCACTGTCCTCAGGACGGTGATAGAATTGAGTACTGTAGCATGGGCGGTAGTATTCTGTGCAGCGCTGTGGAATTAGCTTCTGTTGAGGTGGTATTTTGCACTGTACTGTAGTTCTGCTGGGGTGGTATTTTGTGATGCACCACAGCATTGTACGCCCTGTCTACTTCTGTTGTCTGTGCCTACTTGTGTTGCCTCGCCTTCTGTCAATTTGAACCCGCATACAACATGGGGCCACTTTAAGTTCCCAGCCTGCCCATGTTGTCCATTTTCCTATACTGATGAGCGTTCCCAAGGACAGGTCTTCAATATCAGGTGGACGAGGGTCTGACTCCCAGCAACCTCAACGATTAGCTGTTTGTGGAGACTTGCTCTTGTGCGAACACTCTGGTTTCTTCATTGTTTACCTGCATGCCAACAACACTAAAAAAAAAATTGTGTGTAGCAGCTCACCCCAGTCAATAAATTGGCCCAGGTACTCATGTTAGTGGACCACCCCACAGTCCAGGTGAGAGAAATATAGACTAAATTACTCTGGCACTCTGTCACCAGGATCTGTATAAAAAGGATTTTATTATGAGGTAGTTATTATAACATTTCAAAAACACACATTATTAAAAAGGAAATAATAAAAAGGCAAATATAAAGTATATACTCTACAATACACGTGGGGGTGAGTTGACACTAGAACATGTCCATATAGCAAGTTATTTGTTGTTGAAGTTATTTGTATAATCTTAGCGCAATTTATTTATAGCGCATTTTACGTTTTATGGGACTATAAAATTTGTCTTGTATGTGGAAATCTGATTAGAGGTTCACCTAAACAAATGTGATATTTGAACCCTACACTCCGCTACATTACCCCGTTATACATCGCCATCTACCAGTAATTAAAGCTATGCGGACTATGTAGTGGATATGTATACACATTAGTGATATGGGATTTTGCACAACCAGATCCGGCAATCCATTTATCCATATATCTCTACCATTTTGCTATATGGAGATGTTCTAGTGTCAACGCGCCCCCACGGGTATTTTAGAGTATATACTTTCTATTTACCTTTTTATTATTTCCTTTTTTTAAATGTGTGTTTTTGAAACGTTAGAATAACTTCCTCATAATAAAATCCTTTTTATACAGATCCTGGTGACAGAGTGCCTGTTAATTGTAATTTAGTTTATGCCAACAACACTGCAGTGGCCGTGCAGTCTAGTTAGCGCAAATCTGTTCCTTTCACTTTAATGGGGGGGGGGCATGCTGACAGACTGCAGAAGGAGAGACATAGATACTCTTTCCTTGTGTAACTGTACATGAATATAGAGTAAAGGTAACATGGACTTATATGTATGTTATTAACCCCCTTTCCCCATCAATCAGAAAGCATACTCCAGACGTTTAACAGCATCGGGATGACAGTGCCAAATTACTTGCACCAAAAACACAAATATAAATAAAATTTCCAATTTACACTGTCCCTATGCTGTCCATACCCAATCTGTACAGTAAAGTATACAAATCATTTCTTTAGTGATACCCATTACATTCTACAGTAAGAACATTAACGATTATCACTAGGGAGGAATATCTAATATATTTCTGATAGATGGAAATTATCATCAGTCAGAAAAGACATTTTAACTCACTGTTGCTGTAAATGAGCTTTTTAGTTTGTGTACCTAGTTAAAAATCATCATGCAGCTGCTGGAATCAAGATTTTTCATCTTTCCAGTTCTTCTGATTTGATGAAGATATGTGCATGCAAATTTAGGCCTAAGTTGTATCTATAAACTCTGCATATGTGGAACTTGAATTTTTAGGAGGTGTAGTACATATACCTTTCTGCTTGTATGACACTTTTTCTCACCAGTATCAACTTTGATACAATTTGTATGACAATTATTCAAAGTTTTATAAAAGTGTCTGTGTGTATAATGTGCCAAGTGACATTTTGACAGTGTGCCGGATGTCTACTTTCAGAAAAAATATGGGTATTCACAATTGAATGGTATTTAACTCTGCAATGATCTCTTTATATGGTATGATAATTGTATAATATATTTGGAGAGATCTTTCCATATTGTTACATCATATTTCATGTTTTTATGCATAATGCATGTCGTGTTGGTCAAATTTCCTGAAGAAAATATAAAAAAATAAATGTCCTTATAACCATGGCTGTGGAGTTGAAGCTAGTTTTCTTTTTAAAGCGGACCTCTCACCGCTCCTGACTTGTCTGTTTTTAGTAGCGTCACGCATTCCCCATGTAATAACGATTCTGGAACATCTATTCTTATGCCGCTATGTTGTGCCATTCCTTTATTATTCTACTAGAAGTTGTGAATTAATTTGCTGTTGGGCCACAGAGTGGTCCCTTGCTGGAGATCGATCTGATTGGTTAGTCTGTGCAGACTAACCAATTGGATCGAGGCAGTCTGCAGATGATAGCCTGAAATCAGGTAGTATGTGCTCTGTGCCCCCCGATCTGTGCCCCCTGCATAGAACTGTACGCTATGTTCCCGCCCCCCTCCTCTCCCCCTACTTTCATGCGCCCTGCTTCCAACCTTTTTGCCTGGGGTGCGCTCTGCATGCGGGCATCTGGGCCCGCCTTTCCCCCAATCCATGTTGTCCTGCCTCCATCGGTGTCCCCATTCCTCACCTGTGCCCCCTTGTGCGGTCCCCCTGCTGTATATGATGGCGGTGGCTCTGTTCCTGAGCCGCCACCATCAGCAGCTAGTGTCAGCTGTATGCTGAAACCCTGCTATTACCCCTTAGATGACGTGGCAGCGGCATCCATGGGGTTAATAGAGGGAGGGGGCTCCTTCTATCAACCATGCGATGGCAGCGCCCAATGGTTGCCATGGCAACCGGACGCTTTGCAAAGGTGTCCAGTGTTGCCATGTATCAGGAAATCTGATAGTACTATACTTTGCAATGCAAGAGCATTGCAAAGTATAGTGCAGCCATCAGCCCCACTGGATCTTCAAGATCCAAGTGGGACTTGATAAAAAAAAAGTGTGAAAGTAAAAAATAAAAATATAATAAAAATGTAAATTAAAAATAAAATAAATTTCCTTTTCTTATATCCACATAGGTTTAGAAAATGGAAAAAAAACAACACATATTAGGTATCACCGCGTCCGTAATGACCGGCTCTATAACTATATCACATGATCAACTCCGTCCTATAAACACCATTAAAAAAAATAACAATAAAAACTGTCAAAAAAAGCCATTTTTGTCACCTTACATCACAAAAAGTGCAACACCAAGCGATCAAAAAGGCGTATGGCCCAGAAAATGGTACCAATCAAACCGTCACCTCATCCCACAAAAAATGAGACCCCTACGTAAGACAAAGTTAAAAAAGAAAAAAAAGCTATGGCTGTCAGACTATGGAGACACTAAAATATCATTTTTTTTTTATTTAACCCCTTAAGGACTATTTCACCTTAAGGACCCGGCCATTTTTTGCAAATCTGACCAGTGTCACTTTATGTAGTGATAACTTTTAAACACTTTTACTTATGCAAGCCATTCTGAGATTGTTTATTCGTCACATATTGTACTTGACACTGGTAAAAAGGAGTCAAAAAAGTTCATTTAAATTCATAAAAAAAATACCAAATTTACCCAAAATTTGGAAAAATTAGCAATTTTCCAAGTTTCAATTATATAGATTTCTATAATACATAGTAATACCTCCAAAAATAGTTATTACTTTACATTCCCCATATGTCTACTTCATGTCTAGATCATTTTTGGGAATGATATTTTATTTTTTGGGAATGTTACAAGGCTTAAACGTTTAGAAGCAAATCTTGACATTTTTCAAAAATTTTCAAAAACCCACTCTTTAAGGACCAGTTCAAGTCTGAAGTCACTTTGTGAGGCTTACATAGTAGAAACCACCCAAAAATGAAACTAGAAACTACACCCCCCGAGGTATTCAAAACTGATTTTACAAACTTTGTTAATCCTTTAGGTGTTCCACGAGAATTAATGGAAAATAGAGATAAAATTTTAAAATTTCAAAATGTAAGTTTTTTGGCAGATTTTCCATTTTTTTCCAGGTACAAAGCAAATGTCCCATTTGAAGCCCCCCTGATGCACCCCTAGAGTAGAAACTCCAGTGACCCCATTTTAGAAACTACGGGATAGGGTGGCAGTTTTGTTGGTACTATTTTAGGGTACATATGATTTTTGGTTGCTCTATATTACACTTTTTGTGAGGCAAGGTAACAAGAAATAGTTGTTTTGGCACATGACCCCCCCCCCCCAGACAATGTGACAAGATACCCACTGAATGATTTCCAAAGACATTCTGTTCCTATTAACCCCCGCTGCATCGCACTCTCCATTTAAAGATATGACATACCGGTATGCCATGGGTCCTTAAGGACTCAGGAACCATGATGTACCGGTACGTCATGCGTCCTTAAGAGGTTAAAAAAATGCTATTATTGTGTAAAACGTAAATAAATAGGAAAAAGTAGACATATTAGGTATTGCCACCTCCATATCGATCTGCTTTATAAAAATGTTACATGACCTAACCCCCAGGTGAATGCTGTAAAAATAAATAAATAAAAACTGTTCCAAAACAACCAATTTTTTGGTCACCTTGCCCCATAAAGTGTAATGAATGAGCAAAAAATCATATGTACCCAAAAATGGTACCAATCAAAACATTAACTCTTCCTGCAAAAATCAAGCCACTGCACAAGACGATCGGCAGAAGAATAAAAAAATAAGGCGTTCAGAAAATGGAGACACAAAAACATAATTTTTTTTCAAAAATGCTTTATTATGTAAAACTGAGACAAAGAAAGTAGACATATTTGATATCATTGCGTCCGTAGCAACCTGCAAAAATAGCACATGATCTACCCTGTCAGATGAATGTTGTAAAAAATAAAAACGGTGCCAAAACAGCCATTTTTTTTGTTACCTTGCCTCACAAAAAACATAATATAGAGCAATTAAAAATCATATGTACCCCAAAATAGTAACAATAAAACTGGCACCTTATCCCCTAGTTTCCAAAATGGGGTCACTTTTTGGGAGTTCCTACTGTAAGGTGCATCAGGGGGGCTTCAAATGGGACATGGCGTCTAAAAACCATTCCAGCAAAATCTGACTTCCAAAAACCATATGGCGCTCCTTTTTTTCTGCGGCCTGCCGTGTGCCCTTACATCAGTTTACAACCACATGTGGGGTGTTTCTGTAAACCGCAGAATCAGGGTAATAAATATTAAGTTTTGTTTGGCTGTTAACCCTTGATGTGTTAAAGTAAAAAATGGATTAAAATGGAAAATCTGCCAAAAAAGTGAAATTTAGAAATTTCATCTCCATTTTCCTTTAATTCTTGTGGAACACCTAAAGGGTTAACAAAGTTTGTAAAATCAGTTTTGAGTAACTTGAGGGGTGTAGTTTCTACAATGGGGTTATTTATGATGGGTTTCCACTATGTAATCCCCACAAATTGACTTCAGACCTGAACTGGTCTTTAAAAAGTGGGTTTTGGAAATTTTCTTAAAAATTTCAAAAATTGCTTTACACATTCTAAACCTTCTAACGTCTTAAAAAATTTAAATGACATTTTCAAAATGATGCAAACATAAAGTAGACATATGGGGAATGATAAGTAATAAATATTTTATGATCATAGATAAACCAGGATATCCAGCTTCACCTCCAGGTGTAAATTTTATTGGAAAGGTGCTATTAAAATCAAACAATGATAGCTCAATACATCTATGCGATTCGGATCTAATGAAATCTCTGATCCTTCCTCATGATACATGCTACAGAGCTAACAAGGCTTTTATAGATGGTAAGATCGACATTACAGCTTTGATTAATCTGTGATTAGACATCTTAACCCCACCTACCACATAGACCACATGAGACATAGAAAAAAGAAATTGTATAAAACACTAAAACCATTTTATGAGGTATCACTTTCTGTTTTAAAAGCAGAGAAATTTAAATGTCAGGAGTGGTGAAAGGTCATCTTTAAACATGTTTTTATTGATGTTTTCAGATAAAAAAAAATACAAAAAACAACAATCTCCTCAGTACTAAGTAGACAATAAGAAGCTCAGCAATACGATATACTATAAAAAGAGAAATGTCCATGAAAGATCCAAATTGCAGGAATTTGAATAAACAAAGACTTTTTGCAGAAGTAGGGGTAGCAAAACAGAACTTTTAGGGCACATGGATCCATGGATAAGCATCAGACACCAAGCACTGTCTTAAAAGTGTATAACAGGATACTCATAGTAGCAGACCAGAAGAAAGGGTCTGTTCCAGAGACCAAGCAGAGAACTGAGAGCAGACACGTAATTTAATTTTAGTACTTTAGCGGAGCATCTGTGTAAAGGGTTCCCATAGTGTAGAAAAAGGCCTTGATTTTATGTTCTTTTTGAAAAGTGACACTGATCCAATCCATGTGAAACACAAACAGCGATTTTGGAAGAAAGAGTCTCATAGAAGATGGGTTAGGGCTCATGCCCACGAACGTAAGGGCTCTGTGCCCGTGCTGCAGTCCGCAATGCACAGACACAGACCGCGGGGCAGCCGCATGTGGATCGCAGACCCATTCACTTAAATGGGGTCCGCGATTCGCATACGACTGTCTGAACTGCACAAAAGTAGGGCATATACTATTTTGTGGTGTGGAGGCACTCTGTAGTGCTTCCGTGGGGTTCCACTCTGTCCTTCCGCATCGCATCTTCAAGTGAATGGGTCCATGATGCGGCATGCACACGGCCGGTGCCTGTGTATTGCGGACCCACTGTATGCAGGCCGCAATACGGCCATGGGGGGCACACGGTCGTGTGCATGAGCCCTTAGAGGATAACCATTCTTGCAGAATGGATTTCCATATTATAAAAAGCTATTTTTGGCTACCTTTGTAATTGTATCTGCAGCATGATCAACACAACCTAATATGGTCCATTCTGGAACTTAAGAGGTTCAACAAGTGGGAGGTCGCATGAGTAGACACCTGTGTCCAAAAAAACGTATGGCAGGACAATCCCAAAAGCAGTGATTTAGGTAGCCATCCAATGGAGCTTGCTGGCGGGCAGCTGGAGCCCTCAGAAGTATTAACGAGACAGTGTAGGCTAGGACCCACCGTGGATTTCACCAGCCCCCAGTGGGCCAGTCTGAGTCTGTCCTCATGAGCAGCGTTAGTAATCGCCCTATATTCTGTATGAATTATATCTTATTTGTGTAAATTGTGTTAAGAAGCATAGTTCAACATGAGTCACATTTTGTGGGTGGATAAGGTCTAGTCCCTCTCTAAAGCACAGCAGAACACAATATTTTAAAACCCACAGTCATAATTCATGTTTTGAATAATCCAATGAGATTTTCATAACCAGGACACTAACACTTCTCCAATCTCACGTGCTGGGAGTTTCAACCTTAAAGGGAACCTGTCACCAGGAAATTCACTGATGAACCAGGCATGCTGCCTTGTAGGGCTCACTCTGCTGAATATAATGATACCTTTTACTTGGTGATCTGGTGCTTTATTGTGGAGAAAAAGTACTTTTAATCCATATGCTAATGAGCTGATTTGAGTCCAGTGTTTTTTCTATTCAGAGCTGTAGCCCCTCCCCTATTAACTTCTTCAGTTGCAAAAGGGGCGTGGTTTATTACATCATTCATTCATTCATGTTAATAATTAGAGGGAAAATGAATAACGGGGAATGCTAAGGTATTATATTAAAAAAGGGGAGGAATATACTATTGAAGTTAGTAATTATAATAAGGGCTACTTTGTTCATGGGGTGATAAACACATGATGGCTGATAAGGGACATGTCACAGTGGGTATGGCAGTTAGGCTTTAAAGTGAAAGGCAGCAAGGCGTGTATTGCCTATAATGCAGGTCATTTTTTTAAACCACACCCCTTTTACAACTGAAGACGTGAATAGGGGAGTGGCTACAGCTCTGAATAGAAAAAATGCTGGACTCATATTAACTACTGGACTCATATCAGCTCATTAGCATATGGATTAAAAGTACTATTTCTCGACAATAAAGCAACAGATCACCAAGTGAAAGGTATCATTATATTCAGCAGAGTGAGCCCCACAAGGCAGCATGCCTGGTATATCAGTGAATTTCCTGGTGACAGGTTCTCTTTAAGGAACCTGAGAATGAAATATTGGTTCCAAGTCTTCGGATTTCATAAGCATGTTAGATATCATTAGATTGGTAAAACTATGTTTGAAATCCTGCTGGTCATATCATCTTTCTAGGAGCTAGCTATTAAAAGTTAAAGCACAATCTAAAACTGTCATTTAGCCGGAATCGGGGGCACCGTTTGTCCTTATGGAAAGTGCAGAGTAGGCAAAAGGAAATTTATAGGCCAGGCAATGCTTTTTTTGGGAAAAATGTATGCAAATTAGTTTTGTTCCAGTTCGGCTGAATCAGTAGATTTGATTCAACCTGAATCTAAAGTTCTTTTAATAGCCATGAAAGAGAGAGACTAGCCAGTCCTCTTTGCTCTGTTCTGATAATGGACAATGACTCCAAAACAGCTGTCTGCAGATGAGGTACTGGCTTAGCTATAATCCAAGTTATGTCTCAAGGCCTGTTTAAAAGGTCAGGATTGATTTATAGGATAGCTACCTTACATCTGGTGGCATAAGATGCTCGGCTTTCTTTTCTTTTTGGAGAGAGAGCTAATTTGCATGTCATATAGTTGGTAGCTACCCAGCCGCTAGTCACAAGGCTAAAGGGAAGGCTACGGGGGCGGGAGGTAGACTCCTTAAAATGTCACACGAACAAATACAAAGGGGGAGATTTATCTCACTGGAGATCTCTGCCCTGATGTGCGTCCCATACTGAAGTGTATGTCAGCTACAGGCTGGTGTAGACTTCAGCTATAACTTGCTGCTTTCTAGCGAAAGTAATAGTAAATCTCCTAGTAAAGCCCCACCCCTCCTTTTCTTGCCACTTTGGAAAAGTGCAGAGAAGCTTAAAAATTCACAAATTGTGGTACACATGTAGCATGCACCATAATTTGAAACTTTTATACACCTCTATTGTGATATAACAACATTGATAAATGTCCCCCAAGGGGTCATAGTACAGAGATGCACCTAGGGGGAGATAGATCAAGACTGGTAGATCCTTCTGCCAGTCTTGATCTCCCTGCTACAGGCTGACGTAGATCTCCCTGCTACAGGCTGGTGTCGACTTCAGCTATAACATCTGCCACTTTTTGGTAAAAATTATAGTAAATTTGCCAGCGTCACCAAGCTACACCCCTTCCAATAAACAATCCCCCCATTTATCGTGACTTCTAATAAGTACCGAGAAGCCCAAAAAGTCGTAAATTATGGTGGACACATGCAGTGAGCCAAATTGTGCAACTTTGTTATGCCACAATTGTGGCATATAGGCCTTGATAAATGTCCCTCCTAGACTATAGGTCTGATCGTCTATTCCCCCAGCGTAGAGTCCTCACTGGCATGTGATTCATATTTTATCTGCATTTGTTTCTGAATAGTTTGAAGGTCATTGTGCCCGAATGCCCCATGTGCCTGTAGGCTCTTGGGCACTTGTATCTAGGACTCCGTCAGACGTATTGATGATGGTGACAGCATTGCGTGTGGATGCATGGACATGTTTGGAGTCCCATAATTTCTTTGTAGGATAATGCATTAGTTGAGTGTGGAAACAGAGTACCCCCTTATAATCACATCCAATGTCAAAAGGTACAGTAAATATAGGGGTACCTCCACGTGAGTTTATCATGACAAGCAGGTTATAGACATGTGTGCGCTTCATGAGCCTTTATAATACACTTCTATGCTGCTCTGAACTGCAAACTGCATACACACACAGTTCAGAACCTCCATAAGAATGATGGTCATGTGATTAAATATGGAGAATATGGAGATTAAAAGGGATTACACCTAATGAACTGTGAGAAGCAGTCTGTGTAAGAAAGGGGGATCTATGGGGAACAGTCTGTGTGATAGAGGGGGAACCATAGGGAGCGGACTGTGTGAGAGAGAGGGAACCATGGGAAGCGGTCTGTATGAGAGAGGGAACCATGGGGAGCGGTCTGTGTAAGAAAGGGGGAACCATGCGGAGCAGTCTGTATGAGAGAGGGGAAACCATGGGAAGCGGTCTGTGCAAGAAAGGGGAAACCATAGGGAGCGGTCTGTGTGAGAGAGGGGGGAACCATGGGAAGCGGTCTGTGTGATAGAGGGGGAACCATGGGGAGCAGTCTGTGAGAGAGAGGGGCAACCATGGGGAGAGGTCTGAGTGAGAGAGGGGGAACAATGGGGAGCGGGCTATGTGAGAGAGGGGAAACCATGGGGAGAGGACTGTGTGAGAGAGGGGGAACCATGGGAAGCAGTCTGTATCAGAGAGGGGGAACCATGGGAAGCAGTCTGTATCAGAGAGGGGGAACCATGGGAAGCAGTCTGTATCAGAGAGGGGGAACCATGGAGAGCGCTCTGTGTAAGAAAGGGGGAACCATGCGGAGCAGTCTGTATGAGAGAGGGGAAACCATGGGGAGCGGTCTGTGCAAGAAAGGGGAAACCATAGGAAGCGGTCTGTGTGAGAGAGGGGGGAACCATGGGAAGCGATCTGTGTGAGAGAGGGGGAACCATGGGGAGCAGTCTGTGAGAGAGAGGGGCAACCATGGGGAGAGGTCTGTGTGAGAGAGGGGGAACAATGGGGAGCGGTCTGTGTGAGAGAGGGGGAACCATGGGGAGCGGTCTGTGTGAGAGAGGGAACCATGGGGAGCAGTCTGTGAGAGAGAGGGGCAACAATGGGGAGAGATCTCTGTGAGAGAGGGAGAACAATGGGGAGCGGTCTGTGTGAGAGAGGGGGAACAATGGGGAGCGGGATATGTGAGAGAGGGGAAACCATGGGGAGAGGTCTGTGTGAGAGAGGGGGAACCATGGGGAGAGGTCTGTGTGAGAGAGGGGAAACCATGGGGAGAGATCTATGTAAGAGAGGAGGAACCATGGGAAGCGGGCTGTGAGAGGAGGAACAATGGGGAGAGGTTTATGTGTGAGAGAGGGAACCATGGGGAGCGGTCTTTGTGAGAGATGGGGAACCATGGGGAGCAGTCTATGTGAGAGGGGCAACCATGGGAGAGGTCTGTGTGAGAGAGGGGAAAACATGGGGAGCGGTCTGTGTGAGAGATGGGGAACCATGGGGAGCGGTCTGTGTGAGAGAGGGCAAACCATGGGGAGCGGTCTCTGTGAGAGATGGGGAACCATGGGGAGCGGTCTGTGTAAGAGATGGGGAACCATGGGGATCGGTCTGTGTGAGAGAGGGAACCATGGGGAGCAGTCTGTGAGAGAGAGGGGAAACCATGGGGAGAGGTCTGTGTGAGAGAGGGGGAACCATGGGGAGCGGTCTTTGTGAGAGATGGGGAACCATGGGGAGCAGTCTATGTGAGAGGGGCAACCATGGAAGAGGTCTGTGTGAGAGAGGGGAAAACATGGGGAGCGGTCTGTGTGAGAGATGGGGAACCATGGGGAGCGGTCTGTGTGAGAGAGGGGGAACCATGAGGAGCGGTCTGTGTGAGAAAGGGCAAACCATGGGGAGTATTCTGTGTGATAGAGGGGGAATCATGGGGAGTGGTGTCAGAGATGGGGAACCATTAGGGTTGCCACCCAGCCGGTAACTCAATGGCCAAGCCGGTAATTTATTGCCTCGCTGGTAATTTTTTTCTACCGGCAATTAATATTTTCCTATAAAGACTTTTACTAATCCGCGCTTCCATTGTTGAGCGCTCATTAGTACAGCCTTTAACTCCCTCCCCCACCTGTGTTAAGAAAAAGAAAAAAAACCTCATCAATTTGCTTGCTCCACTGTGAACACTCGCTGCTCACTGGACGCTCAGGACAGGACCTGCGAAAAGTCCTCATGCTATTCTAGGGGGCACTAATGGAGGCATTACTATTACTGGGGGCAATTTTAATTCTGGGAGGTGCTAATGAGGACAGTATTAATTCTGCGGGCACTAATAGGGGTATTACTATTACTAGGGGCAGTATTAAATTTGGGGGGTGCTAATGGAGGCATTAATATTACTGGGGGCACTATTTCTGGTGGACACAAATTGGGGCATTAATATTACTGGGGGCACTAATAATTCTGCGTGTGCTAACGGGCACTAATTGGAGCATTAATATTACAGAGGGGCACTAATGAAGGGATTATTCATTCTGGGGGTGGCACTAATTGGGGCATTAATATTACTGGGGATCACAAATGGGTGCATTATTAATTCTGGGGGACTCTAATGGAGGCACCTTGTGTTAAGCCACGCCCCCATAACAACCACCCTTTTGGGGTGTGATTTAACTTGGCTGTGGTGGTTTTGCAGAGGCGGAAGGAGCGGACACATTACTAGTGGATGGACCTAGAAATGACTTTATTCATTTTGCCAAACATTTCCTAACCCAATTTACCTCTGTCTACCACACACCAAATCTCAGTCTGTGATGCAGGAAGTGTGACCTTTTTTAACCCCTTAAGTACTTATGACGTACCGGTACGGCATGATTCTCGAGTCCTTACATGATTTTCGAGTCCTTACGAGTCCATGACGTACCGGTACTGCTCAGCCGGCAGTGATCGGAACAAGGTACCTGCTGAAATCAGTCTGCTAAAGGCAGAAGTCTGATTAGACTATGTAATGTAAAGAAAAAAAAAATACAGTACACTATATAGTGTACTGTATTATTTAGACACCAGATCCACTGGATCTAGTAGGAAACAAAGTGGGTCTGGGTAAAAAAAAAAAAAAAAAAGACTACACATATTAGGTGTTGCGTCATCCGTCAAAAAACCTGCTCTATAAAAATACCACATGACCTGACCCCTCAAGTAAAGACCGCAATAAAAAAAAAGGGTGTGAAAAAAGCAATTTTTTGTCACCTTACACCACAAAAAGTGTAATACCAAGCGATCAAAGAGGCTTATGCCTCTCAAAATAGTAGCAATCAAACCACCATCTCATCCCACAAAAAATAAGCCCCTACATAGGACAATCGCCTAAAAAAAATTAAAAATAAGGCTCTCAGACTATGGAGACACTAAAACATTATCTTTTTTTTTCTAAAATGCTGTTATTGTTAAAGTAAGATAAATTTAAAAAAAGTATACATATTATGTATCGCCGCGTCCGTAAAAACCTGCTTTAAAATAATATCACATGATCTAACCCCTCAGGTAAATACCATGGGGAGCAGTCTGTGAGAGAGAGGGGCAACCATGAGGAGAGGTCTCTGTGAGAGAGGGGGAAAAATGGGGAGCGGTCTGTGTGAGAGAGGGGGAACAATGGGGAGCGGGCTATGTGAGAGAGGGGAAACCATGGGGAGAGGTCTGTGTGAGAGAGGGGGAACCATGGGGAGAGGTCTGTGTGAGAGAGGGGTAACCATGGGGAGCAGTCTGTGTGAGAGAGGGGGAACAATGGGGAGCGGTCTGTGTGAGAGAGGGGGAACAATGGGGAGCGGGCTATGTGAGAGAGGGGAAACCATGGGGAGAGATCTATGTAAGAGAGGGGGAACCATGGGAAGCGGGCTGTGAGAGGAGGAACAATGGGGAGAGGTTTATGTGTGAGAGAGGGAACCATGGGGAGCGGTCTTTGTGAGAGATGGGGAACTATGGGGAGCAGTCTGTGTGAGAGGGGCAACCATGGGAGAGGTCTGTGTGAGGCGGTTTGTGTGAGAGATGGGGAACCATGGGGAGCGGTCTTTGTGAGAGAGGGCAAACCATGGGGAGCGGTCTGTGTGAGAGAGGGAAAACCATGGGGAGCAGTCTGTGTGAGAGAGGGGGAATCATGGGGAGTGTTGTCAGAGATGGGGAATCATTAGAGTTGCCACCCAGCCGGTAACTCAACGGCCAAGCCGGTAATTTATTGCCTCGCCGGTAATTTTTTTCTACCGCCAATCAATATTTTCCTATTAAGACTTTTACTAATCCGCGCTTCCATTGTTGAGCGCTCATTAGTACAGCCTTTAACTCCCTCCCCCACCTGTGTTAAGAAAAAGAAAAAAAAACTCATCAATTTGCTTGCTCCACTGTGAACACTCGCTGCTCACTGGACGCTCAGGACAGGACCTGCGAAAAGTCCTCATGCTATTCTCGGGGGCACTAATGGAGGCATTACTATTACTGGGGGCAATTTTAATTCTGGGAGGTGCTAATGAGGACAGTATTAATTCTGCGGGCACTAATAGGGGTATTACTATTACTAGGGGCAGTATTAAATTTGGGGGGTGCTAATGGAGGCATTAATATTACTGGGGGCACTATTTCTGGTGGACACAAATTGGGGCATTAATATTACTGGGGGCACTAATAATTCTGCGTGTGCTAACGGGCACTAATTGGAGCATTAATATTACAGAGGGGCACTAATGGAGGCATTATTCATTCTGGGGGTGGCACTAATTGGGGCATTAATATTACTGGGGATCACAAATGGGTGCATTATTAATTCTAAGGGACTCTTATGGAGGCACCTTGTGTTAAGCCACGCCCCCATAACAACCACCCCTTTGGGGTGTGATTTAACTTGGCTGTGGTGGTTTTGCAGAGGCAGAAGGAGCGGACACATTACTAGTGGATGGACCTAGAAATGACTTTATTCATTTTGCCAAACATTTCCTAACCCAATTTACCTCTGTCTACCACACACCAAATCTCAGTCTGTGATGCAGGAAGTGTGACCTTTTTCAACCCCTTAAGTAATTATGACGTACCGGTACGGCATGATTCTCGAGTCCTTACGAGTCCATGACGTACCGGTACTGCTCAGCCGGCAGTGATCGGAACAAGGTACCTGCTGAAATCAGTCTGCTAAAGGCAGAAGTCTGATTAGACTATGTAATGTAAAAAAAAAAAAAAATACAGTACACTATATAGTGTGGGTCTGAGTAAAAAAAAAAAAAAAAAGACTACACATATTAGGTGTTGCGTCATCCGTAAAAACCTGCTCTATAAAAATATCACATGACCTGACCCCTCAAGTAAAGACCGCAATAAAAAAAGGGTGTGAAAAAAGCTATTTTTTGTCACCTTACATCACAAAAAGTGTAATACCAAGCGATCAAAAAGGCGTATGCCTCTCAAAATAGTAGCAATCAAACCACCATCTTATCCCGCAAAAAATGAGCCCCTACATAGGACAATCGCCTAAAAAAATTTAAAAATAAGGCTCTCAGACTATGGAGACACTAAAACATTATCTTTTTTTTTTTCTAAAATGCTGTTATTGTTAAAGTAAGATAAATTTAAAAAAAGTATACATATTATGTATCGCCGCGTCTGTAAAAACCTGCTTTGAAATAATATCACCCCCTCAGGTAAATACCGGAAAAAAATAAAAATAAAAACAATGTAAAAAAAAAAACATTTTTGTCACCTCACATCTCAAAAACTGTAATAGCAAGTGATCAAAATGTTATATGCACCCAAATATAGTGCCAATCAAACAGTCATCTCACCCCGCAAAAAATGATACCCTACATAGGACAATCGCCTAAAAAAATAAAAAAATATGGCTCTCAGACTATGGAGACACTAAAACATGATTTTTTTTGTTTCAAAAATAATATTATTTTGTAAAACTTAAATTAATTTAAAAAAAAGTATACATATTGGGTATCGCCGCATCCGTAACAAACTGCTCTATAAACATAACACATGAACTAACCCCTTAGGTGTACACAGAGAAAATAATAATATTAATACCGTGTCAAAAGTCATTTTTGTCACCTTACATCACAAAAAGTGTAATAGCAAGCGACCAAAATGTCATATGCACCCCAAGATAGTGCCAATCAAACCGCCATCTCATCCCGCAAAAAACGAGCCCCTAAACTAGACAGTCGCCCAAAAAATACAAATTAAAAATATGGCTTTAAGTATGTGGAGACACTAATAATAATTTTTTTCAAAAATGCTTTGTTATGAAAAACTAAAACAAAAAAACACCAAAAGTAGTCATATTTGGTATTGTCGCATCCCTAACAACCTGTTCTATAGAAATAGCACACAATCTAACCTGTCAGTTAAACGATGTAAATAACAAAAAATACAAACGGTCCCAAAACAGCTATTTTTTTGCAAATTTTCCATTTGAATCCATTTTCCAGTAACAAAGCAAGGGTTAACAGCCAAACAAAACTTAATATTTATTGCCCTGATTCTGTAGTTTGGAGAAACACCCCATATGTAGTCATAAACTGTTGTATGGCCAAACGGCAGGGCGCAAAAGGAAAGGAGCGCCATATGGTTTTTGACAGGCAGATTTTGCTGGACTGTTTTTAGACACCATGTCCCATTTGAAGCCCCCCGATGCACCCCTAGAGGAGAAACTCCAAAAAGTGACCCCCATTTTGGAAACTACGGGATAAGGTGTCAGTTTTGTTGGTACTACTTTAGGGTAAATGTTATTTTTGGTTGCTCTATATTACACTTTTTTTGAGGCAAGGTAACAAAAAATAGAAATTCTGAAATTTCATCTCCATTTGCCTTGAGGGGTGTAGTTTCTTAGATTGAGTCACTTTTTTGGAGTTTCTACTCTAGGGGTGCATCGGGGGGCTTCAAATGGGACATGGTGTCAAAAAACCAGTCCAGCAAAATCCGCCTTCCAAAAGCCATATGGCGTTCCCTTCCTTCTGCGCCCTGCTGTTTGGCCATACAGCAGTTTAAGACCACATATGGGGTGTTTGTGCAAACTACAGAATCAGGGCAATAAATATTGAGTTTTGTATGGCTGTTAACCCTTGCTTTGTTACTGGAAAAATAGATTAAAATGAAAAATCCCCCCCCCAAAAAAAAATAAAAAACAAAACGAAATTCTGAAATTTTTACTCCATTTGCCATTAACTCTTGTGGAAAACCTAAAGGATTAACGACGTTTGTAAAATCAGTTTTGAATACCTTAAGGGGTATAGTTTCTAGAATGGGGTCATTTTCGGGTGGTTTCTATTATGTAAGCCTCACAAAGTGACTTCAGAGCTAAACTGGTCCTTAAAAAGTGGGTTTTTGAAAATTTCAAAAAAATTTCAAGATTTGATTCTAAACTTCTAAGCTTTGTAACGTCCCCAAAAAATGAAATGGCATTCCCAAAATGATCCATACATGAAGTAGACATATGGGGAATGTATATCAATAACTTTTTTTGGCGGTATTACTATGTATTATAGAAGTAGAGAAATTAAAATTTGCTAATTTTTCCAAATTTTTGGTAATTATTTTTTTTTATAAATAAATAAAAATTTTGAACTCAATTTTACCAGTGTCATGAAGTACAATATTTGACGAAAAAACCATCTCAGAATGGCCTGGATAAGAAAAAGCGTTTTAAAGTTATCACCACATAAAGTGACACTGGTCAGATTTGCAAAAAAATGGTCGTGTCCTTAAGGGGAAATAAGGTTGAGTCCTTAAAGGGTTAAATACACACATACATGGTAATTTAAGAATTTGAAATGTAAGTTTTCTCAAATACTCACCAAAATAGCGTGTGATGATTGTCTGCTGTATACAATGCACAAAAAAAAATCTAGAGCACGCAGTGACTAAAGTGTCTGATTTCTTTTGCGCAGATAGATTGTGTGGTAATCTGTGAATGTGATGCAGAGCCGTCAGTGACACACAAGGCCTGTGTAAATGGCTGCCATGACCCTGCCTGGCACACTGTGCAGAAATTGCAGGGGTGAGAGTGTAAATGGCTGAGACTCCCTTCCCTAAGCACACTTGGGGTCATTTATCAAACTAGTGTAAAGTAGTACTGGCCTAGTTACCCATAGCAACCAATCAGATTCCACCTTTCATTTTACACAGCTCCTTTGGAAAATGAAAGGATGAATCTGATTGGTTGCTATGGGCAACTAAGTCAGTTCTACTTTACACCAGTTTGATAAATTACCCCAACTATTTTTACTCTCTAAATCTCTCCAGCTATTAATAACTATCTTTTCTCATTATCTCTGTCCGCTCTGTGGAGGCTTTATACTATTAGTACAGGGCTCGACAAATCCCAGGCGCCAGGTCACCATGGCGACCAGGAATTTGGTCCTGGCGCCTGGGTATTTGTCAGCCTGTTTGCAAAGGTGGCCGGGCGCAGGATCGGCACGTCCTAGGAGCGCCGGCCCCCTTCATGCTGGAGCCGCCCGAGTGCTCTATAGAGAGCCTCAGGCGGCTGCAGCACTGCCCGGGCTGGCACGTCCATGAGGGCGTACCAAGAGGAGAGGAGCTGACAGGAGGGAAGCGCTCAGCGCTCCCTCCTGTCACTCCATTGTAGCGTGGCCGAGCCCTGTATGGTCCGCGGGTACAGGGAGCATCTGTCTCCTGTACCCGGACGGACTGACAGGAAGTGGGCACACAGTGTGCACTTCCTGTCAGTCCGCCCAGGTACAGGAAACTAAAGCTCCTGTACCCGTGGGACCATATAGAGCTCGGCCACTCTACACCAGAGGCGGGGGAGGGAGGGGGAGAATGACAAGGGAGGGGGGGGAGAGAATGACAAGAGGGGGAAAGATAATGATGGGGGGAAAGAGAATGACAAGAGGGGGAAAGAGAATGACAAGAGGGGGAAAGAGAATGACAAGAGGGGGAAAGAGAATGACAAGAGGGGGAAAGAGAATGACAAGAGGGGGAAAGAGAATGACAAGAGGGGGAAAGAGAATGACAAGAGGGGAAAGGGAATGACAAGAGGGGGAAAGAGAATGACAAGAGAGGGAAAGAGAATGACAAGAGAGGGAAAGAGAATGACAAGAGGGGGAAAGAGAATGACAAGAGAGGGGAAAGAGAATGACAAGAGAGGGAAAGAGAATGACAAGAGGGGGAAAGAGAATGACAAGAGAGGGAAAGAGAATGACAAGAGAGGGAAAGAGAATGACAAGAGAGGGAAAGAGAATGACAAGAGAGGGAAAGAGAATGACAAGAGAGGGAAAGAGAATGACAAGAGAGGGAAAGAGAATGACAAGGGGGGGGGGGAGAGAATAACAAGGGGGGGGGAAGAGAATGACAAGGGGAGGGGAAGAGAATGACAAGAGGGGGAATGAGAATGACAAGAGGGGGAATGAGAATGACAAGGGGGGGGGGGGAAGAGAATGACAAGGGGGGGGGGAAGAGAATGACAAGGGGGGGGGGGAAGAGAATGACAAGGGGGGGGGAAGAGAATGACAAGGGGGGGGGGGAGAGAATGACAAGGGGGGGAATGAGAATGATAAGGAGGGGAAAGAGAATGAGAAGAGGGGGAAAGAGCTGGGCGTTGTAGTGATGCGGGGACTGCAGAGGCTAAGCGGCAGCTGGGGGTTGTAGTGCTCAGTAAAATGTCATGGTGCCCCCTGTGTTTGTGCCCTCCGGACCCCTCTGCCCTCCCCTCCGGACACCTCTGCCCTCCCCTCCGGACCCTGTAATCCTTGTAAGGGTTTCCACATGTCATGGCGGCCACAAGTGGCGATCACTTGGACGCTGGCAACATTATGGGGGGCCCTATATACTCGCACATTATGGGGGGCACTATGGAGAAGAGGGGAACGAGCACTATGGGGGCCCTATGTACTGGCATGCATTATTGGGGGGCTCTACGGAGAAGTGGGGGGGGGAGAAGCACTATGGGGGCATCTATTGGGGGCTTGATGACGCGCCTCCGTCTGGCTCCTAACTTTTTTAGCTGGCTCCTAGATTCCAAGGAAATTTGTCAAGCCCTGAATTAGTATTTTATACTGTCTCTGCCGGCAGATTAGCACATACATGATGTGTCTGTTCTCATTATCTCTGTCCGCTCTGTGGAGGCTTTATACTGGTAATTAGTATTTTATACTGTTTCTGTCGGCAGATTAGCTCATACATGATGCGTCTCTTCTCATTATCTCTGTCCGCTCTGTGCATGTTTTTTTATTGATTATTCGTATTTTTAATACTTTCACATATATGATGCCGCCTGGTCTCTTTTTTTTTCTTCCACACAAGATGGCGCCGCTCTGGGTATCGTTGATGCCGCCAGGAGAACGCATTCAATGCTGCAACCAAACATGATTAAAGGGCTTATCACTAGAGATGAGCGAATTTCTCAAAAATTCTATTCGGCTGGTTTGCCAAATTTTCCGAAAGAATTTGCTTCTTTCAAATTTATCCGCTGCGAATTACGTTTAAAAAAGTCTATTTCCAGGCTGCAGAGAGCCTTTTTAGGGGTGTAGATCAGCACTGAGCCTCTGAACCGAAGCTGAATTCGGATTAAAGTTTTAAGGTGTTTTTCCACTTTAAAAATCAACTACCGAAGTCATTCAATGAAGTCTCGCGCAACTTTGTGAATAACTAACTTCGGCTCCTCGGAGCCCATACATTCTAATACCGTACGGAGACGGATTCAACAATAAGTTTTTATTAAAAACAGTAAAACCAGCAACTTCTACTTGTAGAATAAATACCAGGTGCGGAGAACATACTGGAAACCTGTTCGTAAAAGGTGTCACATACAATGTCGTCTCCACAGATAGCAGCCTGCATACAAAATTACACAGCACGCCCCCACCTCTGCATACAATATTACACAGCCCCCACCTCTGCATACATTATTACACAGCCCCCACCTCTGCATACAATATTACACAGCCCCCACCTCTGCATACAATATTACACAGCCCCCACCTCTGCATACATTATTACACAGCCCCCACCTCTGCATACATTATTACACAGCCCCCACCTCTGCATACATTATTACACAGCCCCCACCTCTGCATACATTATTACACAGCCCCCACCTCTGCATACAATATTACACAGCCCCCACCTCTGCATACAATATTACACAGCCCCCACCTCTGCATACAATATTACACATGCCCCCACCTCTGCATACAATATTACACAGCCCTCACCTCTGCATACAATATTACACAGCCCCCACCTCTGCATACATTATTACACAGCCCCCACCTCTGCATACATTATTACACAGCCCCCACCTCTGCATACAATTTTACACAGCCCCCACCTCTGCATACAATTTTACACAGACCCCCCTCGCATACAATTTTACACAGACCTCCCCGCATACAATATTACACAGCCTCACCTTGCATACAATATTACACAGCCCCCACCTCTGCATACAATATTACACAGCCCCCTTTGCATACAATTTTACACAGCCCCCACCTCTGCATACAATATTACACAGCCCCCCTTGCATACAATTTTACACAGCCCCCACCTCTGCATACAATATTACACAGCCCCCACCTCTGCATACAATATTACACAGCCCCCACCTCTGCATACAATATTACACAGCCCCCACCTCTGCATACAATATTACACAGCCCCCACCTTTGCATACAATATTACACAGCCCCCACCTTTGCATACATTATTACACAGCCCCCACCTCTGCATACAATTTTACACAGCCCTCACCTCTGCATACAATTTTACACAGACTCCCCCGCATAAAATATTACACAGACCCCCTTGCATACAATTTTACACAGCCCCCACCTCTGCATACAATATTACACAGCCCCCCTTGCATACAATTTTACACAGCCCCCACCTCTGCATACAATATTACACAGCCCCCACCTCTGCATACAATATTACACAGCCCCCACCTCTGCATACAATATTACACAGCCCCCCTTGCATACAATATTACCTCAACCCCCCTGCATACAATATTACTCGGCCCCCACCTCTGCATACAATATTACTCGGCCCCCACCTCTGCATACAGTCTGACACAGAATCCCTCGGCCGCCTCCCTTCAGCGGGTCCACAGCACACACATCTACCTCCAGCACTGACAGACACTCTCCACCAGTGACCTGCTCTGCAAACCTTTCCATTCACGCTGCCGCTGCGCTGCAAATTCAGAGTCACGTGACAAGATAATGTCACGTGACCCAGTGACGTCAGAAGGTTCGTTCCTGTATAGAGTTTAGCCGCTACCATTTCTGTATAGATATTTTATACTACTGATTTCAGGACCTTTGATGATGTAATGGTCATGTGATCAGTCACATGAGGGGACTTAACACTTCCTGTCATGTGACAAATGCAATGTGACATCATTAAAGGTCCTACAGCCACTAATTTGTTTGTTTTCATTTACCTCCACCCCCATGTAAACTGATCACATGACTGTGACATCACCGCAGGTCCTGCAGCCCCAGGAGGTGAGATCTGCAGGTCAGTTATTGGTCGGGGGATGTGTGACTTGGTTCTGGGTTTATTAGAATGGAGCGGTTCTATAGGTGATATATAGCAGGTCCAGCCAGCAGGGGGCAGCACCGGCCATAGAGAGTCTCTGCTCACACAGTCTGGAGGTCAGGAGGGGAGTTCTCCTCAGACATGTCTGCTCTCCCCCTGGAATATTAGGAGACCCCCCAGACCCCTGTAAGAGTGGCTGTTCTCCCGGATTAGAGGGGTCTTCCATCACACAATGTTCTGTGATATCACTAGGATATGGAGTCAGTGTGTGATCGGTGGGGACAACCTCTTCTAGATGAAGGGGCTGCAGCGCTGTGTCCTCTCCTCACTTTCCCTGCACAGCGGAGGCCGGGGCTGTGATACAGTTTAACTCTTTCCTGACCTATGCAGACCATAATGCAATATGATGTACATATTTGTTAGATGATCCTTTGGATTCTATCAACACATTTGTGAGATCAGCAGCAGCCGGGGGTTGTGCTCCTGCCGTAATCGGTTAAAGGCGTTTCCCGAGATTTTAATATGATCGCTGGGTGTCCGACACCCTGGGCCCCTGCCAATCAGCTGTTTGAAAAGGCACTGGTGCTCCTGTGAGCGCCGCGGCCTTCTTCATGCTCACCACACATTGTATAGCGGCTGTGCCTGCTATCGCATTCAGCCCCTTTCCCTTCAGTGGGGTTGAGCACAGGCGCTATACAATATACAGGGCTGTGCTTCGTGAGCACAAAGAAGGTTGTGGTGCGATCGTGGTGCTCACAGGAGCGCCAGTGCCTTTTCAAACAGCTGATTGGCGGGGGTCCCGGGTGTCGGACACCCACCGATCAAATACTGATGACCTATCCAGAGCATAGGTCATCAGTATCAAAATCCTGCAAAACCCCTTTAATACTGAACATGGCATCTCCGTAGTGAGACAGAGGGAGGGTGCTCCATCTCGTCTGTCACCCCCTTTCCTTCTGTGCTCATGGGTTGCTATGGCGGCCAGTGGCCACCCGGTTTACCAATACATATATCAGTAAAAAATTGTCATATCTTGAAAAACCACGGCAGGTAAGTTTATTAAACCATCCAGTTATATAGAAGTGACATGGCGAAGTTTCGGTTGCTCCCAGAGCATTGTTCGCGGCCACCACAAGTCAATGTAGTCAGACACTGTGAATCTGGATGGTGGCGGGATGGAACGACTGCATTGTCTGTCTGACTTGTTGGCTGTGAATAGAGATGAGCGAACTTCTATTTTTAGTTTGGCGTCCAAAGTTTGGGTTCGGGTTATCGTAGCATCCCGTTATGGATTCCGCTGCCGCGGACCATAACGGCATTTAGAATCCATAAGGGGCTGCTTCATTGAACCCGAACCTTGGACAACCCTAAAGCCCTGGGGTGACGTCACCGTCATGTGATCAGTGCAGGGGGCGTGGCTCAGCACTGGATTGGATAAGAGGTGATCCAGTGCTGAGCCACGCCCCCTGCACTGATCACATGATGGTGACGTCACCCCAGGTCCTTAGGGTTGTCCAAGGTTCGGGTTCAATGAAGCAGCCCCTTATGGATTCCAAATGCCGTTATGGTCCGCGGTAGCGGAATCCATACCGGGATGCTACGATAACCCGAACCCGAACTTTGGACGCCGAACTAAAAATAGAAGTTCGCTCATCTCTAGCTGTGAACAAGATTCTGGGAAGTAACTGAAACGTTGGCCATGTGGCTTCTATATAAGACTACTTTCACAGCAGCGTTCTGGCTTTCTGGTTTTGAGATCCGGCAGAGGATCTCGAAACCGGGCCAAAACAGTTCCGTTTTGTTTCTATTTATCGTCAATGGGGACAAAACTGATCAGGATGCATCAGTTCCGCAAGCTGCGGCTTTGTGTCAGAAGAAACCGGCATGAAAATCACTGGTGCGGATCAAGGTTTTTTGTTATAAAAAAAAACTGATCCATCCCCCATTGACGTACAATTAGGGATGAGCAAATCGACTTCGGATGAAACATCCGAAGTCGATTCGCATAAAACTTTGGTCCAATGCTGTACGGAGCGAGTACAGGAACCGGGAAATGCTTTTTTTTATTTTACAGTAAAAATCAATCTATGAAGTTATTACGCGAAGTCACGCGAGACTTCGCAAAGTAATAACTTCAGCTCATCTGAGCCAATACATTCTAATACTGTACGGAGCAGTATTGGACCGAAATTTTATGCGAATCGACTTCGGATGTTTCATCCGAAGTCGATTCCCTTATCCCTACTTACAATGATCCGGTTTGTTCCGTTTCCATTTAATACAACTACATACAAACGGAACGGATGCGTTTTATTCAGGTTCTGTGATCCTCTGCCGGATCTGAACCCTTAAAAAAAATGCTGATGTGAAAGTAGCCTAACTGGATGGTTTAATAAACTTATCTTCATTTCAAATACAGTGCCGTGATTTTGTACGTCGGAGTACAAACCATCATTAAGAAGTAAAAAAATTGGCAGGTATAATATACTGCAGTACAGAACTATAACAATGTATTATCCACGTGATAAATGGGACTAAAGAAAAATAAATTCCCTATTAAATTGTTCTAAAAAAAAAAAATATAAAAGAAATCACACAAAATAGTATCACCATGATCACAACAATCCAAAATATAAAATGATCATGTGACCTAAAGGCTATGGACTAGAGTTGAGCGAACTTGTATTTTTAGTTCGGCGTCCAAAGTTCAGGTTCGGGTTATCGTAGCATCCCGTTATGGATTCCGCTACCACGGACCATAATGGAATTTTGAATCCATAAGGGGCTGCTTTATTGAACCCGAACCTTGGACAACCCTAAGGACCTGGGGTGACGTCACCGTCATGTGATCAGTGCAGGGGGCGTGGCTCATTACTGGATCACCTCTTATCCAATCCAGTGCTAAGCCACGCCCCCTGCACTGATCACATGACGGTGACGTCACCCCAGGTCCTTAGTGTTGTCCAAGGTTCGGGTTAATTGAAGCAGCCCCTTATGGATTCCAAATGCCGTTATGGTCCGTGGTAGCGGAATCCATAACGGGATGCTACGATAACCCGAACTTAAAATACAAGCTCTCTCAACACTACTAAGGACACATGTGGGGGCATATTATTATTGCATTGTATGGTTGTGAGATAAAAATCATTTTTTCATTCAGTCTTTTCTCTGTACAGCCTTGAGATTATCTAGTAGCCTGCTGTCTGTTTTCACTGTTCTGTCAGGCAGAGAGCTGACGGGCTCCTTATCTCTGCTCTCTGACATCCTAAACACTTATTATAACTAAATCCTTATCTTACTGATAAGAATGGGGCTTAAATAAGTGTTTATGACCTTTTGGTAATTTAGTGATAAGTGTTATTATAAGGAATGAGCGAATCAACTTCAGATGAAACATCCAAAGTCGATTTGCATAAAACTTCGTTCAGGAGCTCCGTACAGTGTTAGAATGTATTGGCTCCGATGAGTCGAAGTTATTGCTTTGCTAAGTCTCATGTGAGTTCGCGCAATAACTTCATAAATTAACTTGTACTGTAAGAGTGGCTGTTCTCCTGGATTAGAGGGGTCTTCCATCACACAATGTCCTGTGATATCACTAGGATATGGAGTCAGTGTGTGATCGGTGGGGACAACCTCTTCTAGATGAAGGGGCTGCAGCGCTGTGTCCTCTCCGGAGGCCGGAGCTGTAATACTGTTTAACTCTTTCCTGACCTATGCAGACCATAATGCTATATGTTGTACATATTTGTTAGATGATCCTTTGGAAATTGTCGGCACATTTGTCAGATCAGCAGCAGCCGGGGTTTTTTGTCCATTTTGTGGACAAGAATAGCCAGTTCTACCATAACGGAGAGCACATGGTTGGTATCTGTATTTTGCAGATCCGTGGTTTGCGAGGCCTAATGCTAAATAATTTTTTATTTTATTTGTGCTACTGTATGGGATTTGGGTAAGACCAGAAAAGCTAGCCTCCACCCCTCACATCATACCTTCCAAATGTTAAAAGGGCCAAGAAGGTACATTATTAACGGTGCACTGTGGTAAAGGTTTCCGGCACTAAGCGAACTCCGCCCAACGCCTGTGTATAGACGTCCAATCCCACCCAGTCCCCTTAGTGCCTCACACAGTATTAATGCCTCCTTAGTGCCCACTTCACAGTACTTATACCCCCATCAGTGCCCCCACACAGTATTAATGCCTCCTTAGTGCCCACTTCACAGTACTTATACCCCCTCAGTGCCCCCACACAGTATTAATGCCTCCTTAGTGCCCACTTCACAGTACTTATACCCCCATCAGTGCCCCCACACAGTATTTATGCCTCCTTAGTGCCCACTTCACAGTACTTATACCCCCATCAGTGCCCCCACACAGTATTTATGCCTCCTTAGTGCCCACTTCACAGTACTTATACCCCCTCAGTGCCCCCACACAGTATTTATGCCTCCTTAGTGCCCACTTCACAGTACTTATACCCCCTCAGTGCCCCCACACAGTATTTATGCCCCCTTAGTGCCCACTTCACAGTACTTATACCCCCTCAGTGCCCCCACACAGTATTAATGCCTCCTTAGTGCCCACTTCACAGTACTTATACCCCCTAAGTGCCCCCACACAATATTTATGCCCTCTTAGTGCTCCCACAGTTTCACACCTTCATTAAAGGCAGACAATGCTACTGCTACAGGGCCCGAATGGAGGGGGGCCCATCACTGATCTCATTCTCTTTCTTTCATTCCAAGGTCCACACTGCATTTTCATGCAGCCGTCACTAGGCGGAGCTCAGTACAAAGACATTATTAGAGCTTCCATTGCACTGTATAATTTCATATGCACAGAGCTCCCCCTAGTGGTGGCTGCAGGCAGACAGCTTTTTAATATGTGAAGAGAAACTGGAGAATTTATCATTGTATTTATGCCAGTTTTCTGGCTTCATTGAGAAATTTGCTGTTCAGAAAGAACAACGTATTTTTCGACACACCTGCTCCACTTTTTCCAACACAGAAGTCGGATAACACGGGTGAGGCCGAGGGTGGCTTTTAACTGCTTCAGGACCGCCGTACGCAGGATTGCGTCCTGCGGGCGGTCCTGTCCTTCTGATCGGACGCGTCGGCGCGTCATCTCGCGAGACGCGAGACTTCCTGCGAGCGTTCACAGCGTCGCGCGTCTCAAGAGTTGGACTACAGCCTGCCAGCGATGATCAATCGCTGGCAGGCTGTAGATGCGATTTATATCGCATCTAACAAGTATATCAGACGCTGTTTTGTGAACAGCGTCTGATATACCTGCTACCTAACTATGTAAAGTTGCACCAAACACTACACTAACCCCCCCCCACCCCCCCTCACCAATTAACCAAATATATAATAATATATAACCTTACATTACGGTGGACATATATGCTCTTTTCGTCCGACATGTCTCTTTGTGGGACCTAAAAAAAATTGTCCATTTAGATTTATAAATTACCAAAAATGTCTGGGATTCTCAAGGTAGGAGCACTACAATGCTACAGTGCAACAGCTGAAGGACCGGTGATGATGTCACCAGTTACCAGTGTAGGAGGGGCCAGAGCTCAGAAGTGGTAAGGACCTGTGATGACATCACTGTCATGTGATCAGTGCAGGCGGGGTCGGAGTTCAGCAGTGGAGAAGCGGTGAACCTGAGAAACCCTCAAACTTGTAGTCCTCTTCTATACTCCCTCTTTTATGGTATCCCATAATAACGTCCTGAACACGCTGGGAGTTGTAGTCCTCTCCACTTATACCTCATCCCCGTAAAGTCCACTGATATCACATAACATCAGCTTAGATACACTGGAAGGTGTAGTCCTGCCCACATGTACCCTTTCCTTCCGCCAATATCACATATCAGCCTAGACATGCTGAGAGTTGTAGTCCTCTCCTCATACCTCCTCTCTGTAATGTGCTTTGCTATCATATTCTATCAGCCTGGACATGCTGGGAGTTGTAGTCCTTAAAAGACCTAAAATGTGGTCACTATGTATGAGAGGAGCATCTACGCATTTCCTTGTTCCGATGCTCCCCTTTGCCCCTACTTTGCATAGTACCCACCTCCAAAACATCAAGGGGCGGCACTATACCCTGCCGATTTGTACCAGTGACTAGAGATGAGCGAACTTTAAAAAAAAGTCCGGTGTTCGGGTTGTGGTAAGTCGCGCATCCCGTTATGGATTCCACTATAGCGGCATATGGAATCCATAAGGGGCGGCTGCCACCAACCCGAACTGTTGAACAGCCGAAGGACCTGGTTTGACGTCACCGTCATGTGATCAGTGCAGGGGGCGTGGCTCAGCACTGGATTTGATCGGACTTTTTTTTAAAGTTCGCTCATCTCTACCAGTGACGTCACCAGGCACACTGCTAGGCGGAAGTCTCGGCCTAGCATAGTGATGTGAAACCTGGTACGTCCCCGGCTCACAACAAACAGTGGCTCGCGAAGGGGAGCATCGATGCCAGGAAATGCGCCGATGCTCCTCTCACACGTAGTAAGTGAATACAGAGGAGGTTATTTCAGGGTTCAGCCCCTTTAAAAGGGTCATCTCAATTGTCCTTCTCTGAAATGTTCACTGTGTGCAATTCCACCTAACCAGTATGGCACCAGATCCACTCTGGGCCTTTTCCATCTCAGACAGCTTTCAGCGAGAGCGCTGATTCATCAGTACAGACCACTCTCACTTCCTGTTTCTTGGTATCATCTCATTCAATACAGACCCAAACAGGAAGTCCTGCCCTCTCCACCTCGGAGCCGTACTTGCAGACACATCGGGGGAATTAGATCTTGGTGGTACACCCCGCAGCTGGAACACAAGTGCACAGACCCCGGGGTAAGGAAACTGCTGTTTATCATGTACAATAAGGTTCTGAATGTCTGTCTATGGCAGGCATCCTCAAACTGCGGCCCTCCAGCTGTTGCAAAACTACAACTCCCAGCATGCCCGAACAGCCTACAGGTATCAGCCTACCGCAGGGCATTGTGGGAGTTGTAGTTTTACAACAGCTGGAGGGCCGCAGTTTGAGGATGCCTGGTCTATGGGCTCTGAATACTAGGTATGTGCAATACGGAAATAGACTCCCATATATAACCCTTCCCGACATTCTCTGTATGTCGATTGCAGACACTTAACCCCTCAGATGCTGTGGTCAATTGTGAGAGAGCGCCGTGTTAGCCTCAAGGCTTCTTTAGGCTACTGTGCGGGCCACAGCATAGAGTTGTCACGATTGCAATGCTGAAGAAAGAGAAGTGCGGGGCAGCAGCGGACACAGAATGCCAGTGTAACACACAGTAGTGGTTCCCCTTAGTGAACCCCAGGGGTGCACCTAGCCTTTCTGTTGCCTGAGGCGAAAACTGAAACGGCGCGCCCCCCGCCCCCCATGCCAATTTCTTAACCAAACCCCTTTGCCACAATAAAAGCGCTCATTGCCCATGGACCTTCTGCTGCCCACCTCTTGCCCCTACCTGTGCTGCCTGAGGCGATCACCTCACCTGGCCTCATTGGTGGTGCACCCCTGGTGACCCCTTCATAATAGAATGCTCCTTAAATGCCCCTTTCACAGTACTGATGCCCCCTTAGTGCCCCCACACAGTAAGACTGCCCTATAAAGGCATCGTGTCACAAAGCATATTCTACAGTTTTCAAACCGGCAACTGGATCTCAATACTTTTATAATTGCATGTAACTAAAAATTCAGTATAGCCAGTGAGCTATTCAATAAAGTGTATCTGTGTAGCGCCACCTGGTGTTTGTTCTTGTCCTTTTTTTTTTGTCTATGTCACAGAGGTGGTCGCACACGCTCAGTTTAAGGCCCCTTGCAGACGAGCGTTCCCCCCGCAGCGAGTCCGCATGGCAGCTCCCGTCCTAACCTCCCAGCACTGACGGGAATCACACAGCATTATATTGATTTATGATGCTATGTAACCCTTACAGTTCTGGAATGTATTGGGGAACACTGACAGCATCATGCCAGTGCATTCCAGAACTGTAAGGATCACATTGCATCATAAATCAATATAATACTGTGTGACCCCCGTCAGTGCTGGGAGGTCAGGCCGGGTGCTGCGATGCAGACTCGCTGCGGGAGGAATGCTCGTCTGAAAGGGGTGTAAGGGTGCGGCTACACTGGCTGCCTGACAACTGTCGCAGCAAGGATCGCAGAGTAGCAGTGACCCCATGGAAATGAATAGGATTGCTGCACAAGTCGTAAGAAATCCAGCAGTGTCAGTAGCAGTGATCCCATTCTACTCTGCGATTCTGACCGCAAAGCTGTCGCACGACCAGTGTAGCCGTGCCCTAAATCTTCACCTGCCACCAGCCATAGGTTCTGTTCAGGAGAGTTCACATCACATTTTATTTTTTTCGCTCTTCTGATCCGTCAGTAGAACAGAGAAATAAAGAACACAACGTATCCTTTAAAAAAATGGAATCAGTAAAAAAGTGCACATCAGATGCACATTTGGCATCTGTTTGGGTACGCAGTCCTTATTTTTCATTCTAAAATGACAGATCTCCAGTAAAAATAGCTCAAATGGTTGCCAAATGTGCATAACGGATGCACAGGATCTTTTTTTTTCTTTTTTAAAGGATCCATTTCTTTATTTATTTTTTCGCTCTTCTGATGGATAAGAAGAATGGAAGAATAAACAGTGATGTGAACTCTCCCTAAGGGTCTATTCACACGTCCGTGGTGTATTGCACCCCCATAGAACTGCCTTTTCTTGTCCCCAATTGCGGGCTAGAATAGGACATGTTCTATTTTTTTTCCAGAGCCGTGGACCGGAAGTTCAGAAGCGCACTCCGGAAATGCGGATGTGGACAGCCCACTGTGGGCTGTCCGCATCCGTTCCTGCCCCATAGAGAACGAATGGGTCCAGATCTGTTCCCCGACATTTCGGAACAGATCCGGACACATTCACGAACGTGTGAATGGACCCTAAGGGATTATGCACACGACCATTGGTGTTTGCAGTCTGCAAAACACGGAATCCGGCTGTCTGAATTCCACATTCTGCGGAACAGAATGTCCGGCCCCTAATGGAGCAATCCTATTCTTGTCTGTATTGCGGACAATAATAGGACATGTTCTATTCTTTTGCGGAACGGCGATGCGGACACGGAGTCTTTTTTTTTTTTTTGCTGCCCCGTTGAAGTGAATGCTTCCACATACAGGATGCAAAAAAATTGAATGGACACAGAAAAAAAATATGTTTGTGTGCATGAGCCCTTAAGCAGTTACAGGGAGAAAGAAAGCTGCAACAGAAAGGACACACCCACTGAGCTGCCAGGCTGAAGATAATCTAGAAGAGCAATTGGAGCAGTGAATGCGGACATCTCTGGATCCATGTGAGGTACAGGCAGGGTGGCCAGACATCTGGTTTTAGGCCAGACAGTCCGGTTTTCAGGCTCCCTGTCCCCCGTCCGGCGCAGTGCCTGGAGGGACGCAGGGATGTCCACCTTTTCAGTAGCTCACGGTCAGAGTGCAGCATTGCACTCTCTGAGCGTGACCTGCAGCTACTGACTGAGGCTTCTCTCACCCCCATTCAGTCACTAGAGCGGCAGACATGGCTCCCTGTGGCTGACAGAGGGGCAGAGAAACGCACCAGCTTACCTTCTGGGCAGAAAATTCTTCCCTCTCCTCCCACTGTGGTTTTCCATATGTCAGTGGGGTGTGGCTTTGGGCAGTTTGCCGTGCAGTGGGCGTGGCTCGGGTGTGGTAGGCGTGGCTTGGGGGTATAGTGGGCGTGACTTGGGCATGGCCGGTAAGGTCCGTCTTTCTAGGGTGAAACCATTGGCCACCCTAGGTACAGGGCTGGTTCTAGAAAGAGATTGTCATGTACTATATGATGTCTGATTTTCATTTTTCACATCAATTATGGCATAAGCCCTTTAAAATAGTGTTTCCCCTGTAGTTTTCATGAAATAAAAAAGTAATACCTAGCCCTGTCCCCCCAGTGAATGGAGCACATCACCCCCTGGCTTGTGCTTTCTGCCTCTCTGCTCAGCAGACACAGATGATGTCACTGCATCGCGCCTGCCTGCTAGGGAGAGCACAGGCTGGGGAATGGTGGAGCAGGGAGCTGACGACTCCTTGCCTCACCCTTGTATTCAACCGTATCTGCGTCCTTATGATGCAGATGTACTCTTTGTCAGAGGGAGAATAAAATGTATGAGGTGCGGCTATTAAATAACAAGACTGTCCTTGGAATCTCTGAAACTACAAAGTCAAGAAACGGATTGTGAAATTGATGGGAAGTGAATATTTTCAGGTGTTAATTGAGGCTTACAGGAAAAATTGAATTTTTCGTGCATCTGAGTGGTACAAAAAGGGGGTAAAGAACACGATGAACCACCAGGATTCTCATCCACATCAACAACTGCTAAAAATGTCCAAATAAGTCATGAAATTGTTTGATGTGACTTAGACTCAGTGTCCGAACGAAGGCAGAAATAGTGAATATCGATTTACAATGATCATAACAGGACAAAGGTTTGAGCTATGGTCGTTCCAAGACTTTCTCGCTTCTGACCAGAAATAATTGTAAATTAATTTATACAGACATTGTACAGAATACGTGCAAAATGTCTGCTAAAACCTCGGGGACCTGCACTTATCCTTAGAACAGAGCCCTCAAAGTGACAGAATGAGCACTGCACATGCGCGGCCGCCCTCCATTTATTTCTATGGGAGTGCCATCACTTTGCAGGCTCCATTCTGAAGGATAGGTCGGGGTCCTGCACCTATCAGATATTGGGGGCACATCCTAGTGATATGCCCGCAATGTCCAGGAGGGGACAACCTCTTTAAGTACAGTCCTGGGAAGAAACGTCAGTAGTCAATACATTGGAAAAACTTCAAACTCTCCAAGACTGAGTAAAGCATGTCTAATCAAGAATCTCTGAACTTCCAATTAGTTTTCTCATTAGTAAAGACAATGAGACCCGGCTGGTGTATGTTGTACACTGCGGCATGTATCCTGTGTGAGATCGTATTCACTGTATAGCAGAGGAGGCTGGTTGGCTGATATATTATGATCAGCAGTCTGGTATATAAGACACCTCCGAAGCTAAAAAGAGAAGAGCCCGGCACTCGCTTTTAGATAATCTTGCTGTGATTTATTGTCACATTCCATTAGCGGCGTTTCAATATACAATCTGCCTTTGTCAAACTGTCCACAGTTTGACAAAGGCAGATTGTATGCCGAAACGCGCATGCGCACCGCTGATCTACTTCACCGCAGTGCCGATCGACATATTGTATCACCTCAGAAGCTACGTCATCTCCACTGTACCCCTTTATTATAATCCTTTTTAATTCTCAATTTGTTAAATGTTTCACTTTGTCAGATGTTCTTCCAAATGTGATTTTGCTTTCATTCTTACTTGTTTTCCTCAAATTCCTGTGGTACAGACCTTTCTTTAATGGTCCTTTCAATCAAGGACCCACCGAGGATGGAGAAGGACAGAGACCACATGGCTGCGAGGATATTAGACCTCACCCTGGAGATCATCTCCTTGATAACTGGAGAGGTGAGAGTCTCACATGACATCACTCTTATCTCTAGTAATAAACCAGGGAAATGTCTGGAAAGGTGAAGGATTCTTAGAATCTCTGTAGTGATCGGCGTCTCCCCGTACACAGGATTACACAGTAGTGAAGAAGTCGTCTGGTGAGTGTGTGACACCCCGTGTGTCAGGAGGATGGAGCAGGACCCAGAGCCCCATCACCGAGCCTCCACCTCATTCCCTGATACATGAGCAGAAGATCCTAGAACTTACCACCAGGATCACTGAGCTGCTGAGCGGAGAGGTGAGCGCTGCTGGGAATGCTGGGACATTATACAATAACGCCAAGGGAGGGGTCTGGTAATGACTGTGTCCTTGTGTTGTCAGGTTCCTATAAGGTGTCAGGATGTCGCTGTCTATTTCTCCATGGAGGAGTGGGAGTATTTAGAAGAACACAAGGATCTGTACAAGGACATCATGATGCAGAATCACCAGTCACCGGGTAAGAGGAGACCTTCCATAATTATAGAGGAGACAACAGTTTTGATAGTGTTACAGAGGTGGATGTTGATCTGCCGTGCCACTGAACAAATTTGGCTGTGGCTAAGGAAGTTATCTAAGTGGCACCCATGCTCTTCACCCTTTCATCTATATGGATTCCCCTGCAGGGGATTCACCAGGCCACTACCTCTTGGAGTAGTCTTTATTCAGTTGCTGCTCACCCAGGAGAATTGAGAGAAACAGGTGCAGAGCACCAAGGGAACTGGCAGTACCATGGTCAGGAAACAAGTGAGGCCAGGGCAGCCAAAATGTATTCAATCCAGTAAACAGTCCAAAGGTCAGAACAGGCAGCACAGAGTCAATACAAGGAATAGGCAGAGGTCAGCTCAGGCAGCAATTGGTTAAATTCTGTTAACAAGCAGAGGTCGTACATGGGCAAACGCACAGAAGTGTGGCACACTTTTACAGGCAACTAGAACCACTTACTCAGGCACCGTTCCACAGTAGAGGGTGCCTTTAATACCCCAGATAGGATAGCCATAGGTTGGACAAATAAGGGTGCACGTGTGCAGACTAGTGTTAAGCGAACTTGTTTAAGTTCTGGGTCCGAAGTTCTGGTTTGGGTTATCGAACAATCCCGTTATGGATTCCAAATTCTGTTATGGTCCGTGGTAGCAGAATCCATAACAGGTTTCTTCGATAACACAAACGCGAACTTTGGACACAGAACTTAAAAAACAAGTTCGCTCAACACTAGTGCAGACCCTTTAAGAGCCAAAGGAAGCACCTGCCCTACAGGCAGACAGAGGCATTGCAGGCAAAAAGCAGGCAGCAGACCAGCATGGAGTGGATGGAGCAGTGAGAGACTAAGCTCGGAGCAGGGAATCCAGGGGGTGGCGATAGCCATGGACCACCAGGGTCACAGTTATATGCACCAATCATTTGATCATCTGATATAGAAAATATATTATTTTTTCTACAGATGGAACCAGGCAGAGAAATCTACCAGAGAGATGTCCCAGTCCTCAGTATTCCCAGGACTGTCCAGAGGAGAAACCAAATATCCCACTGGATCATCAGGTAGGTGAAGCTGAGGTTCCTACAGATCCCCTATAGACTGATGTAATGGAGCTTTCTACTGACCTCCCCCAGCAGCAGTGGAGTATACTGTACGCTGTATTTTATCCTGCATTGTGATGTAAATCATAGACTTAATAACAGCACAATGCCAGGCAGCTGCATCAATGGCAGATACTGTCATGTATTTAAGAAGTCATTGATTCAATCACCAGGTACATAATCTTATTGCTTTTGCAAAACATTATTGCATCTATCCCTCATCTAGAATCAGGTCACCACAAAGAACACGAACAAGTGGATATAAGGTTCAGTTTCCAGCAGCAATGACAGGTTCCTTACAAATTATAATACATTTACCTGTGAAAGAACTGGAGGTGATGAGCACAGAGTCCACCTCAGGATAGGATCAGATCATTTCATGCAGAAAAACGTCAGAAACATTTCTGTTCATGCGTAAAATGCTTGTCTAAATGTTGATCCTGTCCAATTACCGTGTGAGGGCATACTTCTCCTTTCAGGTCAGAAAGGTTCAGGGTTTGATCTTTACCTGGATAAGATAAAATAGCAACAAAGTATAGATTTCTTTTTTCTCCCGTTTCAAATTTTACAGGAAAGGTCTGGTGAAATAACGAGTGGACTTGAAAATCCTGTATTTATGTCGGTGAAAGGTAAGAGCCTTTCATAAATCTTTTTGGACTGTAAGTGACTTTATTAATGGGAAAAATGATAGGAAGTTCAGAGAAACGTCCTCCTCGTCATTATTGATACAATTCATAATTAAGTTAGCGCCATAATATTCCATCCTCTTCATTTGGAAAGGTACAATGAGACACAATATAGACAGGTACAAAAATGACTGGAGGATAAATGCTAATTCAGAGTTAAGGTCACATCATACGATAGGCCTCAGTTAAAAACCTGTGGGAATCAGATTTGGTGGGATCCATATTGTATTGTATGTTCCATATCTGACCAGACAAGACGAGATATAGCTAATGAGTGGAGTGTGATTGTGATGTTCATGATGTATGAGAGAAATTAATTCAAGGGTGCTTTGTATATGACTTACTTTCCGAGTACCCTCAACGTGTTGAATGTATTTTTTTTACTAACTAAAACTATACACTGAGTATAGTACATTAGTTTTTTTCTTGTATGTTTGTATATTTGTTTCCTGCACATTATTAAAGTATAACTGTCAAATTTTTTTTTTTTTTACTATTGGATTTTGGTGATTAATATTACCTTGTGGGCCCTGTTTTAATTTCTGATTGTTTAATAAATAACCCCTAAAAGCCACCTAAAAGTCCCCAGTATTGGCTATTGTTACCTGAGATAAAATCAGGTTGCTATGCTCCTTCCGTCTACCAGATGAGGACGGAGCACGCTGCGTGCATTGGGAACTGATAGTGAGTCAACATTGTAAGGGAATGTATAAAAAGCCAGGTTCTTCCTGACAGGAGATAACAGTGCTGGGCTGTGTGTGTGAACTTCTCCACATGCCTGTGCTTGGCAGACACTCCCTTAGCAGTGCAGGACAATGTAGAGCCCAGTGTATAAATGACAGCCTTATCTGATAAGAGAAGAGCTTGTAGAAGGACTACAGGCTTCAGCCAGACCTGGGAACTTCACTGCAAGACCCCCCTATACAGAGCTGGTCTTCACTAACTTCACTGCAGGTGTCCTATGGATTAGCCTCAGGGCTGAGGGCGGCCATTTTAACAGAATAGTGAAATTGCAGTTTTATGCAGACTGGTTGCTAAGGGCTGAATCTTATTAAATAAGGGGTAAGTAAGTCTAATAGTTATTGATTCAGGTATATTATCATATTAGTAACTACATATATGAAAACTGAAATTTGGGTCTAAATGTGACAGTTATCCTTTAAGGGACAGCCACCTTGCCTGATCTGCCACTCTGTTTTGTTGAGAACATTTTAGAGATTTGCTTTACAGCAGCCACATTGACATAGGAAACTGAAGATGACACATGGATCTCTATGGAAGAGTGATGTGGTCATGCTCTGTGACCTGTGCAGAGGTCACTGTGCAGGGAGGGGGAGGTGGTGAGCCATCACCACCACACAAAAAAATCAGGAGGTTCAACTTTGTGAGTTTTGCTGCTTTAGGCACAACACTATTGTATAAAGTAAAAGTACTTTTTGCGTACTGGTAGGACAGATGAAAGTTTTGCTTTGATACTAATAATTGATTAATTATCCCCACCCCTCCTACAATAAAAGCTAGCTAGTCCACTACCTGTTGTGTTTTTTTTTCTGTCCTGTATGGACAGATGGTGGAGCTGGGTTCTGTTTTTCTGCCCAGCTCTCATAATGTATTTTATGTTGATCTAGGGTTGAGTAGTTCTTATTCCTGCATGATTGAGTGGATGGGAACCTCTGTAGCCTTTGTGGCTCTGAGCTACAGTTTCATTGCTTCTAGTTGTAAGCTATTATTTCTGCTATAGGTACCTTTGTTATTCATCTCCGTCGCTGCAGTGTACTGGCGCTATGTCACTTCCGATTTGAGAATTACATCATTTCTGCCCTTAGTGCGGGCAGAATATTTTATATTTTTTTTTACTCTTTCTTAATTTTTTTTCCGTTGTAGATTATCTCGGGTAATCTTTCTTTAGAACACTAATTTTATTATTTTGTACTTTTCTCTATCAGCTGGTGATGTCAGAATCATCACTTTGGGCGGCAGAACTTCTGTGGCGACAATTTTGGCTGTTTAATTAAAGCCTGGAATGTTAGGCTGTGGTCTTTCTGAGCTCTGTCATATATATTTTGTGTATTGTGATTGATAGGTGAACCTAATTGGGCTTTTTTTACCATTCTTGTCAAAGTACTTCCTTTGGCATGAATGTTTTTTTTTTCATTGTCTCACAGTTTTTTTTCCTGGTACTATCTGGTGGCAGGGAGAGAGGAAAAAACGATACCTCCAAGGAAAAGCACCTCAGTTGCAGGGATTCTGACATTCCTGTCGCGGACAGCTACGAATGTGCCAGTTGTCTCTAGTATTGTCCTAAAGATCTTATATTGGAACCATTGCTACGGGATGTTGTGGTCTGGGTAAACGATTTTGTCTAGTACTCTATGAAAGAAATGAAAGATTTTATGGAGAATGTATTACACCCTGCAGACATCATGCAGACATCAATCTCCTCGGTCTGTATTTGTTTCTGACAAAAACTTCAAGGTCCTGGATGAGGTTGACTCCTCATCCTTCGAAGAGTCTGATGAAAAAGTGGAGGAAGAGAAGATGTACTTCCCTGTAGAGAAGTTAAAAAGTCTACTAAGATCCATCCTGTGAAGGAACCAGGCTATTGATCAAGGGGAAGCTCCTAACTCCACCTTTTGGGAGCCTAGGTTCTTCAAAGAGGACGAACCCCTAAATAAAACAATGATGGCAGAATGGAAGCATCTGGAGAAAGGTCCTGAATTAAATCGAAGATTGAAGACCATGTATCCTTTTGCGGAGGACCAGTATGCTTGGGGTCCTACCCCTAAGGTAGACATGGCAAATGCAATTCTCTCCCACCCTATGGTAGTTCCATCTGAGGATGGGCCGAACCTGCAAGACTCAATGCATAGGAAGTGTTATTCTGCCTGCTTGACGCATCCAGGGAAACCACACTCCATTGATACTAAGGCCGCGATCAAGGTCTAGAGTTGACCGAAACATTGGCCAGTAATTATATATTCACTTTCTGGATGAATGCTACAATAACTAACTAATAAAAGTTATTTCTGATACATCAGCAACTAGAGTGCTGTGGTCTATCTTCTACCATTCTGCCTGCTTGGCTCAGGACTCTGTGGCTGTTACCTCGTCTGAAGTGGCAAGATTCCTGAGAAGATATTTTCTTTAGCTTGAAAAAGATATTATTGGAGTTTCCGGGAATGAGATTCTGACTTCCTTCAAACAAACTACTTAAGCTGCTGATTTTCTACATAATACACATGATGCAGACAATACCTCTAAATACCCTCGTGGTAATACCTCTAAATATGCTAAATATGTGCAGTTTCCGGGTCTCTTGTGCTGAACTAGATGAACTAATGGAAAGTCAAGCAGACAAGAAGGGGAAGTCCCTTTCTTAATCTTTTCATGGCAGACATAACCCATCTAGAAGGCACTGATCTGCCCCTTCTCGTCAAATATCTCAGTGGCCAAATGCATGGCCCAGAGGGCCTTGGATTCTTATTGATGGGGCGATAGATGGCAGAAAGACAATTTCAAAGAAAAAAGGCTGGAGTTCTGAAGCCAAATGTTCCTTGCGGATGATACATGTTTTGTTTAGCGGACATTTTCTCAATTTCTTTGATGCTTGGCGCTTCATGATTTAAGACCTCTGGGTTCTATACATATTCCAGTAGGGATACTTAATAGATTTCTATGTCAAGATCAGTCTCCTTCCAAACAGGAAGCTGTGGTTTTTAGAAAACTTCATAGAGGGCTTGGTTTAAGCTAGTTTCACACTAGCGTTTATCATATCCGGCAGGCTATTCCAGCAGGGGAGCAGCCTTCCGGAGATGTATGGATCTGGGACTGCCAGAAGCTACCGGCCAGCCGCCAGCCTCTTTTTCTCTATAATGGTGACTGGTGGCGATCCGGCTGCAACACGGCAAACCTGCTGACAATTGGCCGAACGAAAACTGGTGCATGCAGCAGTATTTGTCTGGCTGCGTCTCAGCATATTTGCTGCCACTGGATCGCTGCCGGTCCCCATTATAGTGAATGGGGCCAAAAGGCAATGCGCTTGATTCCAGCAATGCCGGAATGCAGAAAGATCCAACAGGCTGTTCTGTGCCGGATGTCTAGCTGCAAATGTGAAACAGATATTACTCAGCTCATACAGTTGGGAGCAATATTGAAGACTTTTCCCAGAAACTGATAACGCAAAATGCAACGGTTTGCCCAGATCTGAAAATTTTCATCGTAAGATTCTTGCATAGCAGAATCCACTAAGAGAATTTATTACAAAAGTGGAAGAATGATCAGGACCTAGTGTACACTGAAGGAAGTTGAGTCTCACAGTCCCCCACTTACTACTATTTTAGACTTCCTACAGGATGGCCTTGACAAGGGCCTCAGTGTTGCTACAGAGTAGAGATATCGACCTTTTTGGTGGCCATGCTGATATCCTTATAGCATGATCCTCTTATCAAGAGGTTGATCTTAAATTTCCTGTTCTTAAAAGTGATCTTTTTATTAGCGGTCAGTTCTTGTAAAAGACTAGGAGAGATACAGGTCTTGTCTTCAACTGAGCCCTACATTACATTCCTGCCAGACAAAGTGCTTCTAAGATTGCGACCAAATGCCACTCCTAAAGCTCCAATGGTCTCCAAACGAAATATGGTAATTTCCCTTCCAGTGTTATGTTGATTGCCCTCTACTGAAGAGGAGATTCCTTAGGATCTACCTAAGTAAAACTCTGGAATTCAGGAAGAGAACATTTTGATTCTTTTTTGTTCTGGCAGGAATAAAGGGTCTAAGGGTCTTCAAAGCCTACTCTGAGCCAGAGGATTAAGGATGTGATTACTCTGTCCTTTTAACCTCAAGGACTGGATCCTTCCAGTTTTCTTAGGGCCCTTTCTACCTGGTCGGTTTCCACTTCCTGGGCAGAAAGCAGCCTGATCCCACCATACACTGTCAAGCAAAAGGGTAACAATCATTTTCACTTTTGACATTCAGGCTCCATATCTTACCATCCGCTACAGTTTCAAATGTAAGACTACCATAATTTTATAGACAATCATCTCGGCTATTTCATACATAAATTGGACTTGCAACTATTTAGCATATGATTAGTTTTGCAGATTCTTATCATGTAACTGCATTGTTACTGTTTTGCTCCTAAAGTTCTAAATTTAGATTTTTATTATTTTATTAGTGTTTTGTAAAGCCACCTTTTGGCTTTCAACATAGCCTAAATCCTTCTGGGCATGCTTGTGATCAGATCCAAGCATGTCTCGACCGAAATCTGTTCCCAAGCATATTCTACACGTTTTTAACGTTGGTGCACACTGGTCAACTCACTTGGGTACAAATACAGCTTTTTCTTCAACTCTACACACAAGTGTTCAATTAGGTTGAGCCAATCCAGCACCTCTAATTAATTGTCATTTTACCATTTCTTCACCAATGTCGACGTATGCATTGGCTAGTTGTCCTGCTGGACCACTATGTTGTCCTTTTCATACCCATAGTACTCGAGTGTACAAAGTAATTTGTCTTGTAGGATACTCATATATATAGTTTAGCATTGAGACCACCATCGATCCTGGTCAAGTATCCAATGCCTTTAGCTGTGAAACAACCCCATTTCATCAGGTTTCCTCCACCAATTTGACAGTTCCTTCAATTTCTCAATCTGTTAGCCCTGTTTTCACTTGTTTATTCCAGACCCATTTGCACCCATCAGAACCCAGTCTATTGACTTTCATGTCACCGCTCCAAATCACCCGTTTCCAAACTTCTACTGTCCACTGTTCGCACTTTTTTGCAAACTTGAGCCGACGCTTCTTATGTCGATATTTAAGTCGGGAGTTCTTCACCTTTTTTCGGGCCTCCATTCCAGACTTGTGTAATGTGTGTCACACTGTGGTTGCATAGACGTCTGTAATGCATACGAGCCGCCTCCACTGCCGTGTTTGTTGCACCAGAACTGATGATGACTAATGATGACTCGACTTGACTCCAATATTTTTCCGGGACGTCCACTTCTTGCCTTTGGAATAGATGGACAGGCTTCATTTTGTATTCTTCCAACTATCATGGCACTCACATGATGCAATTTTCTTGGATCAGATACCGCTATCGATGATCTAGATGATGCTGTTTCTCTTTTCTTGGGAAATCTTCTTCATAGCTGCTCCATAACACACTGAGCTATTAGGGAATGTGAGAACAGGTTGTAATTTGTAGTATACAAGAAGAAAAAGATTGTTTCACCACCAGGAGCAAAACAGTAGCAATGCAGTTACATGAGAAGAATCTCCATAACTAATCATATACTTAATAGTTGCAAGTCCAATTTATGTATGAGATAGCCAAGATGACTGTCTATAAAAAGATGGGAGTCTCATCTTCAAATCTGTAGTGGATGGTGAGATATGGAGCCTAAAAAGTTCAAAATATTGTTACCCTGTTGCTCGTCAGTTATAGGTTGTCCGAACAGATCTCGGAGAGCATTGCGTGTGGATGGTCTGTCTTGAGCTCTGCTCTTCTTCTTGATAATATACTGTGCTGCTGGTAGGATATAAGGGAAGATTAATTTCTTACTTGAATGCTTTTCCCCTAGTCATAACAGAAGCACAATTTTCCCTCCCTTTTTAAGTTCTTGTTATTGACACAACAGGTAGTGGACTAGCTAGCCTTTATTTTTGAAGGGGGGCTTGAAATATTGGTAATAAAGTAAAACTTCCATCTGTCCTACCAGTACACAGGGGCATACATACCCCCATTATTGTGCTGCTGTTGGGGAACACAAAATAACATAAGAAATAAATGTGTATATTTGCTTTAGGAAAATAACATAATTTAATTTTTTTTCCCAGCTGAAGACAGGATGACAGTATACCATAACCATCTCGATTTATCTTCCTATCATGAGGCAGAAGATAACAATACCACACAAGCTAATTCAATAACTCCTAATATACCCTCAGTCCTTCACAGTGGAGATCTATCCTCCGATACCGCTGGTTACAAGAAACCTTCATCTAATCAATCATTGATTGGAAAACAAATAACTGGATATAGATTGGGGGGAATCTTTGGGAAACTTTTTAAAAAGAAATCTAATCTTTCCTTGCATGAGAGAAATCACAGAGAAAAAAGGTCATTTTCATGCTCAGAATGTGGGAAATCTTTTACCAGGAAATTCATTCTAGTTGGACATCAGAGAATTCACACAGGAGAGAAGCCTTATTCATGTCCTGAGTGTGGGAAATGTTTTAGTCGGAAATCGTATGTTGTAAGCCATCTAAAAATCCACTTACGGGAGAAGCCATTTTTATGTTCAGTATATGCGAAATACTTAAATCAGAAATCATCTCTTTATCATCAGAAAACTCACGAGAGAGAGAAGTCTTTTCCATGTACAGATTGTGGGAAATGTTTTAGTCAGAAATCGGATCTTCATAGACATCAGAGAACTCACACAGGGGAGAAACCATTTTCATGTCCTGAATGTGGGAAGTGTTTTAGTCGGAAACTATATCTTGTGGAACATGTGAAAACTCACACTGGGGAGAAGCCATTTTTATGTCCTGAATGTGGGAAGTGTTTTAGTCAGAAATCACATCTTGTGGAACATCTAAAAATTCACACAGGAGAGAAGCCATTTTCATGTTCTGAATGTGGGAAATGTTTTAACCGTCAATCAAGTTTCATTCGGCATCAAAGAACTCACACAGGGGAGAAGCCATTTTCATGTCTTGAATGTGGGAAATATTTTAGTCATAAATCAGGTCTTGTTAGACATCAGAGAACTCATGGAGGAGAGAAGCCATTTATGTGTCCCGAATGTGGGAAGTGTTTTGTTGTGAAATCAACGCTTATAGAACATCTAAGAATTCACACAGGGGAGAAGCCATATTCATGCTCAGAATGCGGTAAATGTTTTAGTCTGAAATCACATCTTGCTGCACATCAGAGAATTCACACAAGGGAGAAGCCGTTTATGTGTTCCGAATGTGGGAAGTGTTTTGGTCTGAAGGCATTGCTTATAAAACATCTCAGAGTTCACACTGGGGAGAAGCCATTTTCATGCTCAGAATGTGGGAAATCTTTTAGTCAGAAATCAAGTCTTGTTAAACATCTGAGAACTCACTCAGGGGAGAAGCCATTTTAACGTTTAGGAATGTGTAGGAAATGTGACAGATGTGGATCTTCTTTGTAGAACCTGCTGTCTAATGATGCCTTCTGCAGTATAACTTAACCCCTTGAGTATTATTGTTGTATTAATATGGTTCAGACAGGAGTACTGAAAAAAACCTGCTGAAAACTAGTGTGACATTCTGATCGCATGGTCTCTGCCATTGTTCTCATGTGAGTAGGCGATGGGGATCACTGATCACTGTTTAGCTCCCTGTCTGCTGCCATTTGGCCCTTCCCACATGATAATTGGAAGGAACTCTTTGCACAATATCAAACCCAGTAGGTCGGGACTAAAGGAAATGCAGTCAGTTAAGATGCTGTATGTGGTCCTAAAATGAACTGAACATTCCCTATAAACCCTCCAAATGTGTCTACTGCTGATAAAGGTGGTGTCATTGTGGACGTAATCAGCTGGAGTCACAACCACTTGTACTGGAAGTGATTTATCAGTGGCTACTATCCCATTTTTTTTATAAGATGGTCCAAGGGTGTTGTCTCAGTCTGAGTAAACTGAAATAAGGAAAAGGAGGGGATTACTCGTGTAGTGGGGATTATTTTCCAACTCTAACCTGTAATTACGTTCCTTGATGTTTTCAACCTAAAGGCCACCTGTCATGTTGAACATGAGATGAAGGCAACGTTATAGAATGGTATTTGGTAAGCAGATTGATACATAGTTTTGTGGAAAAAGATTCAGTATACCTTGTATTTTATTCCTGCTCATTCTAGGTTTTGAAGTCAAGGAGATGGTTTTAGCTTTCATTTATGACTATGCATACACAGATAGCTGAGTTTCATGAAATTCAAGTTTCAAAAAAAGAGAAAAAAGCATGGATCGCATTGACCTATTATTGCTTCTCAGCGTAAATAATAGTATACCAAGCCCTAATCTACATAGCGGACACGAGGCATTACTGTATGTTTTGATCAAAATGCATAGACCTGCTCACCACGCCAAGATTGCCTCTAAGAGTTGGTATCTACTCTAAATTTGATGCGGTACACAACCACTGCTGCTGCAATGCCACGCCAGCACGACCCTGTAACCTTACTGCAGACTAAGCACCCTTGGCACTGGTCTGCACCAACCCACAGGCACAGCACCACAGCTACAACAGCTGTAATGCAGCACCGCACAATCTGAACAGATGTCAAAGGCTCACCTTTCCATATGGTCTCAGAAACTGCAAACTGAGGCCTAACTGGAGACTACATAAAGGTTAATAAATTCTTACCAGTTCTCAGTTGAAGTTCCGGAGAACACATGGAAAGGTGAGCTTTTGACATCTGTTCGCATGGTGCGGTAATGTGTGGTTGCCATTGTTGCTGCAGTGCTGTGCTGGTGGGGCCAAGTGCGAGGGTGGCTTTGTCTAACAGCAGGGGTGATGTTTGCCTACTGGGTCCCGCTGCCTACTGGTGCATTGCTCCAGCGTCGGTGGTTGCCACGCGGTGTTGTGCCAAATTAAAGTAGGTCCCACTCAAGGAGGCAACCTTGGCATGGTGAGTGGGCTTATGCATTTTGATTAAAACATATACTAATGGCTCATGTACAGTACATATATCGGGGGCTGTATACTATTTATGTTAATTGAGAAGCATTTATAGTCAACGCATAGCATGTGGATTTACGATCCGGGTTTTTCTGTCTTTTTTTTGGGGGGGATTTCAAGTTCTACTGAATCGTTTCCCACAAAACGATAGATCAATCTGCAATCTGTAACATGCTGCCTGCAGACTGCACTGCATTGTCATGGTGGCAGGGTCATCCAGTATGCCTACTATTGTGCTTTGTTTTGTGCATTGTTCACTGTCAATTCTTTTGAAGTTTCTATTTTTTGAATTGTCTCTAAAAATTACCTAACTGTTTTGTGAAATTCATCATACCCAACAGATGATATGAAAGAAAATATTTCAGTGTCCATGATGAAGGTTCCTTCTTTTTGGAGAGGCTCACAATGTTGATTTGAGTTTCCCTCTGCAATGATTATCCTGTTCTCTTCCTTTGGGATAATGATTTTAGAATTCTGTAACTGTATATTAATACTGTAAATTAATATTCTACATTTTTCAAACCAGCACCTGGTTCTGAATACTTTTGTAATTGCATGTAATAAAAAAATTCTGTATAGCCACTGAGCTATTCAATAAAATGTATCTGTATAGCGCCACCTGCTGTTTGTTATTTTCCTTATTTCCCTAAAACTATGATAAATAATTCACAGTTATTTGTGGCTTAGTTGGCTATGTATATACTGATGACCCTGTAATGTTGAGTATAGCTACCTTTACATCAGCAGCACGGAGATCCGGCCATCTAATCTAGCAGACAATGCGGGGAATCGGCCAGACACTAACCACAGCATGCAGAAGTTTGTGTATGGCCGATTCTCAGCATTTTTGCATTCCATTTGCATCCCAAACAGCCTGACGGAATCACTGCTGCAGATGTGAAAATAGCCTAAAACATGATGATCTTCTCATACTCGCTGAATGATGGATTTCTCCTGATTATATAATTTGGTGTTTGTTCAGCATGTCCATGCAGCAACGGTCTGAGAAGATAGAGGGTAGCTCGATTCCTTCCATTGTACACTTTCACAGCTCAGACTATAACCTGTCAGAAGGTTCGATTGGCAAAAGTGGTATACTGAAAAATTAAAATATCACAGACTACCAACATCTAAAACATAGCCTTTAATAACAATATTTAAGAGAATAACCCATATGTAACAAAAAAGTAAAGAAAACAAATTATATTATAACAGAAAAAGGGGGGATAAATAGGCATAGGAACTGGATGATGGACATGAAGGGTTCTAGCCATGAGTCTCACCCTATACTCGGTATCCTGCCTACAAACGGAATATTTGCCCCGATAGGGGCGATCCCGTATTGAGAACCTCCTTGTACACCATAGGATGGCCCTGATAGAGGGATGGAGGACCAAATAATATAAGTTGGTATAAAGTAATCAATAGCCAAACATCTAAAAATTACAGAAGATACCAAAAATAATAAAGGAGAATATGCTGAAATCCTATGATTCAAAGATATAAGAAAAAAATATTGAGAAAAAGTGGGGAAAAAAAAAAAAATATATATATATATATATATATATATATATATACATAGAAATACTCAAAAACAGACCCTTGTATTGAAGGAAAGATTAGTTGTGAATATATTTGCGTAGCGTAATACTAGGATATAGAGTGTTCCAACGCGTTTCGCCCATTCAGTATAGGGGATCCTCAGGAGACCTAATCAGCTTTAAAAGAGGTCTCAGATAAAAAAAACTAAAAGCGGACATCTAGATATATAGATCACCATCTCCATAATTATATCTTCAGAGAAGCCAAACAATGCTTTTACATTATGAAATTAGATAATAAATGGGAAATGGAGGTGAAAGACCTAATATTCCCTCTCCCCCTAGTATATGTCTAATATCACATTGCTATGCATCCTTGTTTGATTGTAATATATATATGCTTGCGTGCCCACAAATGAAATTACTCAGGAAGGGCTCAATGGCCCGTAAAGAATTGGAGTAGCCGACATCTAAGATGAGAGTCCGGGTAGGTGTTGTGTCCGCGGTGGTGTAGTACATCTTAACATAGAAAGGTGCCTTCTTTATACCTACTGCCGAAGATACAGCGTGTCACGTGTGAGTGGTGGTCATGTGACCAAAGCGTCACGTGCTGACATTATAGTCCGGGCAGGAGATGTTTGTCCCGAAGCACGGAAGCCTGTAGGTGTATTGGTCACGTGGGGCGCGAAAGCGATCACATGTCAGGAGGCACAACCCTTTCATAAATAGAATTAATGAATATATAAAGGAGCGGAAGGGAAGGGGGCATGGTAAGTGCCAAATCGTTTGTGAGAAAGAATGGTAAAGAGTAATTATAATACAGGTTGGAGACTAAATAAGGATATTGCCAAATAGATGAAAATTACCTAAGACTAAGAGGTATAGGGTTATTTGTTGGGGCTGACTTGAAAAAGGGGAGGTGGCTGAGGCCTCCCAAAAATCAGTATCAAAATAGATAAAAGTAAAAATAAAGAGTTTGCCCCCATAACATGCCACGCTGGTTTAGTTAGATAAAGCAGGCAAATTCAATACACTCATTAAGACCAAAAGGTATTATAGTGTTAAGGGTGTAAATCCATCTTGACTCCTTTTGTTTCAGGAGTCTGTCATGGTCACCACTAGAGATGAGCGAATCGAAGTTGAGGAAGGGAAATTCGATCCGAATTTCAGGAAAAATTTGTTTTGCACCGAATCCGAATTTCCTCACGCTTCGTGGTAACAAATCGCATTTTTTCCTAATATAGTTGCTGCCTGTGTTGGGACATGGAGCAAGGAACTCTGGGAATGAGGGATCACCCACAATGCCATTCATGCAGCCAATTAGCAGCCATCCAGCCCTGTGATGTCACAGCCCTATAAATAGCCCCAGCCATCTTGGATTCTGCCATTTTCCAGTGTACTTAGTGCAGGGGGAGACGTTAGCAGGCGCTAGCAAAGACTTGAACAGGGTTCAGTAGGGGAGTTTAGAGCCACGCCAGAGTTGGCTCCAACCACTGATAACGCTGTTCCCTTGGGGCAGCAGAGGCATGAAGGAGCTGCCGGGGCTATGACGGTTACGCCCAGGGCCTGCGCTATCATAAGGCAGACCAAGCGTCTGCCTTAGGGTGCACCCGGCGCGGAGAAGGAGTGGGCGCCAAAAATAAATCACTTACTCACAGAGCAGTGGAAGGCAACACACGGACGGTCACGTGGTCAGGGGAGGCGTGACTGGCCAGTGGCGCCGCAGCGACAGGCAGCAGCAGAGAGTCTGGAGTGGAGGAGTCGCTGTAACTTCTTGTAACTGTTTAATGGCCGACGACTGACTGCTGAGGTGGTAGGTGATCAGCCCAGAGCGGGCGCATAATGTTTATTACACTGCTGCTGCCTGCCTGCATTAAGGATGATTGGGGGTGGGAGGGAATATTGGAGACTACCATGGAAGGGGAGAAATGATGGGGGACAAGACAATGTTGGCGTCTGTGCCATGGGGGTGACATGATAAGGATTATAACGGACAATGTTGGAGTCTGTGCCACGTGGGGGGGGGATGCGGTGGTGGTTACATGATGGGGACAAAATGTTACATTGAGGTCTGGCGGGGGGTGAAATGTGACATGGAGGGGGTGAAATGTGACATTGAGGCCTGGCGGGGGGTGAAATGTGACATGGAGGGGGAGAAATGTGACATGGAGGGGGGAGAAATGTGACATGAGGGGGGAGAAATGTGACATGGAGGGGGGGATGATGTCCCATGGGAGAGAGAGAAATGTGACACAATAGGGGGTCACTGATCATTATGGATTGATGTGACATGAAGGGGGTGATGTAAAAAGGAGGGGTTAATGGAGGTGGAGAAATATGGAGGTGGCGCGGGCGCGCGGGGGGGCGCCAAAATGTAGCTTCGCTTGTGTTGGCAAAAATCCTTGCACCGGCCCTGGTTACGCCTCCCAATAAAGGACTAGAACTGGGACTAAAAACTTTGTTTTGTATTGACACTGCTGGTCCAGATGAGTGGTGCCATGAAAGAACAGGTCAGCAGCGTCTGGATTCAGATCAGTGGCGCCCAGTAATCGATCAGCGCCGCCCAAAAGTTGTGAAGAATAGTACTGATGAAGCGGAGGGCAATGATAAAAGTGGGGTTGGGGCTGCTTCTAAACAGGGTAAGCATGCTGACTGGCTCCTACACAAGGGTGGCCTGTCTTTTGGAGGCAGCTCTGGCCCCAGGGCACAGTGATGCTGAGGTACCAAAGCTTACACCAAAACACACTGGTTCAGCCAGCATGAGTAAGGAAATGAGTGGATGGGAGAATGTGGGAGGAGGTGGGGGGGGATGTTTTTGTTAATAAAAATGTGTTTGGGGTTTTGGATGGTGGAGTGAGCGGGGATAGGAGGGAAGGAAGGGTGGGCACAGCATCTGCTATAAGTGAGGCTGGTCTGGTGATGGAGGATATGGAAGTGGGTGGTGGAGTGTCATTGGTAAGTGACGAGGATGTGGGACCTGGTCCACTTGACCCCCCGCCCAGCTGCGGCAGCCCCTGTGCGCAGCTATGCTAATGTCGCAGCAGGGGGAAATAGGGGGCCCTCCTTGTCCTCTGGCTCTGGGGACAGGGTTTTGCGGCGTCATCTTTTGGAGGCTCTAAAGAGAGGGGAGAGAACAATCAATGTAGAGGGTAGGGAGGTTGATCTATTCTTCTGGATAGAGAGGCATGGCCTCTCAGCCTTCCGAGAGGAAAGGAGCAGGGAGACCACATGGTCTCTCCCGACAGCTGGGCAGGGTGTTCTCCGTAGGAATGTGGTCCATCTGAGGTGGAGGGGCAACGATACATGTCCCTCAAGATCAGAAGTAGTTGAGCTCCTGCTAAAGATGGGCTTCAAGGTTACTGACATCTACGCCTTGATACATCCCTATGGGGCCCCCGAGTTTGATGTCAGCTTTGTTCCACTGGAGGGGCTTGAGCTTTTCTGGTCTAACTATGAAGTGGCAAGGAACAAGCCCAACTGGCGAGACTTTGCCGCCAAGGCAGTGTCTCGTTAGAACAACGTCAAGAGGGTGACCATTTTAACCCGTAATGAGTCACTCTTGTGTATTGACATCATGACGTGGCTTGGTCGATATGGGGAGTTGGGGGAGGTTCCTAAGAAGAACAGGGATGAATATGGCTGTTTATGGTAAAACTTAAGCTTTCAGGAAACACAGTTACCCACATACCATCTGCAACCTTCCTTGGAAGGGATCGCATCCAGATTTTCAACCAGGGTCAGCCGAAGCTCTGTCACAGATGCGGCAGCCCCACACACTTCAGTGCTAACTGCACTGTACGGAAGTGTGAGGAGATAGGTCACCTCGCTGCATCATGTGCGGATATTAGGTGTCATCTGTGTGGTGACTTAGGTCACCCATTTAGTCGCTGCCCTCATTCCTTTGCCAATGCGGTCATTACCCCAGCTGGAGAAAGCCGTGAGGCCAATTCTACTGGGGGAAAGGCTGGCAGAGGTGAAGGAACAGTGGGGCCAAGGAGGAAAAGTAAGCAAAAGTCACCTGCCCAACTGAGGCATCAGGAAAAACGCCAAAGGGAGAGGGAGACGGACGAGTCTCGGGAACCTCAGTCTACTGGGGAAACTTGGACAACCTCTGATCTCGCCCCTGAGGCTGTTGCTGCTGCTGAGGCCCAAAGAGACAGTGAACTGGATGAGGAAATTAGAAGGATCCAGGAAGAGGAAGGTGCCATCTTCTCAATATCCCCCTATGATGAAAGTATGGACAGGAAAAGTGGGGGAGTCTGAGTAGGTACCGCCTGTATCAGGGCCTGAGGAGAAAACTCGAACGTCTTGTCTTGACTGGGGGTAGCTGTGAGGAGATCCAGAGTGAAGTCTTTGCTTATGAGATGTCAGTACGATAGACACGCATCTTTGGTTTTTTAAAAGGGATTACGGAAAATACGTCTCTCCCGACCCGTACAGAAACTGCAGGATGTCGGTGAGTAGTAAGATTGTGTCAGGACTGATTGATAGAATGGGTTCCCTGAGAAGGTCCAGATTAGGGATCTTGGAGGTCGTCAGATCCTTTTACTCATATTTCATGGCGAAGAGGGATCTTGATCATGATAAGATATCGGCTTTCCTGGCTGAAACTGTTCCTGAACCAGGGGCAGGCCCCTCTCTTGACGTTTTGACTGAAATGATCCAGAAAGAGGAAGTCAGTCTGGTGATTGAGGGGCTTGCTCCCAAAAAAAATCGCCAGTTCTGGATGGCTTAACATCTGAGACCTTTAAGAACACCTTAGTTCCCCTCTTGACTGAGGTATTCAATAAGTGTCTCTCCTCGGGTACTCTACCAAGGTCAATGAGGAGGTCAGCCCTGATCATTCTGTCAAAGGGTAAAGATCCATTTCACATTGAGAATTGTTGTCCCATAGCGCTCCTCGGTGTGGACAGAAAGATTCTGACGAATGTGCTATTTAATCGATTGGTGAAGTTTGTGCCCCAGCTCCTTTCTTGGGACCAGCATTGCTCTGTTGCAGGCCTCAGTACTTTTAGTGCTGTGCTTAGTATCTGGGGATATAGTGGAGCAGGGCAGGTCACTGGAAGGGGTACATGCTGTCCTTGGATCAGGCAAAAGCGTTTGACCATAAGTACCTCTGGTCTGTCCTTCTGAGATATGGCCTGCCGGGGGGTTTGTTGATTGGCTTAAGACCTTGTATGCAGGAGGAGAGAGTTTCCCACTTGTGAATGGTTGGATTGGCCGCGCATTTGGGGTGGGATCTAGGGTTTGCCAGGGTTGTCCTTTGAGCCTGCTATTGTACGTGTTCGCGATTTAACTCTTCCTTAGAAGGGTTAATCGTGGGCCATTGGCAGATGTCAAGATGGACCGGGCAGCTCCGGAGACCACTCTGAGGGCGTTGGCGTATGCTGATGAAGTAACTATCTTTGTGTCTACGAGAGGGGAGGCAGAGTGGGTGCTGGGACCCACTCAGAGTCATCTGGGTCAAGATCAAGTGGGATAAGTGTGAGAGTCTCTGGCTGGGAGGTGGAGATCCTGGTTTTGATCTCCCGGACACCCTTCCAGAGCCCCAGGAGTCTACAAAAGTCCTCGGCATTGAATTTGGCCAGGAGGATTACCCCTATCAAAATTGGGATAGCAGGCTTAAGATTGCCGCTCAGAGGGTAGAACAGTGGAAGGGTTGGTCTTTGACCCTCAGGTAAAAGGTGAACATTATCAAAACCTACCTGATCCCTTTGCTGTTATATCTGGGCAGTGTGTGCATCTTGCCGAAACCTTTCTGGACTTGGGTCTACAGTCTGTTCTTCCAGATGTTATGGGGAAACAGACTTAACCTTGTCAAGAGGGAGGTTACTTACCATACAAGGAGACTAGGAGGGTTGGGTATGGTGAACACCTTTATTAAGATTAATCTTGCAAGCCTCTGGAAAGAGAGGTCTCATCCATGGGTAGTCTCCTGGTTTCGGCCTTTCTTCCAGGAATGGGAGACAGGGGGGCAAGTGAAGGATCTCCACACACCACATGGGCATCTCCCAGCTTATGCTGTCCTGGTTCTGAAGGTATTACGTCGGTGGGGTCTGGGTATATGTGAAATCAGGACTCGTCAAGGAAACTCCTTGACCAGAGGGTTCTGTTGACCCATTTCCAGAAACCTCTGGCCCTCAGGTTACGGCTTTTCAATTACATTAGGATCCCTTTTGAACTTTTTTGACTTGACTTGATGCTGCTTCCATGGGAAACTGTGTGTGAGGGACCATCTGAAGCGTTGGAGCTCTGAGGACAAGGGGTGTCCCAAGAGGGGAGTGTGGTGGTGTGCTGGAGAGCATGGACTAGTTTCTGCTTCATTCTCCCTTTAACACAGAGGTTTACACCAGGGTGGGGACCTCCATCGGCTGGCCTAGATTGGTCACTCTTTCCTATGCAGAATGGGCCTATGGAGCATTCAGACACCTGGGTGGTAGGGACCGCTGCACTTTATTCCTAGTCAGCTCAGTAGTCAGGCACTACATGTGGCATGCACAATGTTTAGTCTCGACGCAGCGCAAAATCCTCCCAGTGGATGAGGTGGTTAAGAACGTTCTTGGAAACCTGGTGAAGGTGCGTTCTCTGGAGTATGAGAGGTTGGGGGTAGAGCTTCTCTACTCTGGAGGGGTTTTGCCTTTAGGGTACCCTAGCCTGTTGTCTCTCTTCCTGGTGGTGGGCTGATGCTGACACTCTACGTTTTTGTTTTGTGTTGGTGGCCATATGAGGACATAGGGCTTGCAGGCGCTAAACTTGGGCTTTAATGGTTGTCTGTGGCTGAAAAGCCTTACTGTGGGTGGTATGGGTGGTCTGCCATGTATTTTAGTTTATCTGTCTATATGTATATTTGTATATATGGGTATGTATAGTGTGTATATATGTTGTATATTTGTATAGTGATGTATATATTTTATTTTATAATTTAAGTTGGGTGTAGTGTTAGGTTGGGTGGTGGGTAAATGTAGGGAGGACACTAGGGTTCCATGGGACATTGGGGACTTTTGGGGTATATGAGAAAATCCTGGTCTGGTTCATGGATGTCTGTTATTATTTGCCGGAAGCATGGAATGTGGGACAAGCTCAGGGGGGCCAAAGAAAAAAAAAATGTGTGTGTTTAATTGGGGTGTTGGTGTGTGGGATTTTTGTAAGTTTTCAGTATTTTGCTTTGTGTAGGTAGGTGCAACCGGATCAGGAAGGTTAGTGTTGTCTGTAACGTGCTGAGGTGCATTATGTCCTGTACTTTTGGTTTGGGTTTTGTGTTATGTTTTGGTGTGATTGCTGTATTTATTTATTTTTTTGTTATTTTTTTTAAATTTTAATAAAAGAAATACAGTCTTGGTAATCGGAACAATCCTATTACACCTTGCTGCACTGACTGCAGATTCAAATTGCCATTATACAGCTCTGTAATTCCAGCAAACCGTTCTTGTTATTGAGGTGCAAGTGCTGTTTGATACAGGCATTAACAGGGTTTATTACAAGGAAATATTTCTATGTCTTATTTGCCCTTGTGCGGTACAGTTATATGTTCTAAAGCAGTTTTTGACTTGTATTAGTGGGAAAAAAGGGCTTATTAACTGTTGTGTGGTGAAGTGAGAAAATGATAGCCCTTTTTGGCATGTATTAGTGGCACAAAAAAAGGATTTGCCTTTGTGTGGTGAAGTGAGAAAATTGCAGCCCTTTTTGGCGTGTATTAGTGGAAAAAAAAGGGGCTTATTAGCTGTTGTGTGGTGAAGGGAGAACATTACTGACATTTTTGGGGTGTTTTAATTTACTTTTTATTTATTTATTTGATCTAACAGTATGTCAGACAGAGAAGTGCCAGGCTCTGCACAGGGGAGTGGCAGAGGCCTAAATGTTTCTGGTGCAAGCACAGGTCGCAGCAGCAGAGTAAGCAGCGAAAGGCCTGAGCTCCCAGTGTCATCTAGCGGTCGTGTCTTGACCAGCAACCCAAGGATTCTTGAATGGTTGACTCGGTCATCCACTTCATCCCAAGTGACATCAGACACCCCCAGTCAAGAGTCGGTGGGTTCATCAGACACCTTAGTTGGCATGGCCCGGGAGCAGGCCCTCTGCCCTCACCAGGCCTAACCTGCCTCTGTCCTTTTCTGTTCCCTCAGCCAGAGAAATATTATATGCTGTGGGCTAATCTCCACTATACAGCGAGGACGAGCTATTAGAGGACAGTCAGCAGCTACTGGCCAGCCAAGATGTTGAGGAGACACCGTCGCTTCCTCCAGTAGACAGGCAAGTAGTGATGAGGAGAGTGCCGTGGGAGCTGGTGTTGTGAGCGGTCAGGCTTTTGACCAGGGCTGGCATCAGCACCCGGCATACCTGGGCAAGTGCTGGAGCCCACTGCTCCTGGGGGGCCCACTGAGCGGCTATGAGCACTTCCATCAATTATACTGCTGTCATTTCACTTATGCAGTACCCCTCTGGTGGGCCCTCTGATAGTCACATGAGGCTGGCTTTTGCAGAGCTTCAGACACCCCTCCTCTTAACTCCAGCAGAACAGCACGTTACCTTACCAGTTTCAGACACACCCCCTCTACACAAGACGTGCTGCCTGAGGAGAGAGACTGCAGGGCTGGAGCAGAAGCGTGAACACAGTCTGTGAGTCTGCACTGTGACTGTCTTCTCTGTGGGACAGGAGGGGGGAACTGGGAACTATTCGAGCTGCTGCTGGATACTGTAGACCAGCAGCTTCATGCTTTTTGGTTGTTTTACTGCCTCATTAAGCAGTTTGCCTCCATGACACCTGAGAATGAGATAGGACAGGATATAAAGGGGGGCCTTCATATCCTGTTCTATCTCATCCTCATGGAGCCCCTGCTGTCTCCTTTCCGCCCTCATGTATCCAGAGCTACTCTTCCACCCTCCTATCTCTTATTGCTTCCCTGCACAGACCTCCTGCCCCTACTTCTTGTATGAATCCCCCTCAGAGCCCCTTCCACCTACTTGCTGTGTCCACCCCTCCTGTCCATCCAGGCCCCGGGCCCGTCTCACTCCTCTGCCACTCATTTTGGTGGTGTCTGAACCGCATTCCCCATAAGGACCTTCTAACGTCACAGGGTCATGTGACTGTTCCCCCCACCTCGTACTGTTCCCCCCACCCCGTACTGTGCCCCCTTATACACTGCATTGTGCCCTCTTACCACACCCTGTAAAGTGCCCCTAGTCATTCCCTGTACTGTGCCCCCTTATACTCTTTTATCCGGTTACTGTATGGCGGTGTTATCCGGTCACTGTATGGCTGTGTTATCCAATAACTGGATGGCCATAACTGTATCCCTTTCCCTGCCCATGCCACCTTTTTAAGACTTGGCGTGAGTGGGGAAAAGTTGCACATTGCGGTGCTAAGGACCTTTGCACCACAATCAGTGTCGGAAATACGCCTAATATAGACGTATTTCTATTTAATAAATGACCCCCCTGTATTATTATTCGGGGGTAGGGCTAATATCTTTATAGTATATAGATTCTAGTGTATTATACTGTGCCCTGTATTTCCCAATAGATAAACTATCCTTGGGAGACACAGTCCACACCCCTAACCACCATATACAACCCCACTGCTCCGCTGTGTACTAGTGCTTATTCTGACACTAAGCCTGGGTTCACATCGCATTTTTGCCATCCGTTTAATGTATACCAAAAATGTATGCATTAATAACAGATGCCTCAGACAGATGCCGTACAGTGGCGGCCGTTCACCATTCAGTTCCATTGTAAAAAAAAATATACATTAACGTATGCATTTTTTACTGGACTCTTCAGGATACAAAAATGTGGAGTGGCGCACATTTGTATACATCAAACCGATAGGAAAAAAAGTGATGTGAACCCACTGGGGGCGGACGTACTAAAATTTTCTGTGGGGCCCAGTCAGTTCTAGCTACATCACTGCACAGCTCCTTCTCTCCTCCAGGCCCGGCCCAGCGGTGACGTCTAGAGAGAAGGAGCGCAGGGAGATGAGCTGCGGTTAGTAAATAACAGGACCGCCGGCTCCCCTGCGCTCCAGCAATGATAGGTATGTGAGGGGACCACTGGGGGTTATTACACTGTGAGGGCCCCTTACACATTTTAATGACCCCCAGTGTCCCCCATTTTGTATAATGATCCCCAATGAGCCCCCATTCAATATAATGACTCCCAGTGAGCACCATACAGTATAATAACCCCCAGTGCCCTTCTATACAGTATAACTCCCAGTATGGGGGCCACTATTGTAAATGGGGGGGCGACTGGGGGTCATTATTCTGAAAAGAGGGCCACTGTGGGGTGATTATACTGTGTGTGGGGCCACTAGGAGTCATCATACTGTTTGAAGGGCCACTAGTGGTCATTATACTGTATAGGGGCCACTGGGGGTCATTATACCGTGTGGGAGCCACAGGGGGACATGTAAATGTAAAAAAATGCCTCAAGGGGGCCCATTGGAATTTATTGCCCAAGGGCCCACATGAACCTGGAACCTGCCCTGCTTCTGACCCAGAGACCATTGAGGAGGACATCAGTGACGTGCAGACAGTACTCGATGATAATGATGACGAAGCTGATCGCACTCGGGAGCCGGGTGAATTAGGGGCTTCATCATCATTGGGAGAAGAAGGTGGCAGCTTGTTTGTGAGGCAGCGGCGGAGCCAATAAGTCGCTAGCGTGGCCGGGACTCAGCAGGGTGGCAGCAGTGGGAGGTCGGGTGCCAAACGTGCCCGGGGTAGACCACCCGCTTTGCAGGAGCCTACCTGCCCGGAAAGCAGTGGTGCAGGGGTTCACGGAAGCAGTGCCAGTAGCAGTCAGTCATTGCGGAGTGTTGGGGATAAAATCACCTGCTCGGCGGTGTGGCAGTTTTTTGTTAAGCTGCCGGAGGAGGTGAACATGGCCATTTGTAGAATCTGTGGGCAGATGCGTCAACATATGCAGCATCACCATAAAGTGGCCTGGGAGAACCATGGCTCCGATGTGGTGGTCCAGCCTGCCGCAGCAACCGGTGGCACGCACCCGATTTCAGGTAGTCGAGGCTCCACCATCTCAGCCGAAGGGAGCTTTCAGTCCTTCCCATCATCTGCTGGTCCTGATGCTCCTGCTCCTCGTCATTCATTCCGTCAGCAATCGATCACCGAAGCGATTGCCAAGAGACAACAGTATGCGTGCACTCATCCAACGGCACAAAAGCTGAATGTGCTCCTGGCCAAGTTGCTGGTGCTGCAGTCCTTCCCTTTCAAAGTGGTGGACTCTGCACCTTTCAGAGAACTGATCGCTTGTGCCGAGCTGAGGTGGAGTGTCCCAAGCTGTAATTTCTTTGCCAAAAAGGCAGTACCAGCCCTGCACAAATATGTAGAACGGAAGGTGGGCCAGTCCTTGAGCCGTCAGTGTCTGCCAAAGTGCATGGCAGCGCGGACGTGTGGATCTGTAACTACGGTCCTCAGCCTCCACTGCAGGGACAATTCACAGTACCCCTCCAGCATACCACATGTGCAGGGCACGGCGGTGTCACACTGTTCTGCACCTCGTTTGCCTGGGCGAATGGAATCACACAGGAGAGGAACTGCTCCGTGTCCTTCATCAAGAAATCGAATCCTGGCTTTCTCCGCAACAATTCAAAATCGGAACCATGGTGACCGACAACGGGAAAAACATGGTGCCGGCACTGCGTCAAGGAGGGCTTAGCCATGCGCCCTGCATGGCACGTGCGTTCAATCTGGTTGTCAAGCAGTTCCTGAAGTCTTCCACCCATCTGCAAGACATCCTAAAAATGACATTCTTTGCATGCACTTCAGCCACTCATACACCACAAAGCACACCATCCTTGAGCTGCAGCGGCAGAACGGCATCCTCCAACATAGGCTGATATGCGATGTTTTCACCCGTTGGAATTCCTCCCTCCATATGTTGTACCGACTATACGAACAGAGAAAGGCCATAAACGATTTCTTGATGATCCAAGCGGACAGGAGTACTTCCCTGTATAAGTTCGATGTCAGCCAGTGGCAGCTCATGCAAGACAACTGCTGTTTGCTCAGGCCCTTTGAGCAGGCCACGTTATTTGTCAGTCGCCAGGACTACTGGATGAACAACGTCGTTCCACTGGTTCATGTCTTGGAAGAGATGCTGGTAAATCTGGCTGGTCAGGGGACTGGAGACGTGGCAACTAGATCTCATGGCTACATGAGCCATGTGGGGCTGAACTGGAGGAGGAGGAAGAGATTGGAGCACAAGCAATGTGTAGCGAAATGGGTGGTTTTTATACACAGGTGACAGGAGAGGAGGAGCAGGAGCAGCCAGAGGAGCTACAGGGAGACGAGAAAGACGAGGCAGAGGACCCAGACACACCGTGGTAGTATGCAGTCCCTCCGAGTCACTTGCACAAATGGCCCAATGCATGCTCACTTGGTTGCGTAGTGTGACAGCCGAATTGTCAGCATTCGGCAGAGGGATGACTTCAGGCTCTCCACCTTGTTGGACCCTCGCTACCTGTCCAAAATGGGGGCCGCTGAGAGGGAGGACAAACTGAACTACTATAGAGATTAGAGACATCCTATGTAGTCAGTTGGCCGCTGCCTATCTGGGCCCTCTGCGCTCTTGTTCCTCTGCCATGGCTACTGTGGCGGGTGGGGGGGGGGGAGGACAGGAGCAGTTCTAGCTCTATCAGCAGCAACTTGAGTCTAGAGTCGCTAATGAGCAGCTTTCGTTACCTGCGTAGTGAAGAAACTACTGTCCTGCCCAGAAACTAAAGCTGTCCTGCCCAGAGCTGGTGTTTAGTGCAGCGGGGGCCACAGTTACCCCAATAACTCGCCTGTCCACCCAAAATGGGGAGAGACTGACCTTTGTCAAGATGAATTAGGCATGGATCAGCCAGGATTTCCACCCACCAATGCCTGATGCATCAGACTAGATCAGTGTTTCCCAACCAGTGTGCCCCCAGCTGTTGCAAAACTACAACTCCCAGCATGCCCGCAAAGCCAAAGACTGTCCAGGCATGCTGGGAGTTGTAGTTTTGCAACAGCTGGAGGCACACTGGTTGGGAAACACTGGACTAGATCATCCATGGTGCCACACCAACACTTTGACGAAAGAGAACTGTTTCTTCTGGCTACCTGCCTCAGCTACTATTCTGATGCTGCCATCCTTCTGATGCCACAAATCTGATGCCAAGTGCTCCTTCTTTCACCCACCATTTTCAGATGGTACTGGTATTGCCACCCACCTCCCCACTCTGTCAACAGGTCAGTCTGTGGTCTCCTGGTGCTTCTGCCACCTCACCACTCAGTTCTCCTGATGCTGCCACCAAAACACTGTCATTTTGCCACCCTGTGGCCTCCTCCTGATGCTGCCACCTCCACACTGTTATTGTGCCACTCTGTGGCCTCCTCCTGATGCTCCGGTCTTCTCCAAACTTTGTTATTGGGCCACTCTGTGGCCTCCTCATGCTGTTACCACCCTCCCTTCTTCACAACTGCGACACTAATTTGGCTTTCGGCCTGGCTTACATCATCATTTATTTGACCCTTCTTCTGATTTGTCAGAAGGAAGGAAAAATGAGATGCACAACAGATCCTGTCTGTGTAGCAGTTGTAAGGCCTGTATGGTCCCATCAGATTGGCTTATGATTTGGTAGCCAAAAGCAGGAGTGGGTACAAAACACAGAAGACATGCAAATATTCCATTCATGTGTCATCTCTGTTTTGGATCCACTCCTTTCTTTTTGGCTTTAGCAATACTGATGGATTACTGACCAAATGCTGACCGAGTGAAGGCGGATGCTCCACAGACAGGATCAGTTTTTTGGGGTTTATTGTTCTGATGGATCAGAGGAAGGGCAAAATAATCAGTGACGTCAAGACAAACTTACTGCTGACATGTCTCCACTCTGTCAGGGGAGCTCTACTTGTATAAGCGTTTAATAGAACAGGTTCTGTATAAATCTATGTGGAATCAGTGAATTGGTGTAAAAGGAGTGCGCTTGTTCACGCTATAGTATAATCTTGGGCCTCTGCACGGTTCTTTATGCCTGGCGCTAACATTGACCTATAAGGCTGAGATCAGACTTGAGTTATTTGGTCAGTTTTGGCCCGTGACTGCCCAAATAAGTGAAGTTGCAGTGATTCTAAGAGCGACGCCTATCATCTGCATGTCATACTGACTCACAGTATTATTTCACTACCACAGCAGACTCCCTATGCATGTTACAGCAAGTGTTCCACACCGCTATAAAGGTTCTCAGCAGCCAGGAAATAGCCGCTTTTTAACGCAATTTGCCACAAATAAATTTGAATCGAACCAAATTTTTTAAGAAAATTCAAACAGGCCGAATCGAATTATTTAAAAACTCGCTCATCTCTAGTATGTAGTCCAGAGGAAGAGAGTGATTCGACCCTTGACGCATAGACTACTTAATAAAAGATATTCTTCATCATCCACATCACTCCAGATGTGCCATCTACTTTAGTTCTTTAGTCCCGACAGCGGCTTCCAGGTTCCTGAACTATTTTCTCCAGTTATTTATTAAGTCTAGAGCAGTACAGAGGACCACGGCTGCAGCCAATGACAACAGTATACCGGTCGGGTTTTAATTAACCAGCCAGGCGTTCTACAGTTGTTGTGGCTTATTCACAACATTATTCGGTAAGCATAACTTGCGCTTTTAACCATTTTTAACCACTGATACCGCACATGTGGCGCTCTGCTTTCCCTGTTTTGTATTTCTCAAGTTGCAATCTCATGATTGCAAGTTGTGGTCCACTTGGTGACCTAACAAAATAAAAAGTAAAAAAAGGCTTAGAAAATTATATATATATATATATATATATATATATATATATATACCGTATTTTATGCCCTATAAGACACACTTTCCCCCCCCCAAAAGTGTGGGGGGGAGGTAGTGCGTCTTATGGGACGAATGGTGGGGGTTCACACTCATATACCGCCGACCGCATGCTGCACAGCGTGGTTGGTGGGTATGATCAGCGGGCAGGGAGGAGGGAGGAGAAGCCGGCATCTTGCTATGCATTACAGCGGGCCCGGTGCAGTCACTCTATTCTGCTACACCGGGCCCGCTAACTGCCGGAATCCTAACTGTGGCCACATGTATTGGTGTAATAAATCTTCTATATCCACTTTACTTACTACTCTACTAATGTCCCAGGCAACCCGCCGACCGCGCTATTGGGGGGGCGTACTGAGTGGAGGACGGGCACTTGCCACTGAGGATGGAGCTGGCAAGCGCCCGTCCTCCACTCAGTACGCCTGCGCCGATTGTGGAATGGTACGGCGCAGGCACGGGAATTCAGGAGAAGACAGGGCCAGCTGGAGGAGGAGAGCGCGCTGGCCCTGTCTATCAACAGCAGAGGGGGCGGTCCTACAGCCCGAGGATGTGGCGGCTACCAGCAAGTACCTGCCCAACTTGCTGGTAGCGAACAGAATTAGCATGTTTTAAAAGTATTATTTTTAGGAAATATAAAGCTCAGATTAAGGTAAGAAAGGTATGTTTGAAATCAGCTGACAATTAACAAATAGCTAATGTCAGCTACTGAAAATTGCACACTTGGGGGTGACAGAAGCCCTTTAAGGTGAGCCTCATGCCGACTTTGAAATGCCACGGGACTCTATGACATCGTGCAGCATCCCACAGTGCTCCAGACTAAAAAAATTACCTAGGAGCCACTGGCTCCTAAACTGAAAAATGTAGGAGCCAAATAAAATTTTTAGTCGCCAAATTTAAATACATATATAAATATGATATTAAAAAAAATGCCTCATTTGGTCAGTGATTTTCATCAATGACTGTGAGCCAAAACCAGGACTGGAGCCTCCACAGACATAAGGTATAAGGGAAAGATCTGTGTTTAGAGCCGCACCTGGCTTTGGCTCAAAAATCACTGATGGAAATCACTGAGCGAACACTGATGCCTGATTCACACACGGGTTCACATTATGTTTCGGTCATACGTTTAACGTACATAAAAAACCTTATATTATAACGGACGCCTCAGACAGATGCCATACTGTGGCATTCCTCACCATAGAGTTCAACTGTACAAAAAATTTATATTTTTTTCTGGACTTTGCAGGATGGAAAGAAGACTATAATAATTCCCCATTCTGCAAAAAAAAAAAATGTACACATTAGAATATGTTTTTTTTTTTGTAGAATGGAACTCTATGGTGATAGATGCCACAGTATGGCATCTGTCTGAGGCGTCCGTTAACATACAGTTTTTTTTGTATATATTAAACATATGAAACGCCCGGCACTCCTTACTCTATGAAGCTTTGCTATTGGTTATTTCAGGCTGCGCTGCCTGTGCCGTTCGCTGCGCGGTGCGTCTGCGGAAGATTTTTTTTTCCTTAAAGCTGCAGCGCGGTGGTGGGACAAGTCGCAAATGGGGATAAGACTTAAATGTCTTATCGCCATTTGCAAATTCCTGGTCGCATTGGCAACCATTTTGGTCGCCATCTGGAGCCCTGTATGTGTGTAAAAGGGACACTTTAAACATCTGTTTATTTATTTATCCATTTGCATTGTATGGTATTTTCTATAATCAGGCTGGCAGTGTCATTTCTCCCATTCGCCTCTAGGTGGTGCTGGCGCCACTCATTTTAAATAGGGGGGGTGTTAGAACTAGAACAGGAAGGGAAGTGAAGAGAAGTGTATCATTGGAGAGTGTATGAAGGAGAGAAACGGGCATCGCCAACCATGTAGTCTGCTATTTCTGCCCCTTGGTCATGGCCAGGCTAAGGGAGTACAGTGAACATTCATCTATAGCAGCAAAGCACTAGACAGTGAGTCTATAACTGAATATAAAGCGAGTGAGGGTTAGAGCTGAACCCAGCCTATGGACTTCACCAGCACCAGTGCATGAGAGCAACTTTAGGAGTGCCGGAACACGAATGGATAATTGATGCGCAGAATCGTTCTTGATCACTAAAAGCCTTCCGGGATATAGTGGAAATCTGAATTCTTCAGGAGAGCATCCTGCAAATAATGATGCAGAGAGTTTGCCTGCCACGAGGGAGAGACGCCCTTATTTGGACAGCTCAAGAAAAGTAAAAACAGTATATTTAGTATAATTACCAGTAAAGTGTCAACCTTAAAGAGATCTCCTCAACTACAATTGCCTAAACCTGATAAAAGGAATACAATTGAAACTATTTCTGAGTCATCACTTATGCCATGCGGATGAACTGTATCTGTACTAACTACCTGAGGACAATTGATTTAGTAAATATATATAACACAAGAGAGTGAATCTGGATTGCACATCCTCAGTACTATGCTTTTGATATAGTGACTGTCCTTCAGCATAATTCACTCTCAGATTCACTCTCTTGTGTGATATATTGATTCAGTAAATGTTCAACAGTTTGATAACAACTGACTCCTCATTATTTACACTACTACCTTACGGTGCTGGGGTCATCACAGGGGCCCAGCCACCAAAGCACCTTAAACACCTACACCATCAAGGGCACCTCAACTTCCATCTGGCTGGTGTTCCCTGCAACCGAGAGTGCCCCGGAGGATTTAGTGCTGTCTTCCCATCCACTGCACTGCCAACTCAGGGAGGCTCTGCTAACCGTGAGTACCAATGAACTACTACCCCCATCGGCCGACCGTCACTCACGGGTTGCCCCTGCGGTCCGGCTCATTGCAATCGCAAGGTCCCTAGGATGCATGAACTTTAGATTCAGCCCTTATTTTTTGTAGATCTGATATCCTAGTGACTACAGGACCTGTGATGATGTCATGGTCATGTGATCAGTCACATGAGGGGAGGAGTAAAGCAGTGTTTGTTTTTTTCACAGTTCAGCACTTCCTGTCATGTGACCAGTGTGACATCATCGCAGGTCCTGCAGCCCCAGGAGGTGAGATCTGCAGGTCAGTTATTGGTCGGGGGATGTGTGACTTGGTTCTGGCTTTATTAGAATGGAGCGGTTCTATAGGTGATATATAGCAGGTCCAGCCAGCAGGGGGCAGCACCGGCCATAGAGAGTCTCTGCTCACACAGTCTGGAGGTCAGGAGGGGAGTTCTCCTCAGACATGTCTGCTCTCCCCCTGGAATATTAGGAGACCCCCCAGACCCCTGTAAGAGTGGCTGTTCTCCTGGATTAGAGGGGTCTTCCATCACACAATGTTCTGTGATATCACTAGGATATGGAGTCAGTGTGTGATCGGTGGGGACAACCTCTTCTAGATGAAGGGGCTGCAGCGCTGTGTCCTCTCCTCACTTTCCCTGCACACTGCCTCTTTGTAACTTTGGCGGATCCAACACCAGCACAAGGCCTTATTAAAGGGGTTCTCTCTTTAAATGATCATTTATCCTCTGGATAGATCATCAGCATCTGATTGGTGGGGTTCCGACACCCGGGACCCCCACCAATCAGCTGATTAAAAAGGCAGCGGTGTTCCAGAAGCGCGACAGGGATTTTGTGTGGTGAGCTGCTTCACTGTGTTCTGTCGATCTGCCTGCACTCACCTTCATAGCTGACATTCACCTCTCACATCAATGACACATGGTGCTCCATAGTCTCCATATTACTTATCCATAATGGTGCAATTGGTCCACTCACAATAAATTTTCACCACAGCAGCACAAGCTGAGCACTTTCAGAAATACAGCCAGCCTTGACCCAAAAGCCAATAATCTTCTCTTTTTGCAACTCTGATAAATCACCCCTGTTAGCAATGACCGCAAAGAGGGATATGTGTGCACAGCCTATCATACACCTTAGGCTAGATGCACACGTCCATTAAACCCGGTAACCAGGACTGGATTTCTTCTTTACAGCCGGAGCGCACGGCGTCATTGGTTGCTATGATGCCATGCGCTCCCTGCCACCGCTGCTGTACAGTAATGTAGACAGCCTATCACACCCCTTATATACCCACCGAGGGACATGTGTGCAGAAAGCCTATCACACCCCTTATATACCCACCGAGGGATATGTGTGCAGACAGCCTATCACACCCCTTATATAAACCTGGTTTCCATAACAATGGGGCAATTTTTCTTCACTGCTGTAGATCAGCTTTAAAGGGGCAGGGAGCTGTGGATGACACTGTTAAGGGCGTGGAGTTCTGTGGAGGTCACAGTTCAGGGGCAGGTAGGATGGCCATTCAGGCCACCCTCAAAAGACAGACTTAAAAATCCAGGTCCCGCTAAGCCATGCCCGGATCCGATTAGGCCATGCCCCCTCCCACTTCGCAGCCGAAGGCATCGAAAAAAAGAAGGTAAAATTCAACTTCTGCCAGCTGCAGGGGTGAGAAGGAGGGTGACTTTCTCCCTGCAGCTCACGCTCAGATAGCACAGTGCTGCTGTCTGAGAGTGAGCTGTTCGAAAGGACATAACTTGTCCGTCCAGGCCCTGCGCCAGATGGAGGACAGGAAGTCTGAAAGCTGGACTGTCCGCCCTAAAACTGGACCTCTGGCCACCCTAGGGGTAGGCTGCTGTGGAGGTCACAGTTAAGGGGACGGTCCGCTATGGAGGTCAGTGTTAAGAGGCAGATTTCTGTAGAGGCCACTGTTAAGGGGGTGGGGTGTTGTGGAAATCACTGTTAAGAAGATGGGGTACTGTGGAGGTCACTAATAAAGGGATGGCCACTGTGGAGGCCACTGTTAAGAGGTAGGGATGCTGTGGATGTCACTGTTAAAGGGGCGGGTGCTGTGGAGGTCTCTGTTAAAGGGGCAGGGAACTGTGGAGGTCACACTTAAAGGGATGGTCCGCTATGGAGGTCAGTATTAAAGGGCTTCTGTCACCCCCAACTGTGCAATTTTCAGTAGCCGACATTGGCTATTTGCTAATGTCAGCTGAGTGCAATCATACTTGTCTTACCTTTGTGGCTTATTTCTTGTAAAAATCATATTTTTATAATATGCAAATTTCTTTACTACCAGCAAGTTGGGCGTGTACTTGTTGGTAGCCGCCACATTCTCTGCTTCTAGACACGCTCCATCTCCTCTTGATAGACAGGGCCAGCGAGCGCTCTCCTCCTCCCGCTGGCCCTGTCTGATCTGAATTCCCGGTGCAGGCGTCCTGAGTGAAATAAGCCACGGACAAAGGTAAGACAAGTATGATTGCACTCAGCTGACATTAGCAAATAGCTAATGTCGGCTAATGAAAATTGCACAGTTGGGGGTGACAGAAGCTCTTTAAGGGGCGAGGTGCTGTAGAGGTCACTGTAAAGGGGGCAGGGTGTTGTGGAGGTCACATTTTAAGGGAATTGAGCTCTGTGGAGGTCACTGTTAAGGGGGTGGGATATCATGGAAATCACTGTTAAGGAGACAGGGTACTAATAAAGGGGCGGCCGCTGTGGAGGTCACTGTTAAAGGGGAGGGCACTTTGGATGTTACTGTTAAGGGGGCAGGCTGCTGTGGAGGTTACTGTTAAAGGGGTGGGCACTGTGGAGGTCACTGTCAAGGGAGGAGGGGACTGTGGAGGCCACTATTAAAGGGGCAGTGGTGTACAGTGGAGGTCACTGTTAAGGGAGCGGATTACTGTGGCAGTCACTGTGGAGGTCTCTGTTAAGGGGGCTGGTAATGGTGGAGGTTATGATCAGTGTTAAGGGACGGGTGCTGTAGAGGTCACTGTTAAAGGGGCAGGTCCCTGTGGAGGTCATTGTCAAGGGGGTGGGGTGCTGTGGAACTCACTGTTAAAGGGGCGGGCTGCTGTGGAGGTTCCATTTTAAGGAGACGGGCCACTGGGGGGGGGGGTCAGTGTTAAGGAGTTGGGGGCTGTGGAGGTCACTGTTAAGTGGACGGGTGCTGTAGATGTCACATAGTGGATACTGTCAATATGTTTTAACGACACACACAAACATTAAATTAAATAGAGGAAATACATGTATGTGAAGCCGGGGCTTCTGCTAGTATATATATATATATATAGCGAAACATTTTTCTTCATGTGAGATATTCTTACAAATGCAAATTTGTCCTTAATCCTCCATGTTTCTCTCATGTTCCTTAGGTACAAGACTTTTCTTTTGAAAGGCAATGGACCTTTCCATAGATGACCCACTAAGCATGAACAAGGACAGAGACCACATGGCTGCGAGGATATTAGACCTCACCCTGGAGATCATCTACTTAATAACTGGAGAGGTGAGAGTCTCACGTGACGTCACTCTTCTCTCTAGTAATAAAATGAGGGAATTTCTGGAAAGGTGAAGGATTCTTAAAGTGGCCATACATATTAGTCTAAATTTGATCAAAATGGATGATTTCAGCCAAAACGAATGTTCGTTTGTTGAAATTTAACAATGAACAAGTGTTTTGGCTGGCAGATGCCAGACTATTACTACTTTTGTTCACAACAAACAAAAGATCTTCCTTTTAAAGAACTTTCCCAAAAAGATTTCTCATCCATTGCCCAATTTTATTGAACATGTATAGTCAGTTTGAACAACTATAATAGCCATAGTGTGTATGGCTGTGTCTGTGAAACAAGCAATGTTTGTTCAACCAAATTGTGTCTAGTATGTATAGCCAGCTTAAGAATCTCTGTAGTGATCGGCGTCTCCCCGTACACAGGATTACACAGTAGTGAAGAAGTCGTCTGGTGAGTGTGTGACACCCCGTGTGTCAGGAGGATGGAGCAGGACCCAGAGCCCCATCACCGAGCCTTCACCTCATTCCCTGATACATGAGCAGAAGATCCTAGAACTTACCACCAGGATCACTGAGCTGCTGAGCGGAGAGGTGAGCGCTGCTGGGAATGCCGGGACATTATACAATAACGCCAAGGGAGGGGTCTGGTAATGACTGTGTCCTTGTGTTGTCAGGTTCCTATAAGGTGTCAGGATGTCGCTGTCTATTTCTCCATGGAGGAGTGGGAGTATTTAGAAGAACACAAGGATCTGTACAAGGACGCCATGATGGAGAATCACCAGCCCTTCACATCACCGGGTAAGAAGAGACCTTCCATGACTGCAGAGGAGAGAACAGTTTTAAGAGTTACAGTATGGATGTAGCTCTGCTATGCCACTGAACAGATTTGTCTGGGGCTACTACTAAGGGAGTAGTCTAAGTGGCTGGGGTCTTCACCCTTTAATCCATATGAACTCCATTGCAAGGAACTACTAGGCCACTACCTCTTGGAGTAGCCTTTGTTCAGTGGCTGCTGACCCATGAGGATCGAGAGAAACCAGAGCACTAAAACATCAGGCAGGACCATAGTCAGGAAACAAGCCGAGGTCAAGGCAAGCAGCATGTTTAAAATTCAGTAAACAGTCCAAAGGTGAAGGCAGGCAACACAGGGTCAATAAGAGGAACATGTAGAGGTCAGGATGCAGTTAGTTAAATCCAGTTATCAAACAGAAGTTGGTACATGGGCAAATGAACAGAAGAGTGTTGCAGCTTCACAGGGAACTAGCAAGCAGAACCTCTTGCTTAGGCACCTTTCTACAGAAGAGGGTGCCTGAAATAGCCAGTGGAGGCTATCCATAAGCTGGACAGATTAGGAATGACATACACAGGCTTTTTAAGATCTGGAAGAAGCAGACGCTCTACAGGCAGAGGCACTGCAGACATAGAGTAGACTCCAGACCAGAGTGGAGTGGATGAATAGTGAGACACTGACTGGCAAGGACCACTGGAACATGGAATGGGGTGAGCACTCCAGCAGCTGTGCAGCAGCAGCAGGAGTACCAGCGTCACAAATTGACCCATCATCTGATCATCACATATAGATGATGTATTGTTTTTTTCCTACAGATTTAGCCAGTCAGAGAAATCCACCAGAGAGATGTCCCAGATCCCAGGATCGTCTAGAGGAAAAGCAGAGTGTCCCACTGGATCATCAGGTAGATGAAGCTGAGGTTTCTACAAATCGTCTATAGATTGATATTACGATACTTTCTAGTAACCTCCCCCAGTAGCAGTAGAGTGTACTATATGTGCTATTTCATGGTATTATCGTTGGTTTCCGCTGTCATAAATGATTATATTAAATGTCCTTCTGTTTAGACATCCACTCGGTAACTGAGATTCATTGTGGGTCAATTATAATGTTCTGCAGTTTAGATGGTAAAGGGGTTATCCAACGTCTCCAACAGCCCCCCCATGTGCCGGACTCTGAAAGGTAATATACACACCCTGCTCCACGCTCCCTGCGCCCCTCCTGGTCCCTGCACCGCCACTGCTCCTTCTCCCTGTACACTTATGCAAACATCCGGTGTCGGTTGGGGGGGCGGCCAATGGCAGACGGGGACGAGCCTCCCTAGCGTCACCCGCGATGCTAGGGAGGCCCGGCACATGGGGGGGCTGTTGGAGACATTGGATAACCCCTTTATTGTTATACTGAATAACAGCACAATAGAAGTCAGCATCTACAGCGGATGCTGTTGTGTATTGAAAGAGTCATTCGTTCTCTCTAGGGCGGCAGCTATCGACTATATTTGTAATCAAGTATTCTATCAAATAATCCAACTATTAATTGAGTACACTAATAACAAAAACAAATCAAGAGAACATTTTACTCTATAAAAAAATTATCAGCCCCCCCCCCCCCCCGCGTGCCATCAGCTGCCCCCCAGTGCAACCATCTCCCCCTCCTAGCCATATCCCCAGCGCCAGTGAAATAAAATACTCACCTCTCCTGTAGAGGCGCCGCTCCACAGCTTCTCCATCTTCTTGTCCTGACGTCAGACAGCATCGGGTCATAGTGCGCGCCTACGTGCACTATGACCTGACGATGTGTCGGGATACAGTGCAGCGCAATATGGGCCGGGCGGGTGACCACGGAGTGGTAAATAATAGCAAACGCTTCACTCCCACTCCGTTGTCACATGACACAAACAAATCCTCGATGCAAAAAATTGACATATTTAATAGAATAGTCCAGCTCACCTGCTATTTGTATCGTTGATTCTTTTACTCTTGTGCATGGGAAACACAGGTTAGACCTCAATTCTTAAAGCAAATAAAGATGGATCCAGCTTGGAGTAAGAACTACCAAATTAGATTTTGATCGAAATATAAGGATGTTATCAACGCTGCAAATATTTTATCTCTGACGATAAAGAAACAAACAACTCAAAGATACTTTGGTGCTGGATCCATCTTTATTTGCTTTAAAAAGGATTTTTTTTGTGTCGAATTACTCGATTCAATCGAGTAATCATTTCAGCCCTAGTTCTCTCGTCATGTACTTAATCTTACTGGTAATTTGTATAATACTTGTTGATAATGTTAATCCTGTCTGTTCACCTTTTTGGTTCATGTTAGATGTGGTAGAACCGATTGTAAATGAATTGGCTTCATTACAAATTTTGAAAAAATCTGCTCCCAAACAAATCCAAAGTTTTATCAATTTGCTAAAAACGAATTGCGCAAACCGGGCGGTCACACCTGCCATTTTACTGTGAAAATTAGAGGGAAAGGGCAGGGTGGATGAAGATAGAGGATCATTACATGACCCTGGGAGGGAGGGGGCTTGCACTTTTTGGCTCGCAGCCTGTGAGATAATATGGCAGAATTTAAACAGGTCCTTTAGGCTTTAGGGTAGCTTAGAAGCACAGATGCCATTCTGAGCTTAGTCTGTGAGAGGACGTTTGTATGGATATTTTATGTGTCTGGCAGATAGCAATTAAAGACACACAGTAAGCTAGCAATCTTAGAGTGTTGTAGGGATAGTTTAGAGACATATTTAATTAGATTAAATCAATAGGTAGAAAAGTCAGGGTTTTATCAGAGAGCATAGGGTCAGTTCTCTGTGCGTATTATACTGAGGGCAGCTGCTGGCAAGTAGAAAGATTCATAAAATGCAATTACCAAGCTCCTGCACAAACCTAATTTTTCTGTATATGAACAGCCAGCCTTTAAAAAAAATTCAAGCTTCTACATTTCATAAGTGTTTCACAGGCTTATTTCCAGCACCTCCAGCAGCATACATCTTGCTGTAAATGCTGTCCAATTGCATATTTTTGTCTCTAAAAAACAGTTGGAATTTTGCTTGCATTAATAGTTGCGCATTTCAGTGTGTCAATAACAGTGTGTTCATAGAAGAGAACGTACAATTGTGCTTCTTAATCATCGAAATAATAATTACAATTTTGCTACGATGCATAATTAAGCAGTTAAAGGGGTTGTGCAGTGATTTATATTGATGACTTATCCTCAGGATAGGTCATCAATATCTGATTGTCGGGGGTCCAACAGCCAGCATCCATGCCGATTAGCTGCTTGAAGAGGAGGCGGCACTCCATGTAAGCGCAGCTTCCTGTTTATTACTCTGCACTTTGTCTCGGAAGTGCAGTGTAATGACAAGTACTTGCTTCATTCACACCATGGCTGCACAGGAGACGACATGCAGTGTAATGACCAGGAAGCGGCGCTCACATAGCCTCTTCATGAAAAAAACTGATCGGCAGGCAGGGCCGGCGCTACCGTTAGGCGAACTAGGCGTTCGACCTAGGGCGCCGGTCTGCTTGGCTCCCCCTGTCTGGGGCTGCAGCGCTGGGCGAGCGGCTCTTGAGCCACCCCCAGCGCCATTACAGGGGGGCCAGGAGGTGGAGGTCCTTCTTAAATATGGCAGAGCAGGCACCTGCTTACCCTGATGGCAGGTGCCTGCTCTGCCATCAAATTACCGGAGCAGAGGAGGCGGGCGGCAAGGGAGGCTGTTCTAGCAGCTCCCCACTCCTCCCTCGCGCGCCCTCTGTGATGCCGGGAGCCGGAATATGACCTCATTCCGGCCCCAGCATACTAAACGGCACGCTGGAGGACTGAGGAGCTGCACCACACTGGACCCCAGGGAGGTGAGTGTCTGCCTGTGTGTGTCTGTCAGAGAGTGAGTGTATGTCTGTCTGTCATTGAGTGAGTGTGTGTATGTCAGTGAGTGTGTATGCCTGTCTGTCAGTGAGTATCTGAGTGATTGTATGTCTCTCAGAGTGTGCGTGTCTGTCAGTGTGTGCGTGTCTGTCAGTGTGTGCGTGTCTGTCAGTGTGTGCGTGTCCGTCAGCGTGTGCGTGTCCGTCAGTGTGTGCGTGTCTGTCTGTCAGTGAGTGAGTGACATGGCAGGGGGGCGGCAAAATGGATCTTTGCCTAGGGCGGCAAGATCCTTGCACTGGCCCTGTCGACAGGGGTGTCGGACCCCTGCTGATCAGATATTGATGACCTATCCTGAGGATAGGTCATCAATATAAATTGTTACACAACCCCTTTAAAGTAATTTTACCAGTGTGTTCATAGTAGAACATAGTAGGCACATTTAATTATGCCTATGTTAATTACTTAAAACACAGTTTGATTTTAGCTGTTTATAATTGCACATTTTAGTGTATCAATATATTAGTTTAATGTAACACATTTTACTGCGTCAGTATACCAGTTATTTAACCATTTGCTCTTTGTTAGTGTTGAGCGAGCATGCTCGGCTGAACACCACTTCGGCTCGAGCATCGCGATGCTTTGCACATCGCAGTGTTCGGCCGAATACCGGGAAGGTGGCAAGCCGAGCTAGGACAGCAGTACAGAGGGGGAGGGATCCGCAGCACCGCAACAGGCTGGAAGAGGCAGTGGGTTGGCAAAAGGAAGGAGGCAGGCCACACCAAACAGGCCAGCAACTGTTCCCCGGAGCACCCCCTTGCGGAAATCTCCCTTGCCAAGGGGTAGGTGTTCCGCAGTCTGGCGCTTTTTTTATGAAAGTGCAGACGATAAAAGAATTCTCATTTGCAACCTGTGCCGTACCAAAATGAGCAGGGGCGTGAACACTAGCAACCTCACCACCACCAGCATGATCCGCCACATGGCATCAAAGCACCCTAATAGGTGGGCTGAACGCCTGGGTCTACAATCAGTGTCTGCGGGTCACACCACTGCCTCCTCTTCCCCTTTGTTACGTGCTGGCCAATCCCCTGTCCAAGACGCAGGCCCGCATGCCTCCCTCCCTTGCACCTGGACTTTCGCAAGCACCATTAGCTAGCACATCCACTTTTGTGTCCTAGCGTAGCGTACAGATGTCCTTACCCCAGGCCTTTAAACAAAAGCACAAATACCCAGCCACCCACCCACGGGCCATAGCACTAAATGCGCACCTTTCCAAATTGCTGGCCCTGAAAATGTTGCCATTTAGGCTTGTGGCGGCGGCCGTCCTCGTTACTCAGTCCTCAGCTGCCAGTATTTTGCCCGGTGTGCCGTCCCCGCTTTACACCAGCATGTGTCCCGTAACATCACCCGTGCCCTGACCAATGCAGCTATTGGGAAGGTCCACTTAACTACTGACACATAGACAAGTGCTTGTGGCCAGGGACGCTACATTTCCCTGACAGCACACTGGGTGAATGTTGTGGGGGCCGGGAGCGAGTCGTACCCTGGGATTGCACAGGTGCTACCGACGCCAAGGATTGCGGGCCCTACTTCCATCAGGATTTCCGCCACCACCTACATTAGTGGCTCCAACCCCCCTTCTCCTCCTCCACCTCTGAATTGTCATCTTGCAGCACCAGTCAGCCATCAGTCAGTAGCTGGAAGCAGTGTAGCACTGCAGTGGGAAGGCGTCAACAGGCCTTGCTGAAACTTATTTTCTTAGGTGACAAACAGCACACCGCCGCAGAGGTGTGGCAGGGTATAAGGGACCAGAGTGAGCTGTGGCTCTCGCCACTCAACCTACAACCAGGCATGGTTGTGTCTGATAATGGCTGTAACTTGGTGGTGGCTTTGGAACTCGGCAAGCTCACACACATACCATGCCTAGCCCACGTGTTAAACTTAGTGGTTCAGCGGTTTCTCAAAATCTACCCCAATTTGCCTGAGCTACTGGTGAAGGTGCGCTGCGTGTGTGCCCATTTCCGAAATCATCTACAGCTGCTGCCAGTCTGGCAATGCTGCAGCAGCGCTTGCAATTGCCACCTCACCGACTATTGTGTGACGTGAGAATGCGCTGGATAATGCATTGCCCTGTGTCAGTACGCCAGTTATTTAATCCACTGTCCTGCATCATTAAAGCATTAATATACCATTGTTAATTGTCAATACTAGTGTGCACTGTGTTCGTAGAAGGGTAAAAACATTTAATTGCACCACTGTTTGTCAAATACAAAAATAAATTGCAATTTTGCTACCGTTTAACAATATTTGACTTTTAAGTCTCAACAAAATGTTTATTAAACGTCAGAGTTGAAAACGAAAGACTCATGCCTTGTCATCCGCAAGTTAAAATGTGGGTGGCTGTAGTAGTGCAAACAGCAGTAGCAGCATCATCCATCTAGCCAATAGTAGTAGTAGTAGCAGGCCACAGTTCTCCCTTGCTTCTGGTATGCACCAGATTATTGTGGATGACATTGTGGACTGGATGGCTCACTTGCTCGCAGTTACAGCAGGATAATATCTATATCACCTCTAAGTCTGACACCATGCCTTTGAGTAACAGTATTCCTCCTGCTCCTCCTCTTTGTGACTCGAAAGAAACCTTTCATTTTTATCATGTGGGGTTCCCTGCTACAAAGGATAATCCAGATAGTCTTCCTATTGATGACACTTGAGAAGTGTCAGCATTTGGACTACCATGAGAAGGAGGTTTAGGCGGAATCGGGGGACCCTATGCAAAGCTGTGGTGGTTGTCACAATTGTAACCACAGTGGTAGTGTTAGGGGCAGTGGTACTTGGAGCAAATACAGAGTGGGCAATCGGGAGGGAGGTAAAGGACCCCACAATGACATATCATAGTCTGAAAAAAGTGACAAGGAGAGTGAGGATTATGATGATGATTGTTGTTCAACAGGACTTGGAGCTGGATCAGGGAGGTGACATCAGAGGAGGAGGGTGGTGGCCGATTCAGGAGTGGCAACATACAGCCAAAACTTCAAGAACACCTGCCAGGGCCAGATCTGATTCTATTGTGGTCAGCATGGAACTGGTGATGCCGTGGACAGTGCAGATCCAAGCTCAAAACATGAGAGACCTAGCAATGGCTGCTGCCAGCTGTGTGCAAATTTTTCCCGTATTGCATTTTTTCTCCACAAAGCCACTTCCATGTGCAAGATTTACAAGATTAAAAAAAGGCATGGGTATTAATACACAAACATAGGTTTTACGGCTCTGTTGCAGCACATGAGGCAGCATCACCAGATTCAGTTGGAAAATACAACTGTCCTCTTTTTTCCAGTCTTTTTTGTTGCAGTAAGGCTGCATCACCAAGCAGTATAGTGTCCTTGGTATCATCATTAGATACTTCTGCTCCGATTCCTCCTTCTTTGTTTCTTACGCTCCATCGTAACACATTCATAGCGAAATGTGTAGCCATGAGAAAACTATTCATGACCAGTAATTAGCAGTGCTGTGCAGTTGCTGGTGTAAAAATTTGTTGTGGTAAATGTGGTGCAGTTCAATGCCTTCAACCACATATAATCCTGTTCCATATTAGTACTACTTTTGGCCCGCTGTCCTCAAAAATTAATTTTTTTTTAAAAGATGTGCAGTTTTGATACGAGGCATCATCACCAAATCAAGCAGGAAAATAGAACTGTCCAGCATTCTCCTTGTTTTCCTTGTGGCAGCCAGTCGGTATCCACAACTGGTAAACTGTCCTTGTCATCATGATCAGAAACTTGCTCTCCAGCTCAGGCTCCTCTTCCTCAACTGCTCAGTCATCTGTCATTGATAATGGAATGTGTGGCCTGAAAACAACTCTTTGTGCTTAGCAGTCCGGTTGTGAGTAGGTTGAACTCCCTCCTGGCCAAGTAGCTGGCGGTGGAGTTGCTGCCGTACCACTTAGTTGTGGTAATTGTAGTGCAGTTCAGCACTTTCACCAAAATTTTATTCAGCAGGCAGTAGTACCTCTTGGCAGCTGTTCATAAAAATTGTCTCGTTAGGTGGCGCAGTCTTCACCTAAATTTGTCAGGACTCTCCTGCTGTCTCTACTACAACAAGTAGCAGAAGCCACAACAGCGAGGTCAGTTTGCCACATGATGGAACAGTTTTTTTTTATCACTGCCACCCCAACCTGCTGCACATTAGGAGACAGATATCCATCGTCTGAACAATCAGGTTCAGTCATACCTTGACTGCGCTATTTCTCTGGCACATAACCTGTTCCCTGACCCTATAAACTTTTGGGAAGGAAGGCTGGAACTAGCCCAGTTTGCTATGACTGTACTGTCTTTTACAGACTCTTAGTGTCAGGTTTTCAGTGCATCAGGTGGCATCTTCACACCCAAACAGGCAAAATTGTCCTGTTCAAGTGTCCAGAACATTACTTTTGACAAAATGAATCAACTACATAAATCCGTGAGGATTTCCACACATTTCATTGAATAAACAATTATTCAAATGCTGCCAGTGGCTTTTGTCGGCTAATGATGCAGCTGCAACTATCTGCCTGTTCATGGTGTTCCATAGTGCACTGCACCTGCTGCTGCTGTCATAGCTGCTACTCCCTCTGGTGCCACTTGTACCCAGGAACAGCTGCACCTCTCTGTTCTTTTCAGTGCGGTACTGCACTGCGCTGCTGCTTCCCCCCCCAAAAAAAGGACAACTTTAGGGCACTTGTTAAGAACAAGCCACTGCTTTTATCCGATTCCAGTGTGTATAAAAACAAGTAGACATCTGCCCCAATAAAGGACAATTATTATAATATTTTTCATTTTTAAAAAGCATAAGAAATCTGAAGGCGCAGTATATTTTTAAACAGTTTGCATGTTAACACCGGCAACCACGCATTTGCCCATATTTGTTCTAATTGGACTAGAAAGTATTCCAAGAAAGTTGCTCATCTCTAATTTAAGTCTTTTAGAGATGTTTGATCTTTGCCCGTATGTATGAAAAACTAACAGTAGTGTTTTTTTTTTTCTTTTTCCTCAAGTTTTCAATCTTGCAGTCAAGTTCTGGTAGAACATCGGATGAAATTGAAAAATCTGTATCCACGTCAGTGAAAGGTAAGTGCCTTTCATAAATCTTTTTTGACTGTAAATGTCTTTATTAAAAGGGTTCTCTGGGAACTAACAAAATAAAATTACTTAAATATTAACCTTATTATAAATATATTCCCAAATTGTTTAGGGAGCAATCATCAGGGAAAATAAAATGGCCGTCATCCTATTAGTACACACAAAACTTGTCCAAATCACACAAAAGGACAAGTTACTTTAGAGAACTGAACTAAAGGGTTGTCTTAGCCCCCTCTCTTCTCTGTTTGTCAGGGATTATGACCCTATATACAGCTGGTAAGATCTTCAGCTAAATCTCTATTATCGGAGTTTATGAGGAGACAGAGACATGGACATAGGAAACTGAAGATGGCACACTGACCTCTATTGAAGAGTGACGTCAGGGGTTCTCTGTGACCTGTGCAGAGATCACAGTGCAGGGAGGGGGAGGTGGTGAGCTGTCATCATCGCATGAAAATGCAACTAAAAATGTTTTTCTGCTCTACACACAACATTATTGTATACAACAAAAGTCCTTCTTGAGTCAGAGTGCTACCATTGCCATATGCCCTCACAGATACGTTCCCAGCTCAAAGGGGAGATCAGTAGTACAGGATGTAAGCATTCAGTCAGATTAGGGCCTGGTCCTAAAGATGAAGGGTAAATACATTGAAAAGTGAATGTATCTTGTGATAATAAGAGAAATAAGGGGAGGGGGACACTTGCAAACTAGCTGGTCAAAACTGTCAACTAAACCAAATCTGCAGAGCTACGGATGAGACTACTTGTAATATCAAAATTGGTTTTCCATAGCATGAGACTTATCCATAGACATATCAAAGACAAAGACAAAGACAGGAATAATGATGAACGGCATAGGCAATATTTGAATTTGCAATATTTTGTGAATTTTTGGCCGAATATTCACCATAAATTCAAGAATTCGTGATCTCCAGTCATTATTCACTTGATTGCGAAAATCTGTAATGTAATATATTGGTGATAAAAATTCGCAATTAGAATATTCGCAATCAACACTAAGGGGTAGGCAAATTTCCGATTGGTTGCTAGGGATGTTGCTAAGAGCCGATATTCGCGATAAATTCGCAATAAATTAGTGATTAGAATATTCGCGATCAACACTATTCCGGAAGTATAGACCAGTATTACAGGAGATGTTGCAGAATCCCAGCAGGGTAGCAAGACCGACTTTGAGGGGGGAGACCATCTTGCTGATCTGAGGAGGGCAAAAGAGATCAGGAGTGACAAAATACAGCTAAGAAGGAAGATGCTACTAAACATTAGGATGCCAAGATCGAAGGAGGTAAATCATGATCCTGAAGGAATTATGGAATATCTACTGTTCTGAAGATAGCTGAGGACCCCCACCCCCCTTGTGATGATAAGGGAGAAGGGGGATCCCTCAATATTAAAACAAGATAACCATTGGTTTTAGGGTAACATGTTGCACCAATATATGGTTGTAGCATTTGATACTGTGCTTCATTGTCAGAAAGGGATTGTTCATTTTGGACATTCTGTAGAATCTGTTCTTTAATGGTATAGAAATGTATCCACTCGGGTTAGGAGGACAGAGGGCCCTGTTTTCTCTCAATGTGTTTATGCAGGCAATGCCCTAATAGGTTATTGATGATGGTGGTGATGGCAGAAAACCGGTTGAGACTGATTCCAGCGAACATTGTATAAGAAGATTGTTGCAATGGTTTCTATTCTCTATGTCCTCAAGATGTTGCTGATGTGCAAATATTGAAATAGGCTTTGTTGTGACAAAGAGTAAAAGTATATGTAAAAGTATATATAATTGGTATCTCTGTTTCCGAAAGGCCCCAAATTATTCAACTCAATCACATTATTTAGCCAATGCAGTAAATGTATAAATATATTAAATTTAAAAATAAAAACAATGCAAGAACTGCTGTAAACTCATCCTTTAAAAAACAAAAGAAAAATTATGGTGCTCAGAATATGGCGACAGAAAAAAAAAAGTAAAAAAAAGTTTTTTTTGTTTTTTTTTGCAAGAGATATAAAGCATAAATAACCTATACATAGCTGGGATAGCCATAATTGTACTGATCTGCAGAATGAATCTAACTTATTTTTTAATGCAATATGTAAACCGTTGATATATTTTCTACTATCTTTGTTGTTTTAGAAGTATATGCAATTATGTATATTATCCTGATTTTTATATCCTCTGTTTACTGTATCTTTCTAGTCTTTCTACTGTCTCAATAAAGTTTGATTGATTAGTAAAAAATATATGCTTTAGAAAGTAAGAACATGTTGTTTCATTTTCCAGGAGAACACGGGATGGGTGACTACCATGAACATCTCCATTTATCTCCCTTTTATGAAGCAGAAGATAACAATACCACACAAGTTAATTCAATAACTCCTAATGTACCCTCAGTCCTTCACAGCAGAGATCTATCCACTGATACCACTGGTCACAAGAAACCTTCAGTCAACCAATCACTGATTTACAAAACAAAAAGCAAACAGAAAAGTGGAAAACATTTTAAAAATAAATCTAATCTTTCTTTGCATGAGAGAAATCACAGAGATAAAAGGTCATTTTCATGCTCAGAATGTGGGAAATGTTTTACCACGCAATTAATTCTAGATAGACATCAGAGAACTCACACAGGGGAAAAGCCATATTCATGTTCAAAATGTGGAAAATCTTTTTCCACAAAATTTATTCTAGTTGGACATCAGAGAATTCATACAGGGGAGAAGCCATATTCATGTCCAGAATGTGGGAAATGTTTTAGTCTAAGATCGAATCTTGTTGGCCATCTAAAAATCCACGTAGGGGAGAAGCCATTTTTGTGTTCAGAATGTGGGAAATGCTTCAATCGAAAATCATCTCTTGTTTATCATCAGAAAACTCACGAAAGAGAAAAATCTTTTCCATGTTCAGAATGTGGGAAATGTTTTATTCAGAATTCGGATCTCCAGAGACATCAGAGAACTCACACGGGGGAGAAGCCATTTTCATGTCCTGAATGTGGGAAAAGTTTTAGTCGGAAATCACATCTTGAGGGACATTTAAGAATTCACTTAGGGGAGAAGCCATTTTCATGTTCAGGATGTGGGAAGTCTTTTAGTCAGAAATCAGATCTTCATAGACATCAGAAAGCTCACACAGGGGAGAAGCCATATTCATGTCCTGAATGTGGGAAGTGTTTTAGTCTGAAATCAAATCTTGTGAGTCATCTTAAAATACACTTAGGGGAGAAGCCATTTTCATGTTCAGAATGTGGGAAATGTTTCAGTCAGAAATCATATCTTGTTATACATCAGAGAGCTCACACGGGGGAGAAGTCATTTATATGTCCTGAATGTGGGAAGTATTTTGGTGCGAAATCATTGCTCAGAGAACATATAAGAACTCACACAGGGGAGAAGCCATTTTCATGCTCAGAATGTGGGAAGTGTTTTAGTACAAAATCGTGTCTTGTTAGACATCAGAAAACTCACACTGGGGAGAAGCCATTTTCATGTCTTGAATGTGGGAAATGTTTTAGTCAGAAATCATGTCTTGTTTCACATCAGAGAACTCACACAGGGGAGAAGCCGTTTATGTGTACTGAGTGTTGCAAGTATTTTGGTAGGAAATCATTGCTTATAAAACATCTAAGAACTCACACCGGGGAGAAGCCATTCTCATGTTCAGAATGTGGGAAATGTTTTACCTGTGAATCGGGCCTTATTCACCATCGCAAAACTCACTCGCGGGAGAAACCATTTTCATGTTCAGATTGTGGAAAAAGTTTTGGTAAGAAGTCAAATCTTGTGGATCATTTAAGAATCCACTTAGGGGAGAAGCCATTTTCATGTTTAGAATGTGGAAAATGTTTTAGTCAGAAATCAAATCTTGTGAGCCATCTAAGAATCCACTTAAAGGATAAGCCATTTTCGTGTCCTGAATGTGGGAAATCTTTTAGTCGAAAATCAAGTCTTGCTAAACATCAGAGAATTCACTTGGGGGAGAAGCCAAGTTAATTTTTTGATTGTGAGAAATGGAACAGATGTGGTGCTTCCTTGTAGTATTTTCTGCCTATTCATAACCCCTTGAGGATTGGTGTCTTATTAGTACGGTACAGACAGGAGTACCCAGAAGACCTGTACCAAACTATTGCGCTATTATGATTGCTTTGGCATGGATATTGTGCCTGCAACAGCAGGATCTCAGCTGTAATACACAGGTATCATCCTGCTTGACCAAAAGAGATCAATGATGCTATGATCAAAGCTGATGAGGGAAAGCAACGGATCATCCTGTTTTACTTCATTCACAGATCATGATGGAAATATTGAAGAAAAGCTGTCATTTTACTGGTCGGGATTTTTTTTTAGTCATTTTCCCATCAGTATGGTTTTATAATACAGCAACATTAAGGAGAAAGGTTTTATTAACTTATGATTATTAAACAGAACTCTTTGAACAATATTGAACGCATTTGGTCTGGAATAAAGGAAATGCAGCCACTGGAGATACTATATATGGAAATGAACTGAACATAGATTATCATCAAACCACCCATTGCTGCTAAATGTGTCATCATGGCCTTAACAGGTGACCGTCACATCAACTGGAGCCACAGCCACTTTTACTGAAAGTGATTTATCAGTGGTTACTGGAAATATAGATATGATCCACAGAGCTGAAGATGAAGAGAACCCTACTATCAGAATATTCATTTTTAAATAGATGGTCCAAGAGTGTTGTTGCAGTCTGAAAAAAACTGCTAAGAAAATCTCTACTAAAGGGGAATATTATTGGTGTAGTAGGGATCTGTCATTAAGTGTCCTTGAAGTTTTTGACTTATATTGAATCTGTCACCAGCGACCTCCCTATCAAACTGTTTGCATAGACACATAGCTGCCGTTCACCTGATTAAACACTCTTTTTATTTTGTTGATCCAAGGCTCCTTTCCAGAGTTATGATACTTCTTTAAACTCATGTTAGGTCTTTGGTGAAATGTGGGCATCATCAATGCTCTTGTCTACCCAATCTCCTCCCCTTTCTGTGACGAGCACCTCCCTCACTGCTTTGATTGATATAGCCAGGTAGTGGCAAAGCAGCAAGGGAGCAACAAGAGCAGTGGTGGTGCCCTCATTGCACCACAGCTCTAATTTGAACATTCACACTCAACCGGTCCACAAAAAATGCAGACGCACATCATGTGCTGTCCACATCCATATGTCCGTTCTGTAGCCCTACAAGAAAGATAGAACATGTCCTATTTTTGTACGTTTTGCAGACAAGGATAGGCATTGTTACAATGTATCCACAAAAAAAACCCAGATTCAACATGAACATCACACGGACGTAATCCATATTTTTTGCCGATCTGTGTTTTGCGGACAGCAAAACTCACACGGTTGTTTGAATGCACCCCTAAGGAAAAGTATCATAACTCAGAAATGGAGCCTTGGATCAACAAAAGAAAAACAGCATTTTAATCGAGTCAACCACAGCTATGTGTCGGTGCAAACAGGGAGGTTGCTGGTGACACATTTCCTATAATATGGAATTTAATTTACTGTTACAAGCTACTACCATGTAATGGACAGTTGCTAAGCTCCAGTCAGCCTATAATTGTGCCTTGTTTGTGGATTGTTCACTATTCATTCTTATGAAGATTTTAATTTTTAAATCCTTTCTCTTAAAGGGAGTCTGTCACCACAATTAGACAATATAAACTGCTTACATGGCGCTTTAGCACAGCTACACAGGATTCCAACAGTACCTTTAGTGTATTCTTCTGACTTTCACCGGCTAAAAAAACATAGTTTTATCTATATGCAAATGAGGGCTCGCAAGTGCCCAGGGGCGGCGTTCCCGTTGTAGGAGCCCAGGCCTCTCTGCCTTCTTTTCATATTACCCCTCCCCAGCCTCTTTCTGGTCCCGCCCTGTAAGGCCGTTCCATCATCCCAAGTACCGGCCGAGATCTGATGCGTGCGCAGTTCACCGCCGGCCCGGGCATGCGCACTGCGATGGGGATGTACTTACCTCTCTCTCGCTTGGCTTGCCTCCAGTCTGCCCCCTCGCCACTGGTTTTGCGGCGTTCACCGGCGCATGCGCACAGCATAAAGCGATGCTGCTCGCCACAATGGGCATCGCAGTGCGCATGCCAGGGCCGGCGGTGAACTGCGCACGCGCCGGATCTCGGCCGTACTTGGGATGATGAAACAGCCTTACAGGGCAGGACCAGAAAGAGGCTGGGGAGGGGTAATATGAAAAGAAGGCAGAGCAGCCTGGGCTCCTACAACAAGAACCCCGCCCCTGGGCACTTGCGAGCCCTCATTTGCATATAGATAAAACTACATTTTTTCAGCCGGTGAAAGTCAGAAGAATACACTAAAGGTACTGTTGGAATCCTGTGTAGCTGTGCTAGAAGGCCATGTAAGCAGTCTATATTGTCAAATTGTGGTGACAGACTCCCTTTAAAGTTAACTTATTGATTTGTGAAATTCCTCATATACAAGTCACAGAGCAGAATATATGAAAGGGCTTTCATGATCCAGGTTCCTTCTGGTTTGGTTGCAGAGGCTTGCAATGTTGAATTGAGTTTCCCTCTGCAATTATCATCTTGTTCTGTTCCTATGGGATAAACTTTTCGAATATATTAAAGAAGTTTTCCAAGATTTTCATATCCTGAGGATAGATTATGAAAATCAGATCAGGACTCCAAGCACCCTTGCTGATTAATTGTATGAAGAGACTGTGAGCACTCAGGCCTTTTCTTAAACGTTGTAACATTGCGTTCATCGGTCACGTGGCCTAGGAGCAGATCAGTCCCATTTAGGTAAATTGAGCTGAGCTGCGATACCAAGCACAGCCGGTATCAAATTAATGGTGCTGTGCTTGGTAAATTGTGAGGAGGCCACGGCACTTACCTGAGCTCCGGTATGTGCTATAGCCTCCTCAAACAGCTGATTAGTGGGGGTATCCTGAGGATAGATCATCAATATGAAAATTTTGTAAAAACCTCTTCAAGGGCAATCATTCCATATTGTTTATTATATTTTCATTTTTTTATATATAAAGTATGTCTATAATTTGTTGTCATGTTTCTTAAAGAAAATATATAAAAATAAATGTTCTTAAAACTGTGATTAAAATGTAGTAGTAATTGTAGTGAAACATCAGATATAATAAAGAACTGACCAGCCAGAAATTTTCATAGGACGAAAGGTCCAGAGAGGCACCTGTAGTTTGTCTTGATATTTGCACAGCAGAAGGTGAATCCCAAAATTAATACAGAAATAAAGTAATAAGTGTTGGTCACAGGAACGTCCAGGAGTGACATAAGGTACCTTTACACAAGTCGATTATCGTGTCAATTCTCATTTAATCGTGCGAAACTATATAAAAGCTGTAAACGAGCGACTACCGACAGTCGGTCTAATTCTCGCTGGTCCGATTGTTTGTGTTGACACAAAAGTCATTGTTGGTCCTAAAAGATTTTCTTTGTGTAATAGTTTAATGCACGCATGATGTTGACGATTCCACCGTTTCAACCACACCCTCACAGCATATCGTGCACAAAATCGCTTTGTGTACATGCTGCAGTCCATTTTACCAACGATGGATTATTATGCAATCGCAACTATGATGTTTCGAACGATAATCGTCACGTCTAAAAGGTCATTGTTGAATCGTTCACTAAACCCAGAAATGACTTGTTTGTCACCCTATCGTACTGATCATCGCTTCATGTAAAGGTACCTATAGACCGAATTAAACTGCAGTAGGTGGTCAGACAAGCTTAAGCTAATGCTAGCAGTGGACCCTCCCAGCTGCAATCCAATTGGCACTGGTTAAACTGAACTGGTATGAAATATTAGAAATACTTGTCATTCATTCCTTACCCTCTATACAAGTATCTTAACTTTACTACAGAAAATCACCATGTCACAGTCTCCAACGTAGTTTTGGATTGTCAGCGGCTGCTACAAAGTGATCTGATAATCTTCTGATTTCACTGTTCCTGTAACACATTCAAGGCCTCCAGTCTTAGAGACAGCAAAGCAGCTCCACAACAAGATGGGTCCTCAACCATGTTTTACTGTAGGTAGAGTGCATCTCAATAAATTTGAATATCATTAAAAAGTTGGTTTATTTCAGTAAATCAATTTAAAAAGTTAAACTCATATATAGTTTTATGACACACAGAGTGATCTATTTTAACGATTTATTTAATGATAATTATGGCTTACAGCTAATGAAAATAAGAATATTATATAAAACCAATAAAAAATAATTTTAATACAGAAATGTTAATAAGTCAAGGAAAAAAGGGGTAACAGCATGAATGCTGTATTGTCCTGACTAAGGGGGCTGCAAGCCCTTGAAACGCGTTGACAGAATAAAAATCAGTCCTTTTTTGTTACCCCTTTTTTTCCTTGACTTATTCTCTGGCCGCACTTTGACCCTAAAGAGCGGAAGGAACATAGGCTGCAGCGAGGCAAAAAACCCCTGATGCTGGGCAGGATTCCTACACCAGCAAAAGCCCTACAAGCTGTTGTGACAACTTCATCAAAACAGCATCTGGTAAGCGCGTAATTTTACTTTTTCCTTTAAGTTTAAACGACAGTACAACACAGGAGGCGCTGCCCCCTCTCTATTTTTTCTTTTATTATAAATACAGAAATGTTGGCCTACTGAAAAGTATGTACTCAATACTTGTTCGGGGCTCCTTTTACATCAATTACTGCTTCAATGTGTCTTTTTAGAGAGTATCTGAAGATTCACATATTTAAAAACTAAATTACATAGCAAAAGTGAGGTAAATTAACCACCTCAGCCCCCCTAGCTTAAACCCCCTTAATGACCAGGCCACTTTTTACAATTCTGCACTACACTACTTTCACCGTTTATTGATCATCGCTGGCAGGCTGTAATATAACTGAGCTGCACACGTTCACAGCAAATCTCGCTTATCGCGAGATGACGCACGGATGCATTCAGGAGGAATAAACCTGCCGCCGCCTGGACGCATCCGTGCGTTAGGCTGTCGGCAGGCGGTTAAACAAGTGATGTTAAGCATTATTATGGGCGGATGAGTAATCAAACAGATGTAGAAGTAAATTGTTGTAGTAATTATAGAAAAGGATTATAGACAAGGAGTGTGAAAGTATTATTGTTCTCCAATAGATACTCACTCCATGAATGGGATGAACCCAATAGGTCTGAGGGGCACATTCCTTAAGAGATGCAGAAGGACATAAATTTGTGAGACACGTTCATTCCTGTTCTAAGTGTTCATGAGCGTGTATTCCCAGATTCTCCTGTCCTTCTAAGATTTTAAATTCCCTTTTAATAGTAATACTTTCATATCTGTCATGTTGTGGTCATGGCTGCAAAAGTGGTTCGGTACAGGGAAATCTTTCCTTTCTTCTTTTATTATGTGACAATGAAAGTTCATTCCTTTTTATAGTTTTTTAATAGTCCGACATGACAGCACTACTGGAGGGTGTCCTATTCATTTCTGTAGGGACAGGAAGCGAGAGAGAGATTAAAAGGCCCCTCCCCACCCCCGCCTGGGGGTAATACCAGGTGCTTTCATGTCGGACTCCTGGAAAACCATTTACTGGTTGGACTAAATCCTAGTTTCCAGGACGTCTTTCCATGACAGCACCACTAGAGAACTACCAAATTAGACAGAACTTAGGGAGGGACCACTGCCTGGAGGACTTTTAAACCAAATGCCAGGTCTTGATTGGCTAAAACATTTAGCCTATAGTGTCTGGAGAATGTGTGAAAGCTTGACCACGTAGCTGCCTTGCAGATCTGATCTACTGAAGCCTCTGCTCTCTCTGCCCAAGAAGCGGCCATGGCTCTGGTCGAATGGGCTCTCACAGTCAAAGGGCAAACTACATCCTGAAGTCTGTAGGCTTCCTTGGTCATTTCTTTTATCCACCTAGCCAAAGTCTGTTTCAAGGCCTCGTTGCCTCTGTTCCTTCTACCAAACTGCACAAAAAGATAAGAAGAATTCCTCTAGGACTCCTCTAGGACGTTCTCTGAAGATAAACCAGGATTATTCTTCTAACATCTAAACAATGGAGCTGCTCCACCTGAACCTTTTTAGAGGAGGCAAAAAAAGAGGGAAGAATTATTTCCTGTTCTCTATGAAAACGGGAAACCACTTTTGGTAAAAAGGATGGATCCAGTCTAAGTACTGTAAGGTCATCTAAGATCTTCAAGTATGGTTCAGAAATGGATAAGGCCTGAATATCTCCTATTCTATGGGCCGTGGTTATAGCAACCAGGAACGAGGCTTTGAAGGACAGAAATGTTTCTGATATCTGCTCTACTGGTTGGAATGATGAGTTACACAGAGCATTTAGGACTAGGTTTAAATCCCAGGGTGGAAAAGATTGCCTCAGAGTAGGCCTCATCCTACATACCACTTTAACAAGTCTTCTTATCCACTTATGCTTCACCAACGGAGTATCTAGGAAACAGGATAAAGACGAAATTTGAACCTTTAGGGTACTAGGTCTTAACCCCATGTCAAAACCTCTCTGAAGAAAATCCAGAATCTGGCCTATTGAGGGGGAAGAGATTTCTGGATGATAGAGAGACAGCCAAGACATAAACTTCTTCCATATTTTTTTGTAAATGGCTGAAGTTACTGGTTTACGACTGTACTGTAAAGTTGATATTAAATTGTCTGAGAGAGAAGGAGATCCTGTTTTATTGGTAGGGACATCGGTTCCGCAATAGACAAGTCCTTCAGCACTGGGAACCAACACCTTTTGGGCCATGCTGGGGCTATTAAGATTAGGGTTGTAGGACTTGATCTTAACACTGCCGGAATTAGTGGAAAGGGGAGGGGGATGCATACCCCAGGTCCATATTCCAATCCTGGTAGAGAGCTTCTACCCCATCGGATTGTCTCCTGGGTTTAGAGAGAAGAAATATTTCGCCTGAGCAGTCTTTTTTGACGCAAATAGGTCCACTTGTGGGATGCCCCACCTGAAAAATCAGATGTAATATTTCTTTGTTGAGCATCCACTCCCCCGGATTGAACTTGTGCCGGCTTAAAAAATCCGCTGTCATGTTGCACGTCCCTTTTAAATAGAGGGCAGACATAAACAGTAAACAGACCCTGAAGAACATGACTCCTTGTCCCCCCTTGATGCTTGAGATAACAGACAGCCGTCATATTGTCTGAAAGAATCCTTATGTGTTGGTTTTTCAGTGAATGCCCTGCTGCCTTCAGGGTTTCCAGGACCGCCCTAAGTTCCCTGAAATGTGAAGAAGATCTTTGATTGTCTCGAATGGACCACATTCCCTGAAGAAAGGAGCCTTTTAAATGGGCCCCCCAACCTTTCTGACTGGCGTCTGTGGTTATCACAGAAGCTGGAGTCAAATTCCAGGGAACCCCTTTCTGAAGATTCCTTGGAATCAACCACCAAGATAGGAGGTTCTTTACTTTCTTTGGAAGACTGAATTTTAAATTTAGGGAATGATGATCTCTGTCCCATGATGATAGAATTATCTCCTGTAAGGGCCTTGAATGGAACTGTGCCCATAGAACTACTGGAATGCAGGATGTCATTAATCCGAGAATCTGCATGGACTCTCTTAAGGTGCATTTCCTTTTTGTCCTGAAGGAGGCTATCCTTTGTATTATCTTGTTCTGTTTTACTGGAGGTAGGTAGGATCGTTGCTCTTCTGAGTTTAGCAGTGTCCCCAGAAATATTTGTTGAAGATAAATTTTCAGAAGTACTTCTGATCCTGCTATATGAAGAAAATCGTCCAAGTAGGGGACTATTGCTATGTGGTATATAGTTAAAGATCAGTGAATGACAGTGCACCACTTCGCTTATGTTTTCCAGCTTCTTCCCTTCTATTTCATGTAACGTTCCCTGAGGCGTCCCATGTGATGGGACGAAACGTGGCACGTAGGAAGCAGAGAGTGAGGGGGAGTGCAGTGTGTTTAGGCCCCTAACAGGGACAGGATCCGTGCGGGGTCGCCCCTGTCGGGGTGGCAGGAGGCAGAATAGACCCCATCCCTATATCAGGTAGGGAACTACTATAGGGTTATTTAGGAGTCACAACTTGCCACTGACACAGACATCAGATTTATGGAAATTGGTGGACATACCTGGAGACCATAAGTCCGATTCATCCGCAGGGTATCATCCATACCATACATTGAGTGCTGTAAGGTAACACAGTATTATACTTCTGACTATGGGACCTTATGGTATGTTGGCATTTGATACCCACCACCGTTGACTGGAGCGGCAGGTAGCATATTTTTGGTCCCCTTTGTGGGGGCGTCACTGCCCATTGTTAATATTTGGTGCACGGCTAGTGAGACTTATTTCACCGGCCGTCAGTGTTGTTTCTGATTTTAGCTGGATTTTGTGTTTGACCCTAAATCCCTCTTGTCCAGGCTGAGACAAATGCCGGACAGTAGGTGATTAACTTTATACAATTCTCACCTTGGACTAATTTATATTGGTATTTTTAGAGAAACTGACATTAAAAGTTATGTTTTAAATATTCTGGTCCACTGTTGGTTCAGGGTCTTAAAAACGCCATCATTTCTGCAATCAGCTTTGTAAATATTTGAGGACAGAGGCTATTCCAAATGGAAGGCACTGAAATTGATAATGGAAGACTCTTCCTTCTGCTCTTATTGCAAACCTTAGGTATTGTTGGAATAGCTGATGGATGGGGATGTAATAGTATGCATCCTTCAGATCTATGATGCACATGAATGCCCCCTGAGCTATCAGTGGAGTTGTAGATCTTATCGACTCAATCTTGAACCTCTGGTATGCAATCCATCTGTTCAGGGCCTTCAGGTTTATTATCATCGTAAATGAACCGTCGGTTTTTTTTTTTATCATTAACTGCCTTGAATAATGTCCCTTGAACTCCTGAGGATAAGGAACCGGAATTATTGCTCTTAGATTGCTCAGCTTCTGTATATCTGTTATCAGCTGACTCTGTAGAGTCAGGGACTGGAATTCCGTAATCTGAAATTTGCGAGGAGGAGAGCGAAGTTGCAGTCTGAATCCATCGCGGATAGAATCTAGTATCCACTGGTTGCATGTAATCCGCATCCACTTCTGCCAGAAGAACCAAAGTCTTCCTTCTACTGGCCTGGTGTCATTGTTTTCCTGGATTGTTACTGGAGTTTGGCTTAAAGAGGAATCCTCTTCCACCTTTTGGATAGCTCCATCTCCCCTGTCTTGCCATTACCTCTGGGCATTGTATTCTGAAATGGTCTGGAGGACCTCTGAAATGGCTGCAGCTTCTTTGGTTTTTCTTCTGGAAACCCCTTCTTCTTGTCCGCCGTCTTCTCTATAATAGCATCCTTAATGGGTCCAAATAGATAAGATCCAGAAAAGGGAATTGCGCAAAGTTAATTTTTAGAAGCGATGTCACCTGACCAAGATGTTATCCACAGAACTCGCCTTGTGGTGTTGGTCAATGTTTCATTCCTTGCTGAGAAGCAAATTGTTTCTGCCGAAGCATCCGCCATAAATGCTGTGGCCATTTTCAACAGCGGTAATGATCCTAGAATCTCATCTCTAGATGTCTTTAATCTAAGATGGTTTTCGAGCTGGTCTAGCCAGAGGTTCATTGCCCTTGCTACGGAAGTGGGCGCAATATTTGTGTTTATCGCCACCACCGAGGACTCCCGCTTCTTCTTTAATAATCCGTCAATCCTCCTATCCATTGGATCTCTCATCTGAGATGAGTCCTCAAACGGAATTGTGTTTTTTTTTTTTTTGGCTGCCTTGGCTACTTGTATTTCCACCTTTGGAATCTCTTCCCATAGTTTAGTTTCCTCCAGATTAAACAGGAGTCTGCCTTTAAGTTCCCGCAGTAAAGTTTATTTTCCGTGTCTTCCCACTGTTCTTTTATTAACTCTTTTAGATTAGAATTTACTGGAAAAAGCCTCCTCTTTTTTGCTCCCAGACTGCTAAGCATCTCATCTTGAATGGATCGGGCCTGTTCCTCTTCTTCCACAGCCATAGTTTGTCTTACAGCTGTTAGGAGAGTGTCCAAATCCTCATTGGAAAAGAGATATCTCCTCAATTCCTCCCTAAGATAAGAAGAGAAGTTTCCATCTTCTTCCTCCACCTTTCCCTCTTCCTCAGAGATTGAATCCATATGAATCCTAGGCTTTTTAGAGGGTGGCGGAGAGAAAGCCGGCAATGGGACTAGATTAGAAACAGGCGACTGTACTTCCTCTCTAATCATAATCCTTAAGTCCGACAAAAAAGAAGGCTGCTCCTCTTTAAGATTTTTTGTAAGGCAGTCAGGGCATAATTTTTTTATATGACTCCAGAAGTTTTTGAACAACACTTCCTAGCCTTCTTTTTTGTTTCAATGTGGGACTTATGTGCTGTCTCTTTCTCAGCCTAAAGGGGGAGAGAAAGAGAGAGAGCAAAAGGACCCAAAAAACAGCCAATGAATGGTAACTTACGTAACCCTGGAAAAGGGGGTCTGTATTATCCTCAAGCTTCCCAGACGCCTGGACCTCCATGGTGGATAAGTTGTCCACACTGATATTGCCATTTAAATAGACTTACCCTAGGGTCCGCCCCCTGTTGCCGCACTGCTCCTCCTCTTCCTGGGGGACTCAATTCCCTAAGGAAGAGTCAACCCCTAATGTGAGGCCTCCAGCATTGTAACCCTGGGCGCCGCCATTATCTTACGGTTCCCACTCCAGTGGTGCTATCATGGAGGGATGTCCTGGAAACCCCCAGTAGGACATTTGGTTCATACAATCAAATCAACCACATCTGGCATGGCGCAGGTGAAGGTACCTGGGATCTCGTAGTTCTGATGTGTAGTGGAGTCCTGTATCTTGTCTGTGGTCATTGGTTCTGAACAGGTCTTACTTTTGGTCTGTTTGCAGGGGAGTGTTCCTATTGCTGTTGGAGAGGACAGTGTTTTGTTTTTTGAGATTACACGGCTGTCTATAGCATAGATTTCAGGTGGTCATCTTTTTGTAGTATTGGGTGTATCCTCTAAGCAATTTTCCTTAGAATTTCCAGATTTGGGTTGTAGGTGTGTAACACCCCAGAGTGGTGTTACCACTACCGTAGCCTGCTACTATCTCTAATAGGCTAACAAAACGTAACCTTTTGAATTTCTGTCCCGGTCCTATACAATCTGCATTCCTAATGTCTTTATGCAATTGTTATGTTCATGTAATATGCCTGGTTCACCAGCAGGTTCCATTCTAACCCCCTCTAGAGAGAAGTGGGCTTGTTCTACTTCCTGCAGGAAAGGTGAGGACCAGTTAGTTCCAGTTTAGATCTTCCCTAGACAGGGGAAGGGTAAGCAGGGGCATGTCTCTGCTGGATGTGCCCACGCCAGCAAGAGCATCTTAAGCTCTGCTGGCCATGGAGGCCAAAGCGTGAAGCCTCAGGAGCCAGGAGGAAAGTTCCCTGGGATAACCTAGAGTCAGACAACAGAGAAGAAGTGCAGCATACAGAAGAAGCTGAGTTATACAGCCAGCCTGTCAGTACAGCAGAGTCAGAGAGAAACAGTTATAGCAGAGTTAAGTTTGCCTGCCAGTATCATGCTAAAGCCTGCTGGAACCAAGACAAAGCCTGTAAACGGTTTTAAAGAACGTTTATTGAAAGTAAATTTGCCATTGAACTTCATCTTAAGGTCTGGACTCAAGTTATTTCTTCAAATCCCTCAATTATTCCCCCTTTTTATTGCTTTGGAGCCAAAGCCTGGGGTCCAGTCGTATCCAGGTAGGAGCACCGTAACACATAAAGAAGACGTTTAGGCCGCACTACACCACACGGCATTCCTAAACCTGGGACGTGATATATATAGAGGGCCCTGAGGGGAGGCCGCCCGCTGCAGGTGACTAGAGGTATCTGATGAGTTTCTTGCTTTGTATTGTAGGAGCTTATTCCTTGTTAATCTGGTGGCTCTGACAATTTGGTTTTCCACTGTAGTTAGATGTATTCCTGACTCAAAAATGTCTTTTTGAGGTTTCCAAGGTGTTCATCCCTGTCTGTAGAGTTTGAACATATACAGTTGAATCTGATAGCTTGACTGTAGATGATGGAGTTTTTTTTATGTGTTTTGGATGGAAACTGTCCCATCTGAAGTATGTTGTGCAGTCAATTGGTTTCTGGTAAAGAATAGTTTTTTTACTGTACTGTATCTTTATAAAGATGTCTAGAGATGCAGAAGGTGAACTTAGTGCAGGGAGAGACATTACAGGCACTAGGGTCAGTGTTTAGGAAAGACTTTATTACTAGAGATGAGCGAACTTTAAAAAAAAGTTCGGCGTTCGGGTTGTGGTAACTCGCGCATCCCGTTATGGATTCCACTACCGCGGACTATCCCGGCATATGGAATCCATAAGGGGCGGCTTCCACCAACCCGAGCTGTTGAACAGCCGAAGGACCTGGGGTGACGTCACCGTCATGTGATCAGTGCAGGGGGCGTGGCTCAGCACTGGATTTGATCCCCCACTGAGCCACGCCCTGCACTGATCACATGACGGTGACGTCACCCCAGGTCCTTCGGCTGTTCAACAGTTCGGGTTGGTGGAAGCCGCCCCTTATGGATTCCATATGCCGCGATAGTCCGCGGTAGTGGAATCCATAACGGGATGCGCGAGTTACCACAACCCGAATGCCGAACTTTTTTTTAAAGTTCGCTCATCTCTATTTATTACATCAGTAATTCAAGTAATCCTAGCTTCTGTTGTTGGGTGAAACTGCAGTTTGATACTACAGAATTTGGCGGGCCATGTTCTTTTATATATCACTATCAGAAGGACCCGGCTTCGCACGGGTATATTTCATCTATTTCATTTAACCCTTTTAGGCCCAGAGTATTTTCTTTGCGTTTTCGTTTTGCGCTCCCTGACTTTCCAGAGCCATAACTTTTTTATTTGTCTGTTCACATAGCCATATTAGGGCTTTTTTTTTTGGCGGGACAAGTTGTACTTTCCAACGCCACCATTTAATAGTGCATATGCTGTAGTCGGAAGCGGGAAAAAAATTCCAAATGTGATGAAATAGCAAAAAAAAAAAGCAATTCCACCACAGTTTTACGTTTTTTTTTTATTTACGACGTTCAATGTGTGATAAAATTGACCAGTTACTTTTATTCTACAGGTTAGTACGAATCCAGCGATACCTTATATGTATAGTTTTCTTGCATTTTGATAGTGATAAGAAAATTAAAAATTTGGAAAAAAGTTTTTGTCGCCATATTTTGACCCCTATAACTTTTTTGTAATTATGTGTACGGAGCTGTATGGGGGCTCATTTTTTGACGGGCGATCTGAATTTTCATTGATACCATTCTGGGGTGTGTATGACTTTTTGATCACTTTTTATAAAAAAATTTGTAGAAACGTTTTTTTCTGTTTTGCTGTTTGCCGTATGGGGAATATTTTTTGATACTATGGGCGTTTTCGCACATTGTGACACCCATGATGTGTATTTTTTTTATTTTGGGAAAAGGGGGGTGGTTTTTCTTTTTATTTTATTTTTCTAATTCTTTTTTTTTTAACTTTTTTTTTTTAACACTTTTTTATAGTTCCCATAGGGAACTATAACAATCAATCATCTGATTGCTATTATCATAGACTCCAATGCACTTGCATTGGAATCTATGATGATTACACTACATTCCTATAGAGCCCTATTACAGGCAAAGGCTCCATAGGAAATACTATGCAGCAGCCTCCTGTCATTCATAAAGACAGGGGCTGCTGCATACAGGCTCCGGCTCCTCTGATCCCCACATGGGGGAGCCGGAGCACAACCGAAAGTGAAAGTTTTAGGTTTTCAGCACACTCAGATGCCGTGGTGAGAATTTAGCACGGCATCTGAGGGGTTAAATGTCCGCGATCGGCGTTACTGCCACCCGCGGCTATGGTGCCCGCAGTGGGCAGGAGCAGGCACCAACTTTAAACACACGCCCCATGACGTACTTGTAGGTCATCAGGCGTGAAGAGAATAATGTTTGTGTGTGTCATTAAAAGATATCGACAGTATCCCCCATAACAGTGACCTCTACAGCACCCCGCCCCTTTAATAGTGAATTCCACAGTCCCCCATCCCTTAACACTGACCCCCCACAGTGCCCCGCCACTTTAAAATGGGACCTCCACAGCAGCCCATCAAGTTTAGTAGAAATTGATCAATGAGTTTTTGAGTTAGGGCTCTTTTACACGAAATCGTGAGCCCCGTGCCTGTGCTGCGGGCCACAATTTGCGTCCCGCAATGCACGGGCACCGACCGTGGGGCAGCCGCAGCGGATCGTGGACCCATTCACATAAATGGGTCCGCGATCTGCCCGTTCCGCAAAAAGATAGGACATGTTCTATCTTTTTGCGGGACGGAAGTATGGAACAGAACTCCACGCAAGCACTCCGTAGTGCTTCCGTAGTGTTCCGTTCCGCATCTCCGGACCCATTGAAATGAATGGGTCCGCATCTGTGATGCGGAATGGCCACGGAATGGTGTCAGTGTATTGTAGATCTGCAAATGCGGTCCGCAATACGGGCACGGGGTGCACACTGTTCGTGTGCAATAGACCTTACAGAGCAATATGTGTGTAGCAAAAGCAGTTGGAGCATCCAAACTCCATGCAGCTGCTGTTTAGGGGCGTATGACCCCCACAAGATTTCTTTCCAGGTAGCGAGGGATTTGTATACCGAGTTTTGTTGAAATTGATGGTTGAGTCTTTGCGTGATCGCGGAACATAACGAATTATGCAGCCTGTTCCCCGTGTACCCAGAAAAAAACTCCAAAACAAAAAACTTCAGGACTCTTAGTTTGTTTTCCTGTGGCTACATGTAGTCATGTAGAGATTTTTTTTAAATGGCTCACTTTCTGCCCTTCTCCGATTATCCTTCTGCAAGTGAACTGGCCAATTTATTTGTAACGCACATTCTTTGTTTGCACTTACACATCATGCCTGACCAGGGAGTGCAGTTTATTTCAAAGTTCTGGAGAGCCATCTGTAAATTGTTGGACTTCTCCTCAGGTTACCACCCGAAATCCAGTGGGCAAGTGGAGCATACTTCACTTCTGTGAGTCATGATGACGGGCTGTTTTGCTTACCTGGGTGGAAATGTTTCTACAACAAGACCATTTCCTTCACTGTGTATAGTTGTCAATTGCTGGTTCATCTTCCAATACCTGTCTCCTCCAGATTTTTGGTAGCCGAGTCCACTGTCAGCAAATACACCCAGATCTGGCAATAGACTAAAACATTCCTGCTACAGCCTCCTAGCACAGTTTTTTTCTGAACACACTCCGTTTCATTGATCCTTTTAAGACCGTTGAATCTGGTCGGTTACACGTTATTGAATGTATTCTTTCCTCTTTGTGCATCCCTCCTTCTTTTTATGTTTCGCTCCTCAAGCTATTTGTGTTCAACTGTTACTCCAATTGTTCTACTTCTACCCCTGTTGTCACAGAATATGGGTTTGAGGTCAAGGATATTGTGGACATGGAGGTAAAACCTACTTTCTGGTGAACTAGAAAGGTTTTGGTCCATAAGAAACATTCTGGGAGCCTGCTAAGAACATTCATGCAACAACCCATCGAATAGAATTCCTGTGCCCAAAGAAGAAAGGGTGTAAGTAGGGGACACTGTTACGGCAGTGGTCCGTGAAGTTTCAGTGGCTTGGACCTGCCAGTATCCCTTTTCCTGGAAGGTCAAAAAAATAGTCAGTAGTCACTTGAACAGAGACTATTCCAAGAGGTTTCCCCTGCAGCAGAGTCTAGATCCCTATATAGGGGTTAAAGAGTGAAGAGTAGGGAGGTTACTTAGACAATGCAATTAGGAGTAGCACCAAGCCAAATTTGTTCGTGACTAGAGATGAGCGAACTTTAAAAACTAGTTCGTCGTCCGGGTTGTGGTAATCGCCGCATCCCGTTATGGATTCCACTACCGCGGACTATCCCGGCATAGGGAATCCATAAGGGGCGGCTTCCACCAACCCGAACTGTTGAACAGCTGAAGGACCTGGGGTGACGTCACCGTCATGTGATCAGTGCAGGGGGCGTGGCTCAGCACTGGATTTGATCCACTGGATATTATTGAAGGGCGCGTTTGTCGCGCGTTTTGGCCCATAGACCTCAATGGGAACGCGCAACGCTTGTATTTTGCGCGTTTTTGACACTGAAAACGCGCGTTCGAACGCGCGTTTATGAATTTGCAACATGCTGGAAAGGCCAAACCCCAGCTCTGATTGGCCAAACTTCATATAGACAGGGATATTTAGTCATTGGACAACACTGCAGTCAATCACACAAACGCGCGTAAAACGCGCGTTTACTATTGCCAAAAACGCAACGCGCGTCTCAGAAACGCTCAGGTCTGAACCCAGCGTTAAGGCCTCTTTCTGTTCGTGTGCACCTGCGTTTGCTTTGGGCAAATGAGCTCAGCTAGATTTTCGGTCTATCCTGCCCCTTGGATGAGGAATAGCAACAGTTTCTTTATCTTCTTCTGTTGAAATAATGCCCTTCAATAATATATTTGGCGTGGAACGTGGTTTACACCTATATGTGCACAATCTTGCGTTTGGCTCTTAAACATAGAGGAAAACAAAATGTTAAAAAATATATATATATATATGACTTGAACCTTTTTCAAGCCACAGACATATCTGATTTGACCACTTTCACATAGTCAGTAGTTTTCATTTGTATGTATAGGTCTCAACCAAGAGTGAATGTAAAACACAGAAGAGGCACATATCTTTTTATTAGGTCCCATGCACACAACCATATATTTTTAGTTGAGAGAGAGAGAGAACACCATGGGGAGCAGTTTTACCTATTTCCTTCTAGTCTCTGCTGTAAATTGGAGGAGAATACACTAACTTATCAGTAGATTTTATATCCTAGTGACTTTAGGACCTTTGATGATGTCATGGTCATGTGATCAGTCACATGAGGGGAGGGGTAAAGCAGTGGAGCTCTCGCACTGTTCAGCACTTCCTGTCATGTGACCAGTGGTCGCAGGTCCTGAAGCCCCAGTAGGTGAGATCTGCAGGTCAGTTATTGGTCGGTAGAGTCTAAATCCTAGCCAGCTAAAGGACCTTTGATGATGTCATAGTCATGTGATCAGTCACATGAGGGGAGGAGTAAAGCAGTGGAGGTCTCTCGCTGTTCAGCACTTCCTGTCATGTGACCAGTGTGACATCATCGCAGGTCCTGCAGCACCAGGAGGTGAGATCTGCAGGTCAGTTATTGGTCGGGGGATGTGTGACTTGGTTCTGGCTTTATTAGAATGGAGCGGTTCTATAGGTGATATATAGCAGGTCCAGCCAGCAGGGGGCAGCACCGGCCATAGAGAGTCTCTGCTCACACAGTCTGGAGGTCAGGAGGGGAGTTCTCCTCAGACATGTCTGCTCTCCCCCTGGAATATTAGGAGACCCCCCCAGACCCCTGTAAGAGTGGCTGTTCTCCTGGATTAGAGGGGTCTTCCATCACACAATGTCCTGTGATATCACTAGGATATGGAGTCAGTGTGTGATCGGTGGGGACAACCTCTTCTAGATGAAGGGGCTGCAGCGCTGTGTCCTCTCCTCACTTTCCCTGCACAGCGGAGGCCGGAGCTCTAATGAGCAGGAACTGTGGAGGAGATTCAGCAGTAAAGCAGCTCTGCAGCCCCTTCATTCTCAGGATTAGTGGGGTCCTGATAGAGACGAGCCCCCACCTACCGCACACTGAGGACGAGTCCTAGCGATAGAACCTCACGTTATGTGACGGGAATAGCGATTTAATGCTGATGATATTGGGGGGTTCAGTGATGGCCGCAGGGATTGGGGTTCGCACAGTTGGGGGTAAATAATTGCACACACATGTGATAGTAACAAACCTGCAGCTGTGCGAGCAGCAGGACAAACACCGGATCCATCACTGACCCCGGAGCAGAAGACCAGCGATTAGAGGAAAGAGGCGACTGACAGGACGGGGACAGGACTTCTCTTTAAAGGGTTGTGCAGTCATTTCTGGACCTCTCTGACCTGCAGGACCCACATTGGTTATCAGAACTACCTGATTTCTGGTGCTGTGTCTCAGCTTGTTTGCTCCCCGGTCTCCACGTCTTGTCTCGGGTCCCTCCATGTAAACTTCCATTTTGACGCTGCTGTGACTCCTACTCCTCTTGCGTTACGTGACCATTTGACGCAAGGGGAGCAGTGGCAATTGATTGCCTGCAGAGGTGTCAAACAGGAAGTTTACATGGAGGGATCCAAGACAAACAGTGGAGGGCGGGGAGTGAAAGAGCTGGGACCCAGAGCCAGGGATCAGGTAAGTATGATCACCAACGCAGGTCCCACCATGTCCTGCTGCTAGGTAGCTTCTTCAGTAGGCGGCTGAAGAAAACTGCTCATCATAACCTCCAGACTAAAGGTGCTGCATATGGAACCGGTGCCGCTCATGCCCCATCCCCCCTCCACCAGTCATTGCAGTGGAACGTGAGCGCAGAGGGTACCCCCCCTTCCTGAGGACAAGCGATGGCGCTCACAGGCAGCGACCAACTGACTACATTTATTGTAGTCCATTTTTGCATCCCTCTCAGAAGGTCTAAAAAATGCCCCTTTTTTTGACTGGTAGTGAGGGTCTAACAATGTGGATTGCCGGTAGTCAGCCCTCTGTCCTGACAATGCAGCTGGCCACTTGTGCAGGTGACTCGGAGGGCTTCCCTGCCTTCTTCTCCACTGCATACTGCAATGGTCTGTCGGGGTCATCTGCGCTGTCGACCTTCAGTTCCTCCTGTTGCTCGGGCAGATAAGCCACCCAGTTGTGTATAAAATTACTGGGCGTTTATTCAGTGCTCCAGACCCCCAAAAAAATATCAAGGAGCCATTGACTCCTAATCTGAAAAATTTAGGAGGCAAAATAATTTTTGTTGTAACATAAGGATCAGAAACGGGGTTTTCTTCAGCCTCTTGGCTTTTTCCATTCATAAACCTCCACACTGAGCTCCCAGCAGCAGATAGAAGCCTGCAGGGCATGCTGGGACTTCTGGTGTGACATCACCCGGGCACATGGTCTTTTCTCAGCAGAGGCTCCGTTCCCGCCATGCTGTCCCTGGCACTTCACGAGCAGTCGGCAGGGGTGCGTGCTCCCCTGATCCATGAATGGCAGTTGAAATATCGTGCGTATTCATATGCATTAGACATTTTTTAGGGAGAAAAACTTCCGGTACAGGCGCCTATGACGCTTGTACAGTCATTGCGACTAGGGATGAGCGAATCGACTTCGGATTAAATGTCCAAGGTTGATTCATTGCGACCTCTGCCGCTCACCATGTCTGCGATGCTGCCCGCTCTAACCCTGCTGTTCTGTCGAGGCTCCACCTGAAGCCTGGCAGGTAACAGCCATATTTTAATGAGGAGCGCCGTTGGACCTCTCCCGCGCATCAGCCGTACTGTGCATGAGGGGTGTAAAGTGGTTGTCCCAAATGGCCATTTATTACATAACCACAGGTTAGATAAGCCTGGGGCTACATGGTGAATTTGGCCCCTTGCAGACGAGCGTTCCCCCCGCAGCGACTCCGCATGGCAGCTCCCGTCCTGACCTCCAAGCACTGACGGGAATCACACAGCATTATATTGATTTATGATGGAATGTAACCCTTACAGTTCTGGAATGTATTAGGGAACACTGACAGCATTATGCCAGTGTTATCCAATACATTCCAGAACTGTAAGGCCCCTTTCACACGGGTGAATTTTCCGCGCGGGTGCAATGCGTGAGGAGGACGCATTGCACCCGCACTGAATCCGGACCCATTCATTTCTATGGGGCTGTGCACATGAGCGGTGATTTTCACGCATCACTTCTGCGTTGCGTGAAAATCGCAGCATGCTCTATATTGTGCGTTTTTCACGCAACGCAGCCCCCATAGAAGTGAATGAGGGTGCGGGAAAATCGCAAGCATCCGCAAGCAAGTGTGGATGCGGTGCGATTTTCCCGCATGGTTGCTTAGCAACGGGACCCTATCTCTATTATTTTCCCTTATAACATGGTTATAAGGGAAATAATAGCATTCTTAATAAAGAATGCTTAGTAAAATGAAGAGGAAGGGGTTAAAAATAATAAAAGTTAACTTACCTTAGCCACTTGATCGCATAGTTGCAATCTCTCCTCTCTTTCCCTGCAGCATCTAAGATCTCAAGGACCTGTGATGACGTCACATCACCATGGTAAGATGGACCATGTGATTGGACCATGTGATGTGACGTCATCACAGGTCCTTTAGATCTTAGCTGATGCTGGGAAAGAGAGGAGAGATCGCAACTACGCGATCAAGTGGCTAAGGTAAGTTAACTTTTATTATTTTTAACCCCTTCCTCTTCATTTTACTATGCAGTCTTTATTAAGAATGCTATTATTTCCCCTTATAACCATGTTATAAGGGAAAATAATCAATTCTCCAGAAGACCCGAAACCGGACTTCAGTGATGAAGTTCGGGTTGGGTACCAAACATGGCGATTTTTCACACGCGCGTGCAAAACGCATTACAAATGTTTGCACCCATGCGGAAAAATCGCGCATATTCCCGCAACGCATTCACCTCTTATCCGGGCGTCAAACATGACGCCCGTGTTAAAGAGGCCTAAGGGTTACATAGCATCATAAATCAATATAATGCTGTGTGACAGCGATGCATCTGCGTTACGGACTAGCTGCAGGAGTAACGCTCGTCTGCAAGGGGCCTTTAGCTGTGACAAACATCACGTGGCCAGAGATCACAGTGTAGCAGTGCAGCATTGTCACTAGTGAGAGGGGTCATTTTGCGACCCGCACATTGTCATGACAGCCCCGATAATCCTCCTAACTGTAGGGTTGCAATGTGACCCCATTCACTGTCACGGTTTGCAACCCTCCACGTCGTGCCCGTAACAGTGCATTCCTTTCTTTTTATTTAGCACACAGACATAAAGTGCGCCAGGCCCTGTGACAGAATTACGTAAACCAGCTATGGAATCAGTTTCATCTGCTAGTGCGAGGAGACATAAAGCCTAGCGTTACTCGGCTGAGCGCACTGCAGCTGTCCACCATCAGTGCGCTCTCTTCTCCACCACTTACCCCTTACATGGGGGGCACAGGGCACCCTCAGCACATGGCGCAGTGTAAGCAGAACGCTCTCCTCCGTGCGCCGCAGGACTGAAAAACTCGTCTACTTTAGCTGCCCCTTTTCTGTGGAGCAGTCGGCAGTGAGCGCGGTCCCCGTTTTCATAACTGAAAAGCAAGCTGCTGTGTTCAGCGCGGGAGAAGGGGGTGTGAGAGGAGCAGCCAATGGTACGGCAGCACGCTTACACTGATTTGGTGGCCGTGAACTGGAGGTGCCATGTGTTCTGTCCCCTCGCCAATCAGATTTGTCCGTATCCGCTCCAGAACGTGAAGGAATGGAATGACCTCATTCATCCTGTAGTTTTGCCGACTGAAAAATAAAGTTTCTTGAGCAAATGGCAGATGTCGCGCATTAGCTGCCACTGGCTAACGGACGTGGAAATTACAACAGGGAGTAGACCTGTCCGTCTGTAGCATTAAGAAATCCTTGACTGCCTTCCTCTGCTCGTATAGGCAGTCTAACATATGGAGCGGGTGGAAATTTCGCATATCGGGGGCTTTTGGGGAAGAGCATTTTGACTTTGCAGCTCAAGGAGGGCATATTTTGCACGGTAAGGCCCCTTTCACACGAGCGAGTTTTCCGCGCTGGTGCAATGCGTGACGTGAACGCATAGCACCCGCACTGAATCCGTACCCACTCATTTCAATGGGTCTGTGTACATGAGCATATTTTTTTTTCACGCATCAGTTCTGCGTTGCGTGAAAATCGCAGCATGTTCTATGGGCCTCATGCACACACGACCGTAGGTGTTTTGCGGTCCGCAATCCGCGGATCCGCAAAACACGGAAGCTGTTCCGCGCTCTTGCGGAACGGAACGCGGCCCATTGTAGAAATCCCTTCTCTTGTCCGCATAATGGATAAGAATAGGACATGCTCTATTTTTTTTGTGGGGCCACGGAACAGAGCGAAGGACACGGACAGCACACTGAGTGCTGTCTTCATCTTTTGCGGCCCCGTTGAAGTGAATGGGTCCGCACCCGAGCCGCAAACTCAAAATACGCTTGTGTGCATGAGGCTATATTCTGTGTTTTTCACGCAGCCCTGGCCCCATAGAAGTGAATGGAGCTTCAATTAAAAACACATTACATCCGGAAGCAAGTGCGGATGCAACGTGTTTTTCACTGATGGTTGCTAAGAGATGTTTGTAAACCTTCAGTTTTTTATCACGCTCGTGAAAAACGCATCAAAACGCATTGCACTCGCGCGAAAAATGCTGAACAACTGAACGCAATCGCAGACAAAACTGACTGAACTTGCTTGCAAAATGGTGTGAGTTTCACTGAACGCATCCGGAGCCAATATGTATAGTTCGTGTGAAAGGGGCCTAAGGCCCCTTTCACACAAGCGAGTTTTCTGCGCGTTCAATGCGTGACGTGAACGCATAGCACCCGCACTGAATCCGGACCCATTCATTTCAATGGGTCTGTGTACATGAGCGTTATTTTTTTTCATGTATCAGTTCTGCATTGCATGAAAAACGCAGCATGTTCTATATTTTGCGTTTTTCATGCAGCTCTGGCTCCATAGAAGTGAATGGGGCTGCATGAATAACGCATTACATCCGGATGCAGCTGCATTGCATGAAAAACGCAGCATGTTCTATATTTTGCGTTTTTCATGCAGCTCTGGCTCCATAGAAGTGAATGGGGCTGCATGAATAACGCATTACATCCGGAAGCAAGTGCGGATGCAATGCGTTTTTCACTGATGGTTGCTAGAAGATGTTTGTAAACCTTCAGTTTTTTATCACGCGTGTGAAAAATGCATCAAAACTTATTGCACTTGCGCGGAAAAAAACTGATCAACTGAACGCAATTGCAGACAAAACAGACTGAACTTGCTTGCAAAATGGTGCGAGGTAGAGTTGAGTGAACTTGTATTTTAAGTTCGGCGTCCAAAGTTTGGGTCGGGGTTATCGAAGCATCCCGTTATGGATTCCGCTACCACGGACCATAACGGCATTTGGAATCTATAAGGGGATTCTTCAATGAACCCGAACCTTGGACCAGACTAAGGACCTGGGGTGACGTCACCGTCATGTGATCAGTGCAGGGGGCGTGGCTCAGTACTGGATCACCTCTTATCCAATCCAGTGCTGAGCCACGCCCCCTGCACTGATATCATGATGGTGAAGAATCCCCTTATGGATTCCAAATGCCATTATGGTCCGTGGTAGCGGAATCCATAACGGGATGCTACGATAACCCGAACCTGAACTTTGGACGCCGAACTTAAAATACAATTTCGCTCAACTCTAGGTGCGAGTTTCCCTGAACGCATCCGGACCTAATCCGTCATGCTCCTGTGAAAGGGGCCTAAGAGTGGCCAGAGTGCATGCACAGTTTCCTGGACATTTTTAAGAGCTCTTGCAGTTCAGTGGAAGACTTGAGGATGTGGGTAACAATGAGATTGAAGAAATGCGCCTTGCAGGGCGCATGGGTCAGCCCTCCCTGATGCAGCACGGACAAAATGTTCTTCCTGTTAACAGTAACCATGGTTCCTATCTCTTTTTGCCAAAGAGACAACCAGTGTTCGATTTCTTTATTGATGATGCGGAGCAGTTCCTCCTTGGCGTGGCTCCGTTCGCCAAGGCCGACCAACCGTGTGACACGCCTATGTTTGTATAGGTGATATGCTGGAGGGCCACTGTGAACTATACCTAGAGGGGAGGGTGAGGACAAGATAGAGGATGAGGAGGACATTGATGCAGAAATGACTGCATTACAATGTGGAGGCAGCATTGCCATCATCTGGCAAGTTGCTGGTGTGCCTGATCTGGAACCACACTTACCCAGTAGGCTGTGAATGACATATTAGTCCATACGTTAGCGCTGGCGTCAACTGTACCAGACACCGAGAGGCCCAAGGACTGGCCCACCTTCTGTTCAACATACATGTGCAGGGCCTGTAAAGCTTTTTTGGAAAAGTAATATCGGCTTGAGACTCTCCTCCTTGGATGGGCACAAGGCATCAGTTCTCTAAAATGTGCAGAGTCAACTACATGGAAAGGGAGGGACTGCAGCACCAGCAACTTGGCCAGGTGCACGTTCAACTTCTGCGCCATGTTTTTGCAATCGCCTCTGTGATCAATTGCTGTTGAAACAAGTGTCGAGGAGTAGGAGCATCAGGAGCAATGGACGACATTGAAGTCCATGGGAAGGAACAACAGCTTCCTTCTGCTGACATTGTAGAACCCTAACTGCTGGAGAGGGGGTGTGAGCCGGTGGGAGATGCAGCGGTTTCTGCATCAGGCTGTAAGACTAAACGAGTGGCACGGTTTTCCCACGCCACTTCATGGTGACGCTCCATGTGTTTTGACGCAGGGCCATCGGCTCCAATATTAGCACCTTGGCTGCGCCTCAACTTTAGCCCACACATCCTGAATACCGCCACGCTACTATCACCCTGCAACTTGGTGAAAGATTCCTACACTGAATATGGTATCCCTCAACCACTGTGTGATGGCTGCCTGCCGCTGCTTTTATGAACCCATGCACTGCTAGTGTGATCCTCACAGGTAGTCTCCCAAGTAGCAGCGTATACCCCTCCGCGGTTGGCTGCAGATCTCCCACTGCTTCCACATTGCTGTCTCACAGGCACGCTTCCACCCTTGCCCCCAATGATGACTCTTCACTCGGCTCCCACGTGTGAATGGCTACATCATCATCTAAATCTGTTTGGTTGTCACTTGTGCCATCCTCACCTGTCTCTTGCGCATGTCCCTGACCTATCGCAACATGTGCTCTTATCCAACTGTCTCCATCAGTAGTTGCGCGCCTAGAGGAGTCCGCAGCGGACCTCTCCTCCAAGTCTGTGCTGGCCAGTAATTCCTGACTGTCCTCATTAAAAGCGGAGCAGTGCTGGTGGCTATCATGACTTGGTTAGCAGAAGGGGCAGCAAACACATGAGGCAGGTTCAGATCAGATGAGGGCATGCCGGCAGTTCCTGGGCCATGCCAACTAAAAGTGGTACAAAAATAATTTCGCCTCTCACATATACCAGTGAGTGTTTGGCTTTTTGGACACCATTCGGCGCAAAACACCTGTCCCAAGCGGAAGTGTATGATGAAAGCTTTATTAGACAACGCGTTTCGGGGTCTCGGCGACCCCTTTATCAAGTCTATAAAAAAATATATATAGTGTTGGTACAAAAATTATACAAATTAATGACCCGTGTACACCAGAACATAAGGTGTATAAATATATGTAAAAACAGAGATTCATAAACATATGTATATATAAAAGTATATAAATAAAAATGTAAATATATAAATAAATATAGATGTATCCTTATAAATATTGTTGCATGTAGGTTTTACGAATAAAATATATATAGTGCGTATGGGCATTGCTAGCTTCAGTATTTGGGAGAGTGAGTGTATGGGCTGAGTTGATCGTTTGTAGTATAAATTACAATAAGATAAAACAATGTAAAATAACATATCGGCAGGATCAAAATGAAAGCAGATAAAAATGAATGAATATATGTAAATAGAGACTCGTAACACAAAATGTAAACAAATTGGTACAACAAAGAGATGTGTACTTTGTGATACATACAAGATCAGGAGAGTTGATGGCTATACCTGTTTGATCACCAGCGTGGTAATGGTAAGAAGTGCTTTTCACCACGATCTTAATGCATTCATCAGGAAAATTACGTTACAAAGACATTTCGCCATTAAAGCGACGCAGAACATCGGCGAAAAATTTAATGAAAAAGAAGAAGCAGAAAGCACCCCCGAACATTCTGAAACAACCACAACTGTACATACCAACCTGAAACCGAAGTCCTCATTCAATCCAACCCACCACAGGGGTAGCCACATAGAAACTTTTTTTACATTGGTATCTGACGAAATTAGGAATATCAATCAGAATACCAAAACAAAACCAAATTTAAACAGAAAAGAGAGACAGGCTCTAAAAGAACTAAGTGATAACAAAGATTTGGTAATCAGAAGTGCGGACAAGGGAGGCGGGATTGTGATCCAAACCCGAGAAGCTTATGTAAAAGAAGCCTGGAACATCTTGGGAGACACATCCTATTACGAGCCACTCACTTCGAATCCATCCGCGGAAGATGAAAAACTATTGGAAGCACTTTTGAAAAAAGCGGAAGACAAAAAAATTCTCAACAAAAAGAACGAGAATTTATAATGGTGGAGTCCCCTATTACAGCAACCTTTTACCATCTTCCAAAAGTGCATAAGAATATCGAGAACCCTCCTGGGCGACCGATAATATCAGGGATAAATTCCTTAACGAGCAACCTCTCACAATATGTGGACATTTTCTTACAGGATCATGTCACAAAACTGAAATCATATCTTCGAGACTCCGCCCAACTTATTACTCTCTTTAAAGAAATCACATGGGACACTACGTACCGTTGGCTTACACTGGATGTGGCTGCCCTTTATTCGAATATCCCCCACGAGGCAGGAATCAAAACCGCAAATTTTTATCTCACTCAGGATCACCGGTTGTCAGATGAACACAGAAATTTTATCACGGAAGCCATGAGGTTTATTTTAACGCACAATGTTTTTAGGTTTGAAGATAAAATTTTTAAACAAAGAAAAGGGACCGCGATGGGCACGCGTTTCGCGCCAAGTTTCGCGAACCTATATATGGGCAGATTCGAAGAAGAATATATTTATAACCAACACAACTGGAGCAATAATATTATTTTTTATAAACGATACATAGACGACTTGATTTTAATATGGAAGGGCAGTGAGAAAGAAGCCAATGATTTTTCCACATATTTGAATACGAACAATTGGAATTTGAAATTCACAACGAATAGTTCAACTGAGACCATCGAATATCTAGATCTCCTACTTTTAGTGAATGAACAAACCATCCAAACAAAAACTTATTTTAAGAAGGTAGATGGCAATAATTACCTAGATTTTAGAAGTTCCCATTACAAGAAATGGAAACAGAATATTCCGTTTAGCCAGTTCAAAAGAATCCGCCGAAATTGTACATCAACCATTGATTTTACGGAACAAAGCAAGATTTTAGCTGCAAGATTTAGAAGTAAAAAATATCCTGGGAGAATCATAAAAGAAGCATACAATCGAGCGAAGAATCTGACTCAAGAAGAATGCCTAACAACCCGGAAAAAATCCGACATTTTTGAAGGAACAAACAAATACAAGACTTCATTAATCACAACATATAATACCAATCACGCAATGGTAAGAAATATCCTATGTAAACACTGGCACATTTTAACTAAAGACCCTTACTTGAAAGCCAACATTCCGAAAAACCCAGTAATCACGTTCAGTAGGGCAAGAACTATTAAAAACATATTGGCACCCAGCAAACTGAAAAAGAAAAAGAACGAAAACCAAAGAGACCAACTCTTTCCAGAGATAGTGGGTAGCTACAGATGCAATCACCCACTATGCAAAAGCTGCCAAAACATCACCCATCGTAGTAAGACATTCAAGAGCAACGTAACAAATGAAGAATTTAATATAAAAAGCTTTCTGAACTGTGGATCGTCCTACATAATATACCTCCTAGAATGTCAATGTGGACTCCAATATGTTGGGCGTACAATCCAAACGTTGCGGGAACGTCTGAACAAACACAGATCAAATATCAATAAAGGCTTTCTTCAACATAGCGTTTCCCGTCATTTTCTAACCATGCACAACAAAAACGATAACGGCTTAAAAATCACACCTATTGAACAAATAAACAACAGTTGTCCAGACAAATTCCGTACTCTCCAAAGAAGAGAGATGTTCTGGATATTTAAACTACGCACACTAGAACCAGAAGGTTTGAACGAAACACTTGAAAATAAATGTTTTTGAACCACGAAAGGAAATATGAAAACTTCTTGTACTACTAAATAATTTTTATTTATTTTTTCTCTCATTTATTCTGTCTCCACACATTTAGCACTAGTGTTTTTTTCCCCCCCGCATCAATCCTAACAGCACTTTCTGTCTCCCACCCTTATTCCTCTTTTCACCACACAGATTTCTTTCCCATAAAATATTTATTCCTTTTTTCCCATCCCTTATTTCTCTTTCACTCAGAATATATTTTTTCTCCCAAAATTTTATCATAATTCCACAATCACACCTCACCATTTCATCATCTTTTCATCTTTTGTGTATGCCTTAATCATCCACTAATAACGAGCTATTACTAATATTAAAGGCAAACACAATAAACACCTTCAGCCACCTCAAAATAGGGTACATTCATATTGCTTTCCATAATTTGGTACTATCTAAATTCATTCAAATCTACGCCATAATCTTTCCCAAATTTATTCATCCTATTATTCAATGCCCCATCACGTCCAGCGCCTCAGCTACAATAGCTGCACTGTGTAAAGCTCAATCATGCCCACAGCGCTGCATAGAGCAACGCTCCATTATGCCCACAGAGGTCCCGCAATCACATCTTTCAGCCGGATTACACACGCAAGTTCAATCCCGCCCATACCCCGCCTCTCTCCGCCCCTTGGTCCTTTATCCTGCCCGGAGGAGAGGCGCGCGCTTTCTCCCAGCGCGCCTTTCCAACCACGTGGAGCGGGACGCTCGGCCGCACCAGTCGGCTCCTCAAATCAGGTAACCTGCAGCAAAACAATGGAGCACACATACATTCACCCCACCAACACTCACCTTACTACAAGCAATCAATCTATTATATGAATATGAGCTTTTATTTCTACAGGCTCCTACTATTAGCAAATATGCAAATATATAAAAATATATAATTCATTACAAAAATATATAATTCATTATATGAATACTGGTTTCCTTCCACCACAATAAAATCTAACCTAAACCATATACATCCTATTTATAGGTATAGGAAAACGTGGTGAAAAGCACTTCTTACCATTACCACGCTGGTGATCAAACAGGTATAGCCATCAACTCTCCTGATCTTGTATGTATCACAAAGTACACATCTCTTTGTTGTACCAATTTGTTTACATTTTGTGTTACGAGTCTCTATTTACATATATTCATTCATTTTTATCTGCTTTCATTTTGATCCTGCCGATATGTTATTTTACATTGTTTTATCTTATTGTAATTTATACTACAAACGATCAACTCAGCCCATACACTCACTCTCCCAAATACTGAAGCTAGCAATGCCCATACGCACTATATATATTTTATTCGTAAAACCTACATGCAACAATATTTATAAGGATACATCTATATTTATTTATATATTTACATTTTTATTTATATACTTTTATATATACATATGTTTATGAATCTCTGTTTTTACATATATTTATACACCTTATGTTCTGGTGTACACGGGTCATTAATTTGTATAATTTTTGTACCAACACTATATATATTTTTTTATAGACTTGATAAAGGGGTCGCCGAGACCCCGAAACGCGTTGTCTAATAAAGCTTTCATCATACACTTCCGCTTGGGACAGGTGTTTTGCGCCGAATGGTGTCCAAAAAGCCAAACACTCACTGGTATATGTGAGAGGCGAAATTATTTTTGTAGACGGTATTCCGAACGGCGGCCCAGCCAGCCACCATCGGAAATTTAGGACGCACCTGGCAGCATCCACCCATCATCCCTGAACAGAATAACAGATAAGAGCGATAATAAAGAAACAAAAAAGGTGAGCATAAACCTATTATTTTACTAACACGACATCACAGTTCCTGAACGTATCACCCTATGAGCGCCTTCTCGTTTCACGGCTTCACTCAACTAAAAGTGGTGTCAGAGAATTTACCGATTCCTGGCTGTGTGTCACTTGATGATGCTCCTTTGGCTCAGGCAACTGTCTTTTGGACATAGTTTGCAGTAATTGTATTAGTAATGTAACGGATTGCCAAAGAATGTGGCAAGATGAACGCAGCGATATATTAGACCGCCCTTCAACACTGAGGCACAGCAATTCTACGTATAAACTAACAAATTAACTGGAAATGTGGCAGCAAATCATCAGGATGCACACAGCTATTACATTGTCCTTGCACTGTCCCTAATTTGATGCTAATAGTTTTTTGCAGCACGGTCCCTGGCGCATAAACGCTTGCTGTGTCTCTCCCTATGCTCAGCTCACCATGAAATGGTGGAGACTGCACCAAATGTGGCCTTTATAGGGCTGTGACATCAAAAGGGATGGCTACTTGTCGATTGACTCGCTGCTCGGCATTATGGGATATATTTAGAGATGAGCGAACTTAAAAAAATAGTTCGGTGTTCGGGTTGTGGTAATCGCCGCATCCAGTTATGGATTCCACTACCGCGGACTATCCCAGCATATGGAATCCATAAGGTACGGCTTCCACGAACCCGAACTGTTGAAAAGCCGAAGGACCTGGGGTGACGTCACTGTCATGTGATCAGTGCAGGGGGCGTGGCTCACCACGGGATCAAATCCAGTGCTGAGCCACGCCCTGCACTGATCACATGACGGTGACGTCACCCCAGGTCCCTCGGCTTTTCAACAGTTCGGGTTCGTGGAAGCCGCCCCTTATGGATTCCATATGCCGGGATAGTCCGCGGTAGTGAAATCCATAACGGGATGCGGTGATTACCACAACCCGAACTCCGAACTATTTTTTAAAGTTCGCTCATCTCTAGTTATATTGTGTTCCTGGGCTTCTTTCACTTTGTAACACGTGCAGCAGCCAGAAAATTCGGATTTGTGGTGAATCAAATTTTTGGATCAAATTCCACTTTAGATTTTTCTATTCGCTCAGCACTAATTACAATGTATAGGACTAAATGGGACTAAAAACATGAAAGAAGAAAAAAGTATTCAAAATGGTATTACCGTGACCAGAAAATCCCAAACTTCAAAACAATCATATTACCTAAGGGCGTGTTCACATTAGCATTGTGTTTTCCGTATTTCTGTTCCATCAGACGATCGGTTTCATCCCCCATATGTAAGGATAGGTTATTCTCAACATCGGTTGTGCTGTTTGTGTCACTTTCATTAGCTTTCAGGTTTTTTTTTTGTTCTTTTTTTTTTTTTTTTAAGGCAGAAAAAGTCTGCTGTGCTTTCTTTTCCACAAAAATGCAATGAAAACATTTATATATTTTTTCTCTTAACATTGAAGTCAATGAATGACGAATAAAAAGAGGTGTCCTGCTTACATCCATCATCCAATCTGTTTAACGGATTCATGTTTTTTTTTTTTGTTTTTTTTTGACGGACAAGTTCCATAAAACCTAAAGAGAAATGCCAGGATTGCTATTTTACCGGTCATCTTTCCTCCCTAAAAATGTAATAAAACCAATAAAAATGTTGTGTACTCCAGAGTGGTACCCATGAAACCATCAACTCACATCTTCCCCCAAAAGAAAAGGCCATACACAGTTCTGTCCATGGAAAAATAAGTAAGTTAAGTAAGAATAGGCAAATTATGTTTTTTTTTAAAATGTCTTAATTGTTTGTAAGTAGCATAAAAAGCAAAATACATATAGTATAGCTGTAATTGTTCTGACCCACAGAATAAAATAAAATGTCATATCTAAATTGCATAATTGGTGGGTTTTTTCATCCCCCTCCCCCCAAAAAAAATAATAGAAGCTAAATAATCACATGTAGCCATTGTGCACTTAAAAGGATAATGGTCATTTTTTATTTTATTTGCTAGTTTATTAGAGCTAGGTATGTATACCTGAGTTAGTCTGTCAGTGATTGTCAAAAGATCTGTAATTACCTTATAATAACAGCTTTCATTAATGTCCTCTGTCCCTTTCCGCTGCTCCCTTAAAAGACAGTTACAATGGCTTGTCTGTCTCTGGCTAAGAAGACGGAGGGGCGGTCCTTCACGATGCATGCCTGCATTAGGCTTCACAGTGAGGAGGCGTGTCTCTCAGTAATCCAATCTGATTGGCTGGCAGGAGGCTGCTGGCTATAGCAAGTGTGTATGTGAATTGAGGGAAAGCAGTTTTGGCCTCAGAGAACTGGCAGGGGAGCCATCTTGACAAGGTCCTCATATTGTAGAGGTTAAAACAGCCGTAACTAAGGGAAAAGCTCAAGAAAACAGTGGTATGTGAAGAAACGAAAGATTGCTTTATGCATAATGCTGCTGCAGGAGTAACATATGCTAAAATTTATTTTTTATTTATTTAATGAAAACATGACAGTTACACTTTAAAGATAACACTCATCCTGCAGTAAAAAAACAGACTGTCATACAGCGACCTCCACAGAAAATAATATAAAAGGTTATGGCTCTTGGAAATGCCAGGATGAAAAAATTGACAGGTCTGTAAAGCAGAAAATTGGTAGGTCATTGGAGGTTAATCAAAACCCAAAGGTTGAACCGAATCGTGCATAAAAGTATCAAAACTTCGATACCCAGTCCAACCCTACTCATAATAATAGTTACCTGTGTATCTGCCATTTTTGAAAAAATTAACTATTCCTATAATTTTTCGGGAGGGTTCTTGGATTAGATGGTGTATAAATTGTAATAATTAACGACTGAGTGTATGAATGATCAATTCCCAAGTTTTGCACTGTGATCTTCACATAACAAAGGTTTGAGCGCTGATTGTTTCAAGACTTCTCCCTCGGGACTAGTAATAAAATTGCAAACACATTTGTGCAGACATTTTGGAGCAAATCAAAACAGTTAAGCAACAGACGGAGACCTTACATGTGTCATGTGTAATTATTCTCAGTCCCATTAGAAATTAACATTCTTGTCTGCAATATGGACTAGAATAGAACATGTTCTATAATTTGCGGAACGAAAGCGAAATTAATGGGTCCGTGTACAATCCGTAAAAAAAGGGGAATGGACACGGAAAATAAATACGGTCGTGTGTATTACGCCTAATAAAGACATTTATGGTCAGGCAAGATGAGAATTGACTGCTGCATGTGGGACACTGCTCTGTGTATGTATTCACTATATAGCAGGGGGGCAGACTGACTGATATATCATCAACAATGTAGTATATAAGACATATCAATAGCTAAGTTGCCTTCACTGTACGCAATCATTGGTCCTTTGTAATTCCTCATTCGTGAGACACTGTACTTCACGTAAGATGTGGTTTTGCCATGTCCTCCATGTTTCCCACAGGTTTCAGGACTTTTAAAAGACAATGGACTTTTCCATCAATCACCTACCAAAGGACAAAGACAGAAACCACATGGCTGCGAGGATATTAGACCTCACCCTGGAGATCATCTCCTTGATAACTGGAGAGGTGAGAGTCTCACATGACATCACTCTTATCTCTAGTAATAAACCAGGGAAATGTCTGGAAAGGTGAAGGATTCTTAGAATCTCTGTAGTGATCGGCGTCTCCCCGTACACAGGATTACACAGTAGTGAAGAAGTCGTCTGGTGAGTGTGTGACACCCCGTGTGTCAGGAGGACGGAGCAGGACCCAGAGCCCCAACACCGAGCCTCCACCTCATTCCCTGATACATGAGCAGAAGATCCTAGAACTTACCACCAGGATCACTGAGCTGCTGAGCGGAGAGGTGAGCGCTGCTGGGAATGCTGGGACAATATACAATAACGCCAAGGAGGGGTCTGGTAATGACTGTGTCCTTGTGTTGTCAGGTTCCTGTAAGGTGTCAGGATGTCGCTGTCTATTTCTCCATGGAGGAGTGGCAGTATTTAGAAGAACACAAGAATCTGTACAAGGACAGAGACCACATGGCTGCGAGGATATTAGACCTCACCCTGGAGATCATCTCCTTGATAACGGGAGAGGTGAGGGTCTCACATGACATCACTCGTATCTCTAGTAATAAAACGGGGAAATGACTGGAAAGGTGAAGGATTCTTAGAATCTCTGTAGTGATCGGCGTCTCCCCATACACAGGATTACACAGTAGTGAAGAAGTCGTCTGGTGAGTGTGTGACACCCCGTGTGTCAGGAGGACGGAGCAGGACCCAGAGCCCCATCACCGAGCCTCCACCTCATTCCCTGATACATGAGCAGAAGATCCTAGAACTTACCACCAGGATCACTGAGCTGCTGAGCGGAGAGGTGAGCGCTGCTGAGAATGCTGGGACATTATACAATAACGACAGGGGAGGGGTCTGGTAATGACTGTATCCTTGTGTTGTCAGGTTCCTATAAGGTGTCAGGATGTCGCTGTCTATTTCTCCATGGAGGAGTGGGAGTACTTAGAAAAACACAAGGATCTGTACAAGGACGTCATGATGGAGAATCAGCAGTCCACCACATCACCAGGTAAGAGGGGACCTCAGTTTTGAGAGTTATTGTTATGGAAGCCGATATGGATTCGCTCTGCCACTGAACAGATTAGGTTTGGGGCTACACCTTAAGGAGTCATCTAAGTGCCCTTGTGGTGGTCTTCATCCTTTAACCCCTCTACAGGCTGGAATCTGCTGCGGGGGAACCACCAGGCTGCAGCCCCTTGGAGTCCTCTATGTTCAGTGGCTGCTGACCCACGGACATTAAGAGACCAGGACAAGGCAAAACCATAGTTAGGGACCAGCAGAGGTTAGGAAAGGCAGTACTCTGCAATTCAATAAACAGTCCAGATTACACACAGCAAAGGGTAAAATCCGGATATCAGGCACAGGTTAGTACACGGGCAAAGAAACAGAAGAATGGCGTACCCTTACAGGAAAATAGCAACTAAAATATGTTGCTTAGTCACCCATCCACAGCTGAATCCACAAGAGTACGAACAGTCGGCACTCCTCTCTTGCTGGGGGCATGGTGCTCGCGTCTAGGGAAGGTACCCACATCAATAACTGAAGAAAAGACCGGCACTTCACTTACTTGCAGGAAGTTGTAGTTTTATTCAAGCATCAGAGGATAGAGACACAAAGCGACACGTGTTTCGGCTCGAATCCGAGCCTTTCTCAAGGTGGCTTGAGGCTAGCTATAGGATAGACAGATTCAGATATGCTATTATTTAAGTTTAGGCGCACATAAGAAAAAAAAGAAAAGAAGAAAAGTTGTAATATGCAACGCATAAATAGACCGTATATATGTTTCACAACTTGTTGAAAGTAAAAGGGAGTTGTTGGCTACCACAACCAATTAAATAATTTCTTTAATTTTCCAAAGGGCATCTGAGAGTGAGGTGGCCTCCCCGCAGCTTACCAGGCACAGTGCAGCTATTTGGATAGAAGTTGTGCTTAGTGTTGCAGCTCAGCCACATTCACTAAAACAAGATTGAGTTGTGCCTAGGCCATCTGAGAGCTGAACGTGACATCAGGTGGACTCTTCATATAGCTGATCAATTGTTCTAACTGAAGTCAGCCCCTACTGATCGGATATTGAAGACCTATCCTGTGGATAGGCCATCAATATCAAAATGCCAGTAAATCAATTTAACCCCTTAGTAACCACCCATACGCCTTTTTAGGACAGTCACTAAGGGGCCTTAGGATGGCCTTTTTACGTCGGCCCAGTCTAAGCGCTGCACGGGTCCCCCGGGGAGCGGGGACCCTGCTCTCACATGAGAGCCACGGCCCTGCTCTAAGAGCCCGGACTGGCAGGAGTGCCGATCCGGGTTGTTTAACACTTTACATGCCACGGGCATGATGGAGGTGGCGGACTCCCTCTGTCTCCCATCTGCACCTTGCAAATGCGATCGTGGGGTGCCGATGTGTGTGAAGGCTGGCTGGGGTCTATGAAGGCCCCAGACCAGCCTTCGGTAATTTCCAGCAGGCTGCACCTCTCTGGCGCAGCCTGCTGGTCAATGTTAGAATAGCATTGCCATTAAAATACAATGCACCATAGGGATAGTGCATTGCATTTTTAAAGCAATCGAAATACTGTCTGTTATAGTCCCCTTGTGGGACTATTTAGTGGTAAAAAAAAACACGTTTATTAAATTAAAAAAATTACGCTATTTTTTTCCCATTGAAAATACGCTTTTTATTGGAAAAAAAATTGCAAAAAAAAATCTCCCCATATGTTTGTATTGCCGCGTCCGTAACGACCTGGACTACATAAATATCACATAACTTATCCCCTACGGTGAACGCCGTAAAAAAAACCAAATAAAAATATAAAAAAAACAGGATTGCACATTTATTTTTAGTTGCCACCGAAAAAACGTAATAAGCGATCAAAAAGCGCCATTCTTTCCAAAATGATACCAATAAAGTATTGCTGTTTTTCCCATTTCCTTCCCAGAAAGAGTTAATAAAAGTTAATCAGAAAGTTTTGTGTACCCCAAAATGGTGCCATTAAAAACTACAACTTGTCCCGCAAAAAACAAGCCCTCATAAAACTATATAGATGGAAAAATAAAAATGTTTAGCTCTTGAACGTGACGATGACAAAAGGAAGAAAAGCACTTGGTCAGCAAAGCCCAAAACAGGCTGGTCATTAAGGGGTTAATTTATTAATTATATATATATATATATATATATATATATATATATATATATATATATACTTTTATTCAGAAAATAAGAACGTTTTGTTTAATTTTCCAGGTGACGACAAGATGAGTGACTCCCTCGGATATCTCAATTTATCTATTTATCATGAAGCAGAAGATGACAATACCACACAAGATGATTTAATAACTCCTAATGTACCCTCAGTCCTTCACAGCAGAGATCTATCCACTGATACCGCTGGTCACAAGAAACCTTCATCTAATCAATCATTGACTGGCAAAACAAGAACTAAACAGAAACGTGGGAAAGTAGTTCCATGTGAGAAACTGTTAAAAAATGAATCTAATCTTTCTTTGCAAGAGAGAAATCACAGAGATAGCAGGTCATTTTCGTGCTCAGAATGTGGAAAATGTTTTAACAGAAAATTAATTCTAGTTAGACATCAAAGAAGTCACACAGGAGAGAAGCCATATTCATGCTCAGAATGTGGAAAATGTTTTGGTCAGAAATCACATCTTTCAAATCATCTAAGAATCCACTTAGGGGAGAAGCCATTTTCATGTTCAGAATGTGGGAAGTGTTTTGGCCAGAAATCAGTTCTTGTTAAACATCAGAGGACTCACACAGGAGAGAAGCCATTTTCATGTCTTGAATGTGGGAAGTATTTTGGTGTGAAATCAGTGCTTATAGAACATCTAAGAACTCACACAGGAGAGAAGCCATATTCATGTTCAGAATGTGGAAAATGTTTTAGTTACAAATCAAATCTTATGAGCCATCTAAGAATCCATTTAGGGGAGAAGCGGTTTTCATGTTCAGAATGTGGGAAATGTTTTAGTCTGAAATCGTGTCTTGTTAGACATCAAAGAACTCACACAGAGGAGAAGCCATTTTTATGTCCTGAATGTGGGAAGTGTTTTAGTCAGAAATCAAATCTTGTTACACATCAGAGAACTCACACAGGGGAGAAGCTGTATTCATGTTCTGATTGTGGGAAGTGTTTTTCCCGTCAATCAAGTTTTATTCGGCATCAGAGAACTCACACTGGGGAGAAGCCATTTTCATGTCTTGAATGTGGGAAGTATTTTTGTGTGAAATCAATGCTTATAGAACATCTAAGAACTCACACAGGAGAGAAGCCATTTTCATGTTCAGAATGTGGGAAATGTTTTACTCACAAATCAAATCTTGTGAACCATCTAAGAAGCCACTTAGGGGAGAAGCCATTTTCATGTTCAGAATGTGGGAAATGTTTTAATCTGAAATCGTGTCTTGTTAGACATCTGAGAACTCACACTGGGGAGAAGCCATTTTCATGTTCTGATTGTGGGAAATCTTTTAGTGAGAAATCAAGTCTTACTAAACATGAGAGAACTCACTCGGAGGAGAAGTCATTGTAAAAGTTTGTGTTAAATAAGACAGATGTGCAGATTTATTGTAGGATCTGCCTTCTAATAACTTCTGATGTGTAACTTAATGCCTTGAGGATCGGGGTTAAATAGTATGGTACAGAAAAGATTTCTCAAAGTACCTGCTCTAAACTAAAGCAACATTCTGAACACATGGGCACTTCCATTATGCCAGCCTGAGCAGGACCGCTAATTCACTAAATCACTAATCACTGTTTAACTCCCTTTCTGCTATGATCAAAGCTGACAGAGTAAAGCAAAGGTGCATTCCATTTGACTTTATTCACCAAATATGTATGTGTAAATCCACATTCTCCAGGTTCCTATATTAATTTCTATTCTTGTTTCTCAGTGGCATTAGTTTGATGAAGCTCGCCAAGGGCGAAACGTCACATGTATTGCCTCTAGAAAATAAACAACAAATTGCATTATAATTCTTTGGAGGGCTGGAATCTTTTCATATTCATTAACACATCATAATGGATGTACTAAAACAAAGCTGTCATCTTATTGGTTTGTAATACAAAATATTGTTTTATTTCATGGTCTATTTCCTATTAGTATGATTTTACTAAGGAAAGACACTGAGGAGAAAAGGGTGTTATTAACTCTTAAAAAAAATCAACCGCTTCTACTTGATAATGACCCTTTGCCTGATCTGTACCTCATACATTCTTGTTACTGATGGCTAGATCTCAGCCTGGGAAGAAGCTAGTTGTTTTAAAGGTGATAATCCACGCTTTTAACCCCTTAGTGACCAGCCTGTTTTGGGCCTTACTGACCAAGCGTTTTTCTCACTTTTTTCATCGTCGTGTTCCAAGAGCTATAACTATATAGCTATATGAGGGCTTTTTTTTGCAGGAAAAGTTGTAGGTTTTAATGGCGCCATTTTGGGGTACACATAACTTTCTGATTAACTTTTATTAACTCTTTCTGGGAGGGAGATGGGAAAAACAGCAATACTGCCACAGCGTTTTTATGTTCTAAATTTTACGGCATTCATTTTTCGGTATAAATAACAATATAATATATTTATTGTCTGGGTCAGTGCGATTACAGTAATACCAAACACATAGTTTTATTTCCACTTACCCATGACAGCACCTATGCGATGTAGGACCGCCCGTCCAGGACAGGAAACCTGCTGAGATAAAAAGCTTCACGCCCCTACACACCTCAGTTTAGCTTTCCTGTCCTCCGGATAGGAGGTATCCGCTGGGATAAGAAGACAAGACGCACCTGAGGTGGCTGGGGAGGTCTGGGTCTTCTATACCGTAACGGGACCCTACCCTTGGGGCATAAGTCTCCTTGACAGCAGCTACCTAAAGCCTGCTCCCCTCCTGCACCTCTCCCGGCCTCGTGGGGAGCCGCCTTGGCCGTGTTCAGGCAGCTCCTGGTCCTAGATGGTGGTGCCCGAATCCAACATGGCGCCCGGAGTGTAGGAACTGCACATCAGAAGGCGTCACAGGAAGCTGGAAGTAGGGTCAGGCGTGGGATATCTGACGGGAGAGGGCCTGAGGCGCGTTATAAATGTGGCGGCAGGAGGGAACAGCCAGCCATGTGGATCTGGATTAGTGCACCGTGTGCACTGGCAAGATGGACACCAATGATTCGGGTCGCCCCGACCCCGTGGATCCCTCAAGGCCTACAAGCCCGGTAACATTGAGGAGTGGGGAAGTGTGACTCTACCCTGGTAAGATTAATTATCCTTTACTGATCATTGGTATGATATGTTTTATTCTAGGTGGCTAAGGTCCCTAAGAAAGCATCAGGGGAGAGTAAACATAAAGAGTGTGCTGGTTGCAGAGTGCCCCTAGCCTCCTCTTATAGTAGGCCCATGTGTCAACCCTGCATTGACAAGCTGGTGTTAGAAGAATCCAGCAGTTTCTCTAGGTCTATGAAGGCCATGCTCCGAGCGGAAGTTAAATCATCTCTGAAATCTCTTAAGCGCTGTAGACATAAGCCTGAAAAGAGAGAGGTTGTGTTGGATTCAGACTCTGAGATTTCTGAAATAGATACGGATCTAGTCAGGAGAAGAAGTGTCGTCTGTAGATTCGTCCTCAGAGGAGGATCTTGCAGGAAGGTCCCTATTCCCACCAGAAGATATTCAACCTCTGCTTAAGGCGGTAAAATTGACAATGTAGTTGGAGGATGTAAAACAACCAAAAACTATTGCTGACCAGGCCTTTGAAGGTTTAGGGCCTAAAAAACATAGAACCTTTCCCGTACATAAGAATATTGAAACTTTAATAAGGAAAGAATGGAAGAACCCAGACAGAATTTTTTTTTATTCCTGGTTCTGTAAAACGTAAATACCCCTTTGAGGAATCTGTGTCATGTATGTGGGATAAGGCACCAGCAGTGGATGCTTCGGTTGCTAAAGTTGCGAAAAGGTCTGATCTTCCATTTGAGGACCTGGGTTGTCTTAGCGATCCTCTGGACAGAAAAGCAGACACCTAGCTTAAGAGATCCTGGGAATGTGCACAAGCCTTAGACCGGCCATTGTGACATCCTGGGTATCTAGATCTTTAAGATTATGGCTAGCCCAGTTAGAGAATCACATTAAGGATAAAGCTCCCAGAGAAGATATATTAGCCTCTTTTCCTACCTTCCACAAGGCCGCAGACTTTTTAGCAGATCCCTCTACAGATATTATAAGGTTTAACGCTAAATCTATAGCTATGTCCAACGCAGCCAGGCGGGCTATTTGGCTTAGATATTGGAAAGGAGATCAGGGGTCAAAAGCCAGACTCTGTTCTCTCCCTTGCGAGGGTTCTAGACTCTTTGGATCTTCCCTAGATGAGGTCTTGGAGAAAGCATCAGATAGGAAGAAGAGGTTTCCTATTTCACAGAGGCCCCCTTTTTTTTCGTAAAAGAGGTACCTTTAGAAGTCAGAAGTATAAGCAGATCACTAGATCAGACAAAGACAAGGTCTTCAAAAGAGGAAGAGGTTTTTTGTTTAAGTCTCAGGATAAATCCAAAGAAAAGTCTCAATGATGCCAGAGACCAGGTGGGAGGAAGACTCTCTGGTTTTCTCCCAGCCTGGATGTCTATTACCCAAAGCTGTTGGATTCTAAAGGGCATAGAAGTAGGGTTCAAGCTAGAATTCCTTTCCTACCCCGTCAATTTTTTTGTTCAGACACCTTGTCCAAAGTCTCTAGAAAAAAGATCAGTTTTAGAAGTAGAAGTATTTTCTCTGTTACAAAAGGGAGTGGTCTGTCCGGTTTCCTCCGAAGAGAGAGGCAGAGGATTTTACTCCCCTCTGTTTTTGGTTGGCAAGCCAAATGGCACCTTCAGAGTTATCCTGAATCTAAACAAGTTAAACAAATCCCTAACATACAAGAGATTCAGAATGGAGACAATAAAGTCTGCAGTGTCTCTTCTCTTTCCAGGTTGTTGGATGGCAACTTTAGACTTAAAAGATACATACTACCATATTCCAATGCATCCTACCTCACAAAATGTTTTAAGAACCGCAGTTTCCATCCAAGGAGAGATCCTCCAACTACAATACAAAGCTCTTCCTTTTGGAGTCTCTCAGGCTCCGAGACTATTCACCAAAGTGATAGCAGAAGTAGCGTCCTATTTAAGATTAAAGGGGATCACCCTGATTCCCTACTTGGATGATTTTTTAATAGTCTCTCGGACCAAAGAAACTTTGGAAAAAGACATAACCCAGCTCTGCTCCACCCTAACAGACTTAAGCTGGATCATAAATCAGGAGAAGTCAAACCTGATTCCCAGTCAGATATGTGTTTTTTTTAGGAATTCAGCTAGATTCTCGACTCGGCAAGTGTTTTCTTCCACCAAGCAGAAAGGAATTGTTCAGATGACTGTGTCTTTTTCTTTCATACACATGTACCATAAGAGAAGCCATGAGAGTCCTAGGCCAAAGGACATCCTCAATCCCTGCGGTACCCTACGCTCAGGTTCATTCCAGAGAACTTCGGGCAGAGATTTTGAAAATTTGGAACAGTTCTCAAGAGTCTTTAGACCAAAGTTTCCATTTGTCATCAAAAACAAGAATATCCCTAAAATAGTGGATGAATCCACATCATCTGTCCGCAGGTATCCCTTGGGACTTCATGGATCCTCTTACAGTCACCACAGACGCCAGCCCTTGGGGGTGGGGAATCCATTTTCAAGGAACAGGATGGCAAGGCAGGTGGGATCTAAGCACGAGAGAGATGTCTTCCAATTTCAAGGAGCTAAAAACAATTGAAATGGCCTTAACCAGAGTCCTGTCACATCTGACAAACAAGAAGATCATTTTTAACACCGACAACTCGACAGCTGTGTCATATATAAACAGTCAGGGGGGAACCAGGGTTCCCTCCCTTCTCCTTTGTCAGGAAATCTTCTCCTTAGCAGAATCAAGGGGCCTCTTACTTTCTGCAGTCCATCTCAAAGGTAAGGAAAATACAATAGCAGAAGTCGAGTGTCAGTAAAGCAAGGAGAATGGTCTTTATGAGAGGATGTTTTTCTACAAATAGTCCAGAAACTCGGCCAGCTTGCAATACTACTACTCTTTGCCTCCAGAAGAAACAAGAAATTGGAAAGATTCTTCTCCCTAAATGCTTTGGAACATCCCTCAGCAATAGATGGGTTAGTACAGAACTGGAGCATGGAATTCGGTTACGCATTCCTGCCCTTTTCCCTATTACCTCAGGTCCTGTGCAAAGTACAGAAGGAAAGAGCCTCAATAATACTAATTGCTCCAAACTGGCCAAAGAGATCATGGTATTCAAAGCTAAGAAGCCTAGCAGTCCAACCTCCCTTTCTGCTCTCGCTAAGAGATGATCTGTTATCTCAGGGCCCCCTCTTTCATCCCAATCTGAAGTCACTTCACCTATCGGCTTAGACAGTGAGAGGAGACTGTGGTTAAGCAGGGGGTTGTCAGAGAAAGTAGTCTCCACCCTGATAAAGAGCAAAAAATAGGTTACTACTAAAAAATACGTCAAAGTCTGGTTGACTTTCTCAAGTTTTCTGGGGCAGGTCCCAGATCCTTTAAAAATGCCTAAAATTCCAAGGGTTCTAGAATTCCTTCAAGCAGGTCTAGATAAAGAACTTAAGGCCTCTACACTAAAAGCTCAGGTTGCTGCCCTAAGCTTTTTCTTTGATTACAGATTAGCTGAGCACCCTTGGATTAGGAGATTCCTGTCTGCGGTAGTAAAATCACATCCATCTACTCGTCCTTTATCTCCTCCTTGGGATCTGAACACGATCCTGTCAGCTTTGTGCGAAAGACCCTTCGAGCCCTTAGGGAAAATCCCTATAAAAATCCTGTCCTACAAACTGGCCTTTCTGTTAGCTATAACTACTGCCAGAAGGGTTTCCAAAATCCAGGCCTTTTCAGCTTTTCCACCCTTTACAAAAATCCTAGACGATAAGGTCATAATTAGGCCAATGCCTTTCTTTTTACCTAAAGTAATGTCGGATTTCCATCTGAGCCAGGACGTCATTCTCCTATCCTGCCTCAATCCATCGTCTCCTTTGGAAGAAAAGTATCATTGTTTAGACATCAGGAGATGTCTTCTTTTCTACCTAGAAGCTATCACTTCCTGAAGAAAACGTAGAGGTTGTAAGATATCCTCCAGTGTGTTAGCTAGGTGGGTTAAAAATGCTATAACCTTAGCGTACTCCTCTTTAAATATTCCTCCACCAGCGGGATTTGGGGCTCATTCAACTAGGGCCATGGCCACTTCCTGGGCGGAAAAGGCAGAGGCTTCCCTAACTCAGATCTGTACCGCTACCACTTGGAGTTCTCCCCATACCTTTGTAAGACATTACAGGCTAAACCTAAATTCCTAAATTCTGATATGGCCTTTGGGAGAAAAGTCCTTCAGGCTGTGGTCCCTCCCAAATTCAAAAGTTTCTATTCTATATCGCATAGGTGCTGTCATAGGTGAGGGGAAAACAACTATTGCTTACTAGTAATTGTTTTTCTTGAAACCCATGACGGCACCTCTAAATTCTCCCCCCCCCCCTTATTTTTTTATTTTGTCTATAGGAGGATCAAAATGTATGCTTCTAATACATTTTTCCTTTGACCCTTTTTTTCGTACTATCACATAAAAAAAAATAAGAAAAAAAAAAATATATATATATATATATATATATATATATATATTCTGATCCCTTGTTATTAGGTTTTTTTTTGTTGGCAACTAAGAATAAATGAGCAATTCTGCCTTTTTTTTTTTTTACGGCGTTCACCGTAGGGAGTAATTTAAGTGATATTTATATATTCTGGGTCGTTACGGGCGTGGAAATACAAAATATATTTGCAAGATTTTTATTTTTATTGATAAGCGTATTTTCAATTGAAAAAAGCATAATTTTTTTAATGGGATTTTTTTTATTGAATAAATGTTTGGTTTTTTACCTTTGTTTACCACTTAATAGTTTCACAAGGGGACTATTACAGACAACATTCTGATTGATTTTAAAATGCAATACATTATCCCTATAGTGCATTGAATTTTAATGTCAGTGCTATTCTGACTTTGATCAGCAGGCTGCGCCAGAGAGGCGCAACCTGCTAGAAATTACTCAAAGCTGGTCTGGGGCCTAAACGAGACCCCAGCTAGCCTTCACACACAACGGCACCCCGCGATCGCATTTGCGGGGTGCCGATGGGAGACAGAGGGAGTCCGCTCCCTCTGTCAGAACTTTACATGCGGTGGGCCCCATTGTAAAGTGTTAATCAGCCTGAATCAGCACTCCTGCCGGTCCGGGCTGTTGGAGCAGGGCCGTGGCTCTCAAGTGAGAGCTGGGCCCCCGCAGCACGGGGGACCCGAATAACGCTTATATTAGGCCGCAGTAAAAAAGCCACGGCCCATCCCAAGGCCCCGGTATTACCGTGAATTCTGAGATCGGGGAATAAATTGGCTAAACACAGCTGCATAAAAAGTTTACTAAACTATGATAAAAGATATATACAATTCACAATATACAGAATAAAGTAACAGTCACCAAAGCCATGAACAAGTGAGTCAGCTACCCATTGACCAGTTTCAAACATGGAACCTGACCGATGCCCACATGATACAATAAGAGAGGTAGTGGTAGCAAGACACATCTTACCCTGATGTCTTCAATGGAGCTAATCTCTTTGTTACATAGCTAGATGTTTTCTACTTTCCTGGTTCCTCCTAGCCCCTGTTGAAACAAGATATGGAACGCCATTCAAAGAGTACTCTATTTTTGCATATCAAAGAGGCAACACGCTAGGTGATATGTTGGTGGCCAGTGCCTTCCCCCATCCTGCTTTCCTGGGAAGGCATGGGTGCCGCTCCACTCAACCTCCCACTGAATTTTCAATTGACCAGGCCTGCAAGTCTCCTACAAGGTCCGGCTACCAGTGTCCCCTGTCCCACCCCTCCGGCAGGCCATAGCCTGCGCTTGCCAGCTAGGCCTTTTCCTTTTGCATTTAGGGCATGCTTTCCTCAGCTCTTAAAGGGCCTCTATGCACGTCCTAGTTTTCACCAGCCTTTGGGTGGCAGCCCTGTGATACTTCTGGCTGTTTTCGCAGTAGAAGGATGCCTGAACAATAAGTTTATCTAGCTTGCTAATCCTGCAAAATTGTACTGTTTGTCTGCCCATGTAGTAATCAATGCCTGTTTACTGATTTTAATTCTCCTCTGCCTGGCTTGGCCTGTGCTTATTTACTATGTTGACCCTTTACTGCCTGCTCTGAGCTTTGAACTGTTTTATGGACTTGCTTTGCCTGCCCTGCCCTTGGCCTTTTACTGACTAAAGCTTTGCCTGCACCTTTGGTGCTATGGTACCGTGTCTTTTGACCCCTTGGGTTGGCCGCCAACCACACAGAGACTACTCCATGAGGTAGAGGCCTAGTGCATTCACTACATCGACGTCCAGATCCTTGTATAGGGGTTAAAGGATGAAAACGAGGGAACCACCAGGATAATGCCCTTAGGCTTAGCCCTAAGTCAGATCCACATCCATTACTGTAACAGTTTGCTCAAGCAATGGAGCCCGCTGGCCTCCCTGGATGAGTCGGCCTAAAGTATTCAAAGAGTTGAAGGACCAGCACAGATACCAGGATCAGCTCCTGTCTTATATGTATAATATTTCTGGATGCCTTGACTACTGTCACTACAGTACAGTAACCTCCAGACACAGCATCTGCCCTGACTCCTCCGCAAGTCACTGTCTCTAGTGGTTCCAGTTTGCATCTGTCTTTGCCTCCCTGTTATGATGGGGACCCGAAGACATGTGTAGGTTCCTCAACCAGTATACTATGCCCTTTGAACTGCTCACCCACCAGTTTCCCACTGACCAGTCTAAAGTTGCATTTCTGGTTTTCCTCCTCTCTGAAGAAGCTTTTGCCTGGGCTAAACCCATATGGGAGCACAATAATGCACTAACTTACAACCTGTGGGACTTTTTGACTACCTTCTGCAATGATTTGTAGGAGCCTCGTCACATGGCTTCTGCAGCTTCTTCACGTCGACACCTCCTTCAGGGCACTCTCACAGTTGGGCAGTACATTATTCAGCTTCACATACTTGGCCCTTAACTATTTTGGAACAATAAGTCCCTGATTACAGCTTTCTAGAAAGGTCTTTCTGGACATATTGAAGATGCATAGGCGGGTCATGGCGTCCTGTCCCCACTGATAGATTTGATCTCGCTTGCTACCCGCATAGAACTCCACTTCAGAAGTGTTTACAGGAAAAGAGAACTCCCAGACTGGCACCATCATTTCAGAGACCCATAGCTCTTTCTCCCTCAGGTCCAGTCCAGGAACTCATACAGGTAGACTCTTTCAGCCTGTTGGAAGTGAAATGCCAGCACAAACACAGTAATGATCTGTGCATGTATTGCGGAGCAAAAGCACACTAGGTTTGTACCTGTCCTATGACCAGTGTCGGACTGGGATACCTAGGGCCCACCAGTAAAATTTATTTTGGGGGCCCACCGTACAGATACATTCAAATATAATAAATAATCTTACAAGTTTTTTATATGAACATAGGCTGGTTGAGGTGCTGTACATTGAATATATGTATGTCCTGCAGTAAATCTACTGTGTTATGTGCCACTTGTGCAGGGAGTGGGAGCCTAGGGGCCCACCGGGGGATTCCCCTGAACCCCTGTGGGCCAGTCCAAGCCTGCCTATGACAGCAGGAAACTTTAGAGTCTAGGGTTGGTAGGAGAGAGGACCCTTGGGGAAGACAAGATCTCTCTAAAATGTCCTCTACCCATACTTCTGTCTTGTGATGAGACTCTGGTTTGGCATGTAACTTCCTGCATCAGACTTCAATGAACCAATACCGCATACCTACCCTATGTCTAGAAAAGTCCTTGGTGATAAAAGCTGTCAATGGGATGGCATTCCCGGAAACTATACAATGCCTATCCACCACTTCTCTTCTGCTTGGACTGGACTGGCTTCATCTACACAGTCTTGTCCACGATTGTACTACCTTCTCATGCTTCCCATGTTCCACAGAATCTTCAGGGCCATCATCAGTTTCATCAAATTCTTTGATAAGAAGGAGGCAGAAATCCTGCCACCATATTGTTCCGAGGACTTTCCTATCGACCTGGTACTGGTACTCCAGCATGTTGCCATGTCTGCCTACTGTCCCTGGCCGATACCCAGACCTTGTCTGATTACATAAAGGAGAATGTTGACAAGGTGATTCATCCAGAAATTCTCTTCATTAGCAGGACCTGGATTTTTCTTCGCCAAAAAGGACAGATCTCGCCAGCCATGTATAGACTATCGTGGCATAAAAAAAAATAAACAGTTATGAATAAGTATGCCTGATTCCTAAGCTTTTTAATAGACTGCATGAGGCTCAGATATTCAAGAAGTTGTACCTCAGAGGGGCATACAACCTTATCTGTAACCGGGAAGGAGATGATTGGAAGACTGCGTTTAACACTTGTGATGACCATTATGAATATCTCGTTATGCCCTTTGGCCTGTGTGACGCTCCTCCCTACTTCCAGGAATGTGTCTTCCATGACTTACTAAACACCTATATAATGTTGTAAGTGGATGACATCCTGTTTTTTTTTCTCCAGATTTGACATCACACTGCAAACAGGTGCTTCAGGAGAATAGGTTGTATACAGACAATTCAAAAAATGTCTTATCTCTCATCTTACCAGCAAAGCAACAAATGTCAGGGAGTGGACACCTGAGGTGGAATCTGTATTCCACTCCCTCAAACAGGCCTTTTGCTCAGCCTCAATCCTATATTGTCCTGATGTCTCTAGGCAGGTCTTCGTTGAGAAAGATATTCCCTCTGTGGGAGCCAGACCTGCCCTTACACAGAAAAGTTCCTCTGGTAAAATAGTCACTTGCAGCTTCTTCTCGAAATCCAGTAATTATCTACATGGATCATAAAAACCTGACATATCTGCAGAACCTGTAGTGGTTCAATCTTCATCAAGCTCAATGGTCACTGGTCTTTGCCTGGTGTGACTTCTTCCTGCATTTCCATCCGGCCAACAAGAATCCAAGACTGATGCCCTCTCTTGCTCGAGTGATCCTGCTGACTGAGAAGAGGAATCTTAGCACATCATCAACCAAGCTCACATTGTTTCTGTTGTCACACTACAGCTTAAGGGCATGCCTTCAAGGAGAACATATGCTCCTTAAGCCAGACAAAGGCGTATACTCACCTGGGGACATAAGTCTAATGTGGCTGGTAATCCAGTGGTTCATAAAGACTAGTGCTTATCTCCAGGAACTATTGGGGACCTCCTTTCCAACAGGATGTCTAGATCTGGGTTGCCAACTGCATGTGTTACACTCAGAGGCCTGCTTGACTACATCTTCCTTTACCGATACCTGATTCTCCATGGCAACACATCGGGATTGACTTTATAACCGATCTTCCTCTGGGTGCATGTTCATTTGGGTGATTAGAAAACTCCTCTTCCCTGAACTACCAACTGGCCAGTTTGTTTCTTAAATGCATCTTTTGTTTGTAAGTCTTCCTCATCATATTGTTTTAGACAGGGGATTGCAGTTCACCTCAAGGCTCTGGAGATCACTCTGTAGGTTGTTGGAGAATAAATTGGACTTCTGGGGAGAATCTACCAGGTTCTGTAGAACTATCTGCATCTCTTTGTCTCCTCTAAGCAAGATGATTTGGTGACCCTGCTTGGGCTGGACAACAACCACTCCAATGAGTCTGCTGACAAGTCAAGATTCTTGATTGTTTATGGATAGCACCATCATCTTCTTCCAACCAGTGATCTATCTACTAATGTGTCAGCCGCAGATACTGCTTCCAGAAAGCAGATCCGGTAGGAGACCAAGGGTTTCCTGTCCTAGGATTCTGCTTCCATGAAGAAATCTGTGGACAAGAGATGAAGAGCTCCTCCACAATTTTCTCCTGGGGAGAGCGTCTGGCTGTCTTCAAAACATATACGCCAAAAGGTTACATTTTATTAATTCACTGCTCGGTTCGCAGGGCCTTCCAAAATCATTAGCCAAATTAACCTAGTTTGTTATAAGCTCTGTTCGCCTCTATCTTTCTGCATTCGGGACTTCTTGTGCTGTATCCACACCTGTTCATGCTGGTGTTGAGGGTAAATCTGAAGTCATGGCATATTGCCACCATCCCACTTCCCCTGGCTGGCACACTCCTTTCACACACAGCCATCTCTTGATTTGTCCAGACCCACCATTCTCCTGTAAAAAATGTAGAAGGTGTATGCAAATGCAAAATTATAATATGGATACTGTATAATGAAGGACTAACATAATCAATTAAAAAGTAGAATAGTTGGCTTCCCATGGAACAAGACAGGCGTGGGAACTGAGTGGTCCAAGTCATCCCAGCTAATCTGCCTCCATCTACCTACTAGACGATTAGCCTGTCATCTTTCACTGGACAAGAATAACTCCGGAGAGAACCTGTTTCCCATCAGTACTTGAATTGGTACACGCCGCCCATTTCTGCTGGTTTGGCATACCTTGTGACCTGAGGCCTAGGAATCAATTTCTGTGCTGTCCTGAGAACTGCCGTGAGGTTTTGAGTTTGCTGACGCCTGTTTTGGTTTTTGTGGCCATGCGCTTCTGTGCTAATACATGGGAACACAGCAAGCTAAGAAACATTTCTGATGTGTCCTCCTAAAGATGGAAGAAGAGGATGACGATCCCTGCTGCGTGCCAACATCTTGCCATTCTCCAAATGAGCTTTAATTCTAATTCTCTGCTTCTCTTTCCCACATGACCACAGCTGAGGAGACCCTGGTCCCAATTCTTCTGGTTTACAACGCACCTGGGCATTGCCTGCTTGCCAACTTCACTAGCCTGTTTGTTTAGACAACCATGTAGACTGAATAGATGCGCCACTCTGGTGCAACATAAATACTTAGGGGTGAGTCTCCTCAAGGTCAATTATTTGCAGCACTTTGTTCTGCAAAGGGTGACACCAGCACTGAAAAGCAGCATAAATAATTGACATGCTGTGAATTTGAACATCTGCATCGAAAAAATGCACTGTGTACATGAGATTAGGAAAACATCAATAACTTTGTGGTACTGTACTATGGATTTTCTACAGGTAATATGCAATCACATCCAAGGTCTTGGGTGCAGTAAATGCCAGAGTGCCTCCTCGTAGTCTTTTGTATTGTAAGTTGATCATGACCAGCAGGTTATAGAGATGTTTGCGCTTCATCAGCCTTAGGGTACAGCCACACAGATTGGCTATGATTCGGTCGGATTGAAGCAGTGCTGTGGTCAAGAACTGCGTGGCCACTTAGCCCACACTTTCAATACCACGCGACTGTTAACAATGAAGACCGACTATACAATAAAAGGAAGCTGTGGTTTAATTGGCTGCACGGTTCTTGACTGCATCACAGCCACTCCGTCTGGCCATACCTTTAGAGAAAAGCCTCTGTCCTGCTCTTCATTGCAAGCTTTATACAAACAGCTCAGGAATACGGAAGGAGCAGAAGATGGTCTTTAGATTAATGAGGGGAAGGGGCTTACGCCTAATAAAGCTCTATGTAAAGAAAAGAATACACAGAAAGATATTGCTGCTGTGAACTAACACTGCACTGCACCGAAATCCGCACCTTTCTTAGTCATATCGGTCAAAGGCTTGACCACAGTAGAATAATTCAGGATACATTTTCTGTAGTGATTAGTAAACCCCAAAAACCGCATTAGCGCTTTCTGATTCTCAGGTCGATCCCAGTCCGATACTGCGCGGACCTTTTTGGGATCCATACGAAAACCTGAGGAGGAAAGCAGGTAACCCAGGAAATGCACCTCCTGAACAGCAAACACACATTTTTCCAACTTAGCATACAACTTATTCTCTCCTGATCCTGATGAGTCTCAATATCAGGTGAGTGAATTAGTATGTCATCGAGGTATAAAACAATAAACCTCGCTACCAAATTATAAAAAATGTCATTGATAAAGTGCTGGAAGACCGCTAGAGAATTAGTCAACCCAAAAGGCATGACCAAGGTCTCAAAGGGGCCCTCAGGCTGTCTTCCTTTCGTCCCCTTCAATGATTCTTATCAGATTATAAGTCCCTCCTAAGTCCAATTTAGAAAAAACCTTGGCTTCGACAATCTGATTGAATAAATCTGCGATCAAGGGAAGGGGAAAAGGATCACGCACAGTGATACGATTTAGCTCTCAGAAGTCTAAACACGGTCTAAGGGTTTCGGGTTCAGAAGGATTATACAACCGAAAATTTGGCAATTTAGCTCCTGGAATAATCACCAGGACAATTGCTCACCGGACAATCATTCTCTCAGTGAGGGGGTAACTCCTGATCTCCACTCTCAGAGAATATGTCAGAAAATTCAGAAAGAAACGGGGGTAACATCTTAGTGGATACCACAGAAAGTGATGCGCCGAGACAGTTGTCTATACAGTAATCACTCTAATTACTGATCTTTCTTGCTTGCCAATTAATGGTAGGATCATGTCTGGTCAACCATGGTAAACCTAGCACTAGAGCAGCAGACAGACCCTTCAATACAAAACAAGAAATGGACTCAACATGGGAATCACCCACCCTTAAATGAATATCCTGCATCATATGAGTCAGACACTTTTGAGAGAGAGGGGCGGAATCGATTGCAAACACAGATATCCCCTTGTTTAATGCGCTTGTTTTAAAACCATGCCTCTGGACGAACTGACAATCCACAAGGTTAACCCCTGTCCCACTGTCAATTAATACTTCAAATTTTATATTTTTGGAGTCTAGTGCCACTGTGGTAGGCAGGAGAAACCGGGTACTACCGGTAAAAGACAAAAGTACATTTTCTGACTCCCCACCCATACTGCCAACAGTAAGAGAAATGGACCCATTAGTTATAACTTTATTTATTCCTTTTTCACCTTGAGATTAACGCAAGGACATACGTTAATAAAATGTCCTTCTTTACTACAGAAGAAACAAAGTCTTCTCTGAACCCTGAAGTTCCTATTACCTGGACAGGAAGAGACCTGCCCCAATTGCATTGGTTCATCACCAGACATGAGCTTGAGTGTCTCTGTACATCCAGTGTCAGAAGAAACAGCTTCCCCATATGGTAGTCCGTCCCTGTTGAGGGGAACCTCTCTCAGGTGTCTATCAATCCGATCGGCCAGGCACATGGCCACCTCCAATGAGTGAAGGTTTTCGTGAAATGCCAGGGCGTCTTTTAGTTTCTCTGACAGCCCTTGACAGAATTGACTACAGAGTGCTGGGTCATTCCACTCCGAATCAGTTGCCCACCTCCTAAATTCAGAGCAATATGACTCTGCAGAACATTCTTCCTGACGCAAGCTACGCAACTTAGATTCGGCTAGAGAAACCCGGTCTGGGTCATTATAAATAAGCCCCAGGGCTCTGAAAAATTCATCCACCGAGGGAGGGATTGGGAACCAATTGGCAGAGAAAAGGCCCAGGACTGAGCATCAACTTTCAGCAGAGAAATAATAATCCCCACTCTTTGATTCTCGTCCCCAGAGGAGAACGAGCATAGAAGAAAATACAGTTTACAAGATTCTCTGAACTGAACAAAGCTATCACTTCCCCCAGAAAACCTATCCGGGAGGGCGATCTTAGGTTCAAGGCAGACCTGGTTCCCACTGGCAGAACCAGACGCCTGAGGACTCTGAAACTGTGCAACAGTATTGCGGGGGTCAGCTACCGCCAAAGCTAATCCCTGCATGCGATTAACCAGTGCAGTAACAGTATCCATATCTGAACAGAGCAAGGGAAATGATAACAGTTTACAGCGGTTGATAATGTCACGGGTAGGTGGGGATGCGAGGAACACCAGAGAAACAAACAGCGACCGAAAGCAGACTAGGCCTCAGAGCTAGAGAAGAGGGAATGGTAACCTCATAACAATCCCTGGGTTTTTCCCTGACTGCTGACAGTATGAGCAAGTCCTGATGGTGAACGAACTCATACGCTGGAACCTATGCCCTGCTGACACTGTCGCACACCCTAACTTGGGGAGCAGGAGATGAGACAGCCGGTTCTTTCCACCGTGAAGGGACCAGCGTCACCCTGAGACCTAGAAACATCACACACACACCAATGAGACAACAGGAGAACGTAGCTTGAGACGAAAGGGAAGCAGATAATCCACAAACAAGTAGCATAGAACTCCAGCAGAAAATATTAACCGCATGGTCAGCAGTGAGAGGCGGACTTAAATAGAGCCTCCAACGGCTATTTCCTGGCTACAGAGAGCCTTTAAAGTGGTGTAGAACACTGTTCTTTGCAGTAACACACATAGGGAGTCTGCTTTGGTAGTGAAATAATACTGTGAGTCCGTATGACATGCAGATGACAAGCATCCCTCTTAGAATCACTGCACACTTAACATATTTGGGCAGTCACGGGGCCAAAACTGACCAAATAACTCAAGTATGAACTCTGCCTTACAGGCCGATGTTAGCATCAAGAAGAAGCACCCATCTTAAACACTGTTGGCAGCTTATTCCACATAGATGTCTACAGAACCTGTTCTATTAAACACGTATACAAGTAGAGCCCCCGACAGAGTGGAGAGGGTGTCAGCAGTAAGTTTGTGTTGAAGTCACTGATTATTTTGACCTTCCTCTGATCCGTCAGAACAATAACCCCCAAAAAACAGGGGGAGCATCCGCCTTCACTCGGCATTTGCTCAATAATCCATCAGTATGCCAAAAAAATCTGTATGCTAATGCCAAAAAAAACAGGAGTGAATTTAAAACATAGATGACACGTGAATGGAATATTTGCATGTCTTCTATGTTTTCTACCCACTCCTGCTTTTGGCTACCAAATCATCAGCCAATTCTGATGGGACCATACAGGCCTTACATTTTTCCTTCCTTCTGTCAGATCAGAAGAAGGGTCAAATAAATGATGATGTCAGCCAGGCCGAAAGGCAAAATAGTGCCCACTCATGAAGTGGGGAGGGTGAGAACAGCATGAGAAGTCCACAGAGTGGCCCTATGACATAGTGGTGAAGTGGAAGCAGCATGAGAAGGCCACAGAGTGGCACAATGACAGAGAACGGAGGTGGCGGCAGCAGCAGCATTAGGAGTGGGCCACAGGGTGGCACAATGACAGTGTGGAGGTGGCAGCAGCATAAGGTGGCCACAGAGTGGCACAATGTCAGTGTGGAGGTGGCAGCAGCATCAGGAGACCATAGAGTGGCAAGGTGACATAATGTGGAGGTGGCATCAGCAGAGGCATGAGGAGACCACAGAGTGACCCGGTGACTGAGTGGGGAGGTGGGTGACAATAACAGTACCCGCTGATGATGGTGGGTGTAAGAAGGAGCACTTGGCATCAAATGTGTGGCATCCGGCAGGTGGCAGCATCGGAATAGTAGCTGAGGCAGGTAGCCAGAAGAAGCCCATCTCTTTTTTCAAAGTGTTGGTGTGGCACCATGGATGGTCTAGTCTGATGCATCAGGCATTGGTGGGTGCAAATCCTGGTTGATCCACGCCTGATTCATCTTGACAAAGGTCAGTCTCTCCACATTTTGGGTGGACAGGCTAGTTCTCCTTGGGGTAACTATGGCCCCTGCCGCACTAAACACCCGCTCTGATGCCACACTACTGGCCGGGCAGGACAGCCTTTTCAGGGCAAACTCGGCTGATTGCAACACAAATCCAGTTTGGCTCCCCAGTTGTCCAGCGGTTCTTCAATGACGGCTGGCAGGGTGCACCCCAAGTATGCCACTACCTGCTGGTTCAGGTTCTGCTCTATGTCTAGCTGCTGGTGAGTAGTTTCTTCACTATGTGGGTGAAGAAAGCTGCTCATCAGCGACTCTAGACTCAGGCTGCTGCTGATGGAGCTTGTACTGCTCCTGCCACCCCACCCCTCTTCAGCAGCCATGGCAGTGGAACTTGAGTGCAGAGGACCCCCAGTCAGACCTGCGAGAGGATGGACGATAGCGCAGATAGGCATTGGCCAACTGACTACATAGGATGTCTCTATAGTAGTTCAGTTTGTCCTTCCTCTCAGCGGGTGTAAAAAAGCCCCCCATTTTGGACCGGTAGCGAGGGTCCAACAAGGTGACAATTCGGCTGTCACTACGCAAGCAAGTAAGCATGCATAAGGCCATTTGTGCAAGTGGCTCGGAGGGATTCCCTGCCTCCATTTCCACTGCATACTGCCACGGTGTGTCTGGGTTCTTTGCTTCGTCTTCCTCACTGCCCTGTAGCTCCTCTGGCTGCTCCTGCTCTCCTGTCACCTGTGTAGAAAAACCACCCATTTCGCTACACATTGCTTGTGTTCTAATTTCCTCCTCTTTCAGTTCAGCCCCCACAGGTCTTATGTGGCCATGAGATGTAGGCGCCATGTCTTCATTCCCCTGACCAGACAGATTTACCAGCATCTGTTCCAGGACATAAAGCAGTTGAATGACGTTGTTCATCCTGTAGTTCTGGCAACTGACAAATAACGCTGCCACTGGCTGACATCAAAGTTACACACGTGAGTACTCCTGTCCACTTGGATCATCAAGAAATCATTGAAGGCCTTTCTCTATTCGTATAGTCGCTCCAAAATATGGAGGGTGGAATTCCAACGGGTGGAAACATTGCATATCAGCCTATGTTGGAGGATGCCGTTCTGCCGCTGCAGCTCAAGGAGGGCGTGCTTTGCGATGTACGAGTGGCTGAAGTGCATGCAAAGTTTCCTGGCCATTTTTAGGACATCTAGCCGAATGGTGGAAGACTTCAGGAACCGCTTGACAACCAGATTGAACACATGTGCCATGCAGGGCGCATGGCTCAGCCCCCCTTGATGCAGCACCGACACCACGTTCTTCCCATTGTCAGTCACCATGGTTCTGATTTTGAGTTGTCGCGGAAAAAGCCAGTATTCGATTTCTTGATGAAGGACACAGATCAGTTCATCCCCTGTGTGACTCCGTTCGCCCACGCAAATGAGGTGCAGAACAGTGTGACACCGCTGTGCCCTGCACATGTGGTATGCTGGAGGGGCACTTTGAATTGTCCCTGCAGTGGAGGCTGAGGACACGGTGGAGGTTGAGGAGGCAGAGGCAGACATTGTCACAGGACAACGGCGTGAGAACATGGAGGTGGACGCGGCGTCATGTTGGCCATGTTGCTGGGGTGCCTGTGGAGAAACCATGTTTACCCAGTGGGCTGTAAAGGACATATATTGTCCTTGACCATAGTTAAAGCTACCGACCAATTTTCCCAAAAAAGGCTGTAAAAAAAAAAATTTCACCAATAAAAGGCTAATCGAATTCGTGGGCAAACCCCCACCTCTATAATTGTCGGGGTCCAAATTCCAATTGAAATGTTCTCATGAGAAGTTAAGAGAGCTGACACAGACACATCTCTGAATCAGATACACTCCCCCTTTATTAGACACAAGCATACATATTTAAATCGCAGAAAATCATAATCAAGTCTGGCACACCACCAATGGGGTGGCAATTAAAACTAACAATTTAATTGGTTATTCATATAAGGCAATACTTCTGAAATATACTAACAAGATTCTCATAATAATAGTAAAAAAAAAAAAGCTTCCTGTAGCATCTTATCTCAGAGCTGACATTCCTCATTAGTACATCCTGAATCTCAGACAGAACATAACCTTTTGTAGAATGTCAAACTCTGATAAGAAGGTGGGGGAAAAATTACCTTGTCCTTGCTTCTCAGCTATCTCAGTAATTTTCCACATATACACAAGATGGAGGACATATTCAGACAAAATGGATTCTCATCCCTCACAGTTCTTACAAAAGAATGTCTACAATCACATCAATTTTCCCAAAAAAGGCGATTTTTACAAAAAAATGTCACCAATGAAAGGCTAATTGAATTCGGTTCATACAGAAGAAAGTCTACAATCACCCATCAATTTTCCCAAAAAAGGCTGTTTCACAAACAAATTTCACCACAATGTAAATTCACAGCAGAATGGCTAATTTTCACGTACCTATTTTTCCCATTCACACACCCCAACAATGGCTGTATAACAATGTCCGTTCACTGCAGACCAGCTAATAAGACATATTTTTTTCCTATTAATACACCCCAAAAAATTAATATAGCAATCACAATTCACCGCAGAACGGCTAATAGGACGTATGTATCTATCTTTTTAATATACCCTGTAAATGGCTGTAGTACAATGGAACTTCGCTGCTAAACGGCAATTTTTTTTTTTTTTTGCCACTAATACACACCAAAAAGGGCTGTAGATTTCTCACTTCAACAAACAACGGCTAATAAGCCCTTTTTTAGAACATATAACTGCACCACTAAATGGCAAATATATTTTTCTTTTTCCACTAATACACTCCACAAAAGGCTTTAGAACATACAACTGCACCGCTGAATGGCTAATATATTTTTTCTTTTGCCACTAATACACGACAAAAAGGGCTGTAATTTTTGCACTTCACCACACAACGGCTAATAGGCCCTTTTTTCCCACTAATACACGCCAAAAAATGCTTTTGAACATATAACTGCACCTCACAAGGTCAAATAAGACATAGAAATATTACCTTGTAATAAACCCTGTTAATGGCGGTATCACACAGCACTTGCACCCCAATAACAAGAACGGTTTGCTGGAATTACAGAGCTGTATAATGGCAATTTGGATCCCCAGTCAGTGCAGCAAGGTGTAATAGGATTGTTCCTATTATCAGGCTGTCACCTCCCCTACTGAACGCTGTTCAACATAAATGCTCTGGAATGATTTCTCCCTATCCTTTCCCTACACCTTTACTAATCTTTCCCTGAACTTCTAAATAATTTTTTCAACACAATGAACTATTTCCTATCACTGTCCCTAGCGCCTGCTGATGTCTCTTCCTGCACTAAGTACACTGAAAAATGGCAGAATCCAAGATGGCTAATGTTATTTATAGGGGTGTGACATCACAGGGCTGGCTGGCTGCTGATTGGCTGCATGCATGACATTATGGGTGATCCCACCTTACCAGAGTTCCTTGCTCCATGTCCTCACACGTGCAGCAGCCATTTTAGGAAAAAATTTGATTTGTTACCACGAAGCGTGAGGAAATTCGGATCGAATTCCACTTCATCAGCTTCAATTCGCTCATCTCTAAAAATTACTTTTAATTATTAGAATTTCAATATATTTAATGTAGTAACTTAGTTTACCCATAGCGCTGTGAAGGCTGCTCAGGGCCATGAGTTTTGCACATTGGGCCTCCTGAGGAGGACATTTTTGTACATTTAGAGCTAGTGCCCACGGGTTAGAGTGTTTACTTTTACTATGTATGTTAGTTATTTGGTTCCTAAAGTGCTACATTTCCTCATACACCCAAACTGTTATCATTCTTGTAATAATGTCCGTATGGAATTGTTATATATCAGATAAAATTGCAAAAATATATCCTAATAAGCATTGTATGGTTCCATTATCATATGCGGCACATAATAATCAAAGGACTCACTGTAATTCTAGTGTAAATGTAGGTAGGTAATTATTGCTTATGTGCCATGTTGGTTTCATATAATCCTGAAGGTATGCCTAAGAAGCAATATCCATCTGGTAATTTAGTACATTCCACCAGGCACCTTCTGGTTAATATTAACTCAGGTCCGTCAGGTCACCTGGCTAGTGGTCATGGATGATCTGACCTTAAACTTAAATTTTAAGCACGTCAACACTGACTGAAACTTTATGGCCCATGTAAAATAGTTATATACTAAAGCAGTGGTAGCGAACCTATGGCAAAGGTGCACAAGGGTGCACTCAGAGCCCTCTCTCTGGGCACCCGGCGCCTGGAAAAAGTCTAAGGTGTACCAATATGCTTTAGACTTTTCCTGCCATTCATGAGCACAGGGCGAACTATGTGCAGCACAGACAGAGCACTAAATGTAGGCAGGATATTATAGTAAGTACATGGAAGATACACTATATTGGAATATAATATTTAGGTTAAATTGCCGTGTTGGCATTTCGCAATAAATAAGTAGTTTTTGGGTTGCAGTTTGAACACTCGGTGTCTAAAAGGTTCGCCATCACTGTATCAAAGTATAAGAGCAGGAATTTCCTGAAGCCATGTCAGAAGCCTTATCTGTGGAGTACTTTTAAGAAAGTGGAGAACTGCACTCTAGTTAACAGGTTCTGGTGCCAATCAAGGGCTGCAAGCAGCCAGTATACATGTAGTAAAATTGAGGCACACAGTTTTGAGTGTTTCAATTCAAAAAGATTTATTCATTCAATCCATACAGTAGTTTCATCCATTGGCCAATAGATGAAACTACTGTATGGATTGAATGAATAAATCCTTTTGAATTGCAACACTCAAAACTGTGTGCCTCAACTTACCTGTGGAGTAGACATGCGCACTGCCCAGAATTTCCCGATTATCTGAGACTCCTGGCTTGTTTTACTTGATTTACTTTGTACCTTCATTCTGGATGTAGTTAGGGCTCCAGTTGAAGTTTTGGTTTGTTTTACTGAGACTGGCGTGTGAAATTCTGGACTTTAGTAAATGGTCCCCATTGACTCACTAGTCAGGTACATAATCTTGATGTGGGCCACGTCAATGGGCTTCAGTGAAAAAGGAAATAAGTGGTGATAAAAGACTTCTTTACTGTAAAAGTGCTGACATTGCTAAAAAATTGCAAGAACTGGAGATGATGAGCACAACGTTCTCTCCAGGATCAGATCATTTCATGCCATACTTGATGTGTAAAATACTTGGCTGAATGTTGATCCTGTCTGATCACCACTTGAGGAGATCCTTCTCCTTAGGTTCATGTCTAATGGTTTTTACCTTCACCTGGATATAAGATAAACTCTGGTTCTTTTTTTTTTTTTTTTTTTTTTTTCATGTTGTTAATCTTACAGGAAAGTTCTGGTAGAACAACAAGTGGACCTGGAAAACCTGTGTCAGTGTCTGTGAATGGTGAGAACCTTTCATAAATCTGGTTTAATTGTAAATTCGTTCATTAATAAGATAACCAATAGGAATGGTCCTATTTAGAGATGAGCGAACACCTGGATGTTCGGGTTCGAGAAGTTCGGTCGAACTTCCCGGAAATGTTCAGGTTCGGGATTCGAACTCGATCCGAACTTTATCCCGAACCCGAACCCCATTGAAGTCAATGGGGACCCGAACTTTTAGGCACAAAAAAGGCTGTAAAATAGTCCAGGAAAGGGCTAGAGGGCTGCCAAAGGCAGCAAAGTGTAGAAAAATCCCCTGCAAACAAATGTGGATAGGGAAATGAATTAAAATTAAATAAAATAAATAAAAATTAACCAATATCAATTGAAGAGAGGTCCCACAGCAAGGAATCATGCGTCATATCACCCTGCACCGGAGAATGTCACTCTCATGTATTTTGGACCAGCACCCAGACAGAGGATACAGGTCCCACAGCAAGGAATCATGCGTCATATCACCCTGCACCGGAGAATGTCACTCTCATGTATTTTGGACCAGCACCCAGACAGAGGATACAGGTCCCACAGCATGGAATCATGCGTCATATCACCCACCACCGGAGAAGGCCACTCTCATGTATTTTGGACCAGCACCCAGACAGAGGATACAGGTCCCACAGCATGGAATCATGCGTCATATCACCCACCACCGGAGAAGGCCACTCTCATGTATTTTGGACCAGCACCCAGACAGAGGAGAGAGGTCCCACATCAAGGAATCATGAGTCATATCAACCACCACCGGAGAAGGCCACTCTCATTTATTTTGGACCAGCACCCAGACAGAGGATACAGGTCCCACAGCATGGAATCATGCGTCATATCACCCACCACCGGAGAAGGCCACTCTCATGTATTTTGGACCAGCACCCAGACAGAGGATACAGGTCCCACAGCATGGAATCATGCGTCATATCACCCACCACCGGAGAAGGCCACTCTCATGTATTTTGGACCAGCACCCAGACAGAGGATACAGGTCCCACAGCATGGAATCATGCGTCATATCACCCACCACCGGAGAAGGCCACTCTCATGTATTTTGGACCAGCACCCAGACAGAGGATACAGGTCCCACAGCATGGAATCATGCGTCATATCACCCACCACCGGAGAAGGCCACTCTCATGTATTTTGGACCAGCACCCAGACAGAGGATACAGGTCCCACAGCATGGAATCATGCGTCATATCACCCACCACCGGAGAATGTCACTCTCATTTATTTAGGCCCAGCACACAGACAGAGGAGAGAGGTCCCACAGCAAGGAATCATGCGTCATATCAACCACCAACGGAGAATGTCACTCTCATGTATTTTGGACCAGCACCCAGACAGAGGAGAGAGGTCCCACAGCAAGGAATCATGCGTCATATCAACCACCAACGGAGAATGTCACTCTCATGTATTTTGGACCAGCACCCAGACAGAGGAGAGGTTCATTCAACTTTGGGTTGCACCGCAAGATCATGGTAAAGTAAAAAAATGAGGATTCAATAAAGAAGTGCCCCAGAGTACAAGAATACATGGTTGATGGGGAGGGAAATGTCTATTCTGCACAAGGGAGGCACAGGTCCTGTGGGATCCATGCCTGGTTCATTTTTATGAACGTCAGCTTGTCCACGTTGGCTGTGGACAGGCGGCTGCGTTTGTCAGTAATGACGCCCCTGCCGTGCTGAATACACGTTCAGACAAAACGCTGGCCGCCGGGCAGGCCAGCACCTCCAAGGCATAAAATGCTAACTCTGGCCACGTGGACAATTTGGAGACCCAGAAGTTGAATGGGGCCGAACCATCAGTCAGTACGTGGAGGGGTGTGCAGACGTACTGTTCAACCATGTTAGTGAAATGCTGCCTCCTGCTAACACGTTCCGTATCAGGTGGTTGTGCAGTTAGCTGTGGCGTGGAGACAAAACTTTTCCACATTTCTGCCATGCTAACCCTGCCCTCAGAAGAGCTGGCCGTGACACTGCTGCGTTGGCGACCTCTTGCTCCTCTTCTGCCTTCGCCTTGGGCTTCCACCTGTTCCCCTGTGACATTTGGGAATGCTCTCAGGAGCGCCTCTACCAGCGTGCGCTTGAACTCGCGCATCTTCCTATCACGCTCCAGTGCAGGAAGTAAGGTGGGCACATTGTCTTTGTATCGGGGATCCAGCAGGGTGGCAACCCAGTAGTCCGCACACGTTAAAATGTGGGAAACTCTGCTGTCGTTGCGCAGGCACTGCAGCATGTAGTCGCTCATGTGTGCCAGGCTCCCCAGAGGTAAGGACAAGCTGTCCTCTGTGGGAGGCGTATCGTCATCGTCCTCCGTATCCCCCCAGCCACGCACCAGTGATGGGCCTGAGCTGTGTCGGGTGCCACCCCGCTGTGAACCTGCTTCATCCTCATCCTCCTCCACCTCCTCCTCATCCTCCTCGTCCTCCAGTAGTGGGCCCTGGCTGGCCACATTTGTACCTGGCCTCTGCTGTTGCAAAAACCTCCCTCTGAGCCACTTCTAACAGACTGGCCTGAAAGTGCTAAAAATGACCCCTCATCCTCCTCCTCCTCCTCCTCCTGGGCCACCTCCTCTTCCATCATCGCCCTAAGCGTTTTCTCAAGGAGACATAGAAGTGGTATTGTAACGCTGATAACGGTGTCATCGCCACTGGCCATGTTGGTGGAGTACTCGAAACAGCGCAACAGGGCACACAGGTCTCGCATGGAGGCCCAATCATTGGTGGTGAAGTGGTGCTGTTCCGCAGTGCGACTGACGCGTGCGTGCTGCAGCTGAAACTCCACTATGGCCTGCTGCTGCTCGCACAGTCTCTCCAGCATGTGCAAGGTGGAGTTCCACCTGGTGGGCACGTCGCATATGAGGCGGTGAGCGGGAAGGCCGAGGTTACGCTGTAGCGCAGACAGGCGAGCAGCGGCAGGATGTGAACGCCGGAATCGCGCACAGACGGCCCTCACTTTATGCAGCAGCTCTGACATGTTGGGGTAGTTGTGAATGAACTTCTGCACCACCAAATTCAGCACATGCGCCAGGCAAGGGATGTGCGTCAAACCGGCTAGTCCCAGAGCTGCGACGAGATTTCGCCCATTATCGCACACCACCAGGCCGGGCTTGAGGCCCACCGGCAGCAACCACTGGTCGGTCTGTTGTTCAATACCCCGCCACAACTCCTGCGCGGTGTGGGGCCTGTCCCCCAAACATATGAGTTTCAGAATGGCCTGCTGACGTTTACCCCGGGCTGTGCTGAAGTTGGTGGTGAAGGTGTGTGGCTGACTGGATGAGCTGGTGGAAGCAGAGGAGGAGGAAGCCGAGTAGGAGGAGGAGGCTACAGGAGGCAAACAATGATGCCCTGTGATCCTTGGCGGCGGAAGGACGTGCGCCAAGGAACTCTCCGCCTGGGGCCCAGCCGCCACTACATTTACCCAGTGTGCAGTTAGGGAGATATAGCGTCCCTGGCCGTGCTTACTGGTCCACGTATCTGTGGTTAGGTGGACCTTGCCACAAATGGCGTTGCGCAGTGCACACTTGATTTTATCGGACACTTGCATGTGCAGGGAAGGCACGGCTGTCTTGGAGAAGTAGTGGCGGCTGGGGACAACATACTGTGGGACAGCCATGGACATCAGCTGTTTGAAGCTGTCTGTGTCCACCAGCCTGAATGACAGCATTTCAAAGGCCAGTAGTTTAGAAATGCTGGCATTCAGGCCCAGGGCTCGAGGGTGGCTAGGTGGGAATTTACGCTTTCTCTCAAGGTTTGTGAGATGGAGAGCTGAACGCTGCCGTGTGACATGGTGGAGATGCTTGGTGACGCAGGTGGTGGTGTCGCTGGCACATCCTCTGTTTGGTGGGCGGCAGGTGCCAGCATTCCTCCCGAGGCGGAGGAAGAGGCCGAGGCAGCAGCAGAAGAGGGAGCAGGGGAGCCTGAGTGAGTTCCTTGCTTTTAAGGTGTTTACTCCACTGCAGTTCATGCTTTGCATGTAGATGCCTGGTCATGCAGGTTGTGCTAAGGTTCAGAACGTTAATGCCTCGCTTCAGGATCTGATGGCACAGCGTGCAAACCACTCGGGTCTTGTCGTCAGCACATTGTTTAAAGAAGTGCCATGCCAGGGAACTCCTTGAAGCTGCCTTTGGGGTGCTCGGTCCCTGGTGGCGGTGGCCTGTATCAGGCGAACTCTCTTGGCGGCGGCTGTTCTGCTTTTGCCCCCTGCTCCCTCTTTTGCTACGCTGTTGGCTCGGTCTCACCACTGCCTCTTCCTCTGAACTATGAAAGTCAGTGGCACGACCTTCATTCCATGTGGGGTCTAGGACCTCATCGTCCCCTGCATCGTCTTCCACACAGTCTTCCTCCCTGTCCTCCTGTTCGGTCTGCACACTGCAGAAAGACGCAGCAGTTGGCACCTGTGTTTCGTCATCATCAGAGACGTGCGGACTCCGATGAGGTGGTATTCCCATGTCCTCATCATCAGTAAACATCAGAGGTTGTGCATCAGTGCATTCTATGTCTTCCACCACAGGGGAAGGGCTAGGTGGATTCCCTTGGGAAACCCTGCCAGCAGAGTCTTCAAACAGCATAAGAGACTGCTGCATAACTTGAGGCTCAGACAGTTTCCCTGATATGCATGGGGGTGATGTGACAGACTGATGGGCTTGGTTTTCAGGTGCCACCTGTGCGCTTTCTGCAGAAGACTGGGTGGGAGATAATGTTGTGAACGTGCTGGATCCACTGTCGGCCACCCAATTGACTAGCGCCTGTACCTGCTCAGGCCTTACCATCCTTAGAACGGCATTGGGCCCCACCAAATATCGCTGTAAATTCTGGCGGGTACTGGAACTTGAGGTAGTTGGTTCACTAGGACGTGTGGCTGTGGCAGAATGGCCACGTCCTCTCCCAGCACCAGAGGGTACACTAACACCACCACGACCGCGTCCGCGTCCCTTACTAGATGTTTTCCTCATTGTTACCGTTCACCAAGCACCACAATAAGGAAAAAAATATTTGGCCCAATGTATTGATTTCAAATTCAGGCCTTTTTTTACAGGCACCTACCACTATCTGCCTATTTGTTTATGTAGCTTATTACACTAATCCAGGCACAGCAGTAACCACTGATTTAGGGGAATATCTCTTTTAGAGCTAGTATTTAGGCCCTGGATGAAAGGTATCCTTTTATGGACAGATTTACAATGGGCCTGCAACAGCTGTGACACCAGATTTAGGGTATTGCTATTTTGGCAAGTGAATTTCACCCCAGAAGAAAATATATGTTTTTGCGGATACTAATATAGTTTGCCAGGCTCAGCTGTGACACCAGATTTAGTGGATTGCTATTTTGGCAAGTGAATTTCACCCCAGAACAAAATATATGTTTTTGCGGATACTATTATAGTTTGACAGGCTCAGCTGTGACACCAGATTTAGGGGTTGCTATATTGGCAAGTGAATTTCACCCCAGAAGAAAATATATGTTTTTGCGGATACTAATATAGTTTGCCAGGCACAGCTGTGACACCAGATTTAGGGTGTTGCTATTTTGGCAAGTGAATTTCACCCCAGAAGAAAATATATGTTTTTACGGATACTAATATAGTTTGCCAGGCTCAGCTGTGACACCAGATTTAGTGGATTGCTATTTTGGCAAGTGAATTTCACCCCAGAACAAAATATATGTTTTTGCGGATAATAATATAGTTTGCCAGGCTCAGCTGTGACACCAGATTTAGTGGATTGCTATTTTGGCAAGTGAATTTCACCCCAGAACAAAATATATGTTTTTGCGGATACTAATATAGTTTGCCAGGCTCAGCTGTGACACCAGATTTAGGGTGTTGCTATTTTGGCAAGTGAATTTCACCCCAGAACAAAATATATGTTTTTGCGGATAATAATATAGTTTGCCAGGCTCAGCTGTGACACCAGATTTAGTGGATTGCTATTTTGGCAAGTGAATTTCACCCCAGAACAAAATATATGTTTTTGCGGATACTAATATAGTTTGCCAGGCTCAGCTGTGACACCAGATTTAGTGGATTGCTATTTTGGCAAGTGAATTTCACCCCAGAACAAAATATATGTTTTTGCGGATACTAATATAGTTTGCCAGGCTCAGCTGTGACACCAGATTTAGGGTGTTGCTATTTTGGCAAGTGAATTTCACCCCAGAAGAAAATATATGTTTTTGCGGATACTAATATAGTTTGCCAGGCTCAGCTGTGACACCAGATTTAGGGTGTTGCTATTTTGGCAAGTGAATTTCACCCCAGAAGAAAATATATGTTTTTGCGGATACTAATATAGTTTGCCAGGCTCAGCTGTGACACCAGATTTAGAGGATTGCTATTTTGGCAAGTGAATTTCACCCCAGAACAAAATATATGTTTTTGCGGATAATAATATAGTTTGCCAGGCTCAGCTGTGACACCAGATTTAGTGGATTGCTATTTTGGCAAGTGAATTTCACCCCAGAAGAAAATATATGTTTTTGCGGATACTAATATAGTTTGCCAGGCTCAGCTGTGACACCAGATTTAGTGTGATTGCTATTTTGGCAAGTGAATTTCACCCCAGAAGAAAATATATGTTTTTGCGGATACTAATATAGTTTGCCAGGCTCAGCTGTGACACCAGATTTAGAGGATTGCTATTTTGGCAAGTGAATTTCACCCCAGAAGAAAATATATGTTTTTGCGGATACTAATATAGTTTGCCAGGCTCAGCTGTGACACCAGATTTAGGGTGTTGCTATTTTGGCAAGTGAATTTCACCCCAGAAGAAAATATATGTTTTTGCGGATACTAATATAGTTTGCCAGGCTCAGCTGTGACACCAGATTTAGTGGATTGCTATTTTGGCAAGTGAATTTCACCCCAGAACAAAATATATGTTTTTGCGGATAATAATATAGTTTGCCAGGCTCAGCTGTGACACCAGATTTAGTGGATTGCTATTTTGGCAAGTGAATTTCACCCCAGAACAAAATATATGTTTTTGCGGATAATAATATAGTTTGCCAGGCTCAGCTGTGACACCAGATTTAGTGGATTGCTATTTTGGCAAGTGAATTTCACCCCAGAACAAAATATATGTTTTTGCGGATACTAATATAGTTTGCCAGGCTCAGCTGTGACACCAGATTTAGTGGATTGCTATTTTGGCAAGTGAATTTCACCCCAGAAGAAAATATATGTTTTTGCGGATACTAATATAGTTTGCCAGGCTCAGCTGTGACACCAGATTTAGTGGATTGCTATTTTGGCAAGTGAATTTCACCCCAGAACAAAATATATGTTTTTGCGGATACTAATATAGTTTGCCAGGCTCAGCTGTGACACCAGATTTAGAGGATTGCTATTTTGGCAAGTGAATTTCACCCCAGAACAAAATATATGTTTTTGCGGATACTAATATAGTTTGCCAGGCTCAGCTGTGACACCAGATTTAGTGGATTGCTATTTTGGCAAGTGAATTTCACCCCAGAACAAAATATATGTTTTTGCGGATAATAATATAGTTTGCCAGGCTCAGCTGTGACACCAGATTTAGTGGATTGCTATTTTGGCAAGTGAATTTCACCCCAGAAGAAAATATATGTTTTTGCGGATACTAATATAGTTTGCCAGGCTCAGCTGTGACACCAGATTTAGGGTGATTGCTATTTTGGCAAGTGAATTTCACCCCAGAACAAAATATATGTTTTTGCGGATACTAATATAGTTTGCCAGGCTCAGCTGTGACACCAGATTTAGAGTGATTGCTATTTTGGCAAGTGAATTTCACCCCAGAAGAAAATATATGTTTTTGCGGATACTAATATAGTTTGCCAGGCTCAGCTGTGACACCAGATTTAGAGGATTGCTATTTTGGCAAGTGAATTTCACCCCAGAACAAAATATATGTTTTTGCGGATAATAATATAGTTTGCCAGGCTCAGCTGTGACACCAGATTTAGTGGATTGCTATTTTGGCAAGTGAATTTCACCCCAGAACAAAATATATGTTTTTGCGGATAATAATATAGTTTGCCAGGCTCAGCTGTGACACCAGATTTAGTGGATTGCTATTTTGGCAAGTAAATTTAACCCCAGAACAAAATATATGTTTTTGCGGATACTAATATAGTTTGCCAGGCACAGCTGTGACACCAGATTTAGGGTGTTGCTATTTTGGCAAGTGAATTTCACCCCAGAAGAAAATATATGTTTTTGCGGATACTAATATAGTTTGCCAGGCACAGCTGTGACACCAGATTTAGGGTGTTGCTATTTTGGCAAGTGAATTTCACCCCAGAACAAAATATATGTTTTGGAGGAAACACTAATATATTTTGCCAGCCACTGCTGAAACCACTGATGTATGGTATTGCTATTTTGGCAATTGAATTTAACCCCAAACCAAAATATCTGTTTTGGCGGACACTATTATATTTTGCCAGCCACTGCTGAAACCACTGATGTATGGTTTTGCTATTTTGCCAATTGAATTTCACCCCAGAAAATAATCTATCCTTTGCCAGACAGCAGACAGTATTATGCTTGTCTAGCCAAAGCTGGAACACCAGATTTAGGGGATTGGTATTTGGGCAATTGTATTTAACCCCTTAATAAAATATAGAAATTGCTATCCTGAGTTTCTAGGGGTGACAATTAGCACAGCCAAGCCCCTGATGGAGGATATAGCAAAAAAAAAATAGTATTGAAGCATTGATGGATGTGTGGCAGCTTGTTCTGGAGCACCACAAGTCACAAAATGGCCGCCGATCAACCCAGAAAATAAGTGACAGAAAAACGCTCTGTGCAGCCAAAAACCAGCAATCAAGTAAATAGCAGAAGTTCACTGATTCTCAGCTGCAGATCGATCCGTTCATTAGGTGCTGTTGCTGACTTTTCCCTGCCTATCTCGCCCTCACAGAAGCTGCATCCTCTCCCTACACTAGTCAGAGCAGTGTGACGTGCGGCGCTACGTGACTCCAGCTTAAATAGAGGCTGGGTCACATGCTGCACTTGGCCAATCACAGCCATGCCATTAGTAGGCATGGCTGTGATGGCTTCTTAGGGCAAGAAGTAAGACGCTAGCTGATTGGCTGCTGTGCAGCCCTTCAGAAAGCGGGAAGAAATCGACGAACACCGAACCCGAACCCGAACTTTTTTGAAAATGTCCGGGTTCGGGTCCGGGTCCCGGACACCCCAAAATTCGGTACGAACCCGAACGATGCGCGAACTGTTCGCTCAACACTAGTCCTATTATATGGACCTCTCTCCCCTTCTTACCAGTGGCTCCAGCCACCAGAGTAGATCTGTCTCTACATGCAGGTTGCTTCTTGCCAGCTAAGCTTCTCTCTGTCTGCCCATTGGGCATGCGCATGTGCTCCCTCTGGCTCTCAAAGGGCCAGCATGCCACTCTGATCTTCAACAGCCAATTGCTGGCCACCTTGGAGCTGCACCTGGACAAAACCCCTTCTTCACTCATTTAGCTTTAATAAGTAAAGCATTGGAGCATTTCTAGCTCTGATTTTCACCTTTGCCCTGCGCTGCATAGCTTTTTCTTTGCTCCGGTGACATACCAGGCTTTTCATGGGTATGCTAGGCAGAGGCTTCCACCTAGCAGTGAGCCCAATATGACATCACCGGCAATAATAGGTCGTCTATTTTGCTGTCCATGCCTGTAAAACAACCTAGGGCAGCGCTATAGACTGCCCATTATTGCCAGCGATGTCAATGGGATCACTGCTAGGGATCGCTCTCTCTCAGGGTCGGCGAGGATAGACTTCTCATCAAACAGGAGGTTTTCGAGCTCAAATAGTGCTTTATTTTTCACACAGCACATCACACTTTCAAGTTTGGCATCACTTGGCACTATGAAGTCGCAGCTTTACCTCACAACGTGTTACATTAACACAAAACAATAAACGCTTGCCCGGCTAGGCACTCACTATACTGAGGTCTCCCTAATTCACCTCAGTATTCACACTGTGGTAATCGGCTTCGGTCAGACAGAATCCTAGCTGTGACCAATGCAACCCATTGGAGTCTCGGTCCACCAGTCCTCCTGACGGTGACCACACAATACCTTGGGGAGATATGGTCCGTGCGACACCTCTTTTCTTCAGGCTTCCTAAGCTTTGTGGCCCCTAGCCCTCCTTGCTGGGACCACACAGACCCTCTGCAGGTCTGTTCCCTGGGGCCTAACTCCTCCTCTCGCACACTGAGGATTGCTTTATCCCCTTTATCCCCATGATACAGATTAAACATGAACGAACCAATGGAGGCTGAAGAGAAATCCTGCTTAAGGGACTTGAAGGCTGATGTGGCCTCAGACGACCATTCTCTGGGATTGGCCCTTTTATGAATAAGAGTGGAAATACAGTAGGTGCGGTCATAGTAGTAAATGAGGAATAAGTTGTCAGTTATAGTTCTGGAATCCTAAAACACACTTTATGTGTAATGCAAGGCACCAACAAACAGACCAGTGAAGTTCAAATCAAAGGTGTTTATTCACAAAAATGAACCAAAAGTCCAGGTAACTTGCTGGAGCAAAATAACAGGTACACAAAACTGTGCATTAGTTCCTGAGCTAGTTGCCCGGGTCCTGGGTCCCACTGCAGCGGACGGAGTCCAAGCAATCTTCTCTCAGAAGTCAGCAGTACTGACCTGCACCTGGATAGGAAGAATAACAGTGGGCACTGACCTTTTATGTGCCTGCTAACAAATCCCAGGGCGCCAAGTGTCCACTCCCCATAGGTCATGATCCTGCCTACACCTGTGTACAAGGCTTGGTCAGTCATTAGTCAATTAGAGCAATGCTGGCCCCCTAATCTACTTTGCACTTGCGGCCAGGTGCTATTCCCTTTGCTGGTCGGAGAAGCTCATAAAAAGCACATACGCGCGACCGCATATCCCCTTGCGAACCCGCTTTCGAACGTACACGCGGACACACAACAGGCTCTGCGGAAGTATGCGAGCACGTCGACATGGACACCAGAACAGAATCCACAATAGGCACTGGAGACAAGCTTGGCCGCGGCATAGTGCCACTAGCCTGACCCAGCTGTCCCCGAAACCCATGCGGTCTTACCCTCCGGCGCACATGCAAACGCGTCCTGGATTATCCCGGTGGAAAGCTGCCACCAACTTTTCCGCATGCACCTGACGAACAGGTACCCAACATCTCTCCTCTAGACCCTTCCAGTCTACCAAGTATTGGAGAGACCTCTGGACAAAACGAGAGTCCAAAATCCTGTTCACCTCGAACTCTGGCACCCCTTGCACCGATTTGAGAAGTGATACATGAAAGGTGTTCACTCCTTGAATCGACGGTGGAATAGCAACCTTGTACGTAACTCGGTTGATCTTCTCCGTCGCCGGGTATGGACCAGTGAATCGAGGACCCAACTTGGAGGATGGCTGATGCAGTGGAATGTTCCAGGTGGAGACCCACACCTGGTCTCCCACCTTAAACTTTTGCTCTACAGTGCGATGACGATCAGCAAATTTCTTCTAATGCGCCACCGCACTGCAGATATTCCGATGAACCGACGACCAAATGGAACGTCTATCCTCGAACCATTGACTCATCACCGGTGAGTCAGTGGAGGGCCCGGCCAGAGAAGAGAGCCTTGGATCCCTGCCCCCCACAAACCTGAACAGAGACATCTTAGTGGAAGCATACTCAGAGTTGTTATAAGCCACCTCCGCGAAGGGTAGATGCGCGGCCCATTCCTCCTGGCAGTCTGACATGAAGCACCGGAGATATTGCTCCAGGGTCTAGTTAGTCCTTTCTGTCTGACCATTGGTCTCTGGGTGAAAACCAGAAGAAAAAGACAAATTTATAACCAAACGGGAGCAGAAAGAAAGCCAGAACTAAGAGATAAATTGAACACCTCTACCTGAAACAATATCATCCGACACTCCATGTAATCGAAAGACATGATTCAAAAACAGATCTGCCAATTCTCTGGCCGAGGGCAATCTGGGAAGTGGGATAAAATGGGCCAGTTTACTAAAACGGTCCACCACTACCCGGATTACCGTACTTCCAGAGGAGCTTGGCAAATCTGTGATGAAGTCCATGGAGATGTGAGTCCATGGAGCCTGAGGAATGGGCAGTGGGAGCAAAGAGCCAGAATCGGCAGACCGAGACAGTTTACATCGAGCACACACACTACATGCCTGGATGTAGGCCTTAACATCCACGGACATACTGGGCCACCAAACGTGGTGCTTAACAAGGGCAAGTGTTTTCTTAACACCCAGATGCCCTGCAGACTTGGAATCGTGAAGCTGCTAGATAATCTTTAACCGAAGGTTAACCGGTACAAACCATCGCCCCTCAGGCTTGTTAGGTGGACTATCTGCCTGTGAAGGCTCGAGAAGAGAGGACAAGTCCTCTATTAACTCTGCCATCCCTAGTGCAGCCAGAAAACATTTAGTGGGAAGGATAGTCTTTGGCTCAGAGCTCAGGATGAAAGCAGCCTCAGGGAAGCAGCTTGACAGAGAATCTGCCTTCACATTTTTAGAACCTGGCTTATACGTGAGGCGAAAATTGAAGCGGGTGAAAAACAATGCCCACCGAACTTGTCGGGAGTTGAGTCTCTTGGCAGTCTCTAGGTACTCTAAATTTTTGTGGTCAGTGTAAAACGTAAGGGGATGTTCCGCACCCTCTAGCCAATGTCTCCACTCTTGGAATGATAATTTTACTCCCAGAAGCTCTGTATTGCTGATGTCATAATTACGCTTGGCTGGAGAGAGCTTTCGAGAGAAGAAGGCACAGGGATGTAACCTCTCAGGGACTCTAGAATACTGTGAAAGAACTGCCCCCACGCCAGCCTCGGAGGCGTCAACCTCGAGGACAAAAGGTCGGGAAGTGTCTGGATGAGTAAGGATTGGCGCAGTGCAAAAGGCCTGCTTTAGCATTTCAAAGGCTATGTCTGCCTCTCTCGTCCACTTAGAAGGATTAGCTCCCTTCTTAGTGAGGTTTGTGAGAGGTACCACTATCTCAGAAAAATTCTTAATAAACTTGCGGTAGAAGTTGGCCAAGCCTATGAAACGCTGCAGTCCCTTCAGATTCTTAGGCCGAGACCAATCTACGACAGCAGAAAGTTTGGATGGATCCATAGCCAGTCCCCTTTCTGAGATAATGTACCCTAAAAAAGGCAATTCCTTTACTTCAAGCAGACACTTCTCGGCGTAGAGGCGATTCTCCCTCAGCTTCTGGAAAACCTGACACACATGTTTTCGATAGGACACCAGATTCGACGAGTATATTAGTATGTCATCTAATTAGACAACAACAAACCTACCTAAGAAATCCCTGAGGACATCATTGATGAACTCCTGGAAGACAGCAGGAGCATTACAGAGACCAAAAGGCATAACAAGATACTCGTAATTCCCGTCCCTGGTGTTGAATGTGGTCTTTCATTCATCACCTTCTTTGATGCGTACCAAATTATATGCACCCCTCAAATCGAGTTTGGCGAAAATCCTGGCCCCCGCCCCCGTCAATCAGAGGAAAAGGGTACCGGTTCTTCACCGTTATCCGATTTAGGGCGCGAAAATTAATGCAGGGTCTCAAGCCCCGAAGAAGAACCCGGCTCCAGCGGGGGAAGTGGATGGAAAAATTAAACCCTTCTCGAGATTCTCTTTAATATACCTTCATCCCCCTCACAAATCCAGATTCAATTGTAGGCCCCCTGGGAGATCCACTTTTGTAAAAAGAATCTTGGCTTCACGAATTCTGTCAAACAGCTCAGAAATTAGAGGCAAGTGGTATTTATTTTGTTATTTGTTGTTCTCTGAATTGCAGATCAATGCGGATAGCTGGAGATTTCAAGGCCTCTAATGTAAACAGTACATCACGACTAGGGTTGCCACCTTTCCCAACAAAAAATACCGGCCTAGTTAAGCCACACCCCAAAGTGGTTGTGGTTGTGGGGGCGTTAGCTTAACAGGGTGTTAATTCGCTATGTTATAATGTACTCCCAGTTTTAATAATGCCCCCATTAGTGCCCCCCGGTAATTTGAATGCCTCTATTAGTGCCCCCAGTAATATTAATGCCCCCATTAGCACCAATGGGCACTAGTATTTCCATTAGTAATTCCAGAGGGCAGTAATGTTCAAAGCAATGCGATTAAATGGATCAGGTGAGTTGTTTGTCCTGTTCTGGTCCTCAAAATGTTTAAATAGGTAAAAGAGGCTGCGCTGCCACTAAAATGTCTCTTTTTTTTTCCTTACAAACTTCTCTCCTCGGACTTCAAGGAAAATCTGGGTTTTCACCTGATTCGCCAGATGCAACAAAATCCTCCTTAGAATCTATAAGTACCTGCAGAGTGCAAATAGAAACACCGTATGGTGCAGTACTGCCACCGTGTTTGACAACCGCAGGGAGATAAAATACTCACAAAATTCCATTCACAGTGTGCGTATTCAATACCACTCGTGTCTCCGCACTCCATAGGATTCAAAAACACCTTCTCCGGTATTCTAAGATTTTCTGATAGATCCCTGTTTTCTCATAAACCAGAAAAAACGCAGAGGATAGTGAAGCACCCCAGGTGTGCGATTATAAAAGTTCAGATTTTCCTTGAAGTCCAAGGAGAGAAGTTTGTGAGGAAGATAAAAGAGAGAAAAACAAACAAAAAAAAAAAAAAAAACAGACATTTTCCTGGCAGCGCAGCCTCTTTTACCTATTTGAACGTTCGATAGTGACAGATACCTACGTCACCTATTGCGGCTTGCAGCGCAGAGGAGTCACCGTAAGACAACCAGAGACGTTTTTCTTTGTATACTGTTTTTGATGTAAGGTGACAAAAAATAGCTTTTTTTACACCATTTTTTTGTTTTGTTTTTATGGTGTTCACCTGAGGGGTTAAGCCATGTGATATTTTTATGGAGCAGGTTTTTATAGATGCGGCGATATCTAATATGTGTAGTGTATTTTTTTATTATTTTTTTATTCAGTGATATGATTTTTTTTTTTTTATTGACCCAGACCCACTTGGTTCTTGAAGATCCAGTGGGTCTGATGTCTATATAATACAGTACAATATACTATATAGTGTGCTGTACTGTATTTTTTACTTTACAAAGTCTGATCAGACTTCTGCCTTTAGCAGAAGTCAGATCAGACTTACATTACCATAGCAAGCAGGATGCCTCTGCTGCCATGCTAACCATCACCCGCTGCCAGAACAGAGGCTCCCATGAAGAATTGGGGGCTGCAAGGGCACAGCAGCCCCCGATCTGAGAGGCAGAGAGCTCCTTCCCTGTTAACCCCTTCCATACAGAGTACTGACACTCTGCTAAACCACTAGCCACCAGGGAATGGAATGGAGAGGAGGCGGGCGGGACATTGCGATCCCGCCCGCAATCAGCGCTGCCCACCGCACCGCCTCCCGCAACTCCCGCGACCCACCCTGCACAGCTCACCCGCAGATGTCACAGGGGTAATATTAAACATTTTGGGCATTTTTTAACTCTCTGATCCCGCAGAAAGCACTGCAAACCACAGGTCTGAATTGACACAAGACCCCCCTGGGCATTGGGCCAAGGTACCTGCTGAGGTACCTTGCTGAGGTACCTTGTCCAGGGGTTAAAGCAGTTGTCCAGGTTCAGAGCTGACCCCGGACATATCCCCTTCTCTCCCCCCCCCCCCCTTCCCCTCTGATATTCCATACTCCGATGCTCTCCCTTGGCCTGTGCTGTAGGGCTAGGGCTGTTTTGTTTACAGCCCTAGCAGTGTTCTCAGTTCTCATCACGGGACTGATGGGTGACTTTACAGGCTAAGGCAGCGCTAAAGCCCGTCCATTAGACGGAACACCCCCACAACCACCACCATAGTACCCCTACAGTGCCCTCAGTACTAATAAGGCACCCCTAATAGAAATAAGGCCAATCTATAAGGCAATCTATAAGGCATTCCTAACGAGCCCTCAGTAGTAATGCCGCCATCACTGCTCACAGTATTTATAATGATCCCTGCAGTGCCCCCTGGAGTTATAATCTTCTCTGTAGTGCCCCCATAAATTATAATGCCTGTCCTCTCATTTCAGTATTCTATACCATGCAGTCCCATGTAAATAACATGACCCCTCTCCCTCCAGTCTTGTATACCAAGCAGTCCTATGTAAATAACACCAGTCCTCTCCCACCAGTCTTCTATATGATACAGTCCCATGTAAATAACCCATCTTCCTTACAGTCTTCTATAACATACAGTCCCATGTAAATAACTTATATCCCCTCCTTCAGCCCCTCCAACACATAGTCCCATGTAAATAACATCACTCCTTACCCTCCAGTCCTCTATAATATCCAGTCCCATGTAAATAACTCCAGTCATCTCCCTCCAATCTTCTGTAACATACAGTCCCATGTAAGTAACAGCCATCTCCTCCCTTCAGCCCCTCTAACATACAGTCCCAGGTAAATAACATATTTCCCTCCCACTAAGCAGGGAGGAGGTATAATGGGGAGAACCACATCTCCCAGCATTTCTCTGGCACCTCCATTCATTCCATGACATCCCAGGTCTCCACTGCTGAGCGCTGCCTCTTTTCTACACTGGTCACATGATGATGACCTCATCACAGGTCCTTCTACCACCACTGCCAGGGTTGAAAAGGTCACATGACTATGATGTCATCACAGGTCCTATGGAGTATAGGCAGAACGGGCAGCTGATTCAGTAAGTTGTAATTAGTGTGTATTCTGCATTTTACGGAATGTCCGGCCCATTATAGCACAGTCCTATCCTATTTTTTAGGAGGGACATGGTGACTAAAAAATGGCGAATCTCGTGGTTTTTATTTTTTTCCGTTACGACGTTCATCGAATAGGAGATATTTTTCAATATTTTAATAGTTCAGACTTTTTTTTATTGTTTATATATTTTAAATGTAAAATTGGGAAAAGGGGCGATTTAAACTTTTAATACTTTTTTTTTTGCTTTTTATTTAATAAATATTAGCCCCGTTAGGGTCTCGAACCATTGTCCTATTCACCCTTTTAGAGCTCTGTTAGGGTGAATAGGAGTTTACACTGTCCCTGCTGCCCTGTGCTTTGTGCAGACAGCAGCAGGGACATTACCATGGGTGGCTTTAGTAGCATCCTGGCTGCCATGGTAACCAATCGGAGACATGCGATTCCACTGCTGGGGCTCCACGGTGCCAATAAAGAATATAATTAACCCCTTAATGCAAATGTATGGGGCGGGTGTCGGACGTATCTCTAAAAGATAATAGGCAGTGCAGTAGCGCAGACTGGTATCGGAGAATAGCAAATCCTGGTATCAGATTGATCCGGGTAAAAAAGTATCGACTGGGTATCGAAAGGTCGATACCCGGAGCAGCCCTAGTTGTATCATACATTATTATCATACAGTCAGATCAGGTCAAGTAAGATGCGGTCTGCCTGGAAAATGTGGCTAACACATGCACCTGGATTCCTAGGCCAATTGTGGTTATTTGCATGAGCCCTAACACTCATACTGAGCCCCCATAACAGTGACCTCCACAGAGCTCTCATAACAGTGACCTCCACAGAGCTCTCATAACAGTGACCTCCACAGAGCTCTCATAACAGTGACCTCCACAGAGCTCTCATAACAGTGACCTCCACAGAGCTCTCATAACAGTGACCTCCGCAGAGCTCTCATAACAGTGACCTCCGCAGAGCTCTCATAACAGTGACCTCCGCAGAGCTCTCATAACAGTGACCTCCGCAGAGCTCTCATAACAGTGACCTCCGCAGAGCTCTCATAACAGTGACCTCCGCAGAGCTCTCATAACAGTGACCTCCGCAGAGCTCTCATAACAGTGACCTCCGTAGAGCTCTCATAACAGTGACCTCCGCAGAGCTCTCATAACAGTGACCTCCGCAGAGCTCTCATAACAGTGACCTCCGCAGAGCTCTCATAACAGTGACCTCCGCAGAGCTCTCATAACAGTGACCTCCGCAGAGCTCTCATAACAGTGACCTCCGCAGAGCTCTCATAACAGTGACCTCCGCAGAGCTCTCATAACAGTGACCTCCGCAGAGCTCTCATAACAGTGACCTCCACAGAGCTCTCATAACAGTTACATCGAATGCACCTCCAAATGCCATCCACAGGGCCCCCATTGCCACCTGCAGTGCCCCCAAATGCCATCCAGTGCCCCCTGTGCTCAGCTTCGTATTTTGATACAATCATTTATGCAAATAAACAAAGTGAGATGTGAACGAGGCAAAAAAACGAAGTAAGTCACGCAAATATTTGCGAAAATTTAGAAAGACCTCCGCGGAGGCAATACATTTTACAAGAGGACAGAGCCGATATTCTTAACAAAGTTTTTAAAAGAATCAGGTTCAGATACAGCAATTTGAACCCAATATGCTCAACCCTAATCTTAGTGACTGCAGGACCTTTGATGATGTCATGGTCATGTGATCAGTCACATGAAGGGAGGAGCAAAAAAGTAGATGGTTTCCACAGTTTAGCAATTCCTGTCATGTGACCAGTGTGACATCATCAAAGGTCCTGCAGCCACTAATGTTTACCTTCATCCCATGTAACTAATCACATGACTGTGACATCATCGCAGGTCCTGCAGCCCCAGGAGGTGAGATCTGCAGGTCAGATATTGGTCGGGGGATGTGTGACTTGGTTCTGGGTTTATTAGAATGGAGCGGTTCTATAGGTGATATATAGCAGGTCCAGCCAGCAGGGGGCAGCACCGGCCATAGAGAGTCTCTGCTCACACAGTCTGGAGGTCAGGAGGGGAGTTCTCCTCAGACATGTCTGCTCTCCCCCTGGAATATTAGGAGACCCCCCAGACCCCTGTAAGAGTGGCTGTTCTCCTGGATTAGAGGGGTCTTCCATCACACAATGTTCTGTGTTATCACTAGGATGTGGAGTCAGTGTGTAATCGGTGGGGACAACCTCTTCTAGATGAAGGGGCTGCAGCGCTGTGTCCTCTCCTCACTTTCCCTGCACAGCGGAGGCCGGAGCTCTAATGAGCAGGAACTGTGGAGGAGATTCAGCAGTAAAGCAGCTCTGCAGCCCCTTCATTCTCAGGATTAGTGGGGTCCTGATAGAGGCGAGCCCCCGCCTACCGCACACTGATGACGAGTCCTAACGGTAGGACCTCACGTTATGTGACGGGAATAGCGCTTTAATGCTGATGATATTGGGGGTTCAGTGATGGCCGCAGGGATTGGGGTTTGCACAGTTGGGGGTAAATAATTGCACACACATGTGATAGTAACAAACCTGCAGCTGTGCGAGCAGCAGGACAAACACCGGATCCATCACTTACCCCGGAGCAGAACACAAGCGATTAGAGGAAAGTGTGTTAGTCTCGATGATTTTGTGGGTCTGTATTATACAGCTCTGCTGCTGCGACAACCAGTCAATACTGACCGGAGTGGTGAGGACGAGGAATCTGTCACATCAGAGATCAATTAATCAGAATTTGATTCAGGTCTGTGTCGATTGTACCCGAGTCAATATCGGATCAGTGGGGGTCCGACTTCTGCCAACCCCGGAGATCAGCTGTTTGAAGAGGCCATGTCACTCTAGGCAGCGCTTCAGCTGCTTCCTAGGGCAGTGACGTCACATTCACCGGTCACACGGCCTATGCGCAGCTCAAGAGAATGGGCCTGGGGTGCAATACCAGACACAGCCACTATACAATGAACGGTGCTGTGCCTGGTAAGGTGTGAGGAGGCCGCAGTGGTCACCACAATGCCGTAGCCTCTCCACACAGCTGATCAGTGGCCGGTTCCAGAACCCGATCCGATACTGATGACCTGTCCTGAAGATAGGTAATCAGTGTTCTGCTCCCAGAAAACCCTTCATTAACCAAAATTTCATATAAATGAGACCTGGCTGCTGTATGTGATACACTGCAATGTGTCCTGTGTAATGCTGTATCCACTATAGAGCAGGACGGACGGGTGACTGATATACCATATTATTATCAGCAATCTGCTATATGTAGGACATCTCAATAGCTGTCACCTGCATTGTGCTCTATGATAGGTCCATGACAATTCTTAATTCGTGAAACACGTTACTTCATGTGAAATGTTCTTACAAATATGATTTTGCTCTCAATCCTCCATGTTTCCCTCAGGTTCCTTAGGTGCAGGCCTCTCTTCTTTTTAGAGCCAATGGTCCTTTCCATCAAGGACCCACCAAGGATGGAGAAGGACAGAGACCTCCTGGCTGCGAGGATATTAGACCTCACCCTGGAGATCATCTCCTTGATAACTGGAGAGGTGAGAGTCTCACATGACATCACTCTTATCTCTAGTAATAAACCAGGGAAATGTCTGGAAAGGTGAAGGATTCTTAGAATCTCTGTAGTGATCGGCGTCTCCCTGTACACAGGATTACACAGTAGTGAAGAAGTCGTCTGGTGAGTGTGTGACACCCCGTGTGTCAGGAGGATGGAGCAGGACCCAGAGCCCCATCACCGAGCCTCCACCTCATTCCCTGATACATGAGCAGAAGATCCTACAACTTACCACCAGGATCACTGAGCTGCTGAGCGGAGAGGTGAGCGCTGCTGGGAATGCTGGAACATAATAACGCCAAGGGAGGGGTCTGGTAATGACTGTGTCCTTGTGTTGTCAGGTTCCTATAAGGTGTCAGGATGTCGCTGTCTATTTCTCCATGGAGGAGTGGGAGTATTTAGAAGACCACAAGGATCTGTACAAGGACGTCATGATGGAGAATCAGCAGTCCACCACATCACCAGGTAAGAGGAGACCTCAGTTTTGAGAGTTATTGTTATGGAAGCCGATATGGATTCGCTCTGCCACTGAACAGATTAGGTTTGGGGCTACACCTAAGGAGTCATCTAAGTAGCCTTGTGGTGGTCTTCATCCTTTAACCCCTCTACAGGCTGGAATCTGCTGCGGTGAAGCCACCAGGCTGCAGCCCCTTGGAGTCCTCTATGTTCAGTGGCTGCTGACCCACGGACATTAAGAGACCAGGACAAGGCAAAACCATAGTTAGGGACCAGCAGAGGTCAGGAAAGGCAGTACTCTGCAATTCAATAAACAGTCCAGATTACAGGCAGCAAACGGTAAAATCCAGTTAACAGGCACAGGTTAGTACATGGGCAAACAAACAGAATGACGTATCCTTACAGGAAAATAGAAACTAGAATATGTTGCTCAGGCACCCATCCACAGCTGAAGGCTAGCTATAGGATAGACAGATTAGGATGTGCTATTATTTAAGTTTAGTTGCACATAAGAAAAAAAAAAAAAAAAGAAGAAGAAGAAAAGTTGTGATATGCAACGCATAAATAGACCGTGGATATATTTCACAATTTGTTGAAAGTAAAGGGGAATTGTTGGCTACCACAACCAATTAAATATTTTCTTTAATTTTCCAAAAGGCATCTGAGAGTGAGGTGGCCTCCTCGCAGCTTACCAGGCATAGTGCAGCTATTTGGATAGCAGTTGTGCTTAGTGTTGCAGCTCAGCCCATTCACTTAAACAAGATTGAGCTGCGCCTAGGACATCTGACAGCTGAACGTGACATCAGGTGGCCTCGGAAAAGGTCTAAGTTTTCACTACAGCTGATCAATTGTTCTAACTGAAGTCAGCCCCCACCGATCTGATATTGAAGACCTATCCTGCGGATAGGCAATCAATATCAAAATGCCAGTGAACCAATTTAAATTATTAATAAAAATATATATACTTTTATTCAGAAAATAAGAAAATTTTGTTTAATTTTCCAGGTGAAGACAAGATGAATAACTCCCATGGATATCTCAATTTATCTTCCTATAATGAAGGAGAAGATAACAATACCACACAAGTTAATTCAATAACTCCTAATGTACCCTCAGTCCTTTACAGTGCAGGTCTATCCACTGATACCGCTGGTCACAAGAAACCTTCATCTAATCAATCACTGGTTGCCAAAACAAGAACTAAACCGAAACATAGGAAAGTAGTTCCGTGTGAGAAACTGTTAAAAAATGAATCTAATCTTTCTTTTCAAGAGAGAAATCACAGAGATAACAGGTCATTTTCATGCTCAGAATGTGGAAAATGTTTTAACAAGAAATTAATTCTAGTTAGACATCTGAGAACTCACACAGGAGAGAAGCCATATTCATGTCCTGAATGTGGTAAACATTTTACCACAAAATTCTTTCTAGTTGTACATCAGAGAATTCACACGGGCGAGAAGCCATTTTCGTGTTCTGAATGTGGGAAATGTTTTAACCGGAAATCATCCCTTCTTTATCATCAAAGAACTCACAAAAGAGAGAAACCATTTCCATGTTCAGAATGTGGAAAATGCTTTAGTCAGAAATCAGAACTTCGCAGACATCAGAGAACTCACACAGGAGAGAAGCCATTCATGTGTTCTGAATGTGGGAAATCTTTTGGTCAGAAATCACATCTTGCAAGCCATCTAAGAATCCACTTAGGGGAGAAGCCATTTTCATGTTCAGAATGTGGGAAATGTTTTACCCGTCAATCAAGTTTTCTTCGGCACCAGAGAGCTCACACAGGGGAGAAGCCATTTCCATGTCCTGAATGTGGTAAGTATTTTGGTGTGAAATCAATGCTTATAGAACATCTAAGAACTCATACAGGAGAGAAGCCATATTCATGTTCAGAATGTGAAAAATGTTTTAGCCAGAAATCAAATCTTGTGAGCCATCTAAGAAGCCACTTAGAGGAGAAGCCATTTTCATGCTCAGAATGCGGGAAGTGTTTTAGTCAGAAAACACATCTTGTGGGCCATCTAAGAATCCATTTAGGGGAGAAGCCATTTTCATGTTCAGAATGTAGTAAACGTTTCAGTCTGAAATCGTGTCTTGTTAGACACCAGAGAACTCACACAGGGGAGAAGCCATTTTCATGTACTGATTGTGGGAAATCTTTTAGTCAGAAATCAAGTCTTGCTAAACATGAGAGAACTCACTCGGAGGAGAAGCCATTGTAATATTTTGTGTTAAATAAAACAGATGTGCAGCTACATTGTCGGATCTGCCTCCTAATAACTTCTGATGTATAACTTAATGCCTTGAGGATCGGTTTAAATAGTATGGTACAGAAAAGAGTACTCAAAAGACCTGCCCTACACTAAAGCAACATTCTGAACACATGGACACTACCATTATGCCAGCCTGAGCAGGACCACTAAATCACTAATCACCGTTTAAGTCCGTTTCTGCTATGATCAAAGCTGACAGAATGAAGCAAAGGTGCATTCCATTTGACTTTATTGACTTATGACCCTAATATGTATGTTTAAATCCACATTCTCCAGGTTCTTATATTAATTTATATTCTTCTTTCTCAGTGGCATTAGTTTGATAAAGGACCCCAAGGGCCAAAACGTCACATGTATTGCCTCTTAAAAATAAACTACAAATTGCATTATAATTCTTTGGAGGGCTGGAATTTTTTCATATTCATTTTCATTTACACATCATAATGGATGTACTGAAGCAAAGCTATCATTGTATTGATTGGTAATACGAAATATTTTTTTATGTCATGGTCTATTTCCTTCTAGTATGATTTTACGAAGGAAAGACACTGAGGAGAAAAGGGTGTTATAATGTTAAAAAAATCGACCGCTTCTACTTCATAATGAACCCTTTCTCTGACCTGTACCTCATACATCCTTGTTACTAATGGCTAGATCTCAGCCTGGGAAGCACCTAGTTGTTTTAAAGGTGACAAACTACGCTTTTAAAGAGTAAAGACTAGGATCACAGAACTAGCTGCCATACATTGTAGGTTATAGCATTTGGAAATGGGTCCCAGTGAAGCTGTACATACCTCTAGCTCTCACTTGCAGCCTAAATTTTTAAGGGCTATATCTCCTGATGTGGTAAAACTAGTGATCCTGGTCTTGTTTTAAAGTTTAGATTGTCATTTAATGATGGATTACATCTCTATCTATTACACAAGCCGAAATATTGCATGATAAAACAGCTGTCCCCGTCGTTACCTGGCTATTCTGTCAGCTAGTGTGGAGGGATGGAGCCACCATTAGTGGACCTGCTGACAGGCTGCAGAAGGATCGACATAACATTTTTCTCCCTGTGTAACTGTCCCAGGGAGACTGTAAAATGATCTTTCATGCATATTATCAACCTCCCTTCCACTTTTACTTATGTTGGGACATGTATTACCATGAATTCTAAGATCAGGGAATAAATTGGCTTATCACAACTTAGGTTCATAAAAAATTTACTAAACTATGATAAAAGATATACACAATTCACAATATACAGAATAAAGTAACAGTCACCAAAGCCATGAACAAGTGAGTCAGCTCCCCATTGACCAGTTCCAACCTGACCAATGCCCACATGATAAGAGAGGTAGTGGTTGCAAGACAGATTTTACCCTGATGATGTCTTCAATAGAGCTAACCTCTTTGTTACATAGCTAGATGTTTTCTACTTTCCTGGTTCCTCCTAGCCCCTCCTAAAGGTATTTAGTGTGTAGTATGCATGTGCAGTCACTTCAGACCTTAGGAATGTCGCCAGGTATCTGGTACCAATAACCAACTATGTTACAAGGAATTAATGGGGAATGCGCCACTAAAATACTTTGCTACATTGGACTTATGATAGACATGCCCCCTTGATGTATTGACATTGAAAGATTGACATTTGTTGAAACAAGATATGGAACACCCTTCAAAGAGAACTCTATTTTTGCATTTCAAAGAGGCAAAACGCTAAGTGATATGTTAACTAGAAGTTGATATGTTGGTGGCCCATGCCCGCCCCCATCCTGCTTTCCTGGGAAGGCATGGGTGCCGCTGCACTCAACCTCCCACTGAATCTTCAATGGACCAGGTCTGCGAGTCTCCCACAGCTTCCACAGGGTCTGGCTACCAGTGTCCCCTGTCCCATCCCTCTGGCAGACCATAGCCTGCGTTTGCCAGCTAAGCCTTTATGTTTTGCATTTAGGGCATGCTTTCCTCAGCTCTTAAAAGGGCGGCATGCATGTCCCAGTTTTCACCAGTTTATGGGTGGCAGCCCTGTGATACTATTGGCTGCTTTCGCAGTAGAAGGATGCCTGAACAATAAGTTTATCTAGCTTGCTAATCCTGCAAGACTGTACTGTTTGTCTGCCCATGTACTAACCAATGCCTGTTTATTGATTCTGATTCTCCTCTGCCTGGCCTGGCCTGTGCTTAATTACTATATTGACCCTTTACTGCCTGCTCTGAGCTTTGAACTGTTTTATGGACTTGCTCTGTCTGCCCTGCCCTTGGCATTTTACTGACTAAAGCTTTGCCTGCAACTTTGTTGCTATGGCACAGTGTCTTTTGACCCCCTGGGTTGTCCGCCAACCACACAGAGACTACTCCATGAGGTAGGAGCCTGGTGCATTCACTACAGTGAAGTCCAGATCCTTGTATAGGGGTTAAAGGATGAAAACCAGGGAACCACCAGGATAATGCCCTTAGGCTTAGCCCTAAGTCAGATACACATCCATTGCTGCAACAGTTTGCTCAAGCCATGGAGCCCACTGGCCTCCCTGGATGGGTCTGCCTAATGTATTCAAGGAGTCGAAGGACCAGCACAGATACCAGGATCATCTCCTGTCTTATATGTATAATATTTCTGGATGCCTTGACTACTGTCACTACAGTACCGCAACCTCCAGACACAGCATCTGCCCTGACTCCTCCGCAAGTCACTCTGGCGGTTCCAGTTTGCATCTGTCTTTGCCTCCCTGTTATGATGGGGACCCGAAGACATGTGTAGGTTCCTCAACCAGTATACTATGCCCTTTGAACTGCTCTCCCACCAGTTTCCCACTGACCAGTCCAAAGTTGCATTTCTGGTTTTCCTTCTCTCTGAAGAAGCTTCTGCCTGGCCTAAACCCATATGGGAGCACAATAATGCACTAACTTACAACCTGTGGGACTTTTTGACTACCTTCTGCAACGATTTTTAGGAGCCTGGTCACATGGCTTCTGCAGCTTCTTCATGTCGACACCTCATTCAGGGCACTCTCACAGTTGGGCAGTACACCATTCAGTTTCACATGCTTGGCACTTAACTATTTTGGAACAATAAGTCCCTGGTTACAGCTTTCTAAAAGGGTCTGTCTGGACATATTGAAGATGCATAGGTGGGCCATGATGTCCTGTCTCCATTTGGATGATTTGATCTCTCTTGCTACCCGCATAGAACTCCACTTCAGAAGTCTTTACGGGAAAAGAGAACTCAAAGACTGGCACCATCATTTTAGAGACCCAAAGCTCTTTCTCCCTCAGGTCCAGTCCAGGAACTCATACAGGTGGACTCTTCCAGCCTGTTGGAAGTGAAATGCCAGCACAAACACAGTAATGGTCTGTGTATGTATTGCGGAGCAAAAGCACACTAGGTTTGTACCTGTCTTATGACAGCAGCAAACTTCAGAGTCTAGGGTTGGTAGAAGAGAGGACCCTCGGTGAAGACAAGATCTCTCTAAAATTACCTCTAAACGTACTTCTGTCTTGTGATGAGACTCTGTGAGGCCTTTGGACTCTGGCTCGGAAGGTAACTTACTGCATCAGGCCTCAATGTATACCGCATACCTACCCTATGTCTAGAAAAGTCCTTGGTGATGACAGCTGTCAATAGGATGGCATTCCCGGAAACTATACATCGCATATCCACAACTCCTCTACTCCTTGGACTGCCCTGGCGTCATCTGCACTGTCCTGTCCACGATTGTACTACCTACTCATGCTTCCCATGTTCCACAGAATCTTCAGGACCAACACCAGTTTCATCAATGTCTTTGATAAGAAGGAGGCAGAAATCCTGCCACCATATTGTTCCTAGGACTTTCCTATCAACCTGGTACTGGGAGCCACTCCACCACGTTGCCATGTCTGCCTGCTGTCCCTGGCTGATACCCAGAATTTTGGCAAGGAGATTTATCCAGAAATTCTCTTCATTAGCAGGACCTGGATTCTTCTTCACAGAAAAGGATGGATCTCACCAGCCATGTATATCGTGTTCAACACACAGAACCCAAACAAAATACAAAAGGGAAAGGAAAGACTTAACTACAAAGGGGCTATGGAAGCACCAGGAACTCAGCCGAGATCCAAACACCAACTATCCACAGGTCCAACAGAAGCTATAAACCGCACAGCATTGTGGGAGAAGCAGCTATAAAAAAGGAAGGTTAAATGTAAGGATGAGCGAATCAACTTCGGATGATACATCCGAAGTCGATTTGCATAATACTTTGAATACTGTATGGAGCGCTCATATTAGAATGTACTGGCTCCTATTACTTAGCGAAGTCTCCCGAGACTTCACCTAGTGACTTCATAAATTAATTTCTACTCTAAAAAAACATTTCCCGAACTCGGGTTTGTTTCCAAGGTCTTGGAACCGAAACTGAGTTCGGGAAATGGTTCATTACAGTAGAAATAGATTTATGAAGTTATTATGCGTAGTCTCGAGAGACTTCGCCAAGTAAAAACTTCAGCTTATAGGAGCCAATACATTCTAATACTAATACTGTACGGAGCGCTCGCAAATTTACTTCAGATGTTTCATCCGTAGTCGATTCGCTCATCCCTAGTTAAATGACCACATTAGCAAAACCTGGAGGCAAGGGGTGTGGCCATTACCAGAAAAAACACAGATGCCTATTGATCCACAAGGAAAACCTGTCAGATCAAACTACGTGTTGCCAGTCTCACAGATCTCCTGCCACTCACTGTCGCTGGGATGTCCATATGTCTCGGTACGTCTGTGACAGTACCACCCCTTCTATCAATGACCTCCGGGCGAGACCTGTGAAAAGCTTTCACCAAACGACTGGCATTCACGTCAGATGCCGGTACCCACATCCTCTCCTCTGGTCCATAACCTTTGCAGTGAACAAGATACTGAAGAGATCTACGGAGAACTCGATAGTCAATTATCTTGGCGATCTGAAATTCCAAACTACCGTCCACCATGACAGGAGCATGTGGCAAGGAAGACGGCTCCAAAGGTTCAACATATCTCTTCAACAAAGATTTATGAAACACATTATGAATTTTCAGGTACCTTCAACTTAATGTTTCTTGTGGACAGCCACACAAAATCACCCACTTTTTGGTCCAGACTATTCATACGTTTCCTGTCAGCCACACGTTTATACTTGTTGCCCATATTCATCAAGTTATCTTGAATTTTCCACCTGATAGATAACAATGATGACGAAAAACGTTCCTCCTCAGGGATACCAGGGAAACCCATATGCCACAAAAAACAGCGACTTCCTAGTGGACTCCTGGGTACAATTGTTTATGGGTAACTCTGCCAAAGACAAAAACGAAGACCACTCATCCTGGTTCACAGAGACAAAACATCACAAGTACAGTAAGTCTCCAGACTTTGATTAGTGCGCTCCATCTCTCCGTTCAAACGATCCGAGCCCACGTCAGAGGGAATGCCATGGAGTTTCGCAATGTTGTCAACAAACACTTGTGCAAGTGTTTTAGCATTAGGTAGGCCGGGCAACACTATAAAGTGCACCATTTTACTAAAGCGATAAACTACCACCAGAATAAATGTCTTTCCTTAAGAATTTGGTAGATCAGTGATAAAATCCATGGATAAGTGAGTCCATGGTCTGGACGGGATGGGCAACGGAAGTAGAGATCCGGAAGGCCGAGTATGTGTCACCTTAGCGCGTGCACAGGTACTACAGGCTGACACATAGTCCTCAACACACTTACGCAACCCCGGCCACCAGAATCTACGAGAGATGAGGTTGGCAGTGGATCTGCTCCCAGGGTGCCCCATAAGAACCGTACAGTAATGTTCCTCAGACACCTTGTGATGCAATTCCGATAGCACAAACAGTTTCCCAGAAGGACAAGAATCCGTTGTGTCTCCCCGGACATCTAATACCTTCACCTCTGGGTCAGGGTAAAGAGCAGATATCACCACCCCTTCTGACAGTATCGGAGTCGGATTTTCAAAATCCAAGAAAACTACGTGACAAGGCATTTGCCTTGACATTCTTAATCCCAGGATGATAGGTGACAGTGAAATTGTTCGGGTTCAGTCGTTTAGCCGATTTCAGCCAGGTTTTTGTGATCTGCAAACAGCGTGATTGGATGAATTGCCCCTTCCAACCAATGACGCAATTCCTCAAAAGCCAACTTAATGGCCAGTAACTCTCTGTTACCCACATCATAATTTCTCTCTGCGGAAGAGAGTTTTTTAGAGAAAAAGGCACATGGAAGCCATTTACCAGGTGACAGGTCCTGCGATAAAACTGCACCTACCCCCACCCCGGACATGTCCACTTCCACAATGAAAGGTTGCGATACATCCGGCTGCACCAATAGATTGGCAGAAGAGAAGCATTCCTTAATAGCAGAAAAGGCTCGCAACACCAAATCAGACCACACTGAGACATCTGTCCCTTTCTTAGTAATGTCAGTTAGAGGTTTTACTATTGTCGAATAGTTCTGAATTAATTTTCGGCAGTAGTTGGTGAACCCCAAAAACTGCATAAGAGCATTCAGATTTTCGGGTCGATCCCAGTCCAATACAGCACGGACTTTCTCTGGATCCATTCGAAAACCTGAAGATGACAGCAGATAGCCCAAAACTGCATCTCGTGTACAGCAAAAACACACTTCTCAGATTTTGCATACAATTTATTGTCTTTTAGGGTCTGTAACACCTGTCTAATGTGATCCTGATGTGTCTCCAGATCTGTAGAATAAATTACAACTTGGAGAACACCTTGGCACCAACAATCTGGTTAAACAAATCGGGAATCAAAGGAAGAGGGTAAGGTTCACGGACAGTAATCTGATTGAGTTCACAGAAATCCAGACATGGCTGAAGACTAGAGAGGACCGAATTTCTCAAAAATTCGATTCGCTGAATTTTTCGATGACAGCAGCATCAGGAGACCACAGAGTGGCAAGGTGACATAGTGTGGAGGTGGCAGCTGGAGAGCCAGAAGTCATCCCTCTGCCAGTGACAATTGGTGACAATTCGTCTGTCACTATGCAAGCGAGCATGCATTGGGCAATTTGTACAAGTGACTTGAGGGGACTCCCTGCCTCCATCTCCACTGCATACTGCCAAGGTGTGTCTGGGTCCTCATCTTCCTCATCACCCTGTAGCTCCTCTGGCTTCTCCTGCTCCTCTTCTCCTGTCACCTGTGTAGAAAAACCACCTATTTCGCTACACATTGCTTGTGCTCCAAAGTCGTCGTCGTCCTCCACCAGTTGAGCCCCCACAGGGCTCATGTGGCAATGAGATCTAGGCGCCATGTATCCATTCCCCTGATCAGCCAAATTTATCAGCATCTGTTCAAGGACATGAAGCAGTGGAATGACTTTATTCATCCCGTAGTCCTGGCGACTGGCAAATAACGTGGCCCCCTCAAAGGGCCTGAGCAAAAGGCAGGTGTCATGCAGAAGCTGCCACTGGCTGACATCGAACTTACACAGGGGAGTACTCCTGTCCGCTTGGATTATCAAGAAATCATTCATGGCCTTTCTCTGTGCGTATAGTCGGTCCAACATATGGAGGGTGGAATTCCAACGGGTGGAAACGTTGCATATCAGCCTATGTTGGGGGATGCCGTTCTGCCGCTGCAGCTGAAGGAGGGTGTGCTTTGTGGTGCACGAGTGGCTGAAGTGCATGCAAAGTTTCCTGGCCATTTTTAGGATGTCTTGCAGATAGGTGGAAGACTTCAGGAACGGCTTGACAACCAGATTAAACATGTGTGCCATGCAGGGAGCATGGCTCAGCCCTCCTTGACGCAGCACCACCACCATGTTCTTCCGGTTGCTGGTCACCATGGTTTCAATTTTGAGTTGTCGCGGAGAAAGCCAGGATTTGATTTCTTGATGAAGGACACGGAGCAGTTCCTCCCCTGTGTGACTCCGTTTGCCCAGGCAAATGAGGTGCAGAACAGCGTGACACCGCCGTGCCCTGCACATGTGGTATGCTGCAGGGGCACTGTGAATTGTCCCTGTAGTGGAGGCTGAGGACACGGTGAAGGATGAAGAGGCAGAGCCGGACATTGTCGCAGGACCAACGGCGTGAGAACGTGGAGGCGGAAGCGGCGTCACCTGGCCAAGTTGCTGGTGTGGCTGTGCAGGAACTACATTCACCCAGTGAGCCATAAAGGACATGATTGTCCCTAACCATAGTTACACTTTGGCAGACACCGACAGGCTCAAGGACTGGCCCACCTTCTGTTCTACATACATGTGCAGGGCTGGTATTGCCTTTTTGTCAAAGAAATGACAGCTTGGGACTCTCCACCTCGGCTTGGCACAAGCCATCAGTTCTGTGAAAGGTGCAGAGTCCACCACTTAGAAAGGGAGGGACTGCAGCACCAGCAACTTGGCCAGGAGCACCTTCAGCTTCTGAGCCATTGGATGAGTGCACGCATACTGTTTTCTCTTGGCAATCGCTTCGGTGATCGATTGCTGATGGAATGACTGACGAGGAGTAGGAGGAGGAGCATCAAGATTAGCAGATAATGGGAAGGACAGACAGCTCCCTTCGGCTTTGGTGGTGGAGCCTTGACTGCCTGAAATCGGCTGCTTGCCATTGGGTGATGCAGCGGTTGCTGCGGCAAGCTGGACCACCACATCGGAGCCACGGTTCTCCCAGGCCACTTTATGGTGACGCTGCATATGTTGACGCAGGGCCGTAGTCCCAACTTTGGCAACCTGGCCATGCTTCACCTTCTGCCCACAGGTTCTACAAATGGCCATATTCACCTCCTCCGACAGCTTAACAAAAAACTGCCACACCGCCAAGTAGGTGATTTTACCCCCAACACTCCGCACTGACTGACTGCTACCGCCTCTGCTTCCGTGAACCCCTGCACCACTACTTTCCGGGCAGGTAGGCTCCTGCAAAGCGGGCGGTCTACCCCGTGCATGTTTGGCTCCTGACTCCCACTGCTGCCACCCTGCTGACTCCCGGCCAGGCTGCCACCCTCTTCTCCCGATGACGATGAAGCCCCTAATTCACCCGGCTCCCAAGTGCGATCAGCTACATCATCATCATCGAGTACTGACTGCACGTCACTGATGTCCTCCTCAATGGTCTCTGGGTCAGGAGCCTGACCGCTTGCAACACCAGCTCCCACGTGAGCCTGTGGCCTCTCACACACGGCAGGCAACTGCAATATATATATATATAGAAAAAAAAATAAAAGCAGACTGATGTACCAGCCCTAAAAAGGGCTTTTTGGGGTGCTGTCAGGAAGCTGTCCTTACAGCAGATGGCCCCTTTCACACGAGCGAGTTTTCCGCGCAGGTGCAATACGTGACGTGAAAGCATAGCATCCTCTCTGAATCCTGACCCATTCATTTCAATGGGTCTGTGTACATGAGCTTTTTTTTTTTTACGCATCACTTGTGCGTTGTGTGAAAATCGCAGCATGTTCTATATTCTGCGTTTTTCACACAGCCCTCGCCCCATAGAAGCAAGTGCGGGTGCGTTGCGTTTTTCACTGATGGTTGCTAGGAGATGTTGTTTGTAAACCTTCAGTTTTTTATCACGCCCGTGAAAAACGCATCAAAACGCATTGCACCCGCACGGAAAAAACTGAACAACTGAACACAATCGTAGGCAAAACTGAATGGCTTTGCCTGTGAAATTACACAGTTTTCACTGAACGCATCCGCAACGCATCAGGACCTAAGGCCCCATTCACACATCCGCAATTTTTGTCCCCATCCATTCCGCAATTCTGCGGAATGGATGCGGACCCATTCATTGTGAATGGGGCCGGACGTGATGGGGAGAAACATCCGGCCGCGGCTCCGCAAAAGATAGAGCATGTCCTATTCTTGTCCGCAGCCTGCGGACTAGAATAGGCATCTCTATGGGGAGTGCCGGCATGGTGTGTTGCGGATCCGCAAGCTTCAGAATGAATCTAAGATGGATGCTGTCCTTGCTTTTTGATAGGAGGTGGGAGGGTCTGGGAGGGAGGGTATGCTGATTGACTGGAATGTGTCTGCTGACTGTGAGGTACAGGGTCAAAGTTTGCTGAATGATAAAGTATAGGGGGTGAATCGAACATTGCATATGTTCGCCCGCCGCGGCGAATGCGAACATTTGATGTTCGCCGGCGAACAGTTCAGGCATCTCTAGTGAACACTGTAAAACTCGTGTTCTACCATCAATCTACCATAACATATAGAATACTAGTGAGAACTCTGTGTCAGGTCATCTCACTTATTTAATTACATTTTTAGTTTTAGTTTAAAAAAACGTATAAACCAGTGACTGAGAACGTAATATTAGAGATAAATTAATTTATTATTTTCACACACAGTTCCAAATTTAGTTTTTTTATTTTAAGGGGGTGTTATTGAATTTAATTAAATCAGCACATAGGTGATCACTATGCCAATACTTAGTGTTTGGGCAACAATTTACCTGTGAGTGATAACGTGATATTAAGGGTCAGGCCTGGTCCTCAATGATCCATTTCTGTAGGTGGGGTATCGTCTGTGTCCTCCGTATCCCTCCAGCGACGCTCCAGTGATGGCCATGAGCTGCTTTGGGTGTCACCCTGCAGTGAACCCGGTTCCTCCTACTCCTCTACCTCATCCTCTGCCTCCTTGTCCTCCAGAACTGTGCCCTGGCTGGCCACATGTGCCACACGCTAACAGACGCACTGACCTGCTTTTATCTGATGCTCTGATCCAGGATTGAGGCCATACGCCCACCCTAGGATATCTATACCTCCATGTCACATTGCTGCCACAGTGGTGGTTTGGTGCTTTATGCCCGGGTCCGCATCCAATGCCATACACTTGCTGCGGACAGCGCAACACCACCACATTATGCGGTTTGAGCTCACCTTACTCTCCCTAAACTTATTTCCCACCGATGTTTAGTAGGAGTTAGTTCACCAGATAGCTCGTGTCCCCTGATGACTTTTAAGGCTTTTACCTTATTTCTGACAAAGACCAATTGATACAGTATATTCAGTAGAAGAAACGCGTAGGGACACGTGAATATACACTAGCTGTTTAGTTCACTTGACCATAGTATACACTCTTTAAAGGGACAAGTGTAAATAAATATAGGTCACTCGATTTTTTCCCCTCACCCCATTCTAGTAAGCACTTTTCATAGTCCCAACTGACACTCCATGTAGGGATCCCTAGGCATTCCAGTGTAGAATCAGGTTCCGGACGGGGCCACCCCTTGCGGGGCTAGGACCCTGTGTTAGGAGGCTGTGAGGGTCAAGCAGGCCAAGTAGGGATCCACATGGACAGCCTGTCATCTGGACTGTGCACTGGTGCCCATTGTGGCTGATATTTACCCTCCACTTCCCAGACTATACATGTGTGTATCCCACTCATGAATGGGTGGACTGGGCTGTGTTTACACACAACCTACTCTATGCCTAACCTGGCTAGCTTATGACCACCCTTATTAGCAAGGTGTTAGTCTTTTTGTTTTTTGGCGTCTAAATGGGACTAGAGTGCATCTCTGCAGAAGACATCTATGTGCACACATAACCAGTGTGACTGTCAAAGTGCGCTCATCTCCCCAGACCCAGCTGTTATTTGTTGTAAGGTGCTTCTTCTCATGAATTTTTTGTTTATACCTAACATTATTAAAAGTTATGTTTTTGTATGTTGCTGCCCCTTTTGCATTTTTTGTCACATGTATACCTGTCCTCTGCTGGTGTAGGAACCCACCCTCTGAGCCACTTCGGAATGACTGGCCTGAAACCCTGTGAAATGCCCCCTCTTCCTCCGCTTCCTGTGCCACATCCTCTTCCATCATCGCAGTAATTGTTTTTTCAAGGAGACATAGAAGTGGTATTGTAATGCAAACAACGGCGTCATCAGCACTGGCCATGTTGGGTGAGTACTCAAAAGACCGCAACAAGGTACACAGGTCTCGCATGGAGGTCCAGTCACTGGTGGTGAAGTGGTGCTGTTCTGCAGAGCGACTGGCCAGTGCATGCTGCAGCTGAAACTCCACTATCACCTGCTGCTGCTCGCACAGTCTCTCCAGCATTTGCCAGGTGGAGTTCCACTTGGTGGGCACGTCGCATATGAGGCGGTGAGCGGGAAGGCTGAAGTTACGCTGCAGCGCAGACAGGCGAGCAGCGGAACGGTGCGAACGCCGAAAGCGAGCACAGACGGACCGCACTTTCAGCAGCAGCTCTAACATGTCTGGGTAGTTTTTAAAAAACTTCTGCACCACCAGATTCAGTACATGCGACAGGCAAGGCATGTGCGTCAAACCGGCTAGTCCCAGAGCTGCAACGAGATTTCGCCCATTATTGCACACCACCAGGCCGGGCTTGAGGCTCACTGGCAGCAACGACTCATCGGTCTGTTGTTCTATGCCCCTCCAAAGCTTCTGTGCGATGTTGGGTTTGTTCCCCAAACACATGAGTTTTAAAACCGCCTGCTGACGTTTACCCCTGGCTGTGCTGAAGTCGGTGGTGAAGTTATTTTGCTGAACGGAGGTGGTAGAAGAGGAGGAGGAGGATGCGGAGTAGGGGGAGGAGGCAACAGGAGGCAAAAAATAATGCCCTGCGATCCTTGGTGGTGAAAGGACATGCGCCAAACCGCTATCCGCATTGGGATCAGCCGCCACTACATTTACCCAGTGTGCAGTTAGGGAGATATAGCGGCCCTGGCCTTGCTTACTGGTCCATGTATCTGTGGTCATGTGGACCTTGCCACAGATGGCGTTGCACAGCGCACACTTGATTTTATCCTCCATTTGGTTGTGCAGGGAAGGGACGGCTCGCCTGGAAAAATGGTGGCGGCTGGGAACTACGTACTGTGGGACAGCCACCGACATCAGCTGTTTGAAACAGTCTGTCTCCACCAGACGGAATGACAGCATTTCAAAGGCCAGTCATTTTGAAATGCTGGCATTCAGGGCCAGGGAACGAGGGTCGGTAGGTGGGTATTTCCTCCTTCTCTTCAGTGTTTGGGAGATGGACAGCTGAACGCTCGCGTGTGACATGGTAAAGATGCTTGGTGATGATGACGGAGGTGGTGGTGGTGTTGGTGGCACATCCTCTGTTTGCTGGGTGGCAGGTGCCACTGTGACTCCAGAGGTGGAGGAAGAGGCAGAGACAGCAGCAGAAGAGGAAGCAGGAGGAGCCTGAGACCTTTCTTGGTTTTTAAGGTGTTTACTCCACAATGCCACAAATGCACTATTTGCCTCGCTTCAGGCTCTGATGGCACAACGTGCAAATCACTCGTGTCTTGTTATCAGGACATTGTGTGAAGAACTGCCCCGCCAATGAACTCCTTGGAGCTGGCTGTGGTGTGCTAGGTCCCTGGGTGCGGTGGGCAGTAGCAGGTGTACTGTCTCGGGGACGGCCACTCTGCTTTTACAGCCTGCTCCCTCTTTTGCTATGCTGTTGGTTCTGTGCGACCACCACCTCTTCCTTAGAACTGCACATGTCACTAGCATAAACTTGAGTCCAGTCAGGGTCTAGGACCTCATTATCCTCCACATCCTCTTCCACTCATTCTTGACCCTTGCCCTTCTCAGCGGTCTGCACACTGCAGAAAGCCGCAGCAGTTGGCACCTGTGTTTCATCATCATCAGAGACGTGCTGCAGTGATCCTCCCATGTCCTCATCCTGCAACATAAGTGGTTGGGCATCAGTGCATTCAATGTCTTCCACTTCTGGGGTAGGGCTATATGGATGGCTCGGGGAAACCCTGCCAGCAGAGTGATCAAAAAGCATAAGAGTCTGCTGCATGACTTGGAGCTCAGGCTGCTTTGCAAAGGGGTGAGGTGAAAGACTGATGGGCATGGGCTGCAGGTGCCAACTCTGAGCTTTCTGCAGAGGACTGGGTGGGAGATACTGTGAAGGAAATGGCGCCACTGTCAGCCACCCAATCTAGTAACGCCTGTACTTGTTCTGGCCTCACCATTCGTAGAGTGGCATTTTGGCCTACCAAATAATGCTGCAGGTTCTGTCGACTACTCGCACCTGAGGAAGGTGTTTCACTTGGACCTGTAGTTGGCGCTTAACGGCCACTTCCTCTACCAGCAACAGGAGCTCCACCAACACCACCACGACCATGCCCACCTCCCATATTTGATGTTCTCCTCATTATTTGTGTTCACCCACCAAGCTGAAAGATGGTTTCTCTCCGTTGTCAATTTAACTGCCAATTGTCAACAATTAAGTTCACTAACAGTAAGGCAGTGCCCGTGTCATAAAAATGCTCTGTGGACCAAGAGTACCATTTTTTTCCCCAAAAATACACGAATGCACTGCAGAAATGTAAAATAGGTATTTGGGCGGTGTATTTTAAACTGCTTTATGGACCAGGAAGAACGTTTTTTTCCGAAAAATTCACAAATGCACTATTTAACGGCTGAAAATTAAATGTAGGTATTTCTACGCTGTATGCACAACTGCTTTGTGAACCAAGAATACAGCTTTTTTTCCCTAAAACACACTAATGCACTATTTCAGTGCTGAAATTTAAAATAGGTATTTGTACGCTATGTAAACACCTGCTTTGTGAACCAAGAACACGGCTTTTTTCCCCAAAATTCACAAATGCACTATTTAACGGCTGAAAATTAAACGTAGGTATTTGTACGCTGTATGCACAACTGCTTTGTGAACCAGGAACACGGCTTTTTTCCCCAAAATTCACAAATGCACTATTTAACGGCTGAAAATTTAACGTAGGTATTTGTAAGCTGTATGCACAACTGCTTTTTGAACCAAGAACACAGCTTATTTTCCCTAAAACACACTAATGCACTATTTCAGTGCTGAAATTTAACCCCTTAAGGACCAAGGGCGTACATGTACACCCTGTGAATTTCCGATCACCGCTGCGCACGTGGCGATCGGAACAAGGTGTCTGCTAAAATCATTTAACAGGCACCTTGGCACAATGCTCAGTGGGGTCCTGTGACCCCCCCATGTCGGCGATCGCAGAAAACTGCAGGTCAATTCAGACCTGCGGTTTTCTGCGGTTCCGGGTCATTCGAGTCTCCGGTGACCCAAAGACCCGGAACAGGATGGTGATCCGTGGTGTTGTAATACACCACCAATCACCATCCTTACCGTTAGTTAGAAATGTCCCTGATTGGCTGGGCAGGGGGGGCGGTGGTAGACGCTAACCGCCGGAGCTTCTCCTCCCTGCCCACGGCCTGCAGAGACGCCTTTGGATCCGGACGCCCCAGGACCCCATCGCACCCAAGCAGGACCCCATTGCATCCCAGCACACCCTATCAGAAGCCCAGCCACCCAGCAGACCCCCGATCAGCCCCAGCAGCTCCCCCCAGCATCCCCACCAACAGCCCCAGCAGCAGCAGCAGCCAGTAAGTGCACCTGGGTGTCTGGGGTCCACAGCACTCAGGTGCTCCAGGCCCTTTCCGCCAGATCCACTTTCGCTTGTGGGACCGTGCGGAAAAATCAACGTGGCCTCCCTGCCCACCCCCTCCAGATACCTATCCCCAGGGGTGAGACCCGTGCTCTTACCAGCGACAACCTGTTGCTGGTCAGATATAAGGACAAGAGGGATGTCCTTGTACTGACCACAATACATGGTAACGGCACCACCCTAGTCTCTGTGCGAGGTACCACAGCAACGGTCCTCAAGCCTGATTGTATCGTCGACTACAATCGATATATGGGAGGAGTTGATCTATCTGATCAAGTCCTCACGCCATATAATGCCATGCGCAAAACCCGGGCATGGTACAAAAAGGTTGCGGTCTACTTGGTACAGGTTGCCATGTACAACGCTTTTGTACTATGCCGATGCGCTGGCAGCACAGAGACGTTCCTCCAGTTCTATGAGGCAGTCCTCAAGGACCTGATCTTTTCAGACCGGGAAAGAGCAGGTCGGAGTACCTCGGAAATTGGAGGCGCCCGGGTCATCCCTGGCCAACATTTTTCAGGTGTGGTCCCCCATACTGGAAAAAAGGGACGATCCCAAAAAAAGTGCAGAGTGTGTCGCAAGAGGGGGATCCAGAAATACACCACCACTCAATGTGACACGTGCCCCGATCATCCGGGCCTCTGCATTGACGGTTGCTTCAGGGAGTACCACACTTCCATGGAGTACCACACTTCCATGGAGTACTAAATTATTATAATTCCCGACAATCCCCTAGAAAATACATAAGATTATGGCTCTCAGACCTTGTAAACACGGAAAGAACTTTTTTTTTCCAAAAATGATTTTATTGTATTTAAGTTTTAAAAAAATGTTGTTTTAGTGTCTCCAAAGTCTGAGAGCCATACATATTGGGCATCGTCGCGTCCGTAACAATCTTATGTATAATAATAAAATATTACCTAACCCCTCAGATAAACGCCCTTTTAAAAATAAATTAAAAACGATGTAAAAAAAATAAATTTTTGTCACCTTAGATCCCAAAAATTATAATAGCACGTCATCAAAAAAATCAAATGCCCCCCAAAATAGAGCCAATCAAACCGCCATCTCATACCGCAAAAAATGAACCCCTAGATAAGACAGTCGCCCCAAAAAAAAACAAAAAACTATGGCTTCCAGTATGTGGAAGTACAAAACCTTTTTTTTTTTTTCAAAGTTGGTTAATGATGTCATGCTGAAGCCAACTTTTAATAAAAGTAGTCATATTAGGTATTGCCACATCCGTAACAATGTGCTCTATAAAAATAACTTTTGACCTAACCCCTTAAATAAACGCAGTCAAAAAAAAAAAAAAGTAAAAAAAGCCATTTTTTGTCACCTTACATCATAAAAAGTGTAATAGCGAGCGATCAAAAAGTCATATGCCTCCAAAAATAGTGCCAATCAAACCGCCATCTCATCACGCAAAAAATGATAGTTCCCCAACAAAAAAAAATAATAGATCCCAGGCTATAGAGATAGTAAAATTATTTATTTTTTGTTCCTAAAATGATAATAGTGAATGTAATAATGAAATAGTGTAAAATCTAAATAAATCAAAAAAAGTAGACATATTAGATATCGACGCGTCCGTAATAATCTTCCCTATAAAAATAACATTAGACCCAACCTCTCAGATGATTGGCGTTAAAAAAATAAAATAAAAACGGTGCCAAAACACCAATTTTTTGGCAAAATTTCCGTTTTAATCCATATTTTCTGGTAGTAAAACAAGGGTTAACAGTCAAACAAAACTAAATATTTATTGCCCTGATTCTGTAGTTTGCAGAAACACCCCATATGTGGCCGTAAATGGCTATATAGCCACAAGGCAGGGCATAGAACGAAGGGAATGCCATATGGTTTCTGGAAGGCAGATTTTGATGGACTGGTTTATGTACACCATGGCCCATTAGAAGCCCCCCTGATGTAGCCTAGACTAGAAACTCCAAAAAAGTGACCCCATCTAAAAAACTACACCCCTCAATGGCGAATGTAGAAACAATTTTAGAATTTCCATTTTTTGTTTTCTTGCCTCAAAAAAGTGTAATATAGAGCAAACAAAAATCATATTTACCCAAAAATAGTCCCAAAACAACAACCACCGTATCCTGTAGTTTCCTAGATGGGGTCACTTTTATGGAGTTTCTACTCAAGGGGTGCATCAGGGGGCTTGAAAGGGTACATGGTGTAAATAAACCAGTCCTGCAAAATCTGCCTTCCAAAAACAATATGGCGTTCCCCTTCTTCAATGTCCTGCCGTTTAGCCAAATAGTAGTTTATGACCACATATGGGGTGTTTATGCAAACTACAGAATCGGGGCAACCCATATTGAGTTTTGTTTGGCTGTTAACCCTTTATGTCCAGCAATAAAATGGAAAAATTTTAGGGTTAAAATGGAAAATTTTCCAAAAATTCTAAATTCCAAAATTGTTTCTCCATCTTCCATGAACTGTTGTGGAACACCTAAAGGGTTAACAACGTTTTTAAACCCAGTTTTGAATACCTTGAGGGGTGTACTTTCTTAGATGGAGTCACTTTTTTGGAATTTCTATGCTAGGGTGCATCAGGGGGGCTTGCAATAGGACATGGTGTTAAAAAAAACAGTCCCGCAAAATCTGCCATTCAAAACCCATATGGCGTTCCCCTCCTTCTGCGCCCTGCCGTTTGGCCAAACAGTAGTGTAGGACCACAAATGGGGTGTTTCTGTAAACTAGAGAATCAGGGCAACCCACATTGAGTTTTGTTTGGCAGTTAACCCTTACTTTATTACTGGAAAAAATGGATTATAATGGAAAATTTTCCAAAAATTTTAAATTCCAAAATTGTTTCTCCATCTTCCATGAATTGTTGTGGAACACCTAAAGGGTTAAAAACGTTTGTAAACCCAGTTTTGATTACCTTGAGGGGTGTACTTTCTTAGATGGAGTCACCTTTTTGGAATTTCTATGCTAGGGTGCATCAGGGGGGCTTGCAATAGGACATGGTGTTAAAAAAAACAGTCCCGCAAAATCTGCCATTCAAAACCCATATGGCGTTCCCCTCCTTCTGCGCCCTGCCGTTTGGCCAAACAGTAGTGTAGGACCACATATGGGGTGTTTCTGTAAACTAGAAAATCAGGGCAACCCACATTGAGTTTTGTTTAGCAGTTAACCCTTACTTTATTACTGGAAAAAATGGATTATAATGGAAAATTTTCCCAAAAATTGAAATTCTGAAATTTTATCTCCATTTTCCATGAACTGTTGTGGAACACCTAAAGGGTTAACAAAGTTTGTACAATCAGTTTTAAATACCTTGAGGGGTGTAGTTTCTAAAATTGGGTCAGTTGTGGATGGTTTCTATTATGTAAGCCTAACAAAGTGACTTCAGACCTGGACTGGTCCATAAAAAGTGGGATTTGGAAAATTTCTGAAAAATTTCAAAATTTGCTTCTAAACTTCTAAGCTATGTAACAACCCCAAAAAATAAAATGGCTTTCCCCAAATGCTCCAAACATGAAGTAGACATATGGGGAATGTAAAGTCATCACTTTTTTGGGGGGTATTACTATGTATTATAGAAGTAGAGAAACTGAAACTTTAAAATTTGCTAAATTTTGCAATTTTTTTGTAAAATTTGTATTTTTTATGCAAAAAAATAAATAAAAATTTGACCCAATTTTAGTAACATAGTAACATAGTAACATAGTATATAAGACCGAAAAAAGACATTTGTCCATCCAGTTCGGCCTGTTTCCTACAAGTTGATCCAGAGGAAGGCAAAAAACCCCTGTGAGGCAGAAGCCAATTTTCCTCACTTAAGGGGAAAAAAAATTCCTTCCCGACTCCAATCAGGCAATCAGAATAACTCCCTGGATCAACGACCCCTCTCTAGTAGCTATAGCCTGTAATATTATTACACTCCAGAAATAAATCCAGTCCCCTCTTGAATTCCTTTATTGTACTCACCATCACCACCTCCTCAGGCAGAGAGTTCCATAGTCTCAATGCTCTTACAGTGAAGTACAGTAGTGTCATGAAGTACAATATGTGACGAAAAAACAATTTCAGAACGGCTTGGGTAAGTAAAAGCGTTTTAAAGTTATTCACACTTAAAGTGACAGTGGTCAGATTTTGAAAAAATGGCCTGGTCCTAAGGTGAAAATGAGCCCGGTCCTTAAGGGGTTAAAATAGGTATTTGTACGCTGTATGCACAACTGCTTTGTGAACCAAGAACACAGCTTTTTTTCCCTAAAGCACACTAATGCACTATTTCAGTGCTGAAATTTAAAATAGGTATTTGTACGCTATGTAAACACCTGCTTTGTGAACCAAGAACACGGCTTTTTTCCCCATAATTCACAAATGCACTATTTAACGGCTGAAAATTAAACGTAGGTATTTGTACGCTGTATGCACAACTGCTTTGTGAACCAAGAATACGTCTTTTTTCCCCAAAATTCACAAATGCACTATTTAACGGCTGAAAATTAAACGTAGGTATTTGTACGCTGTATGCACAACTGCTTTTTGAACCAAGAACACAGCTTATTTTCCCTAAAACACACTAATGCACTATTTCAGTGCTGAAATTTAAAATAGGTATTTGTACACTGTATGCACAACTGCTTTGTGGACCAAGAACACGGCTTTTTTCCCCTAAAACACACTAATGCACTATTTCAGTGCTGAAATGTAAAATAGGTATTTGTACGCTGTATGCACAACTGCTTTCTGGACCAGGAATTCAACTCTGGACAGCAGTTCATGAAAAACTGGCTTTTATTAAACGGTCTTTGCTTTAGCCTCTTTCTTGGCTCATGAAATCAAAGGTCAACTGGGATAGGTAAAATTATTACAGCACCCAGTGGGGATGGAATGTCCCAAACTGCCAGCTCACCTTTAATTTTTCCAAAAGGCTGAAACCAAGACCTCATTATTCCATGTTAGTTTGCTACTAGATTGCGTATTGTCCCACAGTAAATGAGCCTTGGTGAAGCCATAATATTGAGAAAGCAGCAGAGGAAGCAAGCCTGTGTTCCTCAAAAGTCCCCTGAAAAGAGTCCTAAAAAATTTGGACAATGATTTTGATTGAGCCATTCCTCTCCTATATAAGGTTTGCCCATGTCAAAGTCTCTCCAGTCAGACAAGAAATGATAAAGGCCAATTTGGCCTCACAGTCAAAACTTGATGCGACAAGAACTCAAAATGTGGGTTACATTGATTTATGAAACCACTGCAAGACTTCGAATCATCATCATAACCTGGGGGTAGAGACAATCTGGGACTGAATCTTGCTATCAATGCAGCCGCTATGGCGGTACTCAGAGAATCCAGACAGTTAGATACCAATTGCAGATAGGACATGCAGCGACTGGACCGCAAGGGCAATGTGTCAGTGTGGTGGCCTGATGAGTGCATTAGTTGACATTCACGTATCTGCAGCTCCCTGGGCCGGTGTGCAGTGATGGGGAGGAAGGCACTGTATTCCTTGGGGGCACACTCTAGTGTTGAAGGATCTCCTGCCAGATGTTGGTTGAGGTGCTTTTGATGGTACATGGTTTTAGGTGCATGGAAAGCATGGTCCCTGAAGTTCATGATGCCAGCACTCTTGGGTGCAAATGAGGTGGTGAAATAAAGAGGAGTAGGTTTAAAGGGATTCTGTCAGCAGATTTTACCCCTATAAACTAAACATATGTTCATGTCCAGACTAATAAGTAGAATCCTAAGATGGCCTTATTATACCTTACTGTGGCTCTATTTGCACAAAAATCAGCTGTTTATAACCTGTCAATCACTTACTTAAGGTGCCCAAGGGGAGGTCGGTTAATACAGGGTGCCCAGCTGCACCCCTCGCCGTCCGATGCCCAGCGCCACCTTCCCTGTCTTCAGCGCCGCCTTTCACAGCTCAGCGCTGCCTCCACAATCCTCCCTGTCCATCTGCCAGATCCCGCGCCTGCACACTAGGCTCAGCCTGCTGCGCCCGTGCGGACTCCTGGCAGCGGCTTCGTTGAGCTAAGTGCACATGCGCCGGCATGATGCGCACTTTGCTCAACCCGGATATGCCCGGCAGGCACGGGATCTGGCAGAGGGAGGGGGAGGATTGCGGAGGCTGCTCTAAGCTGTGGAAGGCGGCACTGAAGACAGGGAAGGCGGCACTGGACAGTGAGGGGTGCGGCCGGGCACCCTGTATTAACGGACCTCCCCTTGGGCACCTTAAGTAAGTGATTGACAGGTTATAAAAAGCTGATTTTTGTGCAAATAGAGCCACAGTAAGGTATAATAAGGCCATCTTAGGATTCTACTTATTAGTCTGGACTAGAACGTATGTTTAGGTTATAGGGGTAAAATCTGCTGACAGAATCCCTTTAAATAAATAACTCGAACATTTACTGGAAATCAGTTGTTCTGATGTAGATGTATAGGTTCATTGACATGAAAGAAGTAGTTGTATTATAATCCATACAAAGTGTAATACCCCAGAGTGGTATTACCATTTCTTCACCCTGCTACTGTCTTTGATTGCTACCAATGATGTAATCTATGTATTTGTTCCAGGTCCTCCTACACTGTGCATTTCTAATGTTTTTATGAAACTGTTTTGTACATCTAATGTGCCTGGTTCACCAGCAGGTGGCAGCAGATATATGGCAGAGAGATCTTTAGATAGAACAGAACTTGCCATTCCCTTCTTCCCCTTTTGGGCAGAAGTGGGCTAGTACCATTTCCTACCAAGGGAAGGGCATCAGGAAGTGTCTAGTCAGTCTAAGCCAGGGTAGCATCAGATGCAGACGCACTATGATGTAGCAGCTAGGTGAGGCACCCCTGTTGAAACAGGAGTCCATCCAGAGGGAAGCAGATCATAGAGCACCATGACTCCTTGCAGATTTACCTACAGAGTGGCATGAGGGGGTCAACAGCCTAAGGTACCCCACTCCAGAGATACCAGAATAGTCCTAAAGTCCAGTTGCCAGAATAGAGCCGAGTTTAGCACAGCAGAGAGAGAAAGCAGAGTACTCAAGTTTGCCTGCCAGTTTATGCCAAAGCCTAACTGGAACCATAAGAAAGCCTGGATATTGTCTGGATGCAAGTAAAGCTGTAGAACTTATTAAGAGTCTGGACTCGACTTACTCTCCACATCCTCCATTACTCATACCCTTTATTGATCGGAACTAAGCCGGCATTCCGATAAACCTGGGACACGATCAGCCCTGGGGGGTGGCACATTTGCACAAAGCACATAACAGTGAGCTGTGGCTGCAATCCTAGTAACAGGCTCTTGATGATGTATAGATTCTGATCACACTCAGGCTATTTTAACTTCGGGATGACTATCTTCCGGGTGTGGAGTGTATATTAATAAACTGCTTCACATGGCCATTATATGTATGTCTTGCCTTCCTGGCTTACACATGATTTTCATAAGTATTGTCCACCCTGTCCATAGAAGAAGGCAGCTCTGCATACAGCTTGTACTTCACTGCAGACTGTGAACAGGCACTGTAGGCTAACTCCTGTCTCACATTGGTTGCTAATGGAGTCTATAGGCTGAGGTAATACTCTCACCTCCACTAGGCTCTCCTTATACTCTCTCAACACACTGGGTGTCTTTTATTCTTCTGTTCAGGCTTACCCTTGGTCAGCACACAACTCAGGGGGGTAGCTAAATGTCAGCTTAAATCAGGTACAATAGGTTCAGCCCTAGCTTTGGTTGTCCACTTTTTAATATGACCTTTCAGTCTGAATGAGGTGCCTGACTTCTTGGGTCTGACGCTGGAGGTAGCTTTCCTTGGCTGGGAACTAAACTTATGCTGCTCTTCCTTTCTTTCACTTCTCTGTGTCTCAACTGCTCACTTCCCTCTCCAAACACTCACTCTAACTTCCCTAGCTGCCCCTGGGACACTGCACATGTTCCAAACAATCAGTTCGACTTAGGGCTAACACGAAGGGTATTATCTTAGTCCTTTCCCAGTATTTATCCTTTAACTCCTGTACAAGAATCTGGAATTCGCTGCGGACATGCAACCAGGCTGCTACTTCCCGGGATAGTGCTAGTGTGGTTGGCAGCTGACCCACTGGGGAACTGAGGATGCAAAAAATGCAATAAACCACAGAGAAGGCTCGAATCGCCGAATCCGACAACACTGAGACATCCTTCCCTTTCTTAGTCGTGTCCGTTAAGAGCGACACCTGTCATCTGCTTGTCATACTGACTCACAGTATTATTTGACTACCACAGCAGACTCTCTATGCGTGCTACTGCAAGGCACATTGCTCTACACCACTATTGAGGCTCTCTGCAGCCCGGACATTGCCGTTTTTTAACGCTTTTCGCCGCGAATAAATTCGGATCAAACCAAATGTTTTAAAAAAATTCGGTGAACCAGTCAAATCGAATTTTTGAGAAATTCGCTCATCTCTAGTGGTAACCAAAGAGCCCAGAACAGCTTCCAAAGTCATTAGCGGTGAACTCCAGGATCAAGGTACACCAGTGTCAGATCGCACCATCTGTCGCTGTCTTAGCCAAAATGGACTTCATGGAAGACGAGGAGGAAACCACTGTTGAAAGCAAATCACAAAAAAGCAAGACTGGAATTTGCCAAAATGCATATTGACAAGCCACAAAGGTTGAAAACTTCAAGGATGTTTAGTGACATCAGAGGAGAAAAATGATCCTTACTACACTGTAATATCGCCCTTTAGTAGAGGTTTTCTTCAACAACACTCCTGGACCATCTATTAAAAAATGAATTGAGCAAAAATAAAAATTGAGCCACTGATAAATCTCTTTCAGTACAAGTGGTTGTGACTCCAGCTGGTGCGGCGGGTCACCTGTTATGGCCTCAATGACATCACCTTTATAGAGTATGTTCAGTTCACTTCTGGACCACGTACAGCATTCGCACTGGCTGTATTTCCTTTAATCCAGACCTAATGGGTTCAATATTATCCAAAGAGTTTCTTTTAACTCTTTCACTTCAAGGGGTGTTTGGACACTTTGGACCTCTGGTACTCCAGAGAGTTTTTCAGTTTTGACACGAGCAAATAAAACTTAACATACACATACAGTACACCTTCAAAAATATGTAATTGATATTGCTAGAGAAGTGAGCTGTATATTTTACTTTATAGATTGGATATAAACAGGATAGGGACAGTGTAACTTGCAAAATTTATTGAAAATTAACATGTACACACGACTTCTGTATATGCTCACTGTATGGCCATATGATATGCTCTACAATAGGGTATACCCCTATATATTCTTCTTTGTGTCTTTTCTATTATGTAATCATACAGATAGGAAAATGACCAAAAAAAAACCATGTTCCGTACTCCTCCTGACCAGTAAGATGGCAAAATTGTATCAGAATATCCATTATGTCTTAATAATGTCAAATGGGATGACCTTTTGCTTCTCGCCCATCAACTTTAATAAAGGGAGGGAGGCAGGCAGGGAGTGAAACAGTGATCTATGTTATGCAGCCAGGATGATGGCCATGTATTACACCTGTGGTCCTACTCTTGTGGGCACAGCAGTAGTGCCAATGTGATCACAATGTCACAAAAGTTTCGTGCAGGTTTTTTAGTACTTCTGTCTGTACCGTACATGACATTGATCCTCAAGGGGTTAAAAGGGTTTTTCAAAGACTTTAATACGGATAACCTATCCTCAGAATAGGTCACCAGTATCTGATCGTGGGGGTCCAACATCCGGAACCCATACCGATCAGCTATTTGAAAAGGCACCGGAGCTCCTGTGAGCACCACGGACTTCTCGCAGCTCACCAAGCACAGTACCATACATAGTATAGCGGCTGTGCTTGGAATTGAAGCTCAGCCCTATTCACTTCTATGGGGATGAGCTGCGTCTAGGCCATGTGACCGATGAATGTGTTGTCAGTGGCCTAGAAAAAAGCTGAAAGAAGGCAGCGGCGCTACTGTGAGCGCTGATGCTTTTTCCAACAGCTCATCAGTGGGCGTTCCAGCTGTTTGATCTCCATTGTTCAGGTACTAATGACTTATCCCAAGAATAGGTCATCGGTATTAAAGTCTCATAAAACCACATTAAGTTATAAATCAGAAGGCTGAAGCTTCACATTTCCTACAATCTAAACATTAAAATGGTTTCTCCTCTGAGTGAGTTCTCTCATGTTTAGAAAGACTTGATTTCTGACTAAAAGATTTCCCACATTTAGGACATGAAAATGGCTTCTCCCCTGTGTGAGTTCTCTGATGTGTAACAAGTTGCGATTTCCCACTGAAACACTTCCCACATTCAGGACACATGAATGGCTTCTCCCCTGTGTGAGTTCTCTGATGTCTAACAAGATGTGATTTCACACTAAAACATTTCCCACATTCGAGACATGAAAATGGCTTCTCCCCTGTGTGAGCTCTCTGATGTCTAACAAGTTGCGATTTCATACTGAAACACTTCCCACATTCAGGACACATGAATGGCTTCTCCCCTGTGTGAGTTCTCTGATGTCTAACAAGAAGTGATTTCAGAATAAAACATTTCCCACATTCGAGACATGAAAATGGCTTCTCACCTGTGTGAGCTCTGTGATGTGTAACAAGTTCCGATCTCACACCGAAACACTTCCCACATTCAGGACATATGAATGGCTTCTCCCCTGTGTGAGTTCTCTGATGTCTAACAAGATGTGATTTCAGAATAAAACATTTCCCACATTCGAGACATAAAAATGGCCTCTCCCCTGTGTGACTTCTCAGATGTTGTGTAAGCCATGCTTTTACACCAAAATACTTACCACATTCAGTACACTTAAATGCCTCCTCCCCTGTGTGAGTTTTCTTATGTCTAGAAAGAGTTGATTTCTGACTAAAAGACTTCCCACATTCTGAACATGAAAATGGCTTCTCCCCTGTGTGACTTCTTTGATGCAGAATAAAATTTGATTGACCAGTAAAACATTTCCCACATTCTAAACATGAAAATGTCTTTTCCTCTAAGTGGATTCTTAGATGGCCCTTAAGACATGATTTCTGACTAAAACACTTCCCACATTCAGGACATGGAAATGGCTTCTTTTCTTCATGAGTTCTCTGATGATAAAGAAGAATTGATTTCTGATTAAAGCATTTTCCACATTCTGAACATAAAAATGACTTCTCGTCTACGTGGATTTTTAGATGGCTCACAAGATGGGATTTCTGACTGAAACATTTCCCACATTCTGAACATGAATGCGGCTTTTCTCCTGTGTGAGTTCTCTGATGTCCAACTAGAATGAATTTTCTGGTAAAAGATTTTCCGCATTCTGAACATGAATACGGCTTCTCTCCTGTGTGAGTTCTCTGATGTCCAACTAGAATGAATTTCCTAGTAAAAGATTTCCCACATTCAGAGCATGAAAATGACCTTTTGTTTCTGTGATTTCTCTCATGCAAAGACAGATTACTATCCTTTTTTAACTGTTTATCACAAGGAAATATTTTCCCACATTTCTGTTTAGCTCTTTTTCTGCCAATCAGTGATTGATTAGATGAAGGTTTCTTGTGACCAGTGGTGTTGGTGGATAGATCTTCGCTTTGAAAGACTGAGGGTACATTACCTAGAAATTAAACAAAATTTTCTTATTTTCCCAAAGCAAATGATTTTGTCTTAATCATTTAAGGTTTACAAAAAAAAAAATAGTAAGTCAGGATCACGACACAAAGTAAATCGAAATTGTAATAACACAGGATAATTTACAATTTAGCAAGTAAATCATATTTACTTGTATAGCGTTTTCAGGAGTTCTTAGTCTACAAAGTTCCCAGAATTTAATCCCTTGTAGAGATAGCAAAAGGTGTTTCTATCCAGACCATACAGTATAATACATCCCAATGTCAACAGACAACACAAGCTCCCCCAAAGTGTGTAGGATAGATATCATGAATGGAAGCAAATTTGGCATGAACATGTACACACTACCTGAGTATACGCCCACCGTATGGTCCTAACATATGCTCGCTCTATGCCACCCATATGCTTAACAAACTTTTCACACTTTGGGGAACATTATTAATGAATGAACACCAGGTTTTTACTCAGTGGTGTACACACAATCCATGGGGCCCCGGTGCGAAACTGATCCATGGGGCCCCCTCCCCGTCGCGCCCCCATTTCTGAGAGCGCTGCTAATGGCCATTTCAGCCCCAGTTTACTACTAATATTAAACGTTTTGGCTAAATAAAGTATACTACAAAAATGTAACCTATCACTTGCCGTTTTCGTGCGGTTAATCCGCTGCGTGAATGAGTACCAAGCCCCGCTCCAGACGGCAGAGACACAGAGCACTAACAGGATTGATAATGCTCCATGCCTCTCTGTGATCTTTTAACTACAAAATCATGGTGACAACTTTATCTCACTGTGATTTTGTAGTAAAAAGGTCACAGAGAGGCATGGAGCATTATCAATCCTGTTAGTGCTCTGTGTCTCTGCTGTCTGGAGCGGGGCTTGGCACTCATTCACACAGCAGATTACCCGCACAGGATGTTAAAGAGCCCTAACCCCGGCTACAATCACCCAGTCCTAACTAATAAAATCTGGTCCTACCTCATCCAGGGTGTCGCTGGCGTCGGCGTGATATCCGCTGGATCCAGAACAAGGTCCCTGTGGTGAGAAAAAAATAATAATCACATCAGGAAGGGATGGTGACTGCCCCTGTGAAATCACCAGCAGGGGGCACTGTGCTGTTCTGTAAGACTGAGCCATGCCAATGTATAGCAGGGTAATCTAGTGCTACCACACAGTACTAATGCCCACCTTGAGGCCCCTCACAGTACTAATGCCAACCTTTGTCCCTGTAACAGTAAGTATACTCAGATATGTGCCCCCTCACAGTAATTATGCCCAGTTATGTGTCCCCTCACAGTAGTAATGCCAAATATGTGCCCCCTCACAGTAGTAATGACCAGAATATGTGTCTCCTCAAAGTAGTTATGCCAGATTATGTGTCCCCTCACAGTAATATGCCCAGATATGTGCCCCCTCACAGTAGTAATGCCAGATTATGTTTCCCCTAACAGTAATATGCCCAGATATGTGCCCCCTCACAGTAGTAATGCCAAATATGTGCCCCCTCACAGTAGTAATGACCAGAATATGTGCCCCCTCACAGTAGTAATGCCAGATTATTTGCCCCTTCACAGTATTTATGCCCAGTTATGTGCCCCCTCAAAGTAGATATGCCCAGATATGTGCTCCCTCAGAGTGGTTATGCCAGATTATGTGCCCCTTCAAAATATTTATGCCCAGATATGTGCCCCCTCACAGTAGTTATACCACATTATGTGTCCCTCACATTAGATATGCCCACATATGTGCCCCTCACAGTGGTTATGCCAGATTACCTGCCCCCTCACAGTAGTTATGCCTTCATATATGCCCCCTCAATCCTCATAGTTATGCCTTCATATGTGCCCCCCTCACAGTAATGCCTTATAAGGTGCCCCCTCAAATTAGTTATGCCCCCCCCCTTGCCCTTTGCCCCCAGTCTGCAGCCTTAGAAAAAAAAAAAACATACTTACCTTCTTCCCTGATGACAGGCTCCCTCACTCATCGCGCTGCTAGCTGTGCTGAAGGCAGATTCCCGGGTTTTCAGATCTCCTCCCACAGCCAGCAGCACGATGTGCGGCCAGCAGGGAAGCTCCTGAGCTGTGAAGATCAGTGAAGCAGGGATGAAAGAGGTTTCCCTGCTTCACTATGGAAAAGAAATGCCGGCCGGGTGTGAGTGAGTGCGCGCTTTCCCCCCTCCCCCCCATATTATACATGTAATGGGGCGCTCTGTACTTCGTACTGGGCCCCATCAGAGCGCTTCATTACATGTAAGTACAACATGATTTAGGGTGGCCTGCTGGCCTGGGAGGGTGGGTCCACAGGCGGCCGGGCCCCCTGGAGTGCCAGGCCCAGTCGCAACTGTGACCCCTGTATGTACGCCACTGTTTTCACTTATCTTTACCAGTGCCAATTAGATTGTGGCTGAGAGGGTCCACTGCTAGGATTAGCTAAAGCTTGTGTGACCACCTACTGCACTTTCATGGGGCCTATGTCATTTCTGGACATTACCTAGACCTACTCTTATACATGCTAAATTGCAAAACACATTGCCTTATTAAAGTTACTCTCTGGTTGAAAACAAATTCACATTAACTGGGAAATGAACAGAACACTTACATGGTGCCCTCCTTTTCGACTCTTTAGCTGCAGATCCATCAATTCCCACCCTGCTTCTCAGACTGCATACCACACATTTGGTCGGCCAAGACACTTCCGGTTGCCCTTGGATTGGCCAGTAGTGCTCACATGAACAGTGTTCACCAAACCAAGAGCAGGGCTGGACACATAGGAAGTGTCTTGGGCTACTAATGCAGAGTGTGCAACAGACAGTATGAGAAGTAGTGCGGCCATCGTCAATGGCAGAAGAAGTTTCTGTGAATTAGCAAATCCTCAACTGAAAATATGCAAAGCAGGGCACCATTTAAGTGTTCTGTTCTCTCCCAGTCAATGGGAATTTTTTCTTGAAGAGGAGGGTTGCTTTGATTTTGGGATTCTCCTTTTGTTGTACACGTATCCTATTAAGACAAACGGCAAGTCCCTAGCACCTGCATGGACCCGTTCCTCCTCCTCATTTTACCACAGTTATAAGGACATTTATTTTTATATATTCTTTAAGAAACCTGATCACAAGATATACATTATATCTAAAAACTGGAAATATAATACACAATATGGAATGATCGCTGTTATAAAATCACTATCCCGTAAGAACAGAACAGGAGAATCACTGAAGAGGAAAACTCAATTCCACAATGTACGTTTCTCCAACTAAAAGAAAGGAACCTTCATCATGGAAGCCCTGATACTTTCTTCCATATAATCTGTTCAGTGCAGTAAATATAAGGAATTTTACAAACGAATTAGGTGATTTTAAGAGACAGAATTAATATCTGGAACTATAATGAACAATAGGGAAAAATTCCTCTGAATAGATTACAAGATTATCCCATAGGAAGAAAATGGGATAATCATTGCAGAGGAAAACTGAATTGAACATCGTGGACGCCAAAATGCTTTGTTTAATATATTTCTGCTCTTAGAATTGGGTATGAGAAATTTCACAATCCATTTATGCAATTTGAAGAGAAAGAATTTGAAAATTAGAATCTTCATAAGAATTACGTGAACAATCCACAAAATAAAACACATTAAAGGGAATCTGTCACCTGCATATTACCTTCTTTTTTTTTTCATTTATCCAAGTGTAATAAATAACTTATATCCATATGTCTTGGCATGCGCTGAGCCCAGTGACGCTGTTGAGGCTGTTGCCCTCAGTTGCCGTACCATTGCGCACGCGCAGGCAATCGCCGGCACTGCGCCTGCGCGAGATTTTGGGCTGCCGGCGAGAGGAAGATCAGGGATGTTTCTGGCAGAGAGCGGAGGTAGCTGGGTGGCAGGGGGTATGCGGAGCACTTAACCTCCCCTCTGGGGGGAGTTTGAGATGCTGGAGGCGTTCCTATGTTTCAATTTTAGGCCGGCCGGGCACATCGGGGGGCGTTCCTGGGCACCTTGGAAGAAAAAAAACGCCCCTCTGGGCTCCTTAGAGCCTAATTTGCATAATGGATAAAGCGTTTTTTTTTAAAGAAAATACAAGACACACGACTAAAAGAGGAAGACATATGGATATAAGGTAATTTATTACACTTGGATAAATGAAAAAAAAAAAATGTAATATGCAGGTGACAGATTCCCTTTAATAAGCATACCGGATCGTAGAATTTGTCCGCTCCATTGTAGTGGCTTGTAACTCAGGACATGAAATTACATGAAGTTCAGAAAACTCCAGAGATATGACAGATCAGAGGTCGGAGGTAAAAAATGCTCCCTACTACATCAGTAAAGGTTTTCTTACCAGTTTTATCAGACTGAGACATCTCTCTTTGACCGTCTATTAAAAAATAAATATTCTTGCTAAAATCCTATATCAAACTAGAAAACTGCATCCCCCTGGCTAGTACCTACTGCACCTTCTCTCCTGGAGCTGAAACGTAAGGTTAATCTCCTGATACGCTTAGAGAACGGGATATACCACAAAAGAGGATCAATTAAAAAGTTTTCCTCTCAATGGCCTGCCTGGATTTAATATCGAGGACTGGCTGGTGAACACCTCGCCAAATTATCTGTACTCTGCAATGGCTAATTACATTTGGCGCCCACTGGGATGGCTGTGAGGAGAGCGTAATTTGTCTATATGACGCGTGGTGGCGGAAGGTTTTACACTTTCTATTCAGCATTTTCTCACCTTTCATTACATGGAAGAAGTGTTCGTGAATTAGCTTTAGTATGCTTCTTTATTTATTGAGGGGGGGGGGATGTTGTCTTATATTATGACAAATGTTAACTAAAATTCTCTGATAGTTTTTTTTCCCCAATAGCAGAATTTTCTTTATCTTCAGCTTTGTGGATCATATCTACATTCCCAGTAGCCACTGATAAATCACTTCCAGTACAAGTGGTTGAGACTCCGGCTGATTATGGCCACAATGACACCACCTTTATCAGCAATAGACACATTGGGAGGGTTATAGTGTATGTTCCCCTCACGACCACATACAGCATCTCCACTGCCTGCATTTCCTTTAGTCCTGATTTAAAGTATAACTGTCAATTTTTTTTTTTTTTTTACTATTGGATTTTGGTGATTAATATCACCTTGTTGGCCCTGTTTTAATTTCTGATTATTTAATAAACAACCCCTAAAAGCCACCTAAAAGTCCCCAGTATTGGCTATTGTTACCTGAGGTAAAATCAGGTTGCTATGCTCGTTCCGTCTACCAGATGAGGACGGAACACGCTGCGTGCACTGGGAACTGATAGTGAGTCAGCATTGTAAGGGAATGTATAAAAAGCCAGGTTCTTCCTGACAGGAGATAACAGTGCTGGGCTGTGTGTGTGAGCTTCTCCACATGCCTGTGCCTGGCAGACACTCCCTTAGCAGTGCAGGACAATGTGGCTGCTCAGTGTATAAATGACAGCCTTATCTGATAAGAGGAGAGCTTGTAGGAGGACTATAGGCTTCAGCCAGACCTGGGAACTTCACTGCAAGACCCCCCTATACAGAGCTGGTCTTCACTAACTTCACTGCAGGCGTCCTATGGATTAGCCTCAGGGCTGAGGGCGGCCATCTTAACAGAATAGTGAAGTTGCAGTTTTATGCAGACTGGTTGCTAAGGGCTGAATCTGATTAAATAAGGGGTAAGTAAGTCTAATAGTTATTGATTCAGGAATATTATCATATTAGTGACTACATATATGAAAACTGAAATTAGGGTCTAAATGTGACAGTTATCCTTTAATAGGTTGCATATGGTCCAGAGAGTTCCTTTTAATTATCATGTGGAAGAGGACAATTTATTTACAGCTGTTATAGAGAACTGCCACTCTCACCAGCTGAACATAGCCGGCTCCTGGCATCTCTCCCAAGCACAGCGCTGTGCATAGTACAGTGGCTGTGCTTGGTATTGCAACCCAGCCCAATTCACTTCAATGGGCCCGAGCTCCAATTAGGCCATGTGACTGATGTATGGTGATGTCATATGGCCTAGGAAAAGGCGCTCATAGATTGTCGGACCCCCGCTGTTCTGATGTTGATGACCAATCCTGTGGATAGGTCATCAATATTTATTACCGGATAACCCCTTTAAGTTAATGAAACCCTGTTCTCCTCTACTGATGCAAAATTGAGTACAAGAATAAGCAGTATGTTCTGTAATCCTGACCAGTGAGATGACAGCTTTGCTTCAGTATTTCCATAATGAAGTGTGAATAAAGTTGAATGGGGATGCCTCTTTGTTCTCCCCCCTCTATGCATCAATCAGCTTTGATAAACTGACCCTCAAGGGGTTAAGTTCTACATCAGAAGACATCATTAGGCAGCAGGTCCTACAATGAAGCTCCATTAAACTGGCTTCTCCCCTGTGTGAGTTCTCTGATGCTGAATAAGCCCTGATTGACATATAAAACCTTTTTTACATTCTGAACATGAATATGATTTCTCTCCTAAGGGGATTCTTAGATGGCTCACAAGATTTCTGACTAAAACTTTTCCCACTTTCTCACCATGAATATGGCTTCTCTCCTGTGTGAGTTCCCTGATGTCTAACATAGAAACAATCAAGTTTAATGGAACAATAGCAAGACGAGAAATATATAGGAAATAGGACATGTAAGAAAACAGGATTATGTACAATTTCAGTATTTCACGTACTTATATAGAAAATTAAAGATCAAAAAGAGTAAAGAAAATATCATGTTTTTTTAGGAGTTCTTTGTCTGCAAAGGTCCCAGAATATAATCGCTTTATCGAGATAACAACAGGTTTTTTTTATTCAGACCATACAGTATAATATTTCCTAATGAACAGGTCACAGAGCGGGCCCACAACAGTCTCCTCTGAATGTCAATGTGCCACCAACAGGTTCCCAAGTGGCTGCTGAACAAAATGGGGCAGCAGCTCAGGCAAGATCAAATAAGGAAAAAAATCTAGAAAATATGAAAGTATGAGTATTTGGTTTTAGTTAGTACAAAATACATGTAATATATTACCATAAGGGGTTACAGGGATGCAAAGTGCTCTTGAATTATTTTCTCCCATGGATCATGAACATCACACTCTTCTGGTAGCAGTAATATTAAAGGGTTTCTGTCACCAGGATTACACATTATAAGCTGTCTGACATTAGCTATGTGCTAATGTCAGATCAGCTTGATAATGTGCTTTATATGTATTTCTGATGTATATTTAGGCTAAAAAACGTCTTTTTATAATATGTAAATTAGCCTCTAGGAGCAGGGGGGGCGTTTCCCCTGCTCCTAGAGGCTCCGTGCGCCAACCTGCTGCCACGCCCCTTCTTTCTTTGATTGACAGTGCCGGGCAGCGATCCTCTCCTGCCTTCAGCACTGTTTCCCTGCTAAATCCCACGCCTGCGCCGCCGCTCTGTATTCGGCGCAGGCGCGGTGAGGCTGCCCAGAGGTAAGGATAAGCTGTCCTCTGTAGGTGGTGTATCGTTTGTGTCCTCCGTATCTCCCCAGCCACGCTCCAGTGATTGCCCTGAGCTGCGTTGGGTGCTACCCTGCAGTGAACCCGGTTCCTCCTCCTCCTCTACCTCATCCTCCTCCTCCAGAACTGTGCCCTGGCTGGCCACATGTGTACCTGGCCTCTGCTGGTGCAGGAACCCACCCTCTGAGCCACTTCGGAATGACCGGCCTGTAACCTTGTGAATTGCCCCCTCTTCCTGTGCCACATCCTCTTCCATCATCGCCGTAATTGTTTTTTCAAGGAGACATAGAAGTGGTATTGTAATGCAAACAACGGCGTAATTGGCACTGGCCATGTTGGTTGAGTACTCAAAAGACCGCAACAAGGCACACAGGTCTTGCATGGAGGCCCAGTCACTGGTGGTGAAGTGGTGCTGTTCCACAGAGCGACTGACCCGTGCGTGCTGCAGCTGAAACTCCACTATCGCCTGCTGCTGCCCGCACAGTCTCTTCAGCATATGCAAGGTGAAGTTCCACCTGGTGGGCACGTCGCATATGAGGCGGTGAGCGGGAAGGCTGAAGTTACGCTTCAGCGCAGACAGGCGAGCAGCAGCAGGGTGGGAACGCTGAAAGAGCGCACAGACGGACCGCACTTTCAGCAGCAGCTCTGACATGTTTGGGTAGTTTTTAAGAATTTTCTGCACCACCAAATTCAGCACATGCGCCAGGCAAGGGATGTGCGGCAAACTGGCTGGTCCCAGAGCTGCTACGAGATTTTGCCTATTATCACACACCACCAGGCTGGGTTTGAGGCTCACTGGCAGCAACCACTCATCAGTCTGCTGTTCTATGCCCCTCCACAGCTCCTGTGCGGTGTGGGGTTTGTCCCCCAAACACATGAGTTTTAAAACCGCCTGCTGACGTTTACCCCGGGCTGTGCTGAAGTTGGTGGTGAAGTTCTTTCGCTGACTGGATGAGGAGGTGGTAGAAGAGGAGGAGGAAGCGGAGTAGGAGGAGGAGGCTACAGGAGGTAAAGAATAAGGCCCTGCGATCCTCGGTGGCCAAACAGCTATCCGCCTCAGGCCCAGCCGCCACTACATTTACCCAGTGTGCAGTTAGGGAGATATAGCGACCCTGTCCATCCTTACTGGTCCATGTATCTGTGGTTAGGTGGACCTTGCCACAGATGGCGTTGAGCAGCGCACACTTGATTTTATCCTCCACTTGGTTGTGCAGGGAAGGGACGGCTCGCCTGGAAAAGTAGTGGTGGCTGGGAATGACGTACTGTGGGACAGCCACCGACATCAGCTGTTTAAAACAGTCCGTCTCCACCAGACGGAATGACAGCATTTCAAAGGCCAGTAATTTTGAAATGCTGGCATTCAGGACCAGGGATCGAGGGTAGGTGGGTATTTTCTCTTTCTCTGCAGTGTTTGGGAGATGGACAGCTGAACGCTTGCATGTGACATGGTGGAGATGCTTGGTGATGATGACGGAGGTGGTGGTGTTGGTGGCAAATCCTCTGTTTGCTGGGTGGCAGGTGCCACTGTGACTCCAGAGGTGGAGGAAGAGGCAGAGACAGCAGCAGAAGAGGAAGCAGGAGGAGCCTGAGACCTTTCTTGGTTTTTAAGGTGTTCACTCCTAAGGTGTCTACTGCAGTTCATGCTTTGCATGTAGATGCCTGGTCATGCAGGTTGTGCTCAGGTTTAGAACGTTTATGCCTCGCTTCAGGCTCTGATGGCACAACGTGCAAACCACTCGTTGTCTTGTTGTCAGGACATTGTCTGAAGAACTGCCACGCCAATGAACTCCTTGGGGCTGGCTTTGGTGTGCTAGGTCCCTTGGTGCGGTGGGCAGTAGCAGGCATACAGTCTCGGGGACGGCCACTCCGCTTTTGCACCCTGCTCCCTCTTTTGCTGTGCTGTTGCCTCTGTGCGACCACCGCCTCTTCCTCAGAACTGCACACGTCACTACCATGAACTTGAGTCCAGTCGGGGTCTAGGACCTCATCGTCCTCCACATCAACTTCCACCCATTCTTGACCCCTGACCTCCTGTTCGGTCTGCACACTGCAGAAAGTCGCAGCAGTTGGCACCTGTGTTTCGTCATCATTAGAGACGTGCTGCGGTAGTATTCCCATGTCCTCATCCTGCAACATAAGTGGTTGTACATCAGTGCATTCAATGTCTTCCACTTCTGGGGTAGTGCTATTTGGATGGCCCGGGGAAACCCTGCCAGCACAGTCATCAAAAAGCATAAGAGTTTTCTGCCTGACTTGGAGCTCAGGCTACTTGGCTGCTTTGAAAGGGGGCGAGGTGAAAGACTGATGGGCATGGGCTGCAGGTGCCAACTCTGAGCTTTCTGCAGAGGACTGGATGGGAGATACTGTGAAGGAACTGGAGGCACTGTCAGCCATCCAATCTACTATCGCCTGTACTTGTTCTGGCCTCACCATCCGTAGAGCGGCATTTGGGCCTACCAAATAACGCTGCAGGTTCTGTCGCCTACTCGCACCTGAGGAAGGTGTTTCACTTGGACCTGTAGCTGGCGTAGAACGGCCACGTCCTCTCCCAGCAACAGGAGCCCCACCAACACCACCACGGTGATGTCCACGTCCCTTATTTGATGTTCTCCTCATTATTTGCGTTAACCCACCAAACTAACAGATGGTTTATCTCAGGTGTCAATTTAACTGCCAATAGTCAAAAATTAAGTTCACTTACACTAAGGCAGTGCCCTTGTCATAAAAATGCTCTGTGGACCAAGAATACCTTTTTTTCCCAAAAATACACTAATGCACTATTTAACGGCTGAAAATTAAACTTAGGTATTTGTAGACTGTAGGAACAACTGCTTTGTGAACAAAGAATACGTCTTTTTTCCCCAAAATTCACAAATGCACTATTTAACAGCTGAAAATTAAACGTAGGTATTTGTACGCTGTAGGAAACAACTGCTTTGTGAACCAAGAACACGGCTTTTTTCCCCCCAAAATTCACAAATGCAGTATTTAACGGCTGAAATTTAAAATTGGTATTTGTACACTGTATGCACTACTGCTTTGTGGAATCACAACACAGCTTTTTTCACTAAAACACACAAATGCAGTATTTAACTGCTGGAAATTAAATGTAGGTATTTATATGCTGTATGCACAATTGGTTTGGGGACCCAGAGCACGGCTTTTTTCCCCAAAATTCACAAATGCAGTATTTAACTGCTGGGAATTAAACGTAGGTATTTCTCTGCTCTTTGCACAACTGTTTTGTGGGCCTAGAACACACCTTTTTTTCAGTAAAACACACTAAAGCACTATTTCCGTGCTGCAATTTAAAATTGGTATTTGTATTCTGTATGAACATCTGCTTTGGGGACCCAGAACACGGCTTTTGTCACTAAAACACACAAATGCAGTATTTAACTGCTGGAAATTAAATGTAGGTATTTGTACGCTGTATGCACAACTGGTTTGGGGACCCAGATCACGGCTTTTGTCACCAAAATTCACAAATGTGAACCAGGAATACCACTGTTTTGTGGACCAGGAATACTGCTTTTTTTCCCAAAAATACACTGATTCTCTATTTCACTGCAGAAATGTAAAATATGTATTTGGGCGGTGTATTTAAAACTGCTTTGTGGATCAGGATTACCAGAGTATGGATTTTACAAAAATACACTGATGCACTATTTGACTGCTGAAATTGAATATACGGTTTTGTGCATTGTATGCACAAGTGCTCTATAGCACCACAAGTCCAAGACTACAGAAATGGACTATGTCACCCCTTAATTATACAAAAAGTAATGTAGGGGACTTGACCTGACAGAAAAAAAGCATTTTTTCCTTCACTGAGCTACCAAAAAGGATTAGACTGATGTCCCTGGCAGGCTGGCACACATGAAGTTCCAAGGACACTGCAGTGGCTAAAATGGCCGTCGACCCCCACCTCAGTAACAGATGGATTTAAAAAAAAAAAATTCCTTTGCAGTGGCTGGGTACATAAATGTAGGATTGCAGAAGCACTCTCCCTCAAAAGTTGCTGTATCCTGAGGATTGCAAAACAACAGGTTCTACAGATTTCTTCCCTAATCTCTCCCTGAGAGCACAGGCAGCAACCTTTCCCTAGCAGAGTGACGTTCGGCACTACGTGACTCCAGCTTATAAAGAGGCTGAGTCACATGCTGCACTCAGCCAATCACAGCCATGCCATTAGTAGGCATGGCTGTGATGGCTTTTTAGGGCAAAGATGTAAAACGCTAGCTGATTGGCTGCTGTGCGGCCCTTCAAAAAGCAGGAAGAATTGCTGAACAACAGACCCGAACCCGAACCTTTATGATAATGTTCGGGTTCGGGTCCATGTCCCGAATACCCGAAAATTCAGAACGAACCTGAACTATACAGTTCGGGTTCGCTCAACCCTAATCGTGAACAAGCGTTTCTACAAACTCTCATCTTGGAAAATTGGCCCTATGATCAGTCTGTATCAAAATTTCCATTATTCAAGATTTCTGAAAGACTCTTACCTTTCACTGACATTGATACAGGTTTTTCGAAGCCAATGATTGTTCCTCCAGATCTGTCCTGTAAGATTAAAGACATGAGAAATAAAGAAAACAGAATACAGGTTTATCTTATATCCAGGTGAAGGTCAAAAACTGCTCTAAAAGGAGAAGGATCTCCTCCAGTGGTGATCAGACAGGATCAACATTCAGCCAAGTGTTTTACACATCATATAAAGCATCAAATGATCTGATCCTATCCTGGAGCAGACGCTGTGCTCATCACCTCCAGTTACATTATTAGATTAGATTATTGCTCTAGTTTTGACAGAAAAGAAATAAAGAAGTCTTTTATTGCAGCCGGAATTTAACGTTATTTCCTACTAAAAGGGTTTATGCCATGATTGATGTAAAAAATGAAAATAAGACATCATATAGTACATGACAATCTTTAACAAAGGTAGAAGCAGCCCTGTACCTTACGTGGATCCAGAGATCTCCCCAATCATTGCTCTACTTACTCTGCTAGATTTGTTTCAGGCTGGCAGCACAGGGAACATGTCCTTTCTCAGGGGGCGTGTCCTTTTTGCTGTAGCTCTTTTCCTGCAACTGTCACACCTTCTAAAAGAAGATATGTCTGGTGGCAGTTGAAAATCTAAACTGAGCACATGTGGCCACCTGAAACAAACAGCAGGTGGCGCTATACAGATGGCTTTTTTGAAGAACTTACTGGCGATACTAAATGTTTAATTTTATCCATTTGCTGGTTCTAAAAGTCTAGAATATTTTTCATGGCACAACCCCTTTATGCTCTTATCATTTATGATGACCCAAATCTTGATTAGTCTACACTAATATTTTGCAATAGCATCAAGATTATGTAACTAAGTAGTAAGTCACTGGGGTCATTTACTAAGTCACGCCTCTTAACCCCCTCAGCCCCCCTAGCTTAAACCCCCTTAATGACCAGGCCACTTTTTACAATTCCGCACTACACTACTTTCACCGTTTATTGCTCCGTCATACAACTTACCACCCAAATGAATTTTACCTCCTTTTCTTCTCACTAATAGAGCTTTCATTTGGTGGTATTTCATTGCTGCTGATATTTTTACTTTTTTTGCTATTAATAAAAATTTAACGACATTTTTGCAAAAAAATGACATTTTTCACTTTCTGTTGTAATTTTTTTTTTTAAAAAACTGCATTTCTATATAAATTTTTCTCTAAATTTATTGTTCTACATGTCTTTGATAAAAAAAAATCCAATAAGTGTATATTTATTGGTTTGGGTAAACGTTATAGCGTTTACAAACTATGGTGCAAAAAAGTGAATTTCGGCATTTTGAAGCAGCTCTGACTTTCTGAGCGCCTGTCATGTTTCTTCAGGTGCTAGAATGTCAGGATAGTATAAATACCCCCCAAATCACACCATTTTAGAAAGAAGACACCCCAAACTATTCGCGGAGGGGCATGGTGAGTTCATGTATCATTTCATTTTTTTTCACAAGTTAGTGGAAAATGACACTTTCTGAGGAAAAAAATAAAAATAATAAAGTTTCCATTTCTGCTAACTTCTGGCAAAAAAAAATAAAAAATCTCAGACAGGCTCACTATGCCCCTCAATGAATACCTCGGGGTGTCTACTTTCAGAAATGGGGTCATTTGTGGGGTGTGTTTACTGTTCTGGCATTTTGGGCGGGGCTAAATTGTGAGCAGCCATGTAAAGCCTAAAGGTACTCGTTGGAATTTGGGCCCCTTTACGCATCTTGGCTGCAAAAAAGTGTCACTCATGTGGTATCGCGGTACTCAGGAGAAGTAGGGCAATGTGTTTTGGGGTGTATTTTTACATATACCCATGTTGGGTGAGAGAAATATCTCTGTAAACTGACAACTTTGTATAAAAAATTTTAAAAAGTTGTCGTTTACAGAGATATTTCTCTCACCCAGCATGGATATATGTAAAAATACACCCCAAAGCACATCGCCCTACTTCTCCTGAGTACGGTGATACCACATGTGTGACACTTTTTTGCAGCCAAGATGCGCAAAGGGGCCCTAAAACCAACGAGTACCTTTAGGATTTCACAGGGCATTTTTACGCATTTGGATTCCAGACTTCTTCTCACGCTTTAGGGGCCCCTAAATTGCCAGGGCAGTATAAATACCCCACATGTGACCCCATTGTGGAAAGAAGACACCCCAAGGTATTCCGTGAGGGGTATGGTGAGTTCATGTAAAATTTTATTTTTTGTCACAAGTTAGTGGAATATAAGACTTTGTAAAAAACTAAATTAAAAAAAATATATATATCAATTTCCGCTAACTTGTGCCAAAAAAAAAAAATTCTTTGAACTCGCCATGCCCCTCACGGAATACCTTGGGGTGTCTTCTTTCCAAAATGGGGTCACATGTGGGGTATTTATACTGCCCTGGCATTTTAGGGGCCCCTAAAGCTTGAGAATCCAAATGCGTAAAAATGGCCTATGAAATCCTAAAGGTACTCATTGGTTTTAGGGCCCCTTTGCGCATCTTGGCTGCAAAAAAGTGTCACTCATGTGGTATCGCCGTACTCAGGAGAAGTAGGGCAATGTGTTTTGAGGTGTATTTTTACATATACCCATACTGTGTGTGAGAAATATCGCTGTAAACGACAACTTTTAAAAAAATTTTATTCAAAGTTGTCAATTTACAGAGATATTTCTCTCACCCAGCATGGATATATGTAAAAATACACCCCAGAACACATTGCCCTACTTCTCCTGAGTACGGCGATACCACATGTGTGACACTTTTTTGCAGCCAAGATGCGCAAAGGGGCCCTAAAACCAATGAGTACCTTTTAGAAGGGCATTTTTATGCATTTTTCTTCTCACACTTTAGGGCCCCTAAATTGCCAGGGCAGTATAAATACCCCACATGTGACCCCATTTTGGAAAGAAGACACCCCAAGGTATTCTGTGAGGGGCATGGCGAGTTCATAGAAATTTTTTTTTTTTGGCACCAGTTAATGGAAATTGATTTTTTATTATTTTTTCTCACAAAGTCTCCCTTTCCACTAACTTTTGACAAAAAGTTTAATTTTTCATGGACTCATCATGCCCCTCAGCGAATACCTTGGGGTGTCTTCTTTCCAAAATGGGGTCACATGTGGGGTATTTATACTGCCCTGGCATTTTAGGGGCCCTAAAGCGTGAGAAGAAAAATGCGTAAAAATGCCCTCCTAAAAGGTACTCGTTGGAATTTGGGCCCCTTTGCGCATCTTGGCTGCGAAAAAGTGTCACACATGTGGTATCGCCGTACTCAGGAGAAGTAGGGCAATGTGTTTTGGGGTGTATTTTTACATATACCTATACTGGGTGAGAGAAATATCTCTGTAAATTGACAACTTTTAATAAATTTTTTTAAAAAGTTGTCGTTTACAGCGATATTTCTCACACACAGTATGGGTATATGTAAAAATACACCCCAAAACACATTGCCCTACTTCTCCTGAGTACGGCGATACCCCATGAGTGACACTTTTTTGCAGCCAAGATGCGCAAAGGGGCCCTAAAACCAATGTGTACCTTTAGGATTTCACAGGGCATTTTTACGCATTTGGATTCTCACGCTTTAGGGCCCCTAAAATGCCAGGGCAGTATAAATACCCCACATGTGACCCCATTGTGGAAAGAAGACACCCCAAAGTATTCCGTGAGGGGCATGGCGAGTTCACAGAAAAAAAAAAATTTTGGCACAAGTTAGCGGAAATTGTAAAAAAAAAAAAAAAAAAAAATCAATTTCCGCTAACTTGTGCCAAAAGTTTTTTTTTCTGTGAACTCACCATACCCCTCACGGAATACCTTGGGGTGTCTTCTTTCTAAAATGGGGTCACATGTGAGGTGTTTGTACTTCCCTGGCAGTTGAGGGTCTCCGCAATCATTACACGTATGGCCAGCATTAGGAGTTTCTGCGATTCTCCGTATATTGAGCAGACGGGTAATGAGATTTTTTTTTTCCGTTCAGCCTCTGCGCTGAAAAAAGAAAAAAAATGAACGGCACAGATTTCTTCATTCGCATCGATCAATGTGGATGAAAAAATCTCTGCCAAAATCAGTGACTGCGGTGCGGTGGGCTGGGCGCTAGCTACCTAACAAGTAGCTAACTAACTGGCGGTGATAAGGGACCCTTAGGCCCCATTCACACGTCCGCAATTCTGTTTGCGGAACGGAATTGCGGACCCATTCATTTCTATAGGGACAGACTTTGTCCCGCTCGGTTCCGGAATTACGGATCTGCGCTTCCGGGTCTGCACTTCTGTTCCGCAAAAATATAGAACATGTCCTATTCTTGTCCGCAATTGCGGACAAGAAAAATAATTTTCTATATAGTTCTGGCAATGTGCGGATCTGCAAAATGCGGAAAGCACATTGCCGGTGTCCGTGTTTTGAGGATCTGCAGATCCGCGGATCAGACCAGCAGATCCGTGAATCCACGGATCCGCAAAACACATATGGACGTCTGAATGGAGCCTTACAAGGGTGTGATCAATGACAGGGGGGTGATCAGGGGGTCTAGATGTGGTGATCAAGGGGTTAACAAGGGGTTAATAGGTGAGGGGGGGTGGGGGGGGTTAGTGTAGTGTTTGGTGCAACTTTACATAGTTACCTGGTCCTCTGGTGGTCGATCCCAGCAAATGGGACCAGAGGACCAGGTAGCAGCTATATCAGACGCTGTTCACAAAACAGCGTCTGATATAGCTCTTTGATGCGATTTATATCGCATCTACAGCCTGCCAGCGATGGATCATTGCTGGCAGGCTGCAGTATAACTGCCAAGACGCGCGTTCACAGCAAATCGCGCGTCTCGCGAGATGACGCGCAGATGCGTCCAGGAGGAACAAACTTGCCGCCGCCTGGACGCATCCGTGCGTTAGGCGGTCGGCAAGCGGTTAAAAATGTGTCACATCTATGCCGTCCATGCACCAGAGACTAAAATGCCAGTAGTTGGAGTAGATTGCAGTTTTCTGGTATAAATTACTGTAATGTCTCCGGCCCTGGTGAACTCACCTCTATTTTGAACAGTGGCTATAGCAGTGAGAATATTAAAAAGTTGCCAGATTTGTGTGCAAAGGGCATGTTTTGTAAAATGTATATATAAAAATCAGCAAAACTTTTCTTTATCTACCTTGACTCTCAATTGCCAAGTGGATGTCCAAACATTAATACAATCTTTATGAATCCAGAAATCATGTGTGGCCAATAAGAAGAAGAGGGGACAGTATACCCCACTGCTGTTGGGGGAGGTCAGTAGAAAGCTCCATTACATCAGTCTATAGAGGATCTGTAGGAACCTCAGCTTCATCTACCTGATGATCCAGTGGGATATTGTGCTTTTCCTGTGGACAGTCCTGGGAATACTGAGGACTGGGACATCTCTCTGGTGGATTTCTCTGACTGGATCCATCTGTAGGAAATACACACAGTGACTGAATACATTGTCTATATGTGATGATCAGATGATGGGGGATCTGACTCTCAGGACTGTTCTCTCCTCTACAGTCATGGAAGGTCTCCTCTTACCCGGTGATGTGAGGGGCTGGTGATTCTCCATCATGGCGTCCTTGTACAGATCCTTGTGTCCTTCTAAATACTCCCACTCCTCCATGGAGAAATAGACAGCGACATCCTGACACCTTACAGGAACCTGACAACACAAGGACACAGTCATTACCAGACCCTCCCTTGGCGTTATTGTATAATGTCCCAGCATTCCCAGCAGCGCTCACCTCTCCGCTCAGCAGCTCAGTGATCCTGGTGGTAAGTTCTAGGATCTTCTGCTCATGTATCAGGGAATGAGGTGGAGGCTCGGTGATGGGGCTCTGGGTCCTGCTCCGTCCTCCTGACACACGGGGTGTCACACACTCACCAGACGACTTCTTCACTACTGTGTAATCCTGTGTACGGGGAGACGCCGATCACTACAGAGATTCTAAGAATCCTTCACCTTTCCAGACATTTCCCTGGTTTATTACTAGAGATAAGAGTGATGTCATGTGAGACTCTCACCTCTCCAGTTATCAAGGAGATGATCTCCAGGGTGAGGTCTAATATCCTCGCAGCCAGGAGGTCTCTGTCCTCCATCCTTGGTGGGTCACTGATGGAAAGGACCATTGTCTATCATAAGAAGAGAGTCCTGCACCTAAGAAACCTGAGAGAAACACGGAGGATTGAGGGCAAAATCACTTCTAGATGAACATCTTACATGAAGTGTCTTACAAATGGAGAATAGTATTACCGATCGTGTACTATGGAGGTGGCTACAGATAGGCAAAACAATTCTAAATGAATCAGATTGTTTACAAATTCCATAAAAACTGTAGTTTTGGTGATTTGATACGGATGAACTGTACAAAACGACGCCCACCATTTTACATTTCAAATGTAGTACAGTAGTGAGGGAAACAGGGCAGAGATGGAGAATCACATGACCATTACCCACAATGCTTCTCAGCGAGTCTGACAGCCAATCAGGAAGGAGATTATTGTCTAGTTTATCAAAAACGATGTAATCTCCCCGGCAGAGACGCCATTCTGAGCTCAGCCACTGATGTAATAATGTAACAGGACGTATCTGACACATGACAGGGGTAGTGTTAGAGATTGGCAAGATAGATTTACTGAGGTAGATTAAGTAACTTGATAGAATGCCAGGTTTTATCATCAGGGGCAGGATAGGGTGAGTTAGCTCATTGTGTACCTGTCATAGTCGGGGGAGCAGTTCATATACAGACTGTACTGAACAATACATGAGCTTTTAAAGAGACGGTTGCAATACGGCCACGAGCACACAACGTGTGCAAGAGGCCTCAGGGTGAAGTAGGGCGGTCAGACGTCCGGTTTTAGGCCAGACATCCGGTTTTCTGTCTCCCTATCTTCCGTCTAGCGCAGGGCCTGGGATGTCCTCCCTTTCAGTTTCTCACGCTCAGACAGCTGCATTATGCTGTCTGAGCGTGAGCTGCAGCAACTGACTGAGGCTTCTCTCATCCCCAGTCAGTCACTACAGCCGCAGACATGGCTGACTGAGGGGGAGAGAAGCACCCCGGCTTAGTTTCCTGTCGCTTATAGTGACGCACCCATTGCATGTGTTTTCTATTCCATTTCCCGTCTCTGAATGAAATGATACCAGAATGCTATTTAACGGTTGGAAGTGGTGTTAGTGCTCAGTCATGAATAATGACCCAGCTATAGAGGTCTGAAACGCGTAGACGCTTTATGGAGAGTATGGATTTTATTTGCACATTTCTTTTAAAGAGACAGTACCATATTTAATGTGCAGGACCCAGCCCATTCTACTCCAAATACCTGTTGCAAAGCTTCTACAGCTTATACATGCACAGATAAGTCTCCTCAATGCATCAATAACAGCAGCATATATTTTGTTTGCAGAGGTTGTCAAACTACAAAAAACAAAACAAAAAAGAACGGTTGCACATTTTCTGCAGTTATAAAGTGTGTGAATAAGCATAATTTAGGGCATCAATATATATATTAATATTTGTAGCAGAGGTTGTCTAGTTGTGTCTTTTTTTCCCAAAAACCTGCTGCAAAGTTTCCTCATTGAAGGATAAGTGTCCTAAACCTGTGACTTCTCATTCTTCAAACCGGTGGGGTAATGGAAAATGAAAGGCCCGTTGCGTGAGAATGTAGGTGGCTGTAGTAATGCAGACAGCAGTAGCAGAGTTGGCACCAGCCGTCCAGCCAGTAGTAGCAGCAGGCCACAGTTCTCCCTCACTTCTGATAAGCGACAATATAAATGATGGCAATGAGGATGAGATTGTGGACGGGATGGATCACTCATCCTCTTAGCCTCAGCAGAATAATGGTGATGTCACCTCTGAATCTGACAATGTTTTTTGAGCCAGGGTTCAGCTCATCCCTCCTGCTCCTCCTCCTTGTGGCCCCAGCGAAGCCCATCATCTGTGTCATCTCTTTTTTCACTAGCCTCTAAGAAGAGCCAACACCCCGTGTGCAATAAAAGATACTCAACACAAGTGCTGAGCTGCAATACTATGTCCGGCACTGTTCTTACTGAGCTGCCGAGAGCCCGCCGCGTTCACCAGATCTCCGGTGAGCGAGGCAGTTCCTTGTAACAGCTGATCAGCGGGGGTGCCAGGACTCGGACCCCACCGATGTGATAACGATGATGGTCACTACTGAACAGTTGTGGCAGGAGCAGAGCTTCATAATACAGACCCACTACGGCTGCTGATCTCACAAGATCATCATGACAAATATGTACAATACAGTGCAGCAACTACCACCCGACCACAATATACATCATCAGCGCAGGTCAGGAAGGAGTTAAAGAGAAGTCCTGTCCCCGTCCTGTCAGTCGCCTCTTTCCTCTAATCGCTGGTCTTCTGCTCCGGGGTAAGTGATGGATCCGGTGTTTGTCCTGCTGCTCGCACAGCTGCAGGTTTGTTACTATCACATGTAGGGTTGTTTCGGGTATCGAACTTTCGATACCCAATCGATACTTTTCTCTGGTATCGCACTCGATACCAGGAAAAGTATTTTATCGATACTGGGCTGCACTACTGCACAGCCCAGTATAGGAGAGCATGGCTGCGCCGCTCTCAGCGCGGCCATGTTCTCCTCGGCAGCACAGGGAGAAGGAGGCAGTCTCTCCCTCCCCCTGTGCTGCCGCTTCAACCAATAGAGGGAGAGGGGGGCGGAGCGGGGGCGGGAGGAGGGGCGGAGCTGGGGACGGGAGCACTGGCCAGCCTAATAACGTTCTTATATAAATGCAGGCAGAAGACACAGCCTGCCAGCACCTGCCTGTGACCCAGCACTGCAATCAGAGGCAATTAACCCCTCAGGTGCGGCACCTGAGGGGTTAGTGCCTCTGATCGCAGCGCTCGGTCACAGGCAGGTGCCGGCAGCCTGTCTTCTGCCTGCAGATACATAGCAACGTTATTAGGCTGGCCAGTGCTCGCCCCCTCCCTAGTATTAAAACATTGGTGGGCAGTGTGCCCCCTGTCCCCACCCCTTCCCCCAGTAATAAAATCATTGGTGGCAGTGGCCACAGGGTCCCCTCAGCTCCTCCTCATTGGTGGCAGTGGCAGTGATCGGAGCCCCAGCACTGTAATGCTGGGGCTCCGATCGTTACCATGGTAACCAGGACGCTTCTGAAGTCCTGGCTGCCTTGGTCTGCTCCCTGCTGCTGTGTGCACAGAGCACAGGGCAGCAGGGAGAGGGTTAAGTCCTATTCACCCTGATAGAGCTCTATCAGGGTGAATAGGATGAGAAGATCCCAGGTTCTAGCCCCTAAGGGAAATAGTTAATAAATAAACTGTAAAAGAAAAAAAAAAAGTTAAAGTACACCAAAATATTAATTATAAATCACCCCCTTTCCCAATTTAATACAATATATAAACAATACATAAATAAAATATTACATATCGCCGCGTCTCAAAAGTCCAAACTATTAAAAAATCCACTTTTATGCGGTGAACGCCGTAAAAGAAAAAAAAGAAAAAGAAAAAATGCACGATTCGCCATTTTCTTTTAGTCGCCTTGTCCCCACAAAAAAGGAGGATAGGACTGTTGTATTATGAGCCGGCGGTTTCATAAAATGTGGAATGCACGCGGATTTTTTTGGCGTTTTTATTTTTTTCGCGTGGTATCGAATGGTATCGAGTATCGCAATACTTTTTTATGGTATCGATACCGAATCAAAATTTTGGTACCGAAACAACTCTAATCACATGTGTGTGCAATTATTTACCCCCAACTGTGCAAACCCCAATCCCTGCGGCCATCACTGAACCCCCAATATCATCAGCATTAAAGCGCTATTCCCGTCACATAACGTGGGGTTCTATCGCTAGGACTCGTCATCAGTGTGCGGTAGGTGGGGGCTCATCTCTATCAGGACCCCACTAATCCTGAGAATGAAGGGGCTGCAGAGCTGCTTTACTGCTGAATCTCCTCCACAGTTCCTGCTCATTAGAGCTCCGGCCTCCGCTGTGCAGGGAAAGTGAGGAGAGGAGAGAGCGCTGCAGCCCCTTCATCTAGAAGAGGTTGTCCCCACCGATCACACACTGACGCCATATCCTAGTGATATCACAGAACATTGTGTGATGGAAGACCCCTCTAATCCAGGAGAACAGCCCCTCTTACAGGGGTCTGGGGGGTCTCCTAATATTCCAGGGGGAGAGCAGACATGTCTGAGGAGAACTCCCCTCCTGACCTCCAGACTGTGTGAGCAGAGACTCTCTATGGCCGGTGCTGCCCCCTGCTGGCTGGACCTGCTATATATCACCTATAGAACCGCTCCATTCTAATAAAGCCAGAACCAAGTCACACATCCCCCGACCAATAACTGACCTGCAGATCTCACCTCCTGGGGCTGCAGGACCTGCGATGATGTCATGATCATGTGATCAGTCACATGAGGGGAGGAGTAAAGCAGTAAAGGGTTTTCACAGTTCTGCACTTCCTGTCATGTGACCAGTGTGACCTCATCACAGGTCTTGTAGCCCAGGAGATCTGCAGGTCAGTTATTGGTTATCACTAGAATGGAGTTGTTAGTGGGAGTTTCTCCTGTTCTTGATGTTACTTATTAAATTCTTTGCATTCTAAATTCAGGAAACTGTTTTAATAGAATTATGAATTTCCTATATTATTATTTTTTCCTATTTATTTTTATTGATGTAATCGAAAAAAATCTATTTTAGTTGTTTTCACACATTTATAAAAACAGAACTAAGGGGGTGATTTATGACCAAATTAATACCACTTTTTGGTTTATATTTGGCGCAGATTTTTTCGCAAAGGTGATTTGTGGCAAAATCTGAGACTTCTTCCCCTTCCACGTCATTTATACCAGTTCTAAAAAAGGAGGCATGGCGTGGGCGGGGAAGGGGTGGTTCGGGCGGCCTGTCTCATTTATCATTTCTTACCCCAGTTTTTGGTGTAGAAAATAATCTAAGTCTAAGCCATCAATGGAGCTGGTGTAGATTTAAAGCTGTTGTACGCCGGCTTAGGCGCATCAAGCGCCAGCGCAGGGTTACTATCAGCGTCTAAAACTCCAATCTTAATAAATGACCGCATACATTTTTCAATACATGATCAAATTCAGAGTTTTACGGTTGTGTTCACACAGCACGGCTACTTTATGGCAAAAATGCGCAGCCATTAACACTCTCAATAATGGCTGTGTGTACTAATAAAACACCACCAAGACACATCGTCAATCAAAACGCCACTTCTGAAACCACACCCACCGCGTGAACACACCATGTATTTTAATTTCACAGTTTTATCTGCCATAGCCGACTAGATTAAGGACTCCACAGAGAGGACCTCCTGCAGTCAGTAATCTAGCCTGTTTACTCTAGAATCAGCTAGGATAGAGTTGTAATAAGGAGGTCCTCCTCTACTATCATTAATATGAGCTGCAGAGGTGTTAGTTTAGAACCAGGTCCTCCTCCTGGAGTCAGTAATATAAACTGCAGAGTTGTTAGGAGGTCCTCCTCCTGGAGTCAGTAATATAAGCTGCAGAGTTGTTAGGAGGAGGTCCTCTACTATCAGTAATATAAGCTGCAGAGTTGTTAGAAGGAGGTCCTCTACTATCAGTAATATAAGCTGCAGAGTTGTTAGGGGGTCCTCCTCTACTATCAGTAATATAAGCTGCAGAGTTGTTAGGAGGTCCTCCTCTACTATCAGTAATATAAGCTGCAGAGTTGTTAGGAGGTCCTCCTCTACTATCAGTAATATAAGCTGCAGAGTTGTTAGGAGGTCCTCCTCTACTATCAGTAATATAAGCTGCAGAGTTGTTAGGAGGTCGTCCTCTACTATCAGTAATATAAACTGCAGAGTTGTTAGGAGGTCATCCTCTACTATTATTAATATAAGCTGCAGAGTTGTTAGGAGGTCCTCCTCTACTATCAGTAATATAAGCTGCAGAGTTGTTAGGAGGTCCTCCTCTACTATCAGTAATATAAGCTGCAGAGTTGTTAGGAGGTCCTCTTCTACTATCAGTAATATAAGCTGCAGAGTTATTAGGAGGTCCTCCTCTACTATCAGTAATATAAGCTGCAGAGTTGTTAGGAGGTCCTCCTCTACTATCAGTAATATAAGCTGCAGAGTTGTTAGGAGGTCCTCTTCTACTATCAGTAATATAACCTGCTGAGTTGTTAGGAGGTCCTCCTCTACTATCAGTAATATAAGCTGCAGAGTTGTTAGGAGGTCCTCCTCTACTATCAGTAATATAAGCTGCAGAGTTGTTAGGAGGTCCTCCTCTACTATCAGTAATATACGCTGCAGAGTTATTAGGGGGTCCTCCTCTACTATCAGTAATATAAGCTGCAGAGTTATTAGGGGGTCCTCCTCTACTATCAGTAATATAAGCTGCAGAGTTGTTAGGAGGTCCTCTACTATCAGTAATATGAGCTGCAGAGTTATTAGGGGGTCCTCCTCTACTATCAGTAATATAAGCTGCAGAGTTATTAGGGGGTCCTCCTCTACTATCAGTAATATAAGCTGCAGAGTTATTAGGGGGTCCTCCTCTACTATCAGTAATATAAGCTGCAGAGTTATTAGGAGGTCCTCCTCTACTATTATTAATATAAGCTGCAGAGTTGTTAGGAGGTCCTCCTCTACTATCAGTAATATAAGCTGCAGAGTTGTTAGGAGGTCCTCTTCTACTATCAGTAATATAAGCTGCAGAGTTGTTAGGAGGTCCTCCTCTACTATCAGTAATATAAGCTGCAGAGTTGTTAGGAGGTCGTCCTCTACTATCAGTAATATAAGCTGCAGAGTTGTTAGGAGGTCCTCCTCTACTATCAGTAATATAAGCTGCAGAGTTGTTAGGAGGTCGTCCTCTACTATCAGTAATATAAGCTGCAGAGTTGTTAGGAGGTCGTCCTCTACTATCAGTAATATAAGCTGCAGAGTTGTTAGGAGGTCGTCCTCTACTATCAGTAATATAAGCTGCAGAGTTGTTAGGAGGTCGTCCTCTACTATTATTAATATAAGCTGCAGAGTTGTTAGGAGGTCCTCCTCTACTATCAGTAATATAAGCTGCAGAGTTGTTAGGAGGTCCTCTTCTACTATCAGTAATATAAGCTGCAGAGTTGTCAGGAGGTCCTCCTCTACTATCAGTAATATAAGCTGCAGAGTTGTTAGGAGGTCGTCCTCTACTATCAGTAATATAAGCTGCAGAGTTGTTAGGAGGTCCTCCTCTACTATCAGTAATATAAGCTGCAGAGTTATTAGGGGGTCCTCCTCTACTATCAGTAATATAAGCTGCAGAGTTATTAGGGGGTCCTCCTCTACTATCAGTAATATAAGCTGCAGAGTTGTTAGGAGGTCCTCCTCTACTATCAGTAATATGAGCTGCAGAGTTATTAGGGGGTCCTCCTCTACTATCAGTAATATAAGCTGCAGAGTTATTAGGAGGTCCTCCTCTACTATCAGTAATATAAGCTGCAGAGTTGTTAGGAGGTCCTCCTCTACTATCAGTAATATAAGCTGCAAAGTTGTTAGGAGGTCCTCCTCTATTATCAGTAATATACGCTGTAGAGTTGTTAGAAGGAGATCCTGCTCTACTATCAGTAATATAAGCTGCAGAGTTATTAGGGGGTCCTCCTCTACTATCAGAAATATAAGCTGCAGAGTTATTAGGGGGTCCTCCTCTACTATCCGTAATATAAGCTGCAGAGTTATTAGGGGGTCCTCCTCTAATATCAGTAATACAAGCTGCAGAGTTGTTAGGAGGTCCTCCTCTATTATCAGTAATATAAGCTGCAGAGGTGTTAGGAGGTCGTCCTCTACTATCAGTAATATAAGCTGCAGAGTTGTTAGGAGGTCCTCCTCTACTATCAGTAATATAAGCTGCAGAGTTGTTAGGAGGTCCTCCTCTACTATCAGTAATATAAGCTGCAGAGTTATTAGGGGGTCCTCCTCTACTATCAGTAATATAAGCTGCAGAGTTGTTAGGAGGAGGTCCTCCTCTACTATCAGTAATATAAGCTGCAGAGTTGTTAGGAGGTCCTCCTCTACTATCAGTAATATAAGCTGCAGAGTTGTTAGAAGGAGGTCCTCCTCTACTATCAGTAATATAAGCTGCAGAGTTGTTAGGAGGTCCTCCTCTACTATCAGTAATATAAGCTGCAGAGTTGTTAGGAGGTCCTCCTCTACTATCAGTAATATAAGCTGCAGAGTTATTAGGAGGTCCTCCTCTACTATCAGTAATATAAGCTGCAGAGTTGTTAGGAGGTCCTCCTCTACTATCAGTAATATAAGCTGCAGAGTTGTTAGGAGGTCGTCCTCTACTATCAGTAATATAAGATGCAGAGTTGTTAGGAGGTCCTCCTCTACTATCAGTAATATAAGCTGCAGAGTTGTTAGGTCGTCCTCTACTATCAGTAATATAAGATGCAGAGTTGTTAGGAGGTCCTCCTCTACTATCAGTAATATAAGCTGCAGAGTTATTAGGAGGTCCTCCTCTACTATCAGTAATATAAGATGCAGAGTTGTTAGGAGGTCCTCCTCTACTATCAGTAATATAAGCTGCAGAGTTGTTAGGAGGTCGTCCTCTACTATCAGTAATATAAGATGCAGAGTTGTTAGGAGGTCCTCCTCTACTATCAGTAATATAAGCTGCAGAGTTGTTAGGAGGTCCTCCTCTACTATCAGTAATATAAGCTGCAGAGGTGTTAGAAGGAGGTCCTCCTCCTGGAGTCAGTAATACAAGCTGCAGAGTTGTTAGGAGGTCCTCCTCCTAGAGTCAGTAATGTTGGAGGCCTTCCTGTATTTGCTGTGATTTTTCTTATATGATATATAGGGATTTTAATTAATATATATATTATAACCTGGCCGATTTTTGTGCTTCCATTTTCTACTCTCTTCCCTAATGTAGTCTCTGTAGAGCAGACTAGAATGGAGTGGGGAAAAGTAACCAAGCCTGTTCAGTGGTTAGAGGGGTTCTCTCACTTCAGCAAGTGGCATTTATCATGTAGAGAAAGTTAATACAAGGCACTTACTAATGTATTGTTATTATCCATATTGCTTCCTTTCCTGGCTGGATTCATTTTTGCATCACATTATACACTGCTCGTTTCCATGGTTACAGATCACCCTGCAATCGATCAGAGGTGGTCGTGATTGCACATTATAGGAGAAAATGTCAGCCTCTCTGGTGGCCGGGGCCATGGGAGCGCACATAGGCTATTGCTTTTTTCTTATATTGTGCAATCACAACCACCACTGATGGATTGCAGGGTGGTCTGTAACCATGGAAACTAGCAGTGTATAATGGATGGAAAAATGAATCCCGCCAGCAAAGGAAGCAATATGGACAATCACAATACATTAGTAAATGCCTTGTATTACCTTTCTCTACATGATAAATGCCATTTGCTGAAGTGAGACAACCCCTTTAAGCCTCATGCACACAACCTTATCCTTTTTGCGGTCCGCAAAGTGCGGAACCTTAAAATACGTATGTGAACCGTACACATTTTTTTGCAGACCCATTGACTTTGATGGGTCTACGGTCTGCATTTGGAGGACATATTCTATCAGTTTTTCAGTCTTCAAATCGCAGATCCACAATATACAGATGTGGTCTGTGTGCCGTACAAATTTTTTTGCAGACTCGTCGACAATGCATTTTGTAGACATTTTTAACTTTTCGCGGAACAGATATACAGATGCAGAAAGCACATGGATAATCTGCGTCCTTTAAATATCCATATTTCTGTTCTGCAAAAGGTAGAACATGTCCTATTCTTGTGAACCACGGACCTATTGAAGTCAACAGGTCTGCAAAAAATGCAGATGAAACATGGACGGTATCCATATTTTGCGGACCTTCAATGTCAGACTGCAAAATATTTACGGTCATGTGCATGAGGCCTTAGGAGGTCCTCCTTCTGGAGTCCTGAATATAGTCTGTTTAGTGTAGAGCAGGCTGGAATGGAGTGGGAAAAATGAGTTATAAGTAGTGATGAGCGGCAGGGGCTATATTCGAATTCGCGATATTTGACAAATATTTTGTAGAATATTCATCATAAATTCGTGAATATTCGAAAAAAACGAATATATAGCAATATATTGAATATAGTGCTATATATTCCTTATTAGAATATTCGTCATTTTTTTATGAAGTAACACTCATGATTGATTCCTCCCTGCTGTCTGGTTCACAAAAAAACAGTTCTTACATGTCCGGGCTCCCTAGGATTTCATCCCGCTCCAGTCAGTGCCTGTTGCCGACTTCCTGTGCACATGGAGCGTCCCCATCACCATGGGAACGCCTCCAGGGTTAGAATGTACCATTGGATGTGAGATTTCACGATCTCACAACAGGGAATAGTCTTGTCATAAGACTATACAACTAATAGAGGGCGCTGTTGAGTCATGAACAGCGCCCTCTATTGGTTGCATAGTGTTATGACAAGACTTCGCAATTGTGAGATCATATTCGCTATATTGCTCTATATTCCTTTTTTAGAATATTCGTAATATTCCCAAAAAACGAATAAAAAAAGCAATAAGCGAATATTCTAAAAAACGAATATAGAGCAATATAGCGAATATGATCTCAAAACATTTTAGTAGCATGTGCCAATGTGGGAACAACTTCAGAACCTCACATGTTCCTAAGTATATTGTTCTGGCAAGAAATACAAATTGGACAGATAGATTCTTACTAATGACTTCAATATATAAAGTATTGTAATTAGCAGGACTATATAAAGTACCTCAAATAGTGATTTTAAATACAGTCACTATTTGAGGTACTTTATATAGTCCTGCTAAAACCAATACTTTATATATTGAAGTCATTAGTAAGAATCTATCTGTCCAATTTGTATCTCTTCCCAGAACAATATACTTAGGCTACATTCACACGACCGTAGTGTATTACGGATCCGCAAATTGCGGATCCGCAATACACCCAGCCGCACCCCCCATAGAAATGCCTATTCTTGTCCGCAGGCTGCGGACAAGAATAGGACATGTTCTATCTTTTGCGGAGCCGCGGACCGGAAGTTCGGGGCCGCGCTCCGCAAATGCGGAAGCGGAGAGCACCTCGTCCGGCCCCATAGACAGTGAATGGGTCCTCACCCGTCCCGTAGAATTGCGGAACGGACGCGGACACATTCACGGTCGTGTGAATGTAGCCTTAGGAACATGTGAGGTTCTGAAGTTGTTCCCATATTGGCACATTTTCCCTGCTACTGAAATGCTGTGAGATCATATTCGCTATATTGCTCTATATTTGTTTTTTAGAATATTCGCTATATTGCTATAGATGAGTTTTTTTTTAGAATATTACGAATATAGAGAAATAAAGCGAATATGATCTCACAACAGCAATTAATCTTGTCATAAGACTATGCAACCAATAGAGGGCACTGTTCATGACTCAACAGCTCCCTCTATTAGTTGTATAGTCTTATGGCAAGACTATTCCCTGTTGCGAGTCACTCACAGGGATTGTCATAAGACTATTCAACTAATAGAGGGCGCTGTTCATGAGTCATGATTCGCTCTTGTGAGATCGTGAAATCTCACATCCGATGGTCCTTTCTAACCCCGTTCACTTCAGAAAAAAGTTACGAATATTCTAATAATGAATATATCGCAATATATATATATATTGCTATATATTATTTTTTTGGAATATTCGGCATTTTTTCCCATCTGAACACATGATTCTTCCCTGCTTCTTGCTTGTGGGCCAATGAAACATTGGCCCACAAGCAAGAAGCAGGGAGGAATCATGTGTTCAGATGGGAAAAAATGACGAATATATAGCAATATATTCTAAATATTCGTGAATTATCGAAATGCCGATATTCGCTAATAAAATTCGTTATTAGAATATTCGTGCTCAACACTATTGGTGAACCCCAAAAACCACATAAGCGCTTTTAGATTTTCGTGTCGGTTTCAGCCCAACACAGCACAGACCTTCTTTGGATCCATACGAAAACCTGAAAATGAGAGTAGGTAACCCAGGAACTGCACTTCCTGAACAGCAAATACACACTTTCCAGGACGTCCTCCATGACAGCACCCATGGAGGATGTCCTATTGGTGCCTGCAGGGACAGGAAGCGAGATAGATTAAAAGGACCCCTCCCACCCCCCACTCCAGTGTTCTTCCTGTCCCTGTCAGGATAGGAGGGAGCGAGTAATCTCCCGCCTAGGTTAGGTGGAGAGGGGCGAGCCTGGTCGGGGGGTTCTTACCTCTCCTCTTCAGGCTCAGCGCAGCCCCTGTGCCAGCACCTCTCGGGGAAGAGGTCCCCTGGCTGCTCCCGGTCCCCCTGAATAGCCGCCGGGATCGTGGATGCCGATGCCGCTTCTCCTTCTGGGAGCTCTGGGCTCGGCGGCGTCTCCTGCGTCCTTCTGCGCATGCGCGTCACGTGACCGGAAGTTTGGACGCGTCACCGGAAGAAGATGGCGGCGCGCATCGGCATGCTGAAGATCTCTGGTCTCGCATGTCAGGGGGTTGATTCTCGCTCGGAATGAGTCCCCGAGAAGCGCAGGAAGAGGTGGAGCCAGGCGGCAACGGGAGGACCGGTAGGAAAACGATGTGTTTTTTTTTGGGGGTGGGCAGTCCCTATTTAAACCCAGATGGCCACTAATTGTGTGTTGCATCATGGAGGTCCAGGCGTCCACCCAGCAGGAGACTGGTGCAGACCCCCGCTCAGGCCCCTGTAAGTAACAGAGCGGGGTTGCTTTGGGGTCCCAAGGTTTCAGGATCCTAATGCCGGTGTCCCTTTATCCTTAGATTTCTAAGAAATCGGGACACAAGTCACATGGGGATCCTGGAAAAAGGGCAAGAAGTGTGCAACTTGCCAGGCTAGGCTCCCAGATTCATACAGCAAGCTGTTATGCGCTGACTGTATATCAAAGGTCCTTAGGACGAACGCACGTCTTTTCTTACGGATTTGAGAGCCATAGTTAGAGAGGAAGTGCAGGCGGCAACGTCAGCTCAGACTCCAGACCCTCTACCTTCTTCCCCTCCTCTAAAAGAGTCAGAATTCAGATAGACTCTGAGCTGGAGGAAGAGGAACTTTGTGACTCAGAGGACATGGACGACCATGACTCGAGCGTCCTATCCTCTAGAGGATCAGAGAAGATATTTCTTCTCATCCGAAGACCTGGATCCGTTACTAACAGCCATTAGACAGACCATGGCGATAGAAGAGGAGGAGCAGGCACGCTCAGTGGAGGAAGAGATGTTTGGCGGCCTTAAAAATAAGAAAGGGAAGGCTTTCCCAGTTAATAAGAATTTAAAAGATCTCATTACTGAGGAGTGGGCAGAAGGAGAGAAAAACTCTACATTCCCAGAGAGTTCAAAAACCGTTTACGGTTTGATCCCTCAGATACCAAGTTATGGGATGAGATCCCGAAGGTGGACATCCAGGTGGCCAAGGTGGTGAAGAGAACCTCAATTCCCTTTGAGGATTCCTCTCAATTAAAAGACCCCATGGAGC